>CM070837.1:9700331-10300331 GCA_036326025.1 Chrosomus eos | reverse complement strand
AGTCACAAACGCTCATCACAGAACAGAGCAAGGCGAGCATTTGTGCTAATAAAACTTAAACTTTTTTATTTATTTTTGAAATGACCGATGGTTTGGCTAGATAAGACCCTTATTCATCGTCTGGTATCGTTTAAAGCCCTTTGAAGCTGCACTGAAACTGTCATTTGGACCTTGAACCGTTTGGATCCCAGTGATGTCCATTATATGGAGAAAAATCCTGGAATGTTTTCATCAAAAACCTTAATTTCTTTTCGACTGAAGAAAGAAAGACATCTTGGATGGCATGGGGATGAGTAAATTATCAGCAAAAGTTTTTTTTAAAAGTGAACTAATCCTTTAAGTTTTGTTTTTTTTAAAGGGTCATCATCACCACTAGAGGGCCTCCTTCATCAGTTTTACAGGAGCAACAGGATGCACACGGGTCAATGACCAGGTTTGATTTAGGTTTTATCTGTTCTAGATTACTGATGTGAGTACGGAGTACACAATATTTTGTATTATATAGTATTGTTTATGAAGTCAGTGTATGTGTTAATCACAAAATCCCCTTTTTCTACAGTAAATATTTAACTAGGCCTATTTATTTTGTATAATGTTCTGTGTAGTATTTTATCATTTATTTATATTTTATTTATTTACTGTTATATTTTAAATTATTTATATTTTATCAATATATTATTTATATTCATTTGTGTATTTATTTATTTATACTCATTTATGAACAAAAATATATTTTTATTTCTCACATTAAGATCAAAATAAAGCTTGTCAGCCCCAGTTCTCCAGTTTTATGGTATGGAAAATAGTTTCTTCATGAAAGAATAAAGTCAATAACATGAAGGTTAGTACATGAAGATATAATTGAAGAGTGTGTGTGTGTGTGTGTGTGTGTGTGTGTGTGTGTGTGTGTGTGTGTGTGTGTGTGTGTGTGTGTGTGTGTGTGTGTGTGTGTGTGTGTGTGTGTGTGTGTGTGTGTGTGTGTGTGTGTGTGTGTGTGTGTGTGTGTGTGTGTGAGTGTGTGTCAGGCTTGTGCAAAATTCAGAATTTCAGAATTGGCCTCCATTCAATTCATGAATTGGAATTTGAATTGAATTGACTCCGGCCCACATGAGGTTGAATTTGAATTTGAATTGGAATGACAGGAAGTGGAATTAAATTCCTGGCAATTCAAAGAAATTCCACACAGTCTCATAACAGAAAGAATGTGTTGAATCTCACATACATTCAGCGTTAGGAAGGTTACTTTGGAAATGTAATTGCTTACTGTTATAAGTTACCCATTATAAATGTGGTTTGGATTACTTTATTTGGATTACTTTATCAATGTAAAGCAATTTCCTTTTAAATTGATTAGTAACTAATTAAATTACACATTTTACCTCAGTTATACAACTAAATACAATTACATTCATTTTGTAATTCAATAACATAATTTCATTAGTTAACTCACTCCTCGCATACATTTTGTTCTATATATATATATATATATATATATATATATATATATATATATATAAAATATATATATATATATATATATATATATTTGTTCTATATATATATATTTATATATATATATATATATATATATATATAAAACAAATGTCCACCTAATTTTTTTTCTTTCTAAAGATTTACTAAAGTAATTCTGGGAAATGAAGTCATGTTCTATCATGTTCCACACAATTACAATTACCGGTACAATAAATCAAACATAATTATTTGTTCTGTGACTAGAGCTTTTAACATTCATTGCTGTGGGAAAATATTTCATGTTTATGTTATCTGTTCAAGTAGTTCAAACTAATATAATTTATAGAATATGTAATGCAATCATGTCTGACATACTGTTTGTTACATTGTTAAACACTTCACTTAAAATATCTATATGAATTTCTTAGAATTTGTTTTGAATTGCAATTCTGCTTCCTTTAATTCAAATTCGAATTGTAATTCTAGATCCTGTTTTTGACATCAATTCAAATTCAATTCAAATTCAAGAATTGAATTGGAATTAAGGAGTCATTCTTAATTAAATTCTGAATTGTGCACAAGCCTGGGTGTGTGTGTGTGTGTGTGTGTGTGTGTGTGTGTGTGTGTGTGTGTGTGTGTGTGTGTGTGTGTGTGTGTGTGTGTGTGTGTGTGTGTGTGTGTGTGTGTGTGTGTGTGTGTGTGTGTGGTCACAAATCAGACTCTAAGCATTAGGCCAAATGGTTTAAGATGCCTGCTTGCAATAAATTTAAGATATCTTCTATTCTTCTTGCATGCAGGACACTTTCAGGACCTAAAAAATGGCGTTCTTACCGAAAGACCATTCACCTTTGCAGCAGATCTAGGATCAGTTGACTTCAGAAATTTGATGGTAACTGGATCAGGACACTGGACCCAGAGCTGCACACACTGCAGGTTAATCCAAACTCCTCAATTTGGATCAATTTGACGAGTTCCTCACATGGAGGGGTCATAGAGAGTGATGTGGGTGTTGTCCTAGATCAGTAAACATACTGAATTATGCCTGGGTCAGATGCAGAAACCTGTAATGAAATGCCCTCATACATCAGTGCAGAGTCATCTGTGCGCTCCTCCATCAGGAGCTCTACTGCAGCATAACAGATACTCATTTGATTTGATGAGTATGTGCCTGGTCCTCAATTATGGCCTTTTTAATCACTGATACTTTTTAAATTACATTTGCCATTCCTCCTCTAGAGAATCAATTTGATTTGAGAGGAACAGAGAGAGAGAAAATTGTTTATAAAATAGTCCATTTTGGATCCTTTATACACAAGCTAGCATTCAACAATGAGGTTTCTTTCTCCCTCAATTGTTCATATTTGTTTTTAGCAGATTTCTGTTGCTAGCAATATTTTTGCTAGCCCTATAAACTATTATAATTGATGATGATAATGCAAATACAACGAGAAAATAAAAATAATAATTTATAAAATGTTAAAATGATTATAGATAGATGTCAGTAAAACCAGGTGATAATGTATTACAATTACACATTTATAAGAAATTTAGAATGCACTAATCACAAAATAAGCCATCATATGACTTGCAAATATAGTTAAAGTCTGATTGACAACTGTTATTATCTCCCTTTTTTCTGGTAAGCTTTTGTTGTATGGAAAATAACATAAAAAATCCTGCCTAATATCTTATTTTGTTTTCTACATAAGAAAGAAAGTCATACTGGTTTGGAACGATATATGACAGTAAATGATTATTTGTTATTGGTTACTTTATCATCATCATGTGTCCTGTTACTTTCTCTCTTCCTCTCTTACTCTGACACCTTTCATTTCACTAAACACAATCTGAGATACATAAGACATCATTGGTCATGAACGCTTCAGTGACATCACTGTCAGATTATCACTGGCTTTAGATTAGAGCTGTTTTTTACCGTCCAGCCGAAGCACCGTAGAGGTTTGTCTGCAATAATCAGCTTTGATTTAGAGTTGTGTAAACTTGCTTTAAGGATATTACATTTTACCATAGAAAAAAGTGTCAAGAGGATTGATGGTAACACTTTTAGGTCCCATTCATTAACATGAAATAATAGTGACGCAATACATATTTTTACAGCATTAATTAATCGTATTAATCTCTTAATGTTAGATAATAAAAATACAATTTTTTATGTTAGTTCACAGTGCATTAATTAATAACTTTTTATTTTAAAATGTATTAATAAATGTTGAAATTAAAGCTGCAGTCCGTAACATTTTTTGTTCAAAATTAACTAAATGTATATAATAAGCGAGTATATCATGAATCCATATTCCAAACCGTGTTTTTGTCATATCCTGAATCACTATGGTACACCTATAATGAGTAATGTTTATTTTCAGACTATTTTAGACTGGTTCAGGCTGTACCGCTGCGGAGTAGCCCAGTACCTGCATGAGTCGTCATAGACATAAACAGAGAAAGTTGCCCCGGCTTCAATGTTCTTCTGCAAGACGCATGCAGTTCTGTTTAGTGAGTGCCAAAAGTTACCGACTGCAGCTTTAACATTGAAGTTGAGAAAAGCTGTTGAAAGTGGATCGGACCGAGCTGCACAACACCAATCAGCACTAGGGGCGTGTCCATTCATGATGTGGGAGGAGAGAGAGTGGGCCAATCAGCAGTAGGGGGTGTGTCTGTGTCCACTCATGATATGGGAGGAGAGAGTGGGCCAATCAGCAGTAGGGGGCGTGTCCATTCATGATGTGGGAGGAGAGAGAGTGGGCCAATCAGCAGTAGGGGGCGTGTCCACTCATGATGGGGAGAAGAGAGAGTGGGCTAATGAGGAGTAGGGGGCGTGTCCACTAATGATGGGGGAGAAGAGAGAGTGGGCCAATCAGCTGTAGGGGGTGTGTCCACTCATGATGTGGGAGGAGAGAGAGTGGGCCAATCAGCAGTAGGGGGCGTGTCCACTCATGATGGGGTAGAAGAGAGAGTGGGCCAATCAGCAGTAGGGGGCGTGTCCACTAATGATGGGGTAGAAGAGAGAGTGGGCCAATCAGCAGTAGGGGGCGTGTCCACTAATGATGGGGTAGAAGAGAGAGTGGGCCAATCAGCAGTAGGGGGCGTGTCCACTCATGATGTGGGAGGAGAGAGAGTGGGCCAATCAGCAGTAGGGGGCATGTCCATTCATGATGTGGGAGGAGAGAGAGTGGGCCAATCAGCAGTAGGGGGCGTGTCCACTCATGATGTGGGAGGAGAGAGAGTGGGCCAATCAGCAGTAGGGGGCGTGTCCACTCATGGTGGGGAGAAGAGAGAGTGGGCCAATCAGCAGTAGGGGGCGTGTCCACTCATGATGGGGTAGAAGAGAGAGTGGGCCAATCAGCAGTAGGGGGGCGTGTCCACTCATGATGGGGTAGAAGAGAGAGTGGGCCAATCAGCAGTAGGGGGCGTGTCCACTCATGATGGGGTAGAAGAGAGAGTGGGCCAATCAGCAGTAGGGGGCGTGTCCACTCATGATGGGGTAGAAGAGAGAGTGGGCCAATCAGCAGTAGGGGGCGTGTCCACTCATGATGGGGTAGAAGAGAGAGTGGGCCAATCAGCAGTAGGGGGCGTGTCCACTCATGATGGGGTAGAAGAGAGAGTGGGCCAATCAGCTGTAGGGGGTGTGCCCACTCATGATGTGGGAGGAGAGAGAGTGGGCCAGTCAACAGTAGGGGCGTGTCCACTCATGATGGGGGAGAAGAGAGAGTGGGCAAGAGGGAGATTTGAAGAAAGACTGTAGAAAGAGAGATGGCTGAGAGACATTACAAAAGGGAAATGGTTAGAGGAATATCACTGAAAAAAGAAGGGTTATGATCAGGCAAGAGCTTTTGACGTTAATATTGGAAAAGCTTTCCAGCACTGGAAAAGCGGGAAGGCCTGAAAATGGATGCAGAGGTTGCGTTGTTTTTGATCCATACGCGAGTAACATTGGTTTTGCTAGTACCAAGATGTGGTGTTGTTGTAATGTTAGCTATAGTAACAGGACGTTTGTGAGTGTCATTGTCTGTAGCTGCTGGCCACTAAAAACCAACTCTTGCTTATATTTACTTTTGTGTACTGTATGTTCATTTTTTTTGTTCTTCCTTGTCGTTCATTTGTTTTCTTCGCTTCATTATTTTGCTTTGCTTCAGATATGATGAAGAGATATTCACTCTTGCATTGCGTGTTTGTGCATTTTGGGGGCAGAGCAATGAAGAGAGACGTGTGTTTGTTTGGATGTCGATTTTAAATATCAAGTGCATCATAATATCATAAAATATCATAATGGAAACGCGGCTACTGTAGATAATTCTTAGCACACATAGCCTATATTTGGGATGAAATTACACACTTAATGAACTTTTTTAGCATGCTCTGAACATTACATGAGATTTTTTATGAGAAAAAGACTATTATAACATAATCTCAGTAACTTAATATATTACTATTATCTGGAAAAGCTGCTGATTGAATGGTGACTGATTTTTTTTATTGAAATTTTCTGTTTTGAATTGATCCAAATCAGCCGATAACTGCGCCTTACTAGCAATTTGTCTCATTTCTGCTGACGGTCTTGTTTCTGCCTAAGTACTTCAGAATAAGATTTGGAGTTCTGAGTGGAATTTTATTCAAAATATTTACATTAACTGAGTAAATATTTACTAAAATAAATGTTCAGGTTTTTTTGTGAACATTTTATTGAATCCTTATAGGCACAGTTCTCCTAAATGTTTACTGCATATCTGTGTTTTGAGCATTTACATCAAATGATTGTAAAATCGGAATGTGAATCAAATAATTAATCTGTTGTTAAATTACAGTTCAAATATTTATTTTGTCAGGTTCTTGCATGAAATGTAAGGAGGTGAATGTATTCAAGGATGGAAATGCTACACTACGCTACGAAATTTCTGGATTAATTAATTTATATGAAATTGATTGCAAAACAAAGAGTAAGATCCTTCATATCGCTCGTTACTGTGGCCCAAATGAGAACTGCACCACCAGCTCGATGGCTAATGTTTCAATAGAGTCTGACCATGTAATTCTATATGGTGTCACCTCTAGCAAATGCTACATGGCAGAACCCATACCAGGAAAGAAGAAATGTTATAGTGTTACTGTCGAGAGTGAGTATGACTGAACTTTTTAAATAAAATTTGACACTTTCCAATTTATGTTTGTTTTGGGGTTTATGGGCAGTAGAGAAGTTAGCCTACAGGTTTATAAAATGTATTGTTCGTGTGACCCTTACAGAACCACTACACTCAACCGCCAGCCCAGAAATATCCAACTTCTATCACTCAACTTCAGACACTCCCGGTGCATCCAACCATATTGATGTTGTTGCTGTTGTTGTTGTTGTTGTTGCTGTTGCTGTTGTTGTTGGCTGCACATGCAATGTAAGTATTATCACAATAATTTAACTGTTATTTATTTTTACCTCTCATTAAAGGTGGGGTATGTCAGTGATTCTCTTTTTTGTCCATTTTTTCAAAATAACTTGAAATCCTATTCCTAACCCACTTGCAGCCACTGAGTTAGAAGCACTGAAATGAAAATTAATCAATTTAATCATCTGTGGAACGGGCAGGACTCGAAAAAAACTCTAGCCAATCATTTCCAAGACCACCTAGAATCATTAGACAGTAAGTTCGTCAATCAAACGGCCGTAACACACCCCCTCCCCCCAGCGCGCGTGACCCCCGTCGTGCGCATACTCAAAGCTTGTGACGCATGCGCATCTTGTCAGTAAAGCCGGTTCCATGATTAGTAGTAAATCGTCATTACAATCTCTCACGCATCTGAGTTTTCGCTCGTGCATGATTGCGCGTCCATGTTCTTCGAATGGGTGGAGTCAGGGCCAGCGTTGGAGGAAAGAAGGTAGGACCATTTGAATTGTGTATTTTCAAAATCTGCTGGTCGTTTTCCAAATCACATACCCCACCTTTAACAGCTATGTACGGTAAAGACCATGTGCATTATTGCACATTATTCAGTTTGGGTATTCTAGTTCCCTTTCGAACGGTCACTTCGTATTGCGTAGCTATACGCAGTGGGAAAACTCCTTTTCCTCGATTTTACTGAACCTTATGTAAAACGCATTTGCAGCTGCACAGCTGACGCCCTGAGCGTCTTGCTCGCTCATAGGCTGTGCTGCAGCAACTGCATATCCAATGGCGTGGACGACTCTGACGTGCGACCAATGGGGTCACTCCACGTCAGAGCCCGTCATAGGGGCGAGGCCTAGCCTATATAAGCCCCTGAACTCGCCAAAATAGCAGATTTTACTCCTTCAGCGACAAACTATACGTCTCTGACTGTTTTTCACTGAGCATTCGCCGTCGAACAAGCCCTTCAGCCTGAGCGAGCATTATTTTCAGCGGATTACGTCTCTCAGCCGTTCGTCCCCTGACGCCGTCTCACCTGTGGCTATCCGGCGATATCCTTACTTCCTGCAACAGCATGTCTCGCTGCGCCACGTGCGCGCGCAAGCTACACAAGGCCGATCACCACGCAAGATGCATTTCATGCCTGGGACTCGACCACGCTGAGAAGGCCTTCTCCTCCTGCGGATGTGCGGCCTGTGAGAGCAGGCCCATCTCCTCGCTGCGGACTCGGCTAGCTCTCGCCAGGGATGAAGACGCCGCTTCGCGCCGCGCCTCCTCCCTCGGTTTTTCCTCAACCTAGGAAGAAGAAGCGCCGCAGCCAACGGCAGCCCGAGAGCATGGATGTAAGCAATCGCACGCCGGCCACGTCCCCGCGGTGCCTCGCTTTCTCCCGCTCGGTTGTCTCCGGTCTGGTTCGAAGGAGATCAGCGCCCCCCCCACGTGGCGGGCCTCGTCTCCTTCGGCGGGCCTAGCGATCACGACAGCCTGTCTATCGGTGCTTCTGAGGACGAGGGGCCGGGCTCGCTTGACCCTGTCACTGTTTCTCAGTCAGCATCCAGCGCGCCTGCTGCCAGGACTAGCTCCGACGCTGAGATGCTTCGGGTCCTTACACAGGCAGTCGCGGACCTCGAGCTCGAGTGGGCCGCGCCCGCCGAGCCTCCTCGGGGTCGGCTGGACGGAGGGTTTTTGCGGGGAAACCGGACCAGAGCCGTGCACCCTAACAAGCCGTGCAGAATCACGTCAGCCCTCCTCAGACGCGCGTATTCCGCTTCTGGGCAGGCTGCTTCAGCCTTGCACACGATGACCGCGCTACAGGTCTACCAGGCCAAACTCCTCCGCTCTATGGACGAGGCTGGCCCGGATCCGGAGGTTTTTCGGGACCTCCGCAGCGCGACGGACCTGGCCCTGAGGGCTACCAAGGCTACAGCGGAGCGTTACACCGAGGCGCAGAAGGCCTCCCAGGCCATGCGACACTTCCTGCCTAAACGCTCTAGCTCTGCATCGAGCAAACCCAAACCAGCTTCGTTTACGCCTCAGCCAGCGAAACCGAAGAGGCAGGCCTCTCAGCCCCGCCCTGCGGCTGATGCTCAGCGCCCGACAAGAGCTGCGAAGCGCTTCCCGATGCCCCGGCGCCAAGGCCCGCGGCCCAGTGCTGCGCTCGAAGCAGCACCGCCGAAGTCATCCTAGCATGCGGCACTAAGAGAGAGGGCGAGTGTCCCGTGCTGGCCGGACCACCCTCGAAAAAGCCAACGAGACTTCCCACAACCCCCTGTTCAGTTCAGGCGGATGGGGACTTTATTTCTGTACACAGGCCCGCAGTAAGCGCGTCTTTACAACCAAACGCCGTTTTCACGGCGACCCAAATAAATCACAAAAAGAGCATGTTTCACAAGCACAATGCATGGGTTTACGGTCCCCCTCAGATAGGTGGCCCCTCCCCTGTGATAACACTGACTTCCCCACACGCGAATGCCTGTACAGTCAGTCAAGCACTCAATGTATGCACAAATCACATTATAAGGGTTTCAGATCCCCCTATGTTAGGCGGTTCCCCCCTTTTTCAGTGTGTCAGTCCCTAGCCACACGGGTTCTAGCCTGGCAATCTACCCCCGGTGTGTCGAGTTGGGTCATAAACATTATAAAGCGAGGCCACTCGCTCCAATTTGCTCCCTCCCCTGGGATAACACTGACTTCCCCACACGCAAATGCCTGTACAGTCAGTCAAGCACTCGATGTATGCACAAATCACATTATAAGGGTTTCAGATCCCCCTGTGTTAGGTGGCTCCCCCCTTCCAGTGTGTCAATCCCTAGCCACACGGGTTCTAGCCTGGCAATCTATCCCCGGTGTGTCGAGTTGGGTCATAAACATTATAAAGCGAGGCTACTCGCTCCAGTTTGCTCGCAGACCCCCGAAGTTTCAGGCGGTCATCGAGACCTCGGTGAGAAGCGACGTGGGTCACGTGCTTCGCACCGAAGTGCAGAAATTATTAGCAAAAGGGGCGATAGAGTTAATCCCTCCTGCGCTGATGCAAGCGGGTTTTTACAGCCGTTATTTTCTGGTTCCGAAAAAAGACGGCGGTCTCAGACCCATACTAGATTTGAGACATTTGAACAAGGCGCTCATGCGCCGTCCCTTCAAAATGTTGACTACCAAACAGATCCTCGCGCAAATTCGCCCGGGGGATTGGTTTGTTACAATGGATCTGAAAGACGTTTACTTTCATATTCAAATAAACCCTCGCCACAGGCCATTCTTGAGATTCGCCTTCGAGGGTCAGGCTTATCAGTACACGGTTCTGCCGTTCGGTTTGTCTCTGGCACCCCGCACGTTCACAAAGTGTGTGGATGCGGCGCTCTCTCCCCTGAGACAGAGAGGAGTGCGCGTGTTGAATTACCTCAACGACTGGCTGGTGCTAGCACAGTCGAGAAGCGAACTGATAGTTCACAGAGATCTGATTCTCGGTCATTTGAAATGCTTGGGTCTCACGATCAATGTTTCAAAGAGCAAACTATCCCCCTGTCAGAATGTGATCTTTCTGGGCATGGTTTTAGACTCAATGACAATGAGAGCGCGGCTCACACCGGAGCGCGCGCTCGCAGTGCGAGCGCTCGCATCCTCGTTCAGAGAGCGGGAGCGCGCGCCTCTGAAGAAATTTCAGAAGCTACTGGGTCTCATGGCAGCAGCATCACCGGTGCTTCGCATGGGATTGCTGCGCATGCGTCCACTGCAGCACTGGCTGAAACGCCGGGTGCCAACATATGCATGGCAGTCAGGCAGCTTGCGCATCAGAGTGAATCGCGGTTGTTTAAGGACCCTGGTTCCCTGGCGGCCGCGGGACTGGTACCAAGACGGTGTGATAATGGGGACCATTTCCAGAAGGAAAGTGGTTTTTACAGATGCATCCAACCTGGGTTGGGGGGCATTACATGAGGGCACGCCTGCCTCCGGCCTCTGGTCGAGCACGGAGCAGAGCTTACACATCAACTGTCTGGAAATGAAAGCAGTTGGTCTGGCCCTGAATGCTTTTCTGTCAAGCCTCAAGGGGCATCACGTCTTAGTCCGTACGGACAACATGTCAGTGGTGGCCTATATAAATCGGCCTGCATGCTATGGCGAGAGATCTCCTCTTGTGGGCACAGAGCAATCTGAGCTCTCTGAGGGCTGCGCATATCCCGGGCGTCCAGAATTTGGGCGCGGATATGCTCTCACGGGGCAACACTCCCCTAGGCGAGTGGACCCTGAACCCGCAGACGGTCAGTCTGATATGGGAGGTGTTTGGCAGGGCCGAAATCGACCTGTTCGCCTCGAAAGACAACACCCATTGCAATCTGTTCTTCTCGAAGGACAGGGACGCGTTGGCCCACGCGTGGCCCAACCGTCCCCTATATGCTTTTCCCCCTGTTTCGATGATTCCGCAAGTCATCAAACGGGTCAGGGAGACCGGGTGCCCGGTCCTTTTGGTGGCCCCTCTCTGGAGGTCCAAGCCGTGGTTTCCGGAGCTGGTTCAGATTTCGGACACAGCTCCATGGCCTGTCCCCATGAGGAGAGACCTCCTCACACAGGCGAAGGGGTCGTTGTGGCATCCGCGACCCGACCTGTGGGCCCTTCATGTGTGGCCCTTGAACCGGTATCCGGGGGCCTTCCTGTGAAAGTGTTGAACACTATATCTGAGGCTAGGGCCCCGGCAACTCGGCGCCTTTATGCTTCAAAGTGGGCGGTTTTTTCCGGCTGGTGCTCGAAAAACCGTCTGAATCCAGAGTCATGTGACATATCAGTGGTTCTCTCATTCCAACAGGAGCTGTTGGACGCGGGTCGCTCCCCGTCCACGCTCAAGGTGTATGTGGCCGCTGTTGCAGCTCACCATGTTCTGGTAGCCGGTCAGTCACTGGGAAGGAATGACCTGGTTGTGAAATTTTTAAAAGGTGCTAGGAGGATTAACCCCTCCAGACCTCCTTCTGTGCCATCCTGGGACCTATCTACGGTCCTAGGGGCTCTAAGGGGTCCGCCCTTCGAACCGCTACAGTCGGTTGATCTTAAACTTCTCTCGCTAAAGACGGCCCTCCTGTTGGCATTGGCATCTATCAAGCGAGTGGGAGATCTGCAGGCTCTTTCGGTGAGCCCGGCATGTCTGGAGTTTGGTCCCGGTGATTCCACGGTCATTCTCAAGCCCAGGCATGGTTATGTACCCAAAGTGCTCTCAACGCCGTTCAGAGCGCAGGTGGTGACATTGTTAGCCCTTCCCCCCTCCACAGAGGATGGGGAGGTTAATTTTCTCTGCCCTGTTAGGGCGCTGAGAATCTATCTGGAGCGTTCTGCGTCGTTTAGACAGTCAGAACAGCTTTTTGTCTGCTTTGGTGGTCGGTCCAAAGGGGACCCTGTCACTAAGCAGAGGCTGTCTAGATGGATAGCAGAGGCCATTTCTGTGGCTTACACCGCAGCGGGCTAAAGTTGCCCTTTAGGTGTCAAAGCCCATTCGACCAGAGGCATGGCCTCGTCGTGGGCGTGGTCATCGGGTTTTCCCATTCATGATATCTGTGAGGCGGCCGGCTGGGCCTCGCCGTCCACATTTATGAAATTCTATAATTTGGAAGTACCCTCCCTTCAGGCAGGGGTGCTTTCGGTATGATTATGGCCCCGACAGTGTCTGGCCTTGTCATTACTTGTTACTGTGCATAATCACATTCTCTATATGTATGTATATAACCCGCTTCTTGCCGGTTACAAATTTTTCATATTATAAACCCGCTGAGGCTGGTGGTGTTCATGTTCTTGACCCTGTCAGGAATTACCAGTGTATTCACCTAAACCCGACGGTGTCGGGTTTAGTGTATGCATATAAATGGTTTATGGCTTGTTCTGTTTGCTCAGGGGTTCCTGAGTTGCAGTGGCAACCAGTTATTCAGTGCGGCGTTTTGCATAGCGTTCCCACTGCGTATAGCTACGCAATACGAAGTGACCGTTCGAAAGGGAACTACTTGGTTACTCACGTAACCTCAGTTCCCTGAGTTAGGGAACGAAGTATTGCGTAGCCGGCCGCACTATTTTAACTGGGTTTTGTCGCTTCAGTCGTATAAACCTGCTATTTTGGCGAGTTCAGGGGCTTATATAGGCTAGGCCTCGCCCTTATGACGGGCTCTGACGTGGAGTGACCCCATTGGTCGCACGTCAGAGTCGTCCACGCCATTGGATATGCAGTTGCTGCAGCACAGCCTATGAGCGAGCAAGACGCTCAGGGCGTCAGCTGTGCAGCTGCAAATGCGTTTTACATAAGGTTCAGTAAAATCGAGGAAAAGGAGTTTTCCCACTGCGTATAGCTACGCAATACTTCGTTCCCTAACTCAGGGAACTGAGGTTACGTGAGTAACCAAGTAGTTTTCCACACTTTCTAGTTTGTAGTTTGTTATTCTCATTTAATGTACTTTTACATTTAACTACTCAAACTATGTATGATAATTACAACATAACAGCATAAAATAATTTGTGTGCAGAAAAATCGCAGGCGGAG
This sequence comes from Chrosomus eos, assembly GCA_036326025.1. Classification (NCBI taxonomy): domain Eukaryota; kingdom Metazoa; phylum Chordata; class Actinopteri; order Cypriniformes; family Leuciscidae; genus Chrosomus; species Chrosomus eos. The sequence goes on along the minus strand of CM070837.1, from coordinate 10,286,957 downwards.
GTATGGACAAGTGAATGCAGTGTGACTGGCAAGATTTCTCACAAAGAAAGTATCAGGGGTGAGTATTCATGTGACTTTGGCCTCCCTTTACACCTGAAATAAACACATAAACATGCGTTTCATAAAGTATCTGAATTCTGAGTATTATATCATTTACTTGCATTCCAATGCATCTTCAGTGGGATACATGATACCATACATGATAGCTGATAATGGTGTAAAGGTTTTTAGGAAGTTCAGCCACAGTAGGCTATGATTGTAATTTTAATAATTGAAAATGTTAACACTGTGCATATCAAGAAGAAATTTACATAAAATTACATTCTCTCATAATAAGGACATAATGTAATTGTTTGCAATGCATTTTCTGTACTACACAATAATTCATTGGGACCATTCATGCTTTAACCCAGTTCAGTTGTAATATCTTGAGTGCTTCTGTATCGTTAGAATAGTTTAATAATTGTACAGTCAGTTCAAATACACACAAATATTTATGCAAATCGATAAGATATTGTTTTAATTGTTCTAGGTTAAATACAACTCAAGCACTTGAGTTGCAAACAAACTGAAGGAATGAGACTCCAACATTGAAGTTTGAATAGGATTGACTTGGTGATTTCACAGGAAAAACGGAAGCAGCAAACTCCCTTCTTACAACTGTGAACTAAACTCAACTCTGGGTTTCTGCACTATACATCCAATTAATTCCAACTAGGCACTTTTTTTTTGGTTCACATTTTCCATGTTTACCTTGAAGGATTAAGATTTATGAAGGTCATTGCCAGAAAAGTTTTAGTTCTTTCCTGTTTAAATAAACTTTTGCACTTTTTTTATTATTCTGTATTTTCACTTCTGCAAATAAACATATATAGCCTGATTACGGGCCTTCTTGTGTAATTATTAGTTTTATTTTCAGAACAAGTGCCTCAAACTTAGCACTGAATATCATTGATGTCATTAACGTCAAAAACTTGTAAATCTAGTGATTATGTCATCCTGAAAAGCACTCACTGCCAGTTCGGTTTATTTCGCAAAAGTGCAATGGAAACAGTTTTTGCGCATTTACAGTCACCTGACTTAGAAGACGCTGTGTGTTTGGGGTCCGTGGTATACACAAATAATAATAGGTTAATATCATCATTATTATAACATTTATTAGGCTACATATTTAGAAGACGCTTTTATCCAAAAAAGGAACAAAGCAATTCGTCAAATGTCATTCAATGGTTAGACAATAATAATAAAGGGCTAAGATTATCACAAATAAACACAAGATGTTGACGCATATCCAAGTGTTTGTGCTGAGCCCGGCAGGCGCGGGCGCGAATTGCTTTTTCCTATCAACAGTAGAAACAACTTAAAATAGACATACTCTATCATTTCTGGTCATACAGAAAATAATAATACATTATTCGCAACTATGATTTTATTTGTGTAAACTCACAATAACAAGAGAACGTTGTGCTTTTGTAAAATAAAACAACCATGCGGGCTTTCATGATCTCCGTGAACTGGAGCGCGAGAACTGAAACAAAGTATAGCCTATAGGCTATAGCTTGAAATGTCCACTTTACGAACAAATTCGAATCGAAAGCTAATATCTTCTGCTTATGTAATCCGTATGAAAGGTGCCTTTCTCTCTAAAGGTGCATTCGCGCCTTATTACAGCAGAGATGGAGATGTGTTTTTAGCCGACTCTGATTTAGAAAACAATAGTTTTTTAATAAACAATTAAAATGCCTTGTTATTTTTTCAGACACATTTATTATCATTAGCCTAGGCTATAACTCACCTAAAACACCTTTCTGTAGGCTGTGGTTCCAGAGACATAAATATGGCTCTTCTCATTCAGCACTGCGGGAAAAATATAATGTCCAGGTTTGGCCTCAGAAAACCATTTAAATCGACTTTTTTCATATTAAGTTGGGAATATTTTAAATGTTTAATAAAGGGGCAAAAAGTCATAAACAAACATCTGAAATTTAGTCGATATATTATTATTTTTGCGCAGCATTTGTGTACAGTTAAAAAAAAATTGGTGTTCAACTTTGTATTTAAAAAAAACAACCACCGTTCATTTTTCATTTTGCAATACGGGTTAAATAAGGAAAAACGAATGGACACTGACCGTTTGGACAGAGGTCTTTATTAAATTCATAAAAGAAACAATAATTAGGCTACAGGAATACTGGATTCTAAACCTCAAAGAAATGCCACAATCAAGACCTCGGAGCAGAAATGAGGGAGAAACACCAAGAAACTCCTTATGCCGTAGTATACGGGTCTTTCCCTTCCATTAGGCTAATGCTTGGATAACACGTACCACTCCTTCCATTAATAATAATAATGTCTAGTGTGGTGGTGGCTGTGATATAGGCTATAACATAGACATAATATACGTATGTATGTCTATGGGCTATAATAAACCTACCCGTTGCGATGATGTTTAAATGACTTATCGCGAGAGGGAAAAAAAACGTTGTATCGCAAAACGAATCGGTTACCTAACGTAACCTCGGTTCTCTCTAGATGAGGGAACGAGTATTGCGTAAGCTAGCTTACACTACGGAAAGATTCCATCTTTCTGAGAAATTGAAGCCAAAAAATTATCCTATAATTTTGTATCCATTGTCAACGCAGTTCAGCTGCAGCAGACCATGAGAGGGCTAGCTAGCCGCTCATTGGTTCGCTCACGGAGAACTGCTTAAGCCTATGAGGGAGCGCGAGTGAACCCGCGACCAATGAGAGTCTGTCTCGCTCTCAATACGTCACCGCCCGCCAAAACGGGAGTGGACGAGACTATAAATATCCCGAAATAGGCTGAATAATCTGGTTTTTCATAACTGAAGCGAAAATCGCCAGTAGCACAAGCACGGCCAGGAACGCAATACTCGTTCCCTCATCTAGAGAGAACCGAGGTTACGTTAGGTAACCGATTCGTTCTCTTACGAGAGGTTCTCTCGTATTGCGTAAGCTAGCTTACGCTACGGGAACACCTGGTCAACGCCGTGCGTGCTAAGCATCCACTATTAGTCCCAGGGGGGGACCCCGGGGAACTCTGTAAGTGGGAATGAATATATGTACCTGTGACAAAAGGCCAGCGGAGCGGGCCGGTGATTGTGAAGTACATAAGCACGTTATGGAGAGGGAACAGAGCGAGCTCGGTCTGCGTAATTAACCCCCTATAGTGCAGCTCAACCAGAAGAGCTGAAAACATACTAGACTGCTAGTAGTTTAGCCTGCAAGGCGGGTACTTCCAGATTGTAAAATCTGACAAAGGTGGAGGGGGAAGCCCATCCCGCTGCCACGCAAATGTCGTGAATGGAAATTCCGCTGGACCATGCCCAGGATGAAGCCATGCCTCTAGTGGAATGAGCCCTGATGCCCAGAGGGCATGGCAGGTCTTTAGATGCGTATGCTGCTGCAATGGCATCGACAATCCATCTAGATAGAGACTGTTTCGAGGCGGCCAACCCCTTGGTGCGCCCACCGAACGAAACAAAAAGCTGCTCGGATCGTCTGACCGGAGCAGTGCGAGTAACATATAATCTCAGGGCCCTGACCGGACATAGGAGATTAGAATCAGTTTCGCTATCGGATGCAGGCAGAGCCGATAGGGATATAACTTGTGCCCTGAACGGGGTACCGATCACTTTGGGGACATAGCCATGCCTAGGTTTGAGAACGACTAAGGAGTCATTAGGACCAAACTCAAGACAGGACGCGCTGGTGGACAGCGCGTGTAGGTCTCCCACCCGTTTTACTGACGCGAGCGCGAGTAGAAAAACGGTCTTAAGCGACAGGTGCTTTAGGTCCACGGTGCTTAACGGTTCGAATGGGGGAGCTTTCATAGCATCAAGAACTATGGAAAGGTCCCAAATCCGCACCGAAGGGGGGCGAGGGGGGTTCATCCTTCTAGCTCCCCTGAGGAAACGGACTACCAACCCATCTTTGCCCAGTGACTGGCCGCGCCGGGGTTCAGCAAACGCCGCGACGGCTGCCACATACACCTTAAGAGTGGACGGGGATCTGCCCTTGTCCAGCATCTCTTGGAGAAAATTTAGCAAGGAGGGAACCTCGCATAACCGTGGGTCCAGACCCTTTTCGGTGCACCACTTTGAGAACACAGACCATTTTGACGCATAGAGCCTTCTGGTAGAAGCCGCTCTAGCCTGTATGATCGTGTTTAACACTCCCTCTGGCAAAGCAACGGGTAGTCGTTGATCACCCACGCGTGTAGCGCCCAGCGCTCTGGGTGGGGATGCCAGATCGTGCCGCGAGCTTGGGAGAGGAGATCTGCTCTGACTGGAATGGGCCACGGCGCTGTCTGTGACAGCTGCGTGAGCTCCGGAAACCAAGTCTGACCCTCCCAGCGCGGGGCTATGAGGAGCACCGAGTGCTGCGCTTCTCTGATTCTCTGGAGCACCTGCGGTAGCAGAGAGACCGGAGGGAAAGCATAAAGCGGGCGGCTGGGCCAGGTCTGGGCTAGCGCGTCCTCGCTCTTTGAGAAAAATATTGGGCAGTGGGTGTTCTCCGCCGAGGCGAAGAGGTCCACCTCTGCTCTGCCGAATAGACGCCACAGTTTCTGAACTGTAAGAGGATGCAGGGACCATTCCCCGGGGGGAATGGGGTTCCTGGACAGGCTGTCTGGACCGTCGTTCAGATATCCCGGCACGTGCGTCGCTCTGAGCGAGAGCAGGTGACACTGAGACCAAACCAAGATGCGTTCTGTCAGCTGGAAAAGATTCCTGGATCTGACTCCGCCCTGACGGTTTAGATAAGAGACTACGGCTATATTGTCCGAACGGATCAGCACGTGGTGGCCCTGAATGCGCGGGAGAAAACGCATGAGCGCGTTCTCGACCGCCAACATCTCCAAACAGTTTATGTGAAGGAGGCTCTCTTGAGCTGACCAGGGGCCGAAGGCCGGTGAGCCCTCGCAGACCGCCCCCCAACCCGTGTTGGAAGCGTCTGTCGAGATGACTTTTCGGCGTGAAACTGTCCCCATGGAAACGCCCCGCTGAAACCATTCTGCCACTGACCATGGCTGCAGAGCTGTGATACAGGTCTGCGTTACTTTTATCAGCTGGTGGCCCGTGGACCACGCTCGGTGAGACACACGGCTCTTCAACCAGAGCTGAAGCGGGCGCATGCGCAGTAACCCCAGCTGGAGTACCGCGGAGGCTGAGGCCATACAACCCAACGCTCTCTGAAAAGTTTTCAAAGGTGTGAGTCTGTTTATCTGAAAGGATGCGGCGAGACGCTGCACACGGTGCGCGCGCTGCGTCGACAGACGCGCCGTCATCATAACCATCCACTCCAGGTCCAGCTCTATACCCAAGAAGGAGATAGTCTGACTGGGTTGTAGTACGCTCTTTGTCCAGTTGACAGAGAGGCCCAAAGCTTTCAGATGGTCGAGGAGAACTGTACGATGAGACAGTAACTCTCTCTGAGATTGTGCCAAAATCAGCCAGTCGTCCAAGTAGTTCAGTATTCACAGCCCCTGACTCCGCAGGGGGGCGAGCGCCGTATCCATGCACTTCGTGAACGTACGGGGTGCCAGGGATAGGCCGAACGGTAGGACGGTGTATTGATAAACCTGGCCTTCGAAGGCGAAACGTAAGAATGGCCTGTGAAGGGGATTTATCTGGATCTGGAAGTATGCATCTTTCAGATCTAGAGATATGAACCAGTCCCCCTGGCGAACATGCGCGAGGAGTTTCCTGATAGTGAGCATTTTGAACGGTCTCTTTACGAGAGCTTTGTTCAGAGATCTGAGGTCTAATATTGGTCTGAGACCGCCGTCTTTCTTGGGGACAAGAAAATAACGGCCGTAAAACCCCGACTCGCTCATAGCCAGAGGCACCCTCTCTATAGCCCTCTTGCACAACAGGCTTGCTATCTCTGAACGGAGCAGTGACACTGCTTCTGGGTTCACAGTAGTTTCTAGCCGCGCTCGGAAGCGAGGAGGGCGGCGGCGAAACTGTAAGCGATAGCCTAGCTTTATTGTGTTCAACACCCACTGGGAGATTCCCGGAATAGCTTCCCACGTTTTGAAGCGTGACGCTAGGGGGTGAATGGCTACATGGTCCCCATTGCTGCACTTTGCGGGCTGCGCGAGCGCGCTGATAGTGTTTATAACAGCGGGACTTACACTTGGAGAGGAGTTTGAGGGCCCTGTAACAGAGTGAACAGAGGTGGGACAGTGTGCGCGCTTACGCACTCTGAGACTCGAGCGGGGTTGTCCCGCTTTATGAGAGTGGACTCTGTGTGAGACAGGGGAACTGAAGTGCTTTTGTGTATGAGTGAACACAGTGTTGTGGGCACATTTCTTACACTAGAGGCTTTTATGCTCTTTTTGAGATTTCTCTGGGTCGCTGTGAAAACGGCGTTTGTGCTCATGCAAGCGGGAAGGGAAACCGGCTTGGTTATGGCTGAAAACACTGCTGCAGTAGCCGCCTGGGCGGGGACTAACAGAGGGCGAATCTTTGACGGCGGTCCGGCCGCAGCGGGAGAGCGCCGTCTTTTTCTTCTAAGCTGTGCTAGGCAGACTTTGGTTGCTCAGGTTTCAGCGCGATTCTAGGCCGAGGCCCCCGAGGAGGCGGCGGCCTGTGACGGCTGTCAGAGCGGGAACGCGGGCGGCCGCCCTGGCGTCGCTGAGCAGTCTGGTTGTGCTGAGCTGTGCGCTGGGGTGGGGCTCGTGCAGGAGGCTGATCACGTGGGCGGCCTGCAGAGGAGCTAGCGCGACGAGGCAGAAAGAGGTTCATGGCCTGAGAAGCTTTCTGAACTTCGGAGAAGCGGTCGACGATACCCGTGACGGCAGATCCGAAGAGGCCGGCTGGAGAGAGCGGGGCGTTGAGAAAGGCGGCGCGCTCGGAATCTCCCATGTCGGCGAGAGTGAGCCATAGGTGTCTCTCAGACACACAGATGGCGGCCATGCATTTCCCCAGGGCTGAAGCAGCAGACTTTGTGGCGCGAAGGGCAAGGTCCGTGGCGCTTCTCAAATCCGCAACAGAAGGGTGGTTCTTTCCGCCCTCATCCCACTCACGCAGCAACTCGCCTTGCAGAATTTGCAGCACGGACATCGAGTGGAGTGCAGACGCTGCCTGGCCGGCGGCTGAATATGCGCGGCCGTGAAAACTTGAAGTCGCTCTGCAGGTTTTCGAGGGAAGCACAGGTGATGAGCACCATCTAGCAGAGAGCGGGCACAAGTGTTCCACAGGAGGGATGGCGAGGTAGCCCTTCTCTGCGGCTCCGTCCACAACGCGGAGCGGGGTGGAAGAGTCAGAGCCAGATCTGGCAGAGAGCAGGGCATTCCAGGACTTTGAGAGCTCAGCGTGTAGCTCGGGCAGGAAGGGCGCAGCCCGTTTGGCAGCGGGAGTCGAGCGCTGGCGGAGGTAGCTGCCGTCCATGCGGTTGATGGTCTGCTCGGGGGGAGGAGACCAATCGAGACCGAGGCGCTCAACGGCCTGTGTGAGGAGGCGCATTAGCTCTCCTTCAATGCCAGCGCGAGTCCTGGAAGATTCGCGGTTCGAGGAGACCTGAGAACCGGACCAATCCTCACTGTCGGAAGCGAGAAGCGAACAAGTGTCCTTGATGTCTTTTAGCAGCCAACAGTTGAGCCCGCAGGGTCAACATAGGCATTGTATCGCAGAAGTCGCAGCCGCCATCGGCGAGGGCGACTTCGGCGTGCTCCGGTCCGAGACTCTCATTGGTCGCGGGTTCACTCGCGCTCCCTCATAGGCTTAAGCAGTTCTCCGTGAGCGAACCAATGAGCGGCTAGCTAGCCCTCTCATGGTCTGCTGCAGCTGAACTGCGTTGACAATGGATACAAAATTATAGGATAATTTTTTGGCTTCAATTTCTCAGAAAGATGGAATCTTTCCGTAGCGTAAGCTAGCTTACGCAATACGAGAGAACCTCTCGTAAGAGAACATCAGTTAATGGAAACGCCGTCATTTCGCAATAGTTTTTTATCGACATTTAGAAAAAATCGCAAAAGTTTTGCGCAAATCTGTAATGGAAACGCGGCTATTGTAGCATAGCTGCATGCTTGGCGGATATTTTCACGTGGGCAATGACGGCCGCCATTGATACATGTGCTAGCGCCTGAATCAACCTGTCTAATCAACTTTTTGGCACTTCTGTTAACAAAATAGCTGGGAGCATATCACATCAGTCACTTATGACGTTTTGAAAGGTTTTACTTGTCTATAAACCAGGTGTTTGTTTTTCTCAGTCGCTGGAATGAGCCAGTTGCACAGGCAAGATTCAACTAGAAAATCAAAACAATGAAAACAATATAAATCATGTCTTACCTGCGGCAAGTGTAGGCATCAACATCAACAACACACACATCATGATCAAAGGTATTTCCATTGATTCGCTTCACTGTTATGCTTGGATTCGCTACCGTGTAAACGCGTGGATTCGCTATAACACACCAACTGTCCGTTTCCCGCCAAGAATTTCCCGCCACCTCTTTGGCTTTGTTGGAGTTGGCATCCGGATTGTTGATTACTGCCCCCTGCTGTTCTATGCTTAACTAAACTCTTTATTTAAAAGTCTCTTGTCCAGTCCTGTCTTTTTGAGATAATAAAAACACGCTTATTGCCTGCTCATTCTAAAATACTTTTAATATTGTTCTCTAGCTGTCCTATTTCCTGTAATTGAATCATCATTGTTGTCTTTCTAGAGTGAGTTGAACTGTCTCATGTTCCTGACACTGAGTGCACAGACTTGTTGGATGTTTTCCCATGATGGGAAGTGTTCTGTTTAGATCGCTATGTCCCATTCTTAGCTTGCTCATCATTACTTGCTCTCTACGATTTATATCTTTAATTCTTAAAATACCTATGCTTTGTATCAGGGGCGTCACTAGGATTTTCATTTTAGGGGGGCTAAGCCCCCAATGAGGGTATGATATTTTTTTTTATAATAAAAAAGGGTAACACTGTAGTTTAGGATCTAATGCTCACTATTAACCAGTTTCATTACCAGGCAAATGCAGGGTTTTATAATCACTGTTGTCCCAAATGTGAGGTAGGGCAGATAGGGGGTTCGGGGTCTTCCCGAGAAAATTTTGATTTCTCTGATCTACATATGTGCATTTTAAGATGTTTTAAAGGCCAAAAACAATTGGATAACAGCTTTGAAACCATGTCAGTGGGCAGCTGATTATTTTTCTCTCCTCATCAGCATTTAATTTAAAAAAAAAATAAAAATAAAAAATAAAGCTACCTATTACACTAAACTTTTTAGGTTAACTCAACTAATTTGCTCCAGTTAAAGGGATACTCCACTTTTTTTGTGGAGTATCCCTTTAAAGTCAACTTAAAAACTTGTGTTTATCTAATGAGTAACAGGTAGTTCTTTGAACTTAAAAATTCTTGTCAAGGCAACTACAGTATAGAATGTTTAGCATTTAGCAATGCAATCCATGATTGTGTCTTAAATAAATACAAACATTCATATTATTTAACTAAACATTATCTGCTGGAAAAAAACTGTCTGCTTATTGAAAGCTCACCATGAGCATGTTTCTGTAGAGCAGCAGGTTGGGGTATAAATTACGTTATTTGCAAACAAAATTTGGACTTCTTTACATTGCATCTGTAGGTACTGGCACAAGATAGTCAACATCATCGTCAACACTGCATGAAACTATATATTGACTGGGCGCTGCACCTGCATGGTAAGTTGGCAATGCGGTATGGATGTTTTTGAACTGCTGCATAAATTCAAAACCTTTGAATCAGTGGTTCGCAGATGTCACGTGATGTCAGCAATCGCAGCTGGGGTGTTGATCCCGAAGCAAACCCACAAACCACTGTATAATACAGGGGTTTGCAAACTGGGGTCCTAGAGGGGCCGTTTTTAAAAATGCTTTTTTAAGTTATTAAATTTAATAAATAAATTAAATACCTAAATAACAAAAGTATTAAAATAAAAAAAAGCATCTAATACTACAATGATCATAAAACTGTAATAACGTAACAATAGAAATGAAATATTTTATACATGTTTATGTGATTTTTTTATAGTATTGTGTCTTTATACTTGAAAAATATATAGCTCTTTTAAATTTTAGTATTCGGGTCCCTAGCATGAGAATGATCATATTTGGGGGTCCATGGCATCTAAAAGATTGAAAGCCCCTGGTCCAACAAATGTTTTTAAATGATGTATAAAATAATAAAATAACAAAATGTCATATTCAATTGTATTTAATGATTTGTAGCATGTGTTTATAGTGTTTCATATGTTTAATAGAAACATAAGTTAGTTTGTAAAAGGTTTCATTATAAATGTTTGGGCTGATATAATTTAACTGTTTGGGAAGCTCAATGTTTTGATAGTGCTGAGACTAAGTCACAGTATAACAATATATATATAAATATTTGTGATTTTATCCTAGGAGAAATGTGCCTAAAAACATGATAAAATGACTAACAGTGTAGCTCTACAAGAATATACTTGTGCACTGCATATTCCATATTTAGTAACCTCTTCTCTTGGCCAGCAGCCATATCACCCTGTAGCCCAAGACTGGTTCCCCACTGAAGCTAAGCAGGGCTGAGCCTGGTTAGTACCTGGATGGGAGACCTTCTGAGAAAACCAAGTTGCTGCTGGAAGAGGTGTTAGAGAGGCCAGCAGGGGGTGCTATCCCTGTGGTCTGTGTGGGTCCTAACACCCCAGTATAGTGATGGGGACACCATAATGTCAAAATAGCACCGTCCTTCGGATGATACATTAAACCGAGGCCCTGACTCTCTGTGGTCATAAAAAATCCAAGGATGTCCTTCGAAAGAGTAGGGGTGTAACCCCGGCATCCTGGCCAAATTTGCCCCTTGGCCTCTGTCCATCATGGCCTCCTAATAATCCCCATATACTGATTGGCTTCATCACGGTCTCCTCTCCACCAGTAAGCTGGTGTGTGGTGAGCGTTCTGGCGCAATATGGCTGCCGTCGCATCATCCAAGTGGATGCTGCACACTGGTGGCGGTTGAGGAGATTCCCCCCCTTCTATGTAAAGCGCTTTGAGTGTCCAGAAAAGCGCTATATAAATGTAATAAATTAAATTATTAAAATTATTCTCCATTATGTAACGTCAAAATCGAATTGAGGACATCATTATCTTTTGCTCGTACATGCAGGGTTTGTAAATCAGTTGTTCTGTCCGTATAATTACATTAATAACAGGCCTTTTTAAGACTGTCACTGTGAGTCCTGCTGCGAACACATTTATCCATTTAGGGGCTGTTTGAGTTGGCAGAGTGACTGATGCGCTGGCAGGCCAGATGTGCAGCAAATACGACTGAACTACAGCCAAAGGAAAACAGGAAGAAATCCAGGAACTAAACGATCATTCCACAACAGATTGAAAGCTAGATGTGGTCACATATGTGAGTAGTTGAATAATATCTCCTGATAAGAGACCCATGGAGTTCCAGCAGAACCATTTAAAGAGCTCGGAACGAGAAGCCTGTTGGGTTACTGTCAGGTGACTGACAGTAGATTACCTTATCAGCCGGACCAAAGAACACCAGTTTCTCTGGGAGGAATCTTCACATCCAATCGGGACCAAAAGTCTGAGAGTACACATGCGGGTCCATATATACTACCGTTTGAAAGTTTGTTATAATCGTAGTATGTAACAATGTCCACTGAAGGCAAGCTTGATGAACACATGTCCGGTTTTATTAAACCTAATGACAAAAAATCCAAAGACTTGACTTAAACTTGACTATGAACATAAACCTGGACAAACAATAAAAAAATGGTAACGATAACATGACAATGCCATTTTCTCTGCAAAAATCTATTCCTCTTACAGAAGGATGGGAGGAATGACTAACAAGGATCAAGAGGACTTTGGCATCCAATGAGGCCCTTGTTTGGAAGGCCAATCATCGACGAACCTGCAAAATGGATGGTAAATGAAAATGGAGGTAGAATGGTAATTTCTCTTATCTTATTATTTCACAGTCTCAATATTCTCCCTACCAGCCCTCCCTTACTCTGCTTTAATACCATCCTCATGCTTAGGCCTACCTCTTTAGTGCTGAGACCATAGCAAAGATCAGCTGCTCTTTTTAGGTATTCTGCCAGGCTATCTTCCTGTTGGACTGAGAAGACCCTCCTCGGGGTCCAGTAACCTGTCCTCATCTCCTCTCTTAGCCTCCCTCTTTTAAATAAAGCGGTAGAGGTAGATTGTGTGGCAAATTGAATACTGTTTTGCCACAGACCTCACTGTCCTGCCGTCATTGCTCACTACAGCAGCAGCTAAGGACAGAATAGGTAGAGGGACACCCATATCTGTTGTCCTTTTCCTGTCTCGTGGCATACTGAAAAAAACGGAACCGAAAATGTAGGATACACTGCAGCCTAGTTTGACTTTTAAAAAAGCAATTTGCTTCACTACAAAGAGGAGACACCTGGCTATTGAAATATATTCTTTATCAAACCACTGAATTGCCTTTTTTATCAATTTTATCTAATTGTCAATTATTGTCATGAGGGACAGTTGCAACACAATGTCCCACCCCCTGGCAGCCATCTTAAAACTAGCGATGCTAGCCTAACACATTAGCTTGAACACATTGTAGCTAAGTCTGTTAAGAGCTAAGAAACTGCACGTTCAAACTATAAAACTATCAATAAAGATCATACTTAAACCGTTTAGACAGTATGACAAAAAATCTAGTTGTAAAAAAAGTTACTTTTTTACCTTGAATTTCAGTTCTCCCATAAGGAAGTTTAGCATGTGGCTGTTAACTTCTAGAAAGAAGGATGGGCATACTGAGCATGTGCAGTAGGAGTGTCATGCCTCCAGCTCATGCCTGATTGGAGAAATCAGCAATGTTGCAACTGTCCCCAATCTCCCCTAGTCTATAGTCTTAAATATACTTTGTAATCAAACTATCATAACAGTGTAATTTTTATTTAGTAATTTTTAGTTTTTACTTCTAAGCGAAGAGCGAAAAAAGAAGGAAAAAAAGAGTATAACGGGTCCTTGAATCACGTTCGGTCTCTTGTGTTACGTGTGCACGAGCACAAGCAATAAGTTACTGGCTGCAGTTCACTTAACAGCCACTGGTGTCGCTAATAACAAGGGGTTTTGAATTCTACATATTCCTTTTAATATAAAGCAATGCATTTGATATAATTCACACAAAAAATAACACTTTCCAATAATCCAGAAACAATTCTGGCTGTGTATTGTTAGTCAAAAACCTTTTTAAGTGTATTTTACCTATTGGGTCACCAAAATTAATTTTTAAGAGCTTTTTGTATCAATTAAAATGTCTTGTTTAATAAAGTTTAAAAAAAATGACATACATTTTGACATAGTCGAACCACGAACGCCGTGTTAAGTGAGCTGGTCGATAGGATTTCACAAACGTAAATCCTATCGACCAGCTCACTTAGCACGGCGTTCGTGGTTCGACTGGTCGAGACTGTTTTCCAAGATGGCTCCTGCCTGTATACGTGAAGTGGACTGTCTTTATAAAGTATCTTCTTATTAAACTGTCTGCACACTTACAACGTTCTCAATGCTTCGGTTTGCATGTAGGGACCCTCGTTAAGCTACAGTGTTAATGTGGGGCTATTTTGAGCCTTGTTAGTGGTATTAACTAGCGATTTTCGTTTTACTTACTCGATGCCTCATATACTACCGTTATAAGCTAAACAGTTTTAGAGATAAAACTCTTTACATTCGATTATCATGAAAACAAATCCCAGAGAACGGTCGACTCGGTACCAATGTGATATTACACCGGAATTGTCCTTTAAAATAATTACCAAAAATAATAGGGATTTGATGCGGTGGGAAAATATGTTTTTTTCTGGAAATTAATCATGAAATTAATGTTGTGGGGTGTTCAGAAAAGTAATACATATTGGTAAAAAATCCCAAAATGTGTAAGTCCAAATCGTGGAATGACTCAGATATTTTCTGAAAGTGAATAGCGTCCTCTAAGCAACCTAGGTGGAAACAGATTAATCGTCTCCACATTCTTATTCCCATTTACGCAAATCATCCTCCCTGAAACAGAACTGTCTAGAGATCTTCATGTCCGGTTATCTCCCATGTTTCCTTTCCCCACCATGGCAACACCGTACACAGAGTGTTTTAATGAGAGAACTGTCTCACCCAGGTTCATCATCCCTCCCAGGATACATATGACAACATCGTGCAAACAAGTCAGACTTCCAGCGGTCCTGACAGTGTAACGTTTGCCACCGGACACAGTTCTGCCAGCGATGCCATCATACTTCATCAAGCAACACAAAGCGCTGCTCAGCAAAAAACAGCATCACAAAGGTAAGCTGGAGAAACCTTGAATTATCAGAAGTTTGGACACATTTGACTGAATTTGTTTCACATGGTTGTAAAAACCTTTTGATATAAAGGCTTTTGCTTAAATGCTTAAAATTGTGTTTGATAAGTAGTTTTGTAGACAAATAATTGTGCATACATATGAATTTGCTTATAAAACAAACATATTACAATGAAATTTTATATAGATTTTTTTTCAATTTTACAACTTTTTAAATTAAAATATTAAAACCTTTAATAGTTTTGATTACACTTCAAATAAATAATCAGTAAGTATTAGATCTACATACAAAATATAGACTTTTAATAATAATGTAAATGTTATTATTCTATTTTTACACATTGCTATTTTGATATTAATAAAATGTATATTTGTTTATATATAATACATTAAAGTTCAAAATACATATTACATTTTAAATATTTAAATGATTAGATTTTTTGCATTAATAAGATGTCTGTTTTTATTTATTTTTGCATAAAGATAATGAGAATTGGTCAAGAAAACATGCATAATTGTCACAAGAAATATTTCTTCTAAAATAAAAAACAAACAAAGTACAAACTTGAATGCCAGTGAATTATTAAATATATATATATATATATATTTAAATATTTTTATGTATTTTAACTTTAATTTATTATATATATATATATATATATAATATTCATTTAAAATATAAAAACAAAAAGTAAACACATTATTTTTATATTATATCAAATTCTATAAATTCTATTAATATTTTTATTGTAGACAGTGGTCTTTAATGTTGTTGCATGTCCAGTAATAAGAGAACTAAAATTCGCGTTTGAGATTTACTCAAGCCTATTAAAGGAGGAAGTGTCACACTGGGTTTTATGGGATTATCCTGACTGGCCCAACAGGTCGCATGCAATAATCTCTCATTGAGCTCACCGTACTCCCTTACAAGTGACCTAGGGAAAACTAAACTAAAAACAAAAACACTTCAATAGTCCTTTTTCTTTCGATTTTGGTGTGAAATATGACCTGGACAAGTTTTTTGTGACATTCACATGCATTGGGGTTAGCAATAAAGTCACCTTACCATTGCTATGACTCACACATCTGTGTAATGTCTGTGTTAATGGATTTTTTTTTTTTTTTTTTGGCAAGTTATAGGTTGGTAAAACAAGATATTAAACTTGACCTTGACTGAATGTACAATAAGAAACAAGTGTCCTGCACTTATATTGTGCATCTTATTGAGGAGAATCATGCATTGTACATTCTTTTAAGTGATTGGACTTGAATGTCATGTGGTGGATGTGAACAAATTTCACAGTCCTGAGTCATATATAGAGCCCAGATGTGTTCCATTTAAGAAGCCACATGACAATGTGCTGAATACAGTAGCACTCAGAACACCTTCACAACCTTATAACAATGTATATTCTCTCTGACAGCGAGGAACACACAAACCATCCTCTCCTCACTCACTCATTTTATTTGCTCTAGATGAATATTGCTGCTGTTACAGGGCTTGAATTTCGGTGTGGGATTGCTCGTATTGCACATAATTTGACTCATTCCCGCAGATTTAGTGATCAGACCCAAAGTGCTGCACATAAGCCGCCTCTCAGTTCTCAGTTCATCAAGGCCTGTATAATATGTCTTTGTAGGCTATCTAGTGTGTGTTAATGGTCATTCACCTGTGGTCAGATTTAAAATCTATACCAACTTTTTTCAAAATGCTTTGTTTTAGTTAAAGTTAGTCTGTATTAAAAATAAGACATTTTGTGTACATGTGGTGCTGTCATAAAATGTTATAGATTTATATGCCCATTGACCACCTGTGCTCTCATGGCATTGAAAAGGCCATTCAAAAACCCATATTTGTGTGTGTGTGTGTGTGTGTGTGTGTGTGTGTGTGTGTGTGTGTGTGTGTGTGTGTGTGTGTGTGTGTGTGTGTGTGTGTTGTGTGTGTGTGTGTGTGTGTGTGTGTGTGTGTGTGTGTGTGTGTGTGTGTGTGTGTGTGTGTGTGTGTGTGTGTGTGTGTGTGTGTGTGTGTGTTGTGTCATTAAAGAGACCTTGTGAATCTCGCTGGCCGCTCCTCCTTCATTGACAGCTCATGTAATCTCGACCTGTTGGTTATTTGTGCTCCTCCCGACGGGTTTAATCTGTCCAGACTGCAGCGGGCTTTTGGCAGGAGAGTCAGAGCAGGGCATCTTTTGCGCACTTGCCTCTCTAGGTAAGTCAAAGGACGGGACGCTGTCCCGAGTAAACCCGATTCCTGTCCTATTAGCAGAGACAACGAGACTGAGGATGCTGTAAAAACAGGTCACACTTTAAATTACAGTGTTCATGTTAATGTGCAATTATTTCTTATAATCCATTATATTTGTATGCAATATGGACATTGTAATGTAAAGTGTGTGTGTTTTTTAAATAGACGATTTTATCTGACGGTTTTATTGTTTGAGTGCGCGCAACAATTGCTTAAGAAATTAACTTCTGACTGAGTGGTTTGCAAAATTTAAATGCTCGTTTTTCATATTGTGCATATGAAAGATTTTTGCAAACTGTAATTGCACATAAATGTGCATCATTGCATTTCGGACCCGTTGCAAATGTCCGTTTCGCATCAACCTTTCTCCTCGCCTCTCTTCCTTTGTCAATGCTGTCCTTGCTTGAGCTTCGATAGTTTCTGCAAGAGACAAAAATCCTGCTGGAGTTACAGACCTGAAGGTAAGGTAAAAACTGTCTCTTTGTAAAATAATCACCTCTGCTTATGCATGCAGTCAGCATCGAATGCACATTGTGAAAGATGATTAATGGTATTATGCGTGTGTGGATTAAAGGTGCACGTGAGTAGCTATACAGTGCGATTAAGACTTTGAATTATGCGATATGATCATCAGTCACTGTACGGGACACCTTGCACCAGGACCAGGACACGCCCATGCATGTTTTTAATGACCCATGCTGAGTTGCATCTTTATGTTTATGCTGGTCTCAAAAGCGAAATATGAGTGTTAACCCACACAGACTGGCTGAACATTAAAGGGTCTGCAGAGGAAAGAAAAAGACAGCACACGTGCTGAAATTCATGTTCTTCTTGTGTGATTAGTTTGCAATGTTGTGCATTGCAGGATGCATTTTAAATTATGATATACTAAATTATTTACGAGTTGGCTATGCTGTGTTTCACTGTTTGTTTTGAACCTTTTGAAAAAAGTCAAGAAATAATAAAAAAAATATTTTACACATTTGTTAAATATTGTATTTGTTTTTTAAATGAATGTGCATAATTTTAATTTATTATTAATTAAAGGAATTTAATATTTTAAATATTTGTCTTCATTTAAATGTTTGTAATTTTAATTATTATTATGTGGCATTTATTTTATAAATTATTTTTATGAATCTGTAGTTTAACATATGGTGATGGTCATATTCCTTAGCTTTAAACCATAATAGCTATTGTTCGTTATGACATATTGACGGTAATGACTGCAACCAGGGTG
The DNA here is from genome assembly GCA_036326025.1 of Chrosomus eos. NCBI lineage: Eukaryota > Metazoa > Chordata > Actinopteri > Cypriniformes > Leuciscidae > Chrosomus > Chrosomus eos. Next base: position 10,269,124 of record CM070837.1, on the reverse strand, counting down.
TTTTTTCACCTGAAGTCCATTCTTGCCTCTTAATTGGATGCTCTTTTTTCCTCTTGGTTATCTAATTTGTCTATTACTGGTCCTATTTGTCTAGAGGAGTTTTTTCACCTCCTTGTTCTTAATGACACTCTTAGTGGCAAATTACGGATATTTTTGGCTATTGAAGTTATAAATTGCATGTGACCTCATGAACTCATCAGGGAGGTAATTGTTTTAAGGTCGACTCAAAAGATCAAAGTCTTTAACCCGTTATATAAGTGGAATGAGAGCAAAGCTTTCCAGAACTCACCAGAACTCTAATCCCAGAGAAGTCTTTATGTGTTAGAAAATGACCAATTTGTTGGACCGCATGTATGTTTGAACACCTATTAGGAAGAAATAAGAAATTTTGTGTTTATTTTACCTTAAAATAAACACAATAGACATGGTGAAAATGAGCAATTTCTGCTGTCTTTGTGTGCAGTTGATGGGCTTGAGTTCATTGTACATGCGTTTTGTTGAAGATGATGACTTTTTCAAATACATCCAATCATTTAGAGGCATGTGACACCTTTGAGTTGGGTTTGCACGGGTGAAAGGTCTAGTTTAGACAAAATCCACCTTTTCCAAATATAATCCAGTTAAAACAACCAGATTTATTTATAGATATATCATAGAAATTGCCAAAAGAATCTCATTAGTCACCTATAGCTCAAAAAAAAAAAAAAAAAAAAATAGTATTAAGACGCACATTTACCTGTCTGTATACTGACCAGCCAAAACCTGATTAGTGTTTTCTGACAGCCGTCTTAAAGCTATGTAGGACAGCCCATGAGGAGCTGTGGAGTTCGGCGCAGGTCAGTGACACACTAAAACTAAAGCTGTTAGATGAACATACTTCCAGTCAAGAGTGAAGCCATCGACTGTCCGTCAGTAGCTGAAAAATGAGCTGACTTACGCCGGTTTCTGCTTTGCACCTGGAACTTTAAAGGATGCAAAGAAGTCCCCGAAGAGACTGGTTTGTTGTTTGCCTGACCCTGCCATGCAGAACTAGTATATGGACCCAGGCCGCCAGAGTAGGCTCCACGCAGCTCGCTGAGCTGCTCGAGCGATGGGTTGTAGGTGCCGGGGTGACTTGCAATCAAGCCCCACTTCCCTAGGCTGGGTGCAGATAAGGTTCTGTTACTCCTAGAGCCACTGGTAGGCTCAAACCCTGTTGAATCTCAGGGTTAGGTGGTGGTACTCCCCTGTTGATACATGGTAGGTAGTGAGTATCCCACTATCAGTTCTGTATTATTCTACCTTGCACCAATATGGCTCGGGTCGAGCGGGAAGTTCTAACCTTCACTTCCTTTTTGGGTCTCGAAGTATGCTCCCATGAAGCCAGAGCATTGCCATGAGCTGACGCCCATGCATGCAGAGGCCCCTGACTCAGGGTGGTGTATGTTGTACTCCCCTTGCATAAATGGTGTTGCTTTGTTGCGGAGTACACCGCCTTCGGCAATGTGATTAGGTACCAGGATACTGTATAAACAGCTTATCTGCCAACGAAGGCTGCACGGTTAGGTGGTAGGCCTCAGCAGGCCTCTTTGACCAGGCATCCCCCAAGAGGGCTCTTGAGGCCAGCTTACCTCTGGTGTTTGAGTCTCAACATTGTGCATGGGACATACATTATAGCCGCGACCAGGTAGCTAGCCGTATTAGGCCTCCTGTCGGTGGGCCCAATGTTATGTTGGTGTAGTATGGTTCCCAACAGTGTACATTTGTAGCGGAATAGCCTTGCTATCAGCTAATAGGCCCCACCAGGCCTCCCTGATAGGCGAGTCCCTAGCAGTGTGAAGATGGCTGACAGCACTGACTTGCTTCAGGCCTAGTAGGCTTCTTTAATCCTCTAAGTGAGTCTCGAGTGAGGGGTATACAAATAGCAGTATTGACGGTCAGGCTCTGACCTTAGCAGGCCTTCCTGACCCTGAGCCCCATCATGGGGTGCTCGACTGTTATTTCACTAGCCAATCAGACAATTGGCCTCAGTGGGCCTCTCTGGAGGCGTGCTCCGATTACGAACAGCCAAATAGGTTTGACCACTGTCAGGCGGTTGAAGAACAGGGAACGAGACATTGCGTCTTTTCGCCATGCCTCGGGCCTTCCTGCCTAACAGTCCCTTCAGACGATAAGGTGATTATCATGTTCGCAAGGCACCCTTTTATACTTTCAGGTCACACGCTGATGATTCATGGGCTGTCGCGGGTCAATCTGATTGCCGGGATTTGATTGTGATTTCAGACACCTGTCACGCCTGAGGCCTTCCCTAAAGAGTCATTCGACACAGTGTCTCGTTCCCTGTTCTTAGGGAACATAGGTTACAGTTGTAACCTGAGACGTTTTTGATGTTTCATCTTGATTTGGAAATCTAATTGGATTTAAATTTGGAATCAGGCCTCATGGCTCCTGGACTGTGTTTTCTATTACAAATTAAGTAAATGTTTAATTTAGGAAGCTGCAAAAGTTAAGAGACTAACATTTTAGATCAGCTGTGAAATAGTTTCCAGCAAGAAAGTCCGGCCAGTCCTGTTTTCTGTATTTGTCAGATTACTGAAACTCTTAATGGCTCTTGGAGCTCCTGTCTCAGCAAGAGAGTCCTTCCCGTCCTGTTCTCGCATCTCAGCGTTTCAATAGTTATGCTGCTTGGATTAGGATTGGTAACACTCTCAGTCTCGGGCAGGTTCCTAAACCTGTATACCTCATTTACATGCTTGGTTTCTCGAGTTACATAGAGTGTCTCCACCTCTATGTAACTCCTCCTTGTGTGGTATATGAACTACAATGTAGACTTGGATGAGTTAAGGCCATTGCACACTGAGTCCGAATTTTTCGTATGCGTTTTTTCGTGTTCATCAGCCTAAAAATTCGTCACGCACAGAAACCTTGCACACCGAGTCCGATGCGTATTTATTAAACCTTTGCGGGAAAAAACGCAAAAATACAAAAAGGATTCGTCAAGCAGTGAGGATGATTTTGTTGCGCTCTCTCTTCTTTAAAAGAGAAAAAGAAGAAAAAGAGGGTCCATCCAATCTTGTGCCGAGAGGAAGGAGAGTTTCAGCTCATCAAGGAGTTGCGAAATTATCCCGAGCGATTCAAAATTTACCTCAGAATGTCAATGGAACAGTTTGATGCTTTGCTAGCAATACTGCAGCCACATATTAAAAAGAAGACCACACACACACACACACACACACACACACACACACACACACACACACACACGGCCGGCAGAAACGCTGGGCATACAGAACAGCTGTATACAGGTTTGTTTATCATACAGTACTTTGTGCTGCGAGAAGTGTATCAACTTGTCAGATGCCATTCTGGATTGTGTCGTTCGCTTGTACGGTGGGTCTGAATAGTCAAAAAACCTCTCAAAATGCTGGCTGTGGATGCGAATAACGCAGAAAATCGAACCTGATCCGAATTTTTTTATGACGGACGAAAGTTTCGGAGGCAGTGTGCAAGCATGATTGACATAACGTGAGGTCGATTTTTTTTTTTTAACGTGCGAAATTTTCGGATGCGAATTTCGGACTCAGTGTGCAATGGCCTTTAGACTTGGATTAATTAGACTACAGCGATGCAACTGCGACTTCTCAATAAAGAATCCTGCTGAAGATACACCCGAATCTCCTGGTCTTCGCTTCTGAGTTTCCTATACTTTAGAAGAGAAAGTTTACAACAACTGTTAGGGATTATTAGGGATTTGGCTCAGAATAAAGGTACATTAAAAAATGGTCACAGATCACAGACGTAGGTATTTGTTGGTCTCTTAATAAAGAGGTTTCTTCTTTTTTTATCCTCTTCAGAAATCCCTGTAGAAGCTCACACAGAAATGGGGCGAAAGGAGGGCGACTATGATTGGAAAAAGAGCACAGATAACATCCAGGAGGTGTTTGAATTCATGGAGGTGCTCGGATCGTAAGTACAACTTTAGTTCCTCTTATTATTCATTGTAAAAGTTGTGAGTGGTTTTATAAACATATTTTTTTCAGTAGGTTATTTTATTTTGGTGGTAAATTTATACTGAAAGTATAGCTTAAATTTACTTCTTACATGCAGCTGATTTGTAGATTTAAAAAAGTGTAAACAAATTCTGTGCTATAAAGTAGTTTATCATGCACATTAAATAAAAAAATATATTTTAAAACCTCAAAGTTTATATATTTTCCTGAGTATTTTAAATATTAGAGACATTTTCCAGAAAGCTGATTTTCCTCAGCCAATGTGTCCGGTAAAGGATTGACCCAGATTGTTTACCCAACTTCACCGCGTGGGTAATTCAAGGCTCGGCATTTGGGAGATTAGTGATTCCCTCGGAAAAACCTCAGGAGCTTCAGCTTTAACTGTGTCTTTACATTTTAAGCCTTTTGTTTGGATTTTCTTTGATTAAAGAAATTTGACTTAAAGGCGTTTTAATATGCTTTAAGACAAACTATGTGCTAATTCTTAAGTCAACACCATTAATGAGTGTGTTCTCCTTAAAACTGCAGTGAACCAAAGACAGTCTCAAAAACGTGGTTTGAAATCGCAGTTGTTCTCTACATCAGAAACATGTAACTACTCATGTCAACATGTGGGCGGGGCTTTGGCATATTATCATTAGTTTCTGTTGATTTGAGAAATCAGGTTAGCAATATAGCTGGTGAATTATGTATATGATGTATATTACGATGTTATAAGGAACTATGCCTTTCTCCACTGACGTTCGGTGATGTTCAATGCGTTTCTAAGAACACTGATTGTTAAAGGCAGCTGTCTGACTCTGAGATGCGAATGGTGTCTGTGATTGGCTAGCTGTTTGATAACATAATCAAGAAAAAGGCTAATCGTATTAAATACCGTTATGTGTCCGACATTGTAGAGAGAGCGCTACATAAAACGCATTACCGTTCTGAATCATGGACTGTATAATTCACTCTTCCACTTTTTCTTCTCAATCAGTTTCTGGTTCAAACATATATGGCTGAATTAAAGCAGTATTTCACTTGCCATATTGTAGCGTTTTCCACAGTAAAGGTGAGCGAGTGGATCAGGTATTCTGAGTGAGTGGAGGCGGGGCTCATTTGCATATTCATGAAACCATGTATACTAAATGAAGCAAGGGTGTAGAGGTACATTCAAGCTATTTTAAGGCATGAAGAATTTTTTTTACAGGAAAAAAATATTTAAATATGTAATTGCAAATGATAAAAGATGAGTTTTAAGGGATAAAATGATTGATACAGGGGGAACTTTCTTTGTATTGAATACTTTATTTTATCCCGGTTTAATATTCAGAACCAAGTAAACCTTCATAGTTTAAATCCCTTTAAAGGGTGATCACTATTGGGTATCATTTAAAAAAAGGTCCCATTGCTTAATGCATTTACCAACAATAACTAACAATGCGCAATATTTGTTACAGTATTTATTCATCTTTATTAATGTTATAAAAATAAATTGTTAGTTCAGCTGCATTAAATAATATTAGCAGATACAGTGTTTGATTTCATCAATGTTTAAGTTAAACCGAACCTTATTGTAAAGTGTTACATAGTATGGTGATTATAACATTGTTTTAATCATTTCACTCAACCAATTGCATGTGTTTGGGGGCGGGACTTTGTTTGACCAGCCAATAGCAGATGGGAGAAATATTCAGGAATCCTGTTTAAAAACTTTATTTTGTTTGATGATGACACTTGATACTTAATCTTGAGGAAAGATATTTATTATTTAGATTGTGAAAAATCTCTAAGCTTATCGGCTATCATTATCCCATCTGAGCCACTTAATGGGTCTCAGGCTGTAAAGCAGACAGCAATGATCCGGCCCTGTTGTCCTGAACCGGTTGTGTCATTGCGGGCGCAGAAAGCTGACTATACCGTGAGCTCAGCAGACACGAGCAGCTGTACATCACCTTTGCTGACTGTCCTGCGATCACCAAGCTTCGTCCCTGAAGACAGACACAATGAGAGCAGTGCACAAACATTATTTGGGACGTTCGTTTCCATGTTTCACGGAATTCTGTAACTAAATAATCAGTTCCAATGTGATCCAAAAGTGTGCATTTGATTGGCTGATGTTGCATGTTGAGGGTGTGAGGTTTATTCAGTGGAGTCTGTTCATTCAGGTCGCTCTGCGTCTGTAGGTGATTCAAGGGTAAAGCACAGGTTAAGACACTTCTAGACCGGAGTGTGTTAATCGCTTTGGCAGACAGGGAATAACAGGGATCACAGGCACCAGGGAACAGCTAACGGGATGGAAACAGCTTTGCGATAATCTACCGGGCATGGCCTTCAATGTGCTGTCTATACGCAGATGACGATGTAAATAATTATGCTGGATTATTTTTATTGATTAAGGCCAAACAATAGGGTATAAATTTATCTTATATATATAAGAATTGCAAACATTTTTGTATTGCATGTTATCGAAATGTTTTTGAGGCATTATCTAATTAAATATGCTCTAATTTGCATACATTTCCAGATCAGAATCATCAAAATAATCGACCGATGACTTGATTACCAAAATAATTGTGCCCTAGATTAGTTAAAATATTTTAAAATGCGCCTGCATTGTTTTGCATTTTGTGACTTTCAGATGATTCCCTAAAATCTACAGATGCAAATAGATAAAGTGCAATAAAATTTGAAAAACATGTTTTTCAAACTAGTGGAAAGAAAATATGTAATGAAAAGCCAAATATCCCAAAATCTCTGTAAATCTTTTTTTTTTTTTTGTAATTATATATTTTTATTATTTTATTTTTATTTTATTAATTTATTTTTTCCACTTTTTAATACTGTTGTTACTGTTTTCTTTTAATATGGAGAACTTTGTCTCTGTGTTTTGAGACCACAGTGTTATTTTAGTATTGAAATAGTTTCATAGTTTTTATAATAATTTTGAATTAGATTTTCCATTTATATTTTCCATTTTTATTTTAATTTCATTTAAAGTTTTAGGGATTTAGTTTGCTTCTTTAAAATGTCTATATAGTTTTTATTAATTTTTTTTTTTTCAGTTTTAGTTTTTTAGTTTTTTCAGGTTTTCTTTGTATATCAAGTTAAAGCTGCAGTCCGTAAATTTTTGGGGTTAAAAATGATCCAAAATAAATTTTTGAGCAAGTACATAACCAGCCAGTGTTCAAAACAATCTGCTTGCCTTCGCTCGATTCAAAACGGTAAGGTTGTAATAATGTTTTTAATTCCAGTGGTACTGGTGGATTTCCGCAGGATATTCGAGCGTCATTATATCACATCTGTACACATAAAGCTCCGGACTGCAGCTTTAAACTAAATGAAAATGGGAAATGTTACCTTGGCAATTAAATAAGTTTACATTCAATATACTATACGTGACTTCAGTTCATGTTTATTTTTTTTCAAGTGAGGAAAATATTTAGGGTTTTAGTAAGCCAGTTTGAAACCACATTCAACTCCTTTTTTTTTACAAGTTTACAGTCCACACAGATCATAAAGTGTGATAATTATCTAGTTTCAGCTATACGTTCGAGCATAAACTGCTGTGTCTAGAGAGCTCTGTCACAACCTGCCCTTGCTGTGGGTGTTACTGGCACCACTGGGTCATTATGGGCCGTGGGGAATTGAGCACAGTGTTTCCTCTGACAAAAACAACCCGAATCAAACTCCCACAATCCCTCAGCAGGCTTCCATCAGGATGAAGTACGACATCTAAAATTGGCTTAATCCAGAGATTCTATGATGAAAAATCATATTTCTATGTATTTCATTAGCAGTTTTCTCAGCCTTTGGGCACATTCGTGCACTGACCTTCACTTTGAGCTGAGTTTTTTATATATATATTTATTCATGCATTTAATTGAAATCCTCAGTATTTCATGAATTCAGAACTTTCTAAAGGATTATTCACTCCTGACCGTAGGTGAAGGTTAACACACATCTCTGAGCTCTTGCATTCAATGCAGGAAAATGTGTGTGTGTGTGTGTGTGTGTGTGTGTGTGTGTGTGTGTGTGTGTGTGTGTGTGTGTGTGTGTGTGTGTGTGTGTGTGTGTGGGAGGACGAGATTGTGTGATGTAGCACAGGCGTGATTTAAGCATTATGAATTCAATGCTAGCTATAAAAAAATAAATACCTACATTTAATATATATATATATATATATATATATATATATATATATATATATATATATATATATATATTAAACATTTAAACATTAAACATTTCTAGTTATGGAGTTTCAAACTTTAAACTTTTTATTTTAAGTAGTAAATGTTATTAAAATATTGTAATAATAATAATACATTTAGTGAGATTTACACTCAAATTACCCAGTACACTTATTTTCAAAATATATATATTCTCTTAAAGGTGCATAACGCAGGTCTCTGAGTTTTTGCAGAACTACACCCCCTCTGGCGACAAGCGAAACTGCAACCAGAGGTGTGCACGCTCATGGAGCACACGCACACGCACGCTTGCACGAGCACGAGCTGTTCATAACCAAAGGAGCATCAGCCGCACAAATCTTTTGTTCACAGTCATAATGTCTTCAGAGGTTATAAAGTTATAAATCTGCAAGTCATTTTACATATATGAAAGGAAAGGCATTTGAGTAAATTACACACTTATGTGTGAGGGGAAAACGGGGGTAGAAGAAAACTTCAGTTTTTGTTTCCATCTATCTCCATGTTGAACTGTTTTATGCGTTTACTGTATCCACTTATGATTGTATTATTATGGAAACACGTTCATGAACAATTAAGTTATTAATTTGTAAAAGCTTAAAATAATAATCATAACACAGTTGGTCAACAAAGTACACTCAAATGTCTCAAGGTAATAAACAATCAAATGTCACTATATCCGCTTTCATAACAAGTAGTTATAGGAACTGTCCACTTCTAAACAGTTCTAAGAACTACTCTCCCCCAAACTCGGTTTTGCTGTTTGCGGTCGCACTGGCCAGTGGCCAGAACCGAGTGACGCGAGCACGGCGGCGGCGGCGCCACATACAACAACAACAAACCAGCATGGAGGAGGCTATCGCAATGTTCCCGTTCGGCCTACCGGGACCTTAATAACGGAGTACGAACGGCGGCGTTTAAAGACTATGGTGGAAAGTCTAAAGTAATATGATGGAAGAAGATAGAAGAGCAGAGCGCAGGCAAAGGACGTTAGCAAAGAACACAAGGCTACCGGTAGGCTATACACAAAAACATAGTTAGCATCTTTTATGGGACATGTTTTATGTTTCATGTTGTACTATTCTTCCGAAGACAATTCCTAGTTTATGAACCTGTTCACTGACAATGGTAACGTTAGTCAAATCAATTCTGATTGTACATTTATCTAGCTTAGGCTAAAGCATTACACATTTTACGTATCGTCATTTGTTGTCATAGATTTGCCGCATCAGACATTAGAGACTGGGGTATATCTTACCGTTTTATCAAGAAAACAGCCAACTGTGGATCCCGTTTGAGCCCTAGAGCAGACCGGAGATCTATCCATTTGTTGAAAGCCTTCCCGATGCTGACTCTCGTCTCGTCTTATTCCGACGCCTGACTCCAATTTGACCCTTTTGGTCAATAACTAGACAAAAGTTTTCTTTTCTTTGTCTTACGTGGAGTTTGCGTTGGGGTTTGGAATGAACTACAAGCCGGTCTCTTTGAATCCATCTTCTACTTTTGTCGAAAGTTGACTAAAGTTTTGTCGCTCGAGTTGTCTTCGCTGATACGGAGAATGGCGGCTAACAATAACAAACCTCCGAGACATCGCCTGGTGAGCGTGAACGCGCATGACGTCACGCCCAGTCTCAGATTCGAGCCCGAATCCCTCTTATTTATTTTACTGTACAGGACTATAGAGGCAATCTCAGTGATCAGAGAATGGCTCATTCAGCCCATCAGGCAATTGTTTACGCATGTATGGGTTAAAAAACGGGTATTTTTAACATGAAATGTTGCGCAATGCACCTTTAATGTTTTTTAGATATTCTCTCTGAGAAATATTAAAGTCGACATGAAACAGAAGCTGTGATCGTCTTTTCTTCTCTATTGTGACGTATATCCAAATGAAACGGCTTCTTGAACAAGAACAAATGTAGGGCGGGGCTTAAGTAAATTGATTGGATGGTTGTGGTTTGCTATTGGTGGATCTGACATGAGTGACAGGTTGCCCCGCCCTCATCATCAGAGGAGAGATGTCCCTGAAAGAGGGAGGGGAAGTGCTTTTGATTAAAGATTACAAGGCACATGAATTTAAAAATAAATAATGATGTGCATGGATAAATCGTTTATATAAAATTATATAAGAATTGTCCATTTCTTGGTGACTTTAATATCTTATAGGCTACAGTTTTACTTCTCTGGTAAATTTTTCTTCGTCTGATCTTTTTAAATGAATCAACACAAAAATGCTGATTAAAACTCTTTCCCCACCATTGACAGAAATTTCCGGCTTTCCATGTTTTCAGTGTTATATGGTTATTACATTCAGGCGAAGAAGAAGCAGAAACAACCAATATCATAGTCTTTGATAAACCGCGATTTTCTCAGATTTTAGCTCAAAATTTTGCTTTTTTTTATTAAATTTACCCACATTCAAGTGTTGATAAAAAGGAAGGCAGCTAGAATAAAACGGGCTCTGTTCTTTCTTTTGATATATTGCATGTTCAGATATTCATACAGCAACATTTTCTGGGGGCCATGAATGTTTGTGAAAATGATCAAAAATGCTGGCGGTGGCTGGCAACTTTTTTCAAACACACTGGCAGGGAAAGAGTTAAACAGTGATGATACGAGTATAACATGAACAATATGAAGATTTGCAGCAGATAAAGCAGTGATGCGTAATCTCAGCATCTGTTCTTTATAGCCTGATGCTAATTGTAACCTATCCTCTTTCCGTCAGAGGCAGTGCCAGGCGCCTGTGTATGGATACCAGGCCATTAGCGTTTCCGTTGCGTAAGGGATTGCACATGTAATCCTCGTCCCAGGGCAGCTATTCCAGGTTACAGAAGAGGAGGGCATGGAGAAAAGAAAATTAAGTGCTTTAGGTGATCTTCCAAAGCTCCAACAACCAGCCAAGCATATTTTCATATCCGGTTACGCAATTAGTTTGTAAATTCAGAAAAAAAGAAGAAAAAAAAGAGTGTGCTCTGATTAGTTTCTCAGATGTTTTGGGTTTTGCTAGGCATTTTTTCACTTGTTTTATTGTCCAGGCATTTAGCAAATTGATATATGTGTTTACCTACAATCATAAAATCCCTTGCACTAATAGTAATTGCTTCACACATTGCTTCATAGCAGATCTCACCAGAGCCCCGGCCTTTTTCACTTTTCTAGCTGTTATTAAATGGATGGTTTGCAGTGTGGCCCAGAGGTCTTGGCAGGGGTTAAAAAGTCACATCCTCGCCTTCATTAAAGCCTGTTTTACTCTCAGGGGGACGTGCCACACCGGCAACACATAAACCAAGATCATGCTCTCGCTCAGAAAAACATCATCCCAGGCAATTGCACATTTGACCTTGCCTCCATCTTTCTCTCTTTGCTTTCTCTAGGGGAGCGTTCTCAGATGTCTACATGGTGAAGGAGAGAAAAACAGGCAAGCTTTTTGCTATGAAGTGTGTGAAGAAGAAAAACAAAAGGGACATCAACCTGGAGAATGAAATCGCCGTGTTGCGGATGTAAGAATAAAACCAGCTCTAGCTTTCAACTATGCAGTGAAATTGAAATTGAAACTACATTAGAAATTCAATCCCAACTTAGGACATTGACATTATGGAAGCACGTTTCCGCCATGGAATAAAAAAATGTCTCAATTGCGAGTTTATGTCTCGCAATTCGGACATTATAACTCAAAATTGTGAGTTTATATCACACAATTTAGACGCAATTGCAAGTTATAAAGTCTGAATTGCGAGATCACAATTCAAACTTTTTGCAATTGATGGATATAAACTCGCATTTCTGAGAAAAAAAAGTCCGAATTGCGACATAAACTCGCTTATATCTTATAATTTGGGTTTTATAACTTACACTTGTTGGATTCTGAGAATAAAAGGCAAAAAAAAATGCAATTCTGACTTTAATTCTCGCAATTACGAGTTTATTTCTTTTTATGACTTTGTGTAATTGTTAAATATAAACTCGTAAATTGTGAGAAAAAAGTTGGAATTCTGAAAAAAAATAGTTTTTTTTATCATTTTATTCCATGGTGTAAATAAGCTTATATTGTAAATGCATTTAAAACAACATTTATCTGATTTTAAAACAGCATAACTGTATTTCTTTATACTAACTTCTAAATTTTTTTTGTCTATAGGATCAAACACGACAATGTGGTTTGCTTGGAGGATTTCTATGAAAGCCAGACGCATTACTACTTGCTCATGCAACTGTACGTATCATCAGCCACTGAAGCTATCCAAAGCTCTTTGTGTCTTTACAGCATGTTGTTAAATGTCTCGTATCCCTGTCAGAGTTTCGGGTGGTGAGCTGTTTGACCGGATCCTGGACCGGGGCATGTACTCAGAGTTGGATGCTAGTCAGGTTATCAAACAGGTCCTGGAGGCAGTCAGCTACCTGCACAATAACGGCGTAGTACACCGCGATCTCAAGGTACAGAGATGCATCATTCACACAAGCATCTGCATAGAAATACATGTGCATATACTGTGCATACATGCAGATAAAGACTTTCTGGATCTGTATTCTCTCTTTAGCCAGAGAATCTGCTCTACTACAGCTCTGATGAAAACTCCAAGATCATGATCAGCGATTTCGGCCTCTCTAAAATGGAGGAGCATGGCGTCATGTCCACGGCCTGTGGGACTCCGGGATATGTTGGTGAGAATGATAGCCATAAACAGCCGGTGAATGCACTTTGAGCCTATTTCTAGTTTGTTTTGGATGTGCAAAACCGAAAAGAGTAGCGAGATACAGTTTCTGTCGTGTTTTATTTGGCATTTTGTAAAATCGCATTGATGTCTGTTGGAGGACTCATTGCTCGTTGATATTACTGCGTACCGTAAATGGAAAAGGGGTCTGTTTACATTTAGTTGTAGTTTACGGTCTATTTGCTAGACACCGTGTTTCGTACAGCGTCCTTGTACGGCAAAGTGGTTGTCGCCATCAAGTGGTCGGGAGTGTGCTAACGCTTCAGACTCAAATATCGAGCGGAAGTTTATATGCGGTTGTGAGGTATCTGAAAAAATAGTTCCACTATAGCAAATAACACGGATTGAAATCATACATTGCGCCGATATATTTGTTTTTAATCATCAACGAACACCACTAACCACTCGGTGAGTTGCACGGTTTTGAAAACGAATGTTAAGGTTTGTTTTAAGGACATGTTTGTGCATGCCCATAGACAGCCACTCTGAAGCGCTCAGAGGCGATTCTAAAAGAGTCAAAAAGTCGAGACAGGACCCATTGTCAAAAGTTCTGTGTCCACCACTCTAGTTCATCCAACACAAACTAGAAAATAGACTCAAAGTACTAAGTACCGGAATTATCATTTAACTTTGGTTATGAAAGTGATAAAGTGATAAATATGAATTTTATCCATTGGGATCAGGAAAAGTATGTTGCATATTCAATATTCTGTGCTGCAGAAAAGTTATTTAATTTTATTATATTCTGATTTTAAAAGAGTATTAAAAAAGTGTTATTTTCGTAGTCTTTATGAATTTTATTTATTGGTATAACACTGCAATAAGGTTCCATTTGTTAACATTATTAAACTACATATAGGTAACATGAACTAACAATGAAAAATACTTTTGTTAATCTAAGTTAATGTTAATTTGGGAGTAAACCTTTTGTTGTTAAATGGTGGTCATTTTTGACCGTGAATAACACAAGTGCAAATATATATTTTTTACGACCATTTTTTTTTTGTGGTTACATAGCGACTGCTGCAAAAGTCACAAAGATTCGTACCATTCTGTTTTACTATTATCCTATTACCATCATCAGTAGTTCAGTAAACTATGCAGTAGCCTAATATTTGTATGAAATCGTGAAACATTACCTGGTCAATATCTTTGGAGTCTATCTGTGTCTGTTGCATGGCCGACACTTCTAAAGCATGTTCTATAGCCGCGGGTATACGGCTATTTACGACAGTGCAAGTATTCCACAGCGACTCTAGGGGTCGCTGTTTGACAAAAACACAAATGCTCCATAGTGTAAAAAAAACAACACTAGAAGGTTAATATTATGGCAGTATTTGATGGACTTGATATAACATGAATGTTGAATGTATAACAAATGTACTGTAACATTTTTTTTTTTTTTTGAGTAACGTGCACTGATGAAACTTGCTCTATAAAACCAGAGACATTGAAGAAAATAAAAGTGGATGTATTTGTATTTCCTCGCAGCCCCTGAAGTGTTGGCTCAGAAACCCTACAGTAAAGCCGTTGACTGCTGGTCTATTGGAGTCATCACCTATATCCTGTAAGTCACAATTGTCATTTCTAAGAAAACTGATTTCGTACAAAATGCACTCCACACTACCGAGTGAGTTGGACTGTAAACAGCGCTGTTATTTACCGAGAGTGATAAACAGATGCCAGGTTCTTAATTTAGAAACCTGAAGCTTACTGTTTGTCAAAACTGACAGATTAGCGGTTTGATTCAGAACGAGGTCATTTATCTGTGCTGTTTAAGGTCACACATAATACATAGTACAATATAGGGCTCTCAGATACACACCGCCCCCTGGTGGAAATCAAAATGCTCATTCATTTATTTGATTACACTTTATTTCAATAGTCCACTATAGACATTCTGGTAACGTAAGTGTATTTGCAACTACATGCCAACTAACTCTCATTAGAGTATTAGTAAGGGTTAGGGTTAGTAAAATAAGCTGATATGTACTTGCAAATTTACTTATAGTCAGTAGAATGTCTGTTCAGCAAACGTCATAATAAAGTGTTAGCAGATATTAAGCAGACTACTAATAATCTAATGACTGGTAGTTGACATGCAGTTACAAAGTTACTTTAAAGCTAAAGTGGAGCATCAATATAAAGTGTTACCATTTATTTTGCTTTATCTTCTAGTCTCTGTGGATATCCTCCTTTCTACGAAGAAACCGAGACACGTCTGTTTTCTAAAATCATGAAGGCGCAGTACGAGTTCGACTCGCCCTTCTGGGATGATATCTCTGAGTCTGGTGAGCATCCAACAATACAACCATTCTTTACTTTATTGCTATCAGATTGATCTAAACCTCTCTTATGATTCTGTAAAACACACCTGTAACTAGAAGCCTCATGTATAATTATTATCTCTCTAGCTAAGGACTTCATCCGCAACATGATGCAGAAGAATCCTAAGATGCGCTACGACACAGAACAGGCTCTCAGACACCCCTGGTGAGGGACCGCAGGACACTTTTATTGCTCAGATGTTGCTCTTTCAAAGCCTTAAAGGGATAGTTCACCCAAAAAATGTAAATTGTGTCATCAATTACTCACACTTGTGTCGTTCTGTACTTGCTTGATGCGCAAGAATGAATCTCATTGGTTCTCAATCTCAAGCTTCCGTTTACCAAATTTGAATGCATATTATGCATGTTCGATGATCAATGTTTATGTAAATAAAAGCCTGAATTAAATCTGTTCATAATATAAAGCAATCATGTCTCTTCAGAAGTCTTGGATTTAACCAATTAATTCCTATTTGGTTTACTATCTCTTTGTGATCTCTTTATATTTTTGGGTGAACTATCTCTTTAACAAATATCTGCTGTTTGATTCATGTACATTTTATCTTTGTTGACAGAACTATAAAAGTAATATGTATAGCGCAGATCGGTGTTGTTTGTTAACTAAAACTATAAAAATAGTTTTCAGAAATTTAAATAAAGCAAAAAATAAAATATATATATTGGATGAAAAACTAAAACTTGGCAACTAACTGAAATAAAACAATTTATAAATAAAAAATAAACGAAATAAACTAAAATTAAAAAATAAAGCTAAATAGAAATATAATACAACACAAAAACTAATAAAAATGACAAAACACATAGCAAACTCACCAAAACCTAAAATGAAATTTAAGTGTGAAAGCAGAATATAAAAAAAAAATGTTTAAAAAATATGATTGTATTACAATAACACTGATAATTCTCTCTTAATTTGACAAAAAAAAAAATATTGAGTTTGTATATCTCTAACTTGACTTGATATGAAAAGTCTCTGTTTGCTGGAGAAACGAAACCCACAAATCACATATGAGATCCACAATTGTTAGATTAAACTGGACTAAACTTCTTCCTGTCTTAAAGTCTGGTTAAAAGAGGAAACAAAATCCTCCTGTTTTCCACCAGCTCTGGTTTTAAATCCAGCTTTGACCTGCAGGATTATAGGAAAGACGGCCCGGAGTCAGGACATCTACCATTCCGTCAGTGAGCAGATCCAGAAAAACTTTGCCAAGTCCAAGTGGAAGGTAAAGTCAAGTTTCATAACTCTGGTTGGAGTTTGTCTCCTGTGGTTTAGTCTCAGTTGGGGGTTTTTCAGATGATCTCTGGTCTGATTACACAATTGAAGTCGTTGATTTGGTCATTCGTCTTGCCTGTAATTGCTCCATCAGTCTGAATATCTGGAACAGACCAGTTTCAGTTAGTTTTAGCAATCTGATTTATGCTTAGAGACATCTAAAGGTGTGTGTGTGTGTGTGGTGTGTGTGTGTGTGTGTGTGTGTGTTGTGTGTGTGTGTGTGTGTGTGTGTGTGTGTGTGTGTGTGTGTGTGTGTGTGTGTGTGTGTGTGTGTGTGTGGGTTTTGTGTGTGTGTGTGTGGTGTGTGTGTGTGTGTGTGTGTGTGTGTGTGTGTGTGTGTGTGTGTGTGTGTGTGTGTTGGTGTGTGTGTGTGTGTGTGTGTGTGTGTGTGTGTGTGTGTGGTGTGTTGTTGGTGTGTGTGTGTGATCAGATCAGTGGCCTAGAAAAATCTTTTTTGGAAACACTTCAAGCCTTTATATTCTGCCCGGCCAAAAACAAATTTGCTGTTTGGATTTAAACAGACAAATACTTAAGAGTCTATGATTGGGTCATTATTGCAGTGATTACTGTTTCTAGCATGTTATATGTTTGGCAACAGACATTGAATCACCTCTTGATGGAAATAACATTGCATTAATATTTGCTAAAGATCTTGTATTGACAATGCAAGAGTCCAGCACTCTGTAAAGTCTCCTCCAGCACATCCCAAAGCACAAAAATTTTAATAAAATTTCAAAATTAATCAAAAGTGCCCTTCTCAAACTTTTTTTTTCAATAATGAAAGGTTGTGTGTCGATTCAATTTTAATTTTAAAATATTACATAATTCATTGAAGCCTGTTTGTCATAAATAATACACTGACCAATCGTCACCTGGCACAAGAAGTTCAGATTTCATTGTGAAGTGGAGCGGTAATTTTTGGGTCATTTATAAATAAATCATTTGAAAATGACATGGACAGACGAATTTACATTTATGAAGCGATCTGAATCTGCGTCAATGAACTAATGCATGTTAATTGACCACAAAGCACTGCACAAAACCAGCACCAAAATTAGCATTAATGTAAGTACAGTATAGTATTCGAGTCACTTGTATTTAGTCTATATCGATACACCGTTTACCATTTGATGAAACTATCATAGTTTGTTAAATGAAGCCCTATTATGTGAAGTGTAGGCTGACATCAATACGCAAAATGGTAATAGAAGAACTGTTGCCAAAATGATATGCAATAATGATCCTTAAGCATTTGCCTTAAATCCAAACAGCGACTTTTTTTAGGTGTGTATGCAGTGTGTATAATGCATTGTAATATTATTGTAATGCCTTAATTATGCCTAGTTATGCACCTTATAATGCATGGTCTCATCAATAACTGTACAGTTATACTATTTAGTTAATAAACCAGTGTCCAATTCCAAACATTATATTTGCATATTTAGCACACTGCTAAATGCATACTGTGCTGTACTGGTCATATGGTTTCAAATGAGAAGTCGCTACATATTTTACAGTCATTTAAATGTCATGGAAGTGCACTGCATTATGGGATCATCGCAGTAAGCTCTTTTTGTATGCTGCAAGTAGATCACACACGTCTATCGTTCGTACAGATTTTTTTGTTTTGTGCACCATTAAAATGCATTGATTGTTTTTCCATTTTACTTCATGTTTCAAGATACAATCAAAGTGAGATTTGGTACTAAAAAATGTCGTACTGAATCATTAGCTTTTGTTCTTTCCTGCACTATACTGACTATCTGAAATCCTGATCTCGTCCCTCCAGCAAGCCTTCAACGCTACAGTGGCCATTCGCCAGATGAAGAAGCTGCAGCTGGCCAACTCTGAGGCCTGTCTGAAACACACCCCTCCAACTGTGCCTGAGATCAAGGTCATCGCAACATCCACACCTGACTCCGTCCGCAAGAAGCAGTTCGCCGAGCCCCCGCAGCTGAACGGCCACGAGCCCAGTCATCAGATCAACGTGCCGTCCGGCTCCACCGAGGCAAAGAGTCAGTACCACCCCATCCGGGTCAGTCACAGCGAGACCACTCATGTTGGGACCCTAACCATTGCAGAGAAGGGCAAACATGTGTATCACTCGGAGCCAGCTGATCTAAATGGGTATGTGTTTGTGTTTAGAGGTCATGTCATGGAAAACAGTTCTTTTTTGATCATTTTTACTAAAACTCTAACACTCAAACTTGAAACTAAGCTATGAAAATGTTCAGAGACCACCTTGTCAACCATGAGCATATTAACATATGATCTCCTATCTTTACATTCTGTACCTGATGAAAAACAAACTGCTTAAACCAGCCTAAGCTGGTCTGGGAGACTAACTAAGAACAGGGTTTTCTTCCTTGACAACGATGTAAAAGGAAAGTGTTTCCACCAACGTTGTCAAAACGATCCCTTTCACTCAGTTCTGCACAAATAACTAAAAACGCTGGGTTACACTTTATTTTAAAGGATAATTCTGGTATTTAGCACTTTGAGTCTATGTTCTAGTTTGTTTTGGATGAACTAGAGTGGTGGACACAGAAATGTTGACGATGGGTCCTGTCTCGACTTTTAGAATCGCCTCTGAGCGCTTCAGAGTGGCTGTCTATGGGCATGCACAAACATGTCCTTAAAACAACCCTTAACGTTCGTTTTCAAAACTGTGCAACTCACCGAGTGGTTAGTGGTGTTCGTTGATGATTAAAAACAAATATATCGGTGCAATGTATGATTTCAATCTGTGTTATTTGCTATAGTGGAACTATTTTTTCAGATACCTCACAACCGCATATAAACTTCCGCTCGATATTTGAGTCTGAAGCGTTAGCACACTCCCAACCACTTGATGGCGACAACCACTTTGCCGTACAAGGACGCTGTACGAAACAAGGTGTCTAGCAAATAGACCGTAAAAAAACTACAATTAAATGTAAACAGACCCCTTTTTCGTTTACGGTAGCGCAGTAATATCAACAAGCAATGAGTCCTCCAACAGACATCAATGCGATTTTACAAAATGGCAAATAAAACACGACAGAAACTGTATTTCGCTACGCTACTTGTTTTGGAACGTCAACGAACACCACTAACCACTCGGTGAGTTGCACAGTTTTGAAAACGAATGTTAAGGGTTGTTTTAAGGACATGTTTGTGCATGCCCATAGACAGCCACTCTGAAGCGCTCAGAGGCGATTCTAAAATAGTCAAAAAGTCGAGACAGGACCCATCATCTAAATTTCTGTGTCCACCACTCTAGTTCATCCAACACAAACTAGAAAATAGACTCAAAGTGCTAAATACCAGAATTATCCTTTAAGGTGGCGTAGTTAAAATGTACTTGCTCAAATAAGTACTGAGTAAAATTAATTAACTACATGAACTTACTCTTGAGTTAGGGCTAGGGTTGGTATAGGGTAAGTTACTTGTAATCATGCATAATTTACTGTTATTACTATAGAAAGCACATGTAGTAATGTGTAACTACGTCACCTTAAAACAAAGAGTATCTGAACGCTGTATTCCGCTGCCTGGCCAGTAGATGGCGACGACACTTTGTAAAGAAACACAACTCGCTTATAAACTGAACATGTAATACGCATGTGCATGAAGACACCATTTTCACAAATTCACATTTTAGTTGTTAATACGGAGACAATAATAGTATCTTTTCAAAAACACACACTTTGAAATCTGATTTCAAAAGTTTGCGTTTTCAGGCCTCCAAAACGCAGTTGTCGTGTAAATGAATGGTGAAAATGCATAAAAACAGAAAATACAAAATTAAAGCTAAATAGAAACTTAACAAAAATGTATAAAGCTTAAAACTAAAATTAAAATAAAAAAACATAAATTTTATACAAAAATGTAAAATATTAATAAATACTATAATTGCAGATAAACAGTACAAAAACAACACTGCCTTTTCCCCTCTATAATCTGACATATTTTTGAGTGAAACAGGATATAAAAGGAGAAAAATGTGCAACATAATTTGTTTATATCCATTGATTGACTTACTCTAATTATGTACTTTAAATTCTCCAGGTACGCAAAAAGAAACTCCAACCGAAGCGGGCCGAACCTGCGGACTGGCGTTTGCTCTGTCATGTGATTTGGCTGCTTTGGAATTATGTGATTTTTGACAGGTAAAGCTGACAGCTTGATTATTTAATAACACATTGAGTATATGCTATATATATATATATATATATTATATATATAATATATATTATATATATATATATATGCTCCATGCCTCACTTTCTCGTGCTGGCTGCAGGTCTGTGACCTCTCACCTGACCCAGCCACTGGCTGCTTTCTGTGGGCAGGTCCTGCTCCTCTGCGCTGGGCAAGAGTGTCTGAAATACTGAAGTTCAGACGAGTGCCTCCATATCTGCACACACACACGCTCACAGAGCACAGATACGGCACACTCATAATGACACAGTATCCCTGTAAAAGCAGATACAGTTACACTTCAAGTGCTGAACCTCAAATTTTGTATTTTCCCTTGAGGAAACAGTTTTACATTATCAAGGACAATTAATATCTCTGTATTAAAACATTTGGAGCAGGGGTCCATGTTACTGGACGCTTGTGTGAGTATTAATTCTGTGCTTTTGTACATATACTCTCTGTAATGCATGGCTAGTTTGTAATGTGAAAAAAACTTTTGCTTCACTGTAAGCTGTACCTATCGATATTAGATTGTACATCGCTGGAATAAGAAACTACCCAACTGAAGTTCCAGCCTTTCTATTTATTCGTTAAATAGTTGTTTTTTTTGGTAATTTATCTAGAGTGGTTTATTTTTCTAATGCAGAAATTATTATTGTATATTTATCCATTATATATATTTTTGTCATAATAAAGCAGATTAAAATTATTTAACGCCTTTTCCCACCACCATTGTAAGACTATAGCCCTTGTTTTGTGCACTATATACTATACGTGACACACATGAACTTCACTGTTAGAAATACTGTACTGTGACTAATTATCTTGTAATTAGGCTGCTATACTGTCAACGTTTTGTGCAATATTTTTACCAATAAACCCTCAGTTTTATCACTTATAGTGTTCTTACTGGTCTTATGTTTGTACTTTTTTTGCATGCTTAGATCGAACTAAAGAGGCCATATTATGTCCTTTCACAAAGTCTTAAATTTGTTTTTAGTGTCTACTACAGTAGGTTAGATTTTGTACTGTTATGCATGTTATCTTTACTGATGTTACATTCAAATAGTGATAATTGAAACTTTTAGATGGTCCCAGTAAACAATGACTGGCCTGAATACAGCACCTGACCTGGGCTCCTGAGTCCTGACTGACCTTTAGAGGTCACTCACTGAGCTCAGATTAGCATGAGACTTTAGTCATCACTGTCATCTTACTGCTGAGTGTGTACTAATGCATGAGGACACACTGACACCGCTGACATTATGATTGGTCTTACTGTCATTTACTGCCACCTGTTTACTGAAGATGTGGGAAGTAATATAAAAAGTAAACATTTGGCTTTCTTTTTTTACATTATAGGTGTCACGGTTCACAGATGAAACAGGCTGGATGGTAAGTTATATAAAGTTTATTAGTGCAGATGGATTTCTCAGTCGGAGACAACAGGTGAGAATCACAATGACTTGATAACATAAACAAGCTTAACTGGATGGATAAAGTCCTTTTCTCTCTTGCAGATGGATGGTTTGCTGAAGCACGGAAGATGGAAGGATCAAGAGGCAGGTAAGTAGCAGGTTGGTTGACGGGTCTGTGTGTCATGGATTGACGAGATCAGACAGTGACTGCAGGGAGAGTGAGTGTTTTATAGTCCATGCTGGTGATGGGACACAGGTGACGGTGATCATGAGGTGCAGGTGCTAATGACTGGGAAGTGTAGTGAAGACAGATGGAGGTGAATGTGACATTACACCCCCCCTCCGGAAACCGCGACCTCGCGCTGCAGAGGAACCAAGGCGGAGCAGATGGAGGGAGGAGCCAAGGCGAAGCAGATGAGAGAGGACGTGGCCAGGGCGGAGCAGGACGTGGGCGTGGCCAGGGCGGAGAGACCCCTTCGGGTGGCCATGGTGGTGAGACCCCTTCGGGTGGCCATGGCGGAGAGACCCCTTCGGGTGGCCATGGCGGAGAGACCCCCTCGGGTGGCCATGGCGGTGAAGACCCTGCAGGAGTTCCAGAGATCCCCAACTGAGCCGGAGGGACCCAGAGCCGAGGTGACACCACAGGTCTGGAGGGCCAAGGCGGATCTGCAGGCTCATGGGACCGAGGCGGAGAAGGGGCTCTGGAAGCCCGTGGCATAACCAGTGCGAGGGAGGACGACTGAGGAGCAGGAGGGAAGATGGAGCCCGGTGAAGCAGAAGGGATGCAGGGCAGAGGCACAGCCGGCAGCACGGAGTCCCGAGGTGGAACCAGGGTGACGGCTGAACAATGCGAGGAAGGGAGGAGTGAGCCTGGTGGAGCTATAGGGCGGACAAGACCCGGCGGAGATGAGGGCACAATGAGCCGAAGAGAAGCTGTAGGGTCGGAGGGCCAAGGTGGAGTCAGAGGTTCAGGGGATTGAGGCAAGGACAGGGGATCCACTGACCAGGGCGATGCTGAGGCTTGGAGACCCGGAGGCGGCTCCACAGCAATACTGGGGGGTAGCTGTGGATGGGCAGCAGGGTCGACAGGGCTCAGTAGAGGCAAAACAGTAGAGCATGAAGACATCAACAGCGGAGGTGGGAGAGGGAGGCAGGGTGGGAATACCGTCTCTGGCTGGGCGTGGCTGACGTGAAGCTCTGGCTGGACGGCGGTCTCTGGCTGGACGGCGGTCTCTGGCTGGACGGCGGTCTCTGGCTGGACGGCGGTCTCTGGCTGGACGGCGGTCTCTGGCTGGACGGCGGTCTCTGGCTGGACTGGGCTGGACCAGCGGCGAAGGCTCGAGGCTGGACTCAGGGCCCACAGTGAAAGGGGAGCCACTCAGCAACAGCAAAAAATCCAGGTACTGGACAAACGTGCCTGAGATTGCTGCCGCTGGAGCTTGTTGGTACAGGCTCTCATCTAGACCGCCCCAAAACACAGACTTCAGAACATCATCTGTCCAGCTTACCCCGTTGGAGATTTTCAGGAATTTGGAAACATAATCCTCAATTGGGAGACCGTCCTGATAACAATGGACCAAAAGATCAGCTGGGCTGGATAGGAAGCGCCGAAGCGGCCAACTTCCATACTTTCTTTTTGGTCTGATCTTCTGTCACGGTTCACAGATGAAACAGGCTGGATGGTAAGTTATATAAAGTTTATTAGTGCAGATGGATTTCTCAGTCGGAGACAACAGGTGAGAATCACAATGACTTGATAACATAAACAAGCTTAACTGGATGGATAAAGTCCTTTTCTCTCTTGCAGATGGATGGTTTGCTGAAGCACGGAAGATGGAAGGATCAAGAGGCAGGTAAGTAGCAGGTTGGTTGACGGGTCTGTGTGTCATGGATTGACAAGATCAGACAGTGACTGCAGGGAGAGTGAGTGTTTTATAGTCCATGCTGGTGATGGGACACAGGTGACGGTGATCATGAGGTGCAGGTGCTAATGACTGGGAATGCTGGGAAGTGTAGTGAAGACAGATGGAGGTGGTGAATGTGACAATGGGGAATGTTTCAATGCAAATAATTTGGGGCATAGACATTTTAAAATGTTCACTCTAATATGAAGGTATTTTTGGTGCAAATCAACTGAACGCCTGTGTGTGTGTGTGTGTGTGTGTGTGTGTGTGTGTGTGTGTGTGTGTGTGTGTGTGTGTGTGTGTGTGTGTGTGTGTGTGTGTGTGTGTGTGTGTGTCTGTGTCTGTGTGTGTGTGTGTGTGTGTGTGTGTGTGTGTGTGTGTGTGTGTGTGTGTGTGTGTGTGTGTGTGTGCATTTTCCCCTGCCACTGGGATTCAAATATTTGGGGTTAGTACATTTATTGTACTCAACATTTGAATTATTATAAAATGTAATTTATTCCTGTGATCAAAGCTGAATTTTCAGCATCATTACTCTAGTCATGATCCTTCAGAAATTATTCTAATATGCAGATTTGCTGCTCGAGAAACATTTTCTTATTAATTTTGAAAACAGTTGTGCTACTTTAATAATTTTTTTTGTGAAAATGATCTCTTTTTATTCTTTGATGAAAATAAAGTTAAAAAGAACAGCAATTATTTACAAACCAAATTAATTTGTAACATTATAAATGTCTTTACTGACACTTGATCAATTGAATGTGTCTTTGCTAAATAAAAGTAGCCTATTAATTTCTTTAAAGAAAAAAAAAAATCTGACCCCAGTCAGCTCACTTAGCCTATATTTAGCTTTACACTTTGCAGATTAACATCAAACTACTAAAACAATCTCATAAGTAAGCATTGGCAATTCGTCGACATTGTTCTGAGTCGTGTTGTTAAATACAAAGTTCTGTCATGAAACTCTAAATGGCGGAGGCTGATAGTCGTTAACTCAAACTGCTCAAAATCACATCATTCTCTATAGGGCACAGCTGATTGGTTCCTGCTGTATCAGTAGCCAATGAACTCGCTGCTCAACCTTCAATACTTGGTCAGCATTTGCTGAAGCAGTTGCAGAGCGCTTTCAGAAACCCTCCACCTTCCTCAGCTCCACCTGTATAGATCTGCGACGGGTAATTCATGTATGTTATATTACAGCAGCGTGTCTGCTATGTAGAAAGTCCAGTACTTGCTCTGCAGCAGCAACAACTATCATCATCATCATCAGCAACAACAGCAGCGGTGTAGCAGATCTATTCCCCCAAGACCAAACATAGCAACGTTGTCATATCCATGCCAAACACTGAAAGAGTCGTCGTGACAGAAATGAGTTTCTTCCCATGTTACAGTGTGAACTGTCACGTCTGCTGCTCCAGCACGATCTGCGCGTGTTGAGCGTGGTTTCCCAACACTGTCTGTGCATCTAGGGAAGAGAGCATGGCACATATCAGAGCCAAACGGGTCAAAAGTGTCTGATGCGGCAGCAGGTCTACAGTGAGTCCATTACCCAACATTCATCTGCCTTCTCACCTCCTGAAGCGGCCTCATGAGAGCCACAGCACTGATGATTCTTACGCCATTTTAAGGATGTGCTTGAGTTGGGATGTTACTAAAAGTGAAAGGTCAGCATGTTTGCTGTTTAAAAACTCCATATGAATGCAAAATCATTGATGCAGTGTTTATAGACAAAGATATTGCAGTTGCTTAAATGATTATTGGCATTTATGGCACATTGTGTTTTGCTTTTGAACTATCGATAACTTACTATGGCACAAAAAGTCCTAGTTGCTTAGACATTTTTTTTAAAGTAATTCCCCTTTAAACTTCATAAATACAGCATACTGTTGCAATGCCTTAATGTTAATTTAAAAAATATAATAAAAATAAAAAGATTCAAATATATTTTATATACAATTTAGGTTAGACTTTATTTTAATGTGTCATTGTTACAATATAATTATACATTTACTGGGTAATATTAATTAACATACTATAGGGTTTGGGTAAGATTAGGGTTTGGTTAAGGGTTAGTTGCATGTTATTTTTTGCGTAATTTACTGTTATTACTATGGTAAGTACATGTAACATGGCCACTGTAAAATAAAGTGTTACCAAATATTATTAAATAAATTGTATTAAATTGAACAGCTCACTTTTTATTTCAAACACAATTTTTTGGAAGCATTTAATAACCATATTAGCATTATATTATTGTTTCTCTTATTCATCAGGCTTGTTAATATAAGAGCATGAACAGAGGGCAGTGGAGTAAAGGTCTTCACAGAGAATGATGTGGCGTCTCTTATCTTAGTCTAATTCCCTGTCTTAAAACAACACAAAGTATTTACCTTAGCATAGTTTTCTGACAGAGTTACTAACGTAACACTTAAGTTACACTATTATGTGTACAGTGTTACTATTTTTATTTGCACATTGCATGCGTGGACATACTGTTCTTGTTGGACATATACCATGGTAATACCATTATTCTTGTAAGTATGCTGAATCCATTACCTTAGCCTCAGGGTCACACGAAAAAATAAACGTTTCTTGAGCAGCAAAGCAGCAGAAGGATTTCTGAAGGATCATGTGACACTGAAGCTGAAAAATCTGCTTTGCATTAGGCTACATAAATTAAAATATATTTAATAGAAAACAATTCTTTCCAACTGTAATATTTCTCAATATTAGCTACTGTTCAACTGTATGTTTCCATTAAATAAACTCAGTGTTGGTGAGCATAGGAGACTTTTTTCAAAAACGATATAACTATAAAAGTACCATGGTTCCACTACAGTACATGTTTGAATGGTTTTAGACCTTTTCCTCACATGTCTGTGTTTACGTCTCATTTCATCTGGATAATCCAGGCCTATTTGTTGTTAAACAGCACACTGTAACATGTTGTACCGCTCCTCATAATACTATAAAACTTATCTGTGACTGTGAACTCTGAATCTGTAGCTGAATCACCAAGTTCTCTGTATACTAATAAACCTCTTCAGTTTGTTTACACACACTCCTCACGTAGAGTGCGTTTTTATGGCGTCTCCACGAGACCAGCACACAGGTTTCCTCACTGTCTTTGTGTAACTTGGGTTGATCATCTGGCCAGCAGACCCGGAGTCACTCACCGCTCACATGAAGCAACTTGGACAAAAGTTGCATCTGCTTTCCAGCCTCATGAATATTCGTGTTTTGTGGGCGTCGACCTTTACCCACTGTCCTTAAATAAGCAGAGCATCTGTTCCTGCAGCACCCACTGAAACTCTGAGCATAAGGAGTTAGCATCGAGCGGGTTCTTCTACGTCTTGCAAGTAAGTCTTATATATATTATATATATATATATATATATATATATATATATATATATATATATATATATATATATATATATATATATATATATATATATATATATGTATATATATATAACCTTATCTGTTTTTATGGTGCACTCTATACTGTGGAAAGCTGTAATAGATCAAATGAGACATTTCATGTCATTTTATAGCAAATAGGCCAACAGTTTTTAGAAAGCTCACATTTTCATTGAAATAATTGTTTCTTCTTATCTTTGTCTTATCAGTTATGTACGTTTTATGTCTCATCTTAAATTGCTAAATTAGAGTTTATTGGATTATTTTAGTGCCATATGTTACAATGATGAGGTTTTGTATCTGACACGTGCACCTTCTTTATTTTGATATTTACCTTGGGTAATGATACATTTACGTGATAATTTTTTTATTAATAATGTAGTCTGGTGGGTGGCAGTAGCTTATATAATCAGAATAATAATAATAAAAAAGATTTATTAATTTGGTACAGCCCAGTTAATTAAATAAACATATTTTTTCTGTAAATTCATATTCAATATGCAAAACTTAAAATGTTGGGAAATACCTTACAATAATGTTTCATTTGTTAACACTAGTTAACTACATCACTTAACATGAACTAACAATGAAACTTTGAAACTTCTAAAGCATTTTTTAGTTAATGTTAAAATCAAACATTGTATCTTAACATTATTGAACCTGAACTAACATGAATTTAGTTGTTTTTTTGTTGACAAAGATTAATAAGTACTGTAAGAAATGTATTGCTCATTGTTAGTTAATAATAGTTCAGGCATCAACTAACGTTAACTAATGGAACTTATTGTAAAGGGTTACCAAATGTTGCTTTCAGGCTTTAAAGGTTAGGGTTTTGGTTTAGGATTAGGCCTAATTTTCTTAAAGGGATAGTTCACCCAAAAAATAAAATTCTGTCATAATTTACTCACCCTCAAGTTGTTCCAAACCTATATGAATTTCTTTCTTCTGCAGAACACAAAATAAGATAATTTGATGAATATCCTTTATTCAACCCCATTGACATCCATAGTATGGAGAACAAAATACAATGGAAGTCAATGGGCCCCATTCCGACATTCCTCAAAATATATTCTTTTGAGTTCAACAGAAACATCAATCCATACAGGTTTGGAACAACTTGAGGGTGAGTAAATGATGACAGAATTTTCCAAAATGCCAAAATGGCCCCATTTTTGGGTGAACTATTCCTTTAATGCATATTCCTGGGCACCATATACAACTTTCATGAGATATGAAAATAAACTGTTTTGCAAACAGCGTTTAATGTTGATTTCAAGATAAGCCTTCATACCAGCAGTAGGCTACTTATTAACGCAATTCAGTTGATTTTGTTATATTTTCATTTCATGACCTTTAACGCTCTTGCTTCCTTTCACAGAAGTAACACAACTGAAAATGGACATTCATGAGATCATCCCTTTTGCTAAGGAGATGCTGAGGTCCGGTCCCTCCAAGGGCTGCCTGAAGGTCTACCTAGTGGGCGGCACGTTCGCTGTCCTGGGAATGGTGAGCGGTGTGGTGCAGGTTGCCGCTTCCCTCTTCCCTGACCACGAGGAGCCGGATTTTGGGATGCTAAAGGTGCATGAGAATCATAACAGAAAAAGAGCAGGTCCAGGAGCCACAAACCATCATCCCTGAAGATGATGAAATGGATGCTGCGATGGAGGCCAAGGCTAAGGAACTGCCCATGACCAGACAGAGGCGGATGAGTTTCAGAGCTCATGCTTCATAATGCGTGTGCCCTGCTGCTGTTTATGCCTACATGACAAAAGCTGAGCCAAAATGAAGTTCTGCTTGTGCACTGACCCGTCATGAGGAACCGTATGGACCCAGTTATTGGACTGAGAGCTGCAGAGCAGCACGAGAGGGAAACGACTTGATAGTTTATGACTGTTACGTATGTCTGTTCAGATGGTGTAATGATTTTTTTATTAGAAGATAACTATTTATAAAGGATGTATAAAAGTCATGTGTAGAGTGTGCTAACTTTTACTGCCATGAAATAAATTCACATTTGCTCAATCTCTGCATCACTCTGCTGTTGTACTGTAAGATGATACTTTGATTCTGCATCAAAAACACTGAACTGTTTTGTTGTTAATGTCATAATAAGAGTCTTTTCTCAGTTGTCCTTTTTGTGGAACTAATTCATTTATTATTACATAAACATGCTTGCATATGCATAAGAAGGAAAATCGGAAAAAAGAAATTTCTCTGTTCGCTCTAAAAATGGTTTCTTTCAAGCAAAAAATAAATGAAAAAATGTCAAGTGATGGAAATTAAAATATGCTACAAATACACTAAAAAAGAAAGACAATTTCTTATCTATATAGAGAATGACACCTTTTTAAACATATTATTATTTTTATGGATGCACTGATACAAATTTTTCCAGAACGAGTCTGATACTGATACTTTCATTGTCGGTACTTGCCGATACAGAGTAGGCCTACCGATACCTGTATTTTCACTGCATTTGTCATTTTTAAATGTATTGGGTAGAAATCAAAAGAATATGAATCATGTTGGCTTAATATGGCTATAGCCTAGTTGGCTTAATTTGTTCAAGCAAATATATATTTACTTTAGTTATTTTCATGCTTAATTAAGCCTACTAAAATGTATTGTAGTTTCAGTTACTTTAACTGTTTATTTACTAGACATGATTTAGTTTTAATCCACATGTGCTGAGTGAATGATCAGCAATCAAGAGCATTAAACTTATCAGCTCTTGTCAGCTCACGCACCACTAAAAAGACGTTATATTTCGTTTAATATTCCACTAATTAGATTTCATAGACAGCTTTCGTTTTTGTCCCCATTATACTGTGTTATCTGAGTTTCTTTGTCTGGACACAAACACTGCACACTGTGTAACACTGTTATTGGAGCATTTTTATGAGTAGGTTACAGTATCAGGCCCGTGCATCGATTATTAATATTATGGATAGACTAAGATTCATAATTCATAATCCAAAACGTTATTTGTGTGAGAAAAAAACATGTTTGTGTTTTTTTTCTCACACAAATAATATACTCAAACAACACCACCAACAATAATAACAACCACATTTATTACAATTCTTGTTATTTGTAAGATAAGTATTTCTTTAATGTTTTGCCTCGACCGTGCCTTTATTTTGAAAGCAAAGCCGGAACCGGAAGTGAGGCCGGTCTGCTCTAGGAAGTAAACAAACCCTGGACAGCTCAATCAGAGTAGCAGAGTTAGATTCACCGGACAAATTGTTGTGCAGTGATCGTGTTTCTTATTGTCAAGCAAATAACGTGAGTAAAGTTGTATGACAAACTTTAACTGCCTTTTCTCTTCAACAAACATTCTCATTCTGTCGTTTAATCACTGCCAAATCTGAGAGAAAGTGTTTATTACGCGACAGTTCTGACACATCACGCTGTTGTTCTCTCACTCTCTGTC
The DNA here is from genome assembly GCA_036326025.1 of Chrosomus eos. Classification (NCBI taxonomy): domain Eukaryota; kingdom Metazoa; phylum Chordata; class Actinopteri; order Cypriniformes; family Leuciscidae; genus Chrosomus; species Chrosomus eos. Next base: position 10,238,250 of record CM070837.1, on the reverse strand, counting down.
TGATATTTGCAGTACATGACTCTGAACTTGTTCTTGTTGGATTCATTACTCAATTTTAAGTACTTCATAGAGACAGACAGCAAACAAACATTTCACATCTGCAAACATGATTCATTGGCTTCATTGTGTTTAGGTGAGTAAATCCATAAGCACGACACTACACAAATCCACAGTTAATGACATTACCATGAGAGAAAAATATATACAGTTTCAACATCATCTATCTATCTATCTATCTATCTATCTATCTATCTATCTATCTATCTATCTATCTATCTTCAATATGGTCTCAGATCATACCTGGGAAATAGGAACATTTTATTCATTTAGAAACCTAATAATTAATCAAATAAGCAAATACTATTGTTACTGTGTGATTTGACAGCACTATTTTTAAGTTATTTTGGTTTTAGCCTCCACACATGTAAACTGTTTGTATGTAATCATATATTAAATTATTATTAAGTTATGTTATTTGCGGAAAAAGTAATGCTGTGTTTATTTTGATTGTGTCATATTGAGTGTTCATTTTAAGCAATTCCCCTTGTCATAACTGATGTTGTGATTTTTATGATGTGCTTTATGTCTTGCGTATAGATAAACGTCTGCATCATCACTGACTGTAATACAGCACATCATCATGTCAAGGAAACAGTCAGGAAAGCCCATAAAGGGAAACAGGAAGTATGAATTAGAGAGGAAGAGAGACGAGCGGGCGGCCCGTCGGGCTCTGGCCAAAGACAAAAAGAACAGACCTCCAGGAGGGGAAGATGGAGAGGAGTTTGTCAGCTTCTCCAACCAGCTTCAGGCTCTGGGTCTCAAACTCCGAGAGGTGCCTGGAGACGGGTATGTGTGGGCTTTTGTCTCAGGACCATTGTGATGACCATATACGGTTCTTTAAGGAGTCAGGCTTCAGTTTCTCATGTTGTCCCGCAGTAACTGTTTGTTCCGGGCTCTTGGAGATCAGCTGGAGGGACATTCGCGGGGTCACCTGCATCTGCGGCAGGAGACGGTGCAGTACATGACCACGCACAGGCAGGACTTCGAGCCCTTCGTTGAAGATGAAGTGCCGTTCACACAGCATTGTGAGAGAAGTCTCTAAAGTGTGTGTGTGTCTGTTGCCATAAATCCTCTTCTGGTCAAAATAAACTGGACTAAAATAATCAGATTGCATTGCAACTAACATTAACTTCGGAAATGACTGTTGATCGTTCATTAATTAGTGGTGTTTGCTTAGTCAAGCATCACTATCAATATTGCTCATATTTATGGTTTAAACTTTGAAAAAATATCTTGTCCCACATTATTTGTACTACAGACATTTGACTTAAGCCACTATAAAACTATTAAAAAATATTTACGTTAATTGAAAAAAAAAAAAAAAAAGAACGTTAAAGCGATATTAATTACTCTCCCTAGTGTTGTCCCAAACCCGTTCATCTTTGGAACACAAATGAAGATCTTTTCAATGAAATCTGAGAGTTTCTGTCCCTCTGTTGACAGCTTTGCAACTACAACACTTTTACGCTTCAAAAAGTTTATAAAGAGATCTTAAAAATTTCTGAAAGTGATTCCAATGATGTCATACCTCTGTGCCGTTATCATTATAGTTGTGATATGGACTATTCTTTTAAATTTAGATCTAATTAAAACAAATAAAACGGACAAAAATAAACAGTAAAATTCCAAAAATGGAAATGGAAAATATCAAAATAGTAACACTGTATTGATCATAAAAAAAACAATGTTAAAATAAAAAATAAATCAAGTTATAACTTGCTGCTGGCGAACAGCGGTCTTTCAAATCGGCTTTGGCCGCGACTCTGGAATACATGGAGTTAAGCTTTTCTTTGAGAAAAGAACAAACAACGGTGTGGTGAAGAGATGGGTCCCAGCTTAGGACCCAAGCAATCCGATTGGTTCAAAGCACGTTTTATGGGTAATCGCTTTAGTGCCTGGTTACAAATCAGACAAAATCACTTTATTATAGAAGTCGTTTGAATTACGTTATAACGAGTCACTAGTATATAACCGAAAGCTATAGATTGTGAATTTAAAAAAAAATCCGATCTTAGTGTTTTTTAGTTAGCTTAGATAGTAGCACAGCATGCAGCTATCCGGTGAGCGTGCTAACGTTAGCTGAGCTTTACCTGAGCTTATACTGCCTTACTGTATTCACAGCAATTCGTAATGCAATTATAATTATGTTATTATATTCATCGTAATAATCAGTGCAATACAAATTTATATCAGGCATACTACTGGCATACTAATGGGGTCCTAAGCTGGGACCCATCTCTTCAGTGGGACTCATCTCTTCACCACACCAGCACTGAAGTCCGTCGCTCTGACATCGCTCGTCACCTTTGTCGTTGCTCTGGTTGGTTGTAGCGCTATCCTATAGCGTGTGAGTGAATTTGACAGACAACCGTTTATCCCGCTCCTCTGATTGAGCCCTGCCAATGGTGGGGTGTTCCCGGACTCAACATCTTGATGAGGGTCCGGCTTGTCAGGCTAGTGAATTCCTGCAGGAAATGTCATTAAAGAAATCCTTGTCTTTTTTTCTCTCTCAGTGTCAAACCTCTCCCAGCCGGGCATGTTTGCCGGTAACGACGCCATCGTGGCCTTCGCTCGCAGCCAACAGTTGAAAGTGGTTATTCATCAGCTGAACGCTCCATTGTGGGAGGTGATGGAGTATTGATATATTTGATTGATGTAATTCTAAAGTGTGTTGTTATTAATGATTTCTTTCCTTGCCATTTAGATAAATGGCACAGAGAAGCCGTCATGCCGTGAGCTACACATCGCATATCGCTATGGAGACCATTATGACAGCGTCCGAAAGATTGGAGACAACTCGGAGAGTCCAGCACATCTACGTATAGAGGTCTGTCTGCTAAACTAACATCAGTCACATAAAAGTTTTTGATCGGCACGACTTTTCATGTTTTTTAAAGATGTCTCTTATGCTCACCAAGGCTGTATTTATTTGATTAAAAATACAAAAAAAAATAGTAATATTGTGAACAACTTAAAATAACTGTTTACTTTTTTAATGTATTTTAAAATGTAATTTATTCCTGAGATGCAAAGCTGAATTTTCAGCATCATTACTCCAGTCTTCAGTGTCACATGATCCTTCAGAAATCATTCTAATATGATGATTTGCTGCTCAAGAAACATTTTGTATTATCAATGCTGAAAACAGTTGTGTACAATTTTCTTTTCAGGATTCTTTGATGAATTGAAAGTTAAAAATATCTGCATTTATTTGAAATAGAATCTTTTGTAACATTATAAATGTCTTAACTGTAACTTATGATACATTTAATTAATCCTTGATGAATAAAAGTATTGATTTCTTTTATTTATTTCCCTCAAAAAATAAAATAAATTTTTACTGACCCAAAACTTTTGAACGGTAGTGTTTAACCCTTAACTGTCACCGTCCCACAGGTGGGACGCTTGCCCATATATATTTAGAACAATAATATCATAGTAAAAACCTAAAGTAATATTGACAAACTATATATCATTTGAAAGCTTACAATCTCTAGTTTTCATATTTGGTGGCTGTTTTTAAAAATAAATTACAGAGGAGCAGTAATTTATTAATTTGCAACAAGAATTTCATATTCATTAGGCGTGTTTTGGCCTTTATTTTTGAAATCGAAATAAACATGAAAAATCATGAAAGATTGGTTGAAACCTCAGTTTGTTTTCATGCCAAGAGTTCAAAAGATAACACCAATTAAATTGTATGAGAAAAAAAGTTCTGAAAATGTTTAGAATATAAAGAAAAATATTATGGATTCTTGATTTGTGAGGTGGCAGCGAGCTATAGTGCTCATGTGCTCTTTTTATGTTTATTAGAGGTTGAAATCAAATCAAATACTGCCAAAACACCCATACTATTTCTGAATAGGATGTATACTTAATAAATTGTATGAAATTATGGAAATAAATGCTTTCAGATCACTCAAAACATATGAAAATGGAGACGCCCTTATATGGTCAGTAAGGAAGCTGGCTGTCCAACTAGTGAAAAAGTTTGGTACTGCGCCCAAATAAAATCTTACTGAAAGCTCATTTTTTGAGATATCAACCTAAAATTTGGAACACAACTTGTTTAGATTTTTTCCTTTAATTTTCTTGCAATTTTAGAGTAAAATATATTTTGATATATATATATTTTATATAAAATATAAATAATTATATTTTTACATTCTATATTTTCATAAATTCAAACTTATATAACTTTTTTTCTGTTTCACTTTCATAATTTATTTCACTTCTACAATAATCTGGCATATTTCTTCTTAAAAACAAGACCAACCATATGTCTATATTCCAAAGCATTCTTGAATTACAACCATTTAAGTTTGTATAGTGATTTTTTTTGTCTATGCGAAAAAAAGGGGGGTGACAGCTAAAGGGTTAATGTTACAAAAGCTTTCTATTTCAGATAAATGCTGTTCTTTTGAACCTTCTATTCATAAAATAATCCTGAAATAAATGTTTTCAACACTGATAATAATGAGAAATGTTTCTTGAGCAGCAAATCATCATATTAGAATGATTTCTGAAGTATCATGTGACACTGAAAACTGGAGTAATGATGCTGAAAATTCAGCATTGATCACAGGAATAAATTACACTTTACTACATATTCACATATAGTGAGCAGAAGAGACTTCTTTTAAAAAATATGGGTAACGCTTCCTTTTACAGTACAGTACTTACAGTCTACTTACAGTGTACTTACCTAGAAAGTACTGGCTAATAAACTGTAAGGTAAGTACATGGAACAGGGGTAGGTTCAGGGTTAGTACTAGTTATTACCCAGTAATTGTAGTTACTAAAATAAGTACATAGTATTTACATGGGTAACTGGACTGTAAAAGGAAGCGTTACCAAAATATGTACATGAACCAAATATGGACATTTTGTTGTTGTTACCATTCAGAAATGTGGTGTCAGTTTTTTTTTGGAATGATATGAATATTTTTCTTCAGCAAGGACATATTAAATGGATCATAAGTGACAGTGAGATTTCTGTCTCAAATAAATGCTTTTCCTTTAAATCTTTCTATTCATCAAATTATCCAGATTTTTTGTTTTTATTAAAGCTACACTCTGTCACTTTTTTAGTTTACTCTTAGCTAAAAACACTTAGTTCTTTCAAAAATGTATGTGCTCATTAATGTATATTTACTTCGTTCAAGTAATAAAGTATTCTCGTGAGTGTTTAATATGCCATTGAAAATACATACGGGTAAGGGGCTCTAATGTCGGTCGCCATGTTGCCCCTCCATCTTGAAAGTACATTAGCCAAAGAGGGACATACCCTGTTAATTTCGCCTTTCGCGTTTTAACGCGTGGGTTAGCACTCGAACTGCCTAACACTCGAACTGGAAGCCATGTTAATCTTGGACTACATTGGCCACCGTAGGAGTTAAAACGAAATCGGAATTGAGAGGAACAGAAACTAATATTCACTGGATGGTCATATACCTTTTCACCGCTAGATGGGGGTAAAAATCACACAGTGTAGCTTTAAATAATAAAAATTATTAAAAATTGTTTCTTGATCATGTGACACTGAAGACTAGAGTAATGATTCTAAAACACAGCTTTGATCACAGGAATAAATTACAAGAAAAGTGAAAATGTGAGCAGAAGAGACATGTGACTTTCTCATCTTTTCTTCCGATAGAGTCTGAATAATTCCAGACGCTTTGGAGAGGGTCAGAAGGATAAGTCTAAGGGTTCCTCTCCCTCGCGCTCTCTCTCCGAAGAGGAAGAGCTGATCTTGAGCGATCTCTGTGCCGACAGTCGGTCCATTTTTAATTCACCGTTTTAATTCGGTTTCCCTTTACTCCCAACATGCTCTCACCACTATTTTGTGTCCGCAGGTCAATCAGACAATCTAAGTCAATCGAATGACACATCACAGATGTGCCTCAGTGATTGGCTGGAGTCTGAACAGAACAGCCAATCATCACAGAGAGATTCGGCGTCAGGGACACACCCTTTATGTCAAGGCATGCAGGCTGAATGTAGTGAAATCATATCGCCGACAGAGGGCAGCATCTCACATAAACCCAAGGTAACTCAAGATTGTTTGGAATGATAAAAATGTAATATTGGAGATTCTCAGATGAAAATAATAAAGTATTTTTATCCTTTTTAGCTCTCTAATAAACAAAGGAAAGAGCAACAGCGTCTAGAAAAGAAGAAACGGCAAGAGGAGAGACATAAACAGAAGGTTTTACAGGGCAAAGGGTCACATGACCAGAATCAGAACGGCCCCGAAGCCGTCACTCTCGTTCCAGCGCTCAACACCCTGAGCATCTAGAGCAAATATGAACCCTGATCAGTGTTGCTCAGTTTTGGGTGGTCCGTACACTGTGTAATGAACCAGAAACTTTAATAGTTTAAACGTACAGGAACTGTGTTGTGTGATTGAGCGCGTGTTTCTTTAGCATGAAGATGGCATTGAGATACGCGGAGCTGTACGCTGTGTTTGAGATTGTTGGCGGTTGAAATTTTGTACCGAACGTAGATTAATTAACCCTCATTAAAGTCAGCTGACCCATCAGAGCTCAGCCAAATGAATCTGAAATATTGAGAAGAGAAAGAGTAAAGATTAATGATGGACCACTATTTAAACCTGTTGGGGTATCTTTGACTCATTTGTTTAAAAAACTTTCAGTTCTGCCCCTACTTTCAGTTTTTGAAAGCTACTTAAGAAATGAGCATTCAAATAATCATGGTTTAAAATCTAGCGTTTCATTTTCAGACAATTGGGTAACTTCATATTCTGCAGTGAAATCCTATGAATAAACTTTTCAAATGGGATTTAAATTGTGTAGTATTAAAATTTTATTCACGACAAGGGTGAATTTCAGGATCTCACATTTCACCTCAAAATATAAATCATATTTTGCTTAAAGAAAATTGCATTTTATGACAAGTACTTTTATCATTCCTACAACGTAAGATTATCAATTTAATTTAAGAATTTATACATCTTTTTTTAACTTTCACATCATAAATGACTGCATTGCAGGAATGAGAATCTAATGGAGAAAAAAAACTTTGCATTAATTTAGGTGGAAATGTGCTTTACTATCATGCAAATAATAGCAAAACGGGGAAAATGTTAATGGCTAATAACAGGCTTAATTTTCTTAAACTAATATATATATTAGATATATTTCTTATTTTTTGGAGATAAAATATAACTTTCTTGAGGTATAAATAATGACTTCTATTACACAGAAGTTTAGAAACAAAAGCAGACATGGATTAAAATCGATCTTTTTTTTATTTAATAACTGAAAACATTTTAAAAACAGTGATGTGTAAGACGTGCAGCCAAGCTGGGAATGAACAAGCACCTTTTCATAATACATAAAGCTTGACCTGCCATTATGATGCAACAAACAAAGACTCAAAATATCAGATGCTGAATTTTTTGAATAGCTATAGAAATAGACTACAAATTCTTGCAGAATGACCCTGAAATTGGGTAAAAATGGTTTTCCTTTTTAAGTCTTTATGAATGATATGATTCACATCATTAAAAGTCAGAACAAAACGATGTATCTGTAAACACTATTTTAAGACCTTGATCCAGCCTGCGAACTTATGTTTGCCTGTTAAGACACAACTACAGAAACAATAATTAATAAATGATATATCTAATCTACAGTATGCATGCACAGGGAAAAGCTTGACCCACTGAAAGAGTCACGATTCTTCAAACAAACCAATCGTGGCCCTTTTGAACCACAAAACATCTGCAGTCTTAATACTTTAGCCACAGTGATTAAGATCCATGCCAGATTTTCAGTGTTTCACCGCTGAGAGATTCTGTCGCTATGGTAACGTGTAAATTAAGCAGAGTTTTAATATTTTGCATTGACCTTAAAGAAAAACCAGTGATGGCGTCATTCAGATTCCCCTAAAGTGTCTTATTGTTCCCTTTTTAAACTGTATGGAGGAATCTAAAAACAAAAATACAGTAACCAACTATGTCTCTGATAAATATAACGCAAAAAGCATTAGTAGGATATTTACAAAATATTGCTTCGCTGATATAACTCTTGAATTTCCAATGCTTAAACATCTAGCAACTTAAAGGGATATCGCGGGTTCAAGACATAGCACATAAATGTTAAAATGCTCAGTTTGGAAAGTATAGCCACAAGCCACATGATAAAATGGTTAATTTAGCCTATTATTGTCAATGATCATATAAAGCCGCTTAACCCAGTGTCACTTTCACTCAATATCGCGAGGATAACTACAAACTACTACTATAAGTGCATTACTGTAAATGTGAATTTTGCTTGTTTACAAACTAAGGGATGAGTGAAAATCATCTGTGGTCATATGCAGCGCGCCACAGAGATGTGGCCAACAGTGCTGAACTCGTATTCAACCCGAAACATTCCTTTAAAAGTCCCTTTTGAGCGTGTCGTTTGGGTTTGTGTGTCAGTGCATGTTGTGTCGCTGTGTTTAAAGATCACCATCTATGGGTGATGAGTCCTAGACTCCCCTGTCCTCCCATTTGTCCTTTTGTGGAAAGCTTTTGGTGTTGTTCATCCCTCCATCTTTCGTGTTTGGCAGAGCGGTGCTCCACGGTTTCCAGGTCAACGCAACTGTGTAGAAAAACAAACAAAAGGTGCCGTTGTTATTATAATAAATGTGTGTTTAAAAGTGTAAAGAACTTAACATATCGCCGTTTGTTTGTCCAACCAATGTATTTATGTAATATTACGTCATACAATTCTGTTTGGTAAAATTACTTTACTTTTAACCCTGTACATCATGCTGTATCATATTTGATATGCAAATTTCTAAGGCCTAAAATTCTAATCCAAAATTTGCTAAAAACCCAATCTACTACATGCCTTCTGTTTTCTGTTTGATAATTCATACTTTTTAGCAAGACATTATAAGTATTTTTGCAACTCTAACTTTACTGACTTTTATAAAGTAAGCATAAAAATAGCTACTGTAAGTAATATTTCAATTTGAACACTTACTGGACTGAAGCAACTTATGGTTATCAATATATCATATTTTAAAATCAAACACGATCCATTAGGCTTTTGAGGAAGGTGTATTTGTTCATCACTCAATCATCATGTAATTCCATTGTATGTTTTGCCCCAAAATAAACATACTGAGCTGTATTCATAAAACTAAGCACTTAACTCAAAACTTTCATGACCCCAAAATATTTTGCTGTATGAATATCTGAACATACAATGTCAAAAGAAAGAACAGAGCCTCTACTTTTAAACAAACGCATTTTATTCTAGATTCATGCATTCAATGCATTCATGCATTTAATCAACACTTGAATGTGGGTAAGTTTTATAAATGAAAAAAGCAAAATTTTGAACAAAAAGCTGAGAAAAAAGCCCCCCCCCTCCTCCTCCATAAAACTATGATGTGCTTTTATCGCTTTTTTCTGCTTCTTCTTCGTCTGTGTGTTGATCCGGATATGCTGTACTCTTTCAGATTATATGTAATCGCACCCTCTACTCTATAACAGTGAAAACACTGAAAGCCCAAAAGTTCCATCCAGTATTTCCTCGGGTAAGTAAACTGCAAGTACACATAGCCTACTGTAAAATAATAAAGTGCAACTGAATTGTCTTACTTTTTTGCCCATATAAATAGCAGCAACTGCATCAAATTGCATATTTTGCTCAGTTTAGGCCTCTGTTCTGAGCGGTGAGCGGTTATCTTAAAGGAGTAGTTCACTTTTAAAAAAACTTTTGCTGATAATTTACTCACCCCCATGTCATCCAAGATGTCCACGTCTTTCTTTCTTCAGTCGAACAGAAATAAGGTTTTTGATTAAAACATTCCAGGATTTTTCTCCATATAATGGACTTCAATGGGACCCAAACGGTTCAAGGTCCAAACGACAGTTTCAGTGCAGCTTCAAAGGGCTTTAAACGATACCAGACGATGAATAAGGGTCTTATCTAGCGAAGCGATCGGTCATTTAAAAAATAAATAAAAAAGTTTAAGTTTTATGAGCACAAATGCTCACCTTGCTCTGTTCTGAGATGCGCGTTCACGACTCCTGTTCGAACTCGTTCATCAAAATGAAGAAATCTTTTTTCGAGTCATTTCATTCATTCAGGGAACGAAATGACTCGAAAAAAGATTCATTCATTTTAAACGAGTCTTTTTTTCGAGTCATTTCGTTCATTCAACGAACAAAATGAACTAAATGACTCAAAAAAAGATTCGTTCATTTTGATGAACGAGTTCGAACAGGAGAGTCACGAACTCGCATCACAGAACAGAGCAAGGCGAGCATTTGTGCTAATAAAACTTAAACTTTTTTTTATTTTTAAAATAACCAATCGTTTCGCTAGATAAGACCCTTATTCATCGTCTGGAGTCGTTTAAAGCCCTTTGAAGCTGCACTGAAACTGGTCCATATTAAAGTCCATTATATGGAGAAAACTCCTGGAATGTTTTCATCAAAAACATTAATTTCTTTTCGACTGAAGAAAGAAAGACATGGACATCTTGGATGACATGGGGTTGAGTAAATTATCAGCAAAAGTTTTTTTAAAAGTGAACTAATCGTTTAAATCATATGAGCCACAAAATCCTAATGTTTTCAAATATGATACTTTATATTTTTTATATTTCCTCTAAAGCTTCAACAAACTGTTCCATTTCAAACAATGTGATTTTTCAGACTACACTATGCCATATGCCAGGCTTTACAGACTTTTTTCATATCATAAAATGACCCATAATCCCCATGTTTCCCAGACATGTGTCTCACCGGAGCGGTTCACGCAGTGCAGCAGAGCCCCTCCCCGCGGGCCGTCCGGTACACCGGGGAGACGCAGACGCGGGCTCTGGAGGGCACGTGGGTTAGGGTGGTGGACAGCCGGTCGGGTGGTAAATACAGGGTGGAGTGCTGGCTCTGACCACGCTCCCATGTGACCCAGTAACCGCGCAGGCCGTCGAAACTCCCCTTCCACCGGAGCAGCACTGACTCATTGCCCACTGCGGTCAGCTGCAGATCCGAGAGAGCCGGCAGCACTGACAGAAAGAGGGAGAAAGGTCAAGCTTCCCGTTTCTTGCTGGGAATCAGAGCGAGGTGAGGGGATGTGGGAAGGATAATAACAGGAAAGAGGAATTCCAACACTATTCCAGATGCTCCTAATAAATTTAATTAAGGAATAAACTAAATTGACGACAATAAGGGTGTGTTCACACTTGTAGTTCTGATTTGCTCAGCGTTCATACTGTCAGTATATATATTTTGAATGAACTTGTCGAACATCCAAAACAATAGCTAATTGCGTTCGCTATATCTGCGTAACATACAGTATTAGCTGAGAACTTTTGAAGAGCTTATAAAATGTGTAAAGGAGTCAAAACAGCAGCAGGAATCCCTCCATCACACACACAAAGACCAGTTCATACACCTGTACTGAACTGTAAATGGGCAACATTGCAACTATGACAGGAAAAAACTGGTGTGTGTGAGCATGTCCTTTTTAGGGTCGCAACTCGTGACATCACATCCTGTTTTTGGTTTGTTTCCATGCCTTTGGTCCATGTTGCATTCATATTTCATTTGAATGTGGACTGAGACTCAAATTTTCAGCGTTCTTGGTCCACTTATTTGGTGCATCAGGGTTCAGATGGCACACACTTATTCAAATGAACCACACACTAAGGGTGTGTTCACACTTGTCGGGTTTAGCTCAATTAAAATGCGATTGCTGATTGCTCTGGTGCGATTGCTCTGTAAGGGTGACTCATTTGACTAAGTGTGAACGCTGCCATCTAAACCCTGGTGTGAACCAAACAAGTGGACCAAGAAGTCCACTCAGTCCACATTCAAATGAAATATGAACGCAACACAGACCAAAGACATGAAAAAGAACTAAAAACAGAATGTGATGTCATGAGATGGGACCCTAAAAAGGACAGAATCCTACACACACACACACACACACACACACACACACACACACACACACACACACACACACACACACACACACACCTGTTTTTTCTCATCATGTTACCCATCAGATCGGTATACAGGCATCAGAACCAGCGTCTCCTTGCAGCAGATCTTCCTTTGTGTGTGTGGTGTGTGTGTGTGTGTGTGTGTGTGGGTGTGTGTGTGTGTGTGGTGTGTGTGTGTGTGACGAAGGGATTCCTGCCACTGTTTTGACTCCTTTACACATTTCATAAGCTCTTCACAAGTTCTCAGCAGAATACCATCATATGTTGACTACGCACTAGCGCTCAAAAGTTTGGGGTCAATACGATTTTTTTTGGTTTTTTAAAGAAATTAATACTTTTCTTCAGAAAGGATGCATTAAATTGATCAAAAGTGACAATAAAGGCATTTATAATAAATTAATGCAAAATATTTCTCTTGAACTTTCAAAGAATCCTAAAAAAAATGAATCACGGTTTGCATAAAAATATGAAGCAGCACAACTGTTTTCAACTGTGATAATAATCATAAATGTTTCTTGAGCATCAAATCAGCATATTAGAATGATTTCTGAAGGATCATGTGACACTGAAGACTGGAGTAATGATGCTGAAAATTCAGCTTTGATCACAGAAATAAATTACACTTTACTATATATTCTGCGTAAAGCTGTTTTACATTTAAATAATATTTCACATTTAAATAATATTTCACAATATTACTGGGTTTGTTTTGTATTTTTAATCAAATAAATGCAGCCTTGGTGAGCAGAAGAGACCCCAAACTTTAATCTTACCGACCCCAAACTTTTGAACAGCAGTGTACAACGAGTGCAGTATCAACGAGTGCACCCTCACCATAGTTTGTTTTAATTGAATCAAACATGCCAAGTGTAAACACACCCGAAGTGTCATTTCACTGGAAAAGGAATGTAGACGTATAAAGGTGAGCGTAAGAGATCGGTTGGTCCTTACCTTCCTGTGTACAGGCTTTCACCGACATGGCTCTCTCTTTGCCGTTGGCCTGTCTGGCGCTCACAGTGAGCAGGTACTGTGTGTCGGGCTGGAGGTCGGTCAGGACGGTGGAGTCTGCCTGTTACTGACGCTGGCGACCCGCAGCGGGCCTGAGGGAAGAGCTGAATACTCCACCTGATAGTCCTGTATGAGGTGAGGGAGCAGTGGAGCCCAGCTCACACGCACACTCCTGCTGCTCGACTCCGACACACTCACTGTGGAGAGAGTCTGCACCTCCGGCTCAGGAGGATTCACTGGGGGAACACATCACAGAGACATCGCAGAGACATCGCAGAGACATCACAGAGACATCACAGAGACATCGCAGAGACATCGCAGAGACACGCAGAGACATCGCAGGACATCACAGAGACATCGCAGAGACATCGCAGAGACATACGCAGAGACATCGCAGAGACATCACAGAGACGAGACATCGCAGAGACATCGCAGGGACATCGCAGGACATCACAGAGACATCGCAGAGACATCCAGGGACATCACAGAGACATCGCAGAGACATCACAGAGACATCGCAGAGACATCGCAGGACATCGCAGAGACATCGCAGAGACATCGCAGGGACATCGCAGAGACATCGCAGAGACATCGCAGAGACATCACAGAGACATCGCAGAGACATCGCAGACACATCGCAGAGACATCACAGAGGGGCATCAACAGAGACATCGCAGAGACATCACAGAGACATCGCAGAGACATCCAGAGACATCGCAGAGACATCCGAGAGACATCGCAGAGACATCGCAGAGACATCGCAGAGAGACATCGCAGACACATCGCAGAGACATCACAGAGACATCCACGAGACATCGCAGAGACATCGCAGAGATCACACAGAACATCGCAGAGACATCGCAGAGACAACACAGACATCACAGACACAGCTCAGAGACATCGCAGAGACATCGCAGAGACACAGACATCACAGAACATCACAGAGACATCGCAGAGACATCGCAGAGACATCGCAGAGACATCACACAGAGACATCACACAGAGACATCGCAGAGACATCGCAGAGAGGACATCACAGAGACATCGCAGAGACATCGCAGAGAACATCACAGAGACATCACAGAGACATCACAGAGAACGAGACATCCAGAGACATCCAGGACATCGAACAGAGACATCAGAGACATCACACAGAGACATCACAGAGACATCACAGAGACATCGCAGACATCACAGAGACATCACACAGAGGACATCACCAGAGACATCCACACAGAGACATCGCAGAGACATCCAGAGACATCCAGAGACATCACAGAGACATCCAGCATCAAGACGGACATCACGAGACATCCAGAGACATCCAGGACATCGAGACATGCACAGAGACATCCGCAACAGAGGACATCCCAGAGACATCAGAGACATCGCAAGACATCGAACCAGAGACATACCAGAGACATCCACAGAGACATCACAGAGACATCCACGACATCGCAGAGACATCGCAGAGACATCACCAGAGACATCACGCAGAGACATCACAGAGACATCGCAGAGACATCACAGAGACATCACAGAGACATCCAGAGACATCACAGAGACATCGCAGAGACATCGCAGAGACATCACAGAGACATCGCAGAGACATCGCAGAGACATCGCAGAGACATCACAGAGACATCGCAGAGACATGCAAGACATCCAGAGACATCCAGAGACATCGCAGAGACATCACAGAGACATCACAGAGACATCGCAGAGACATCACAGAGACATCGCAGAGACATCGCAGAGACATCACAGAGACATCGCAGAGACATCCAGAGACATCACCAGAGACATCGCAGAGACATCAGGCATCGCAGAGACATCCAGGACATCCAGAGACATCACACAGAGACATCACGACAGAGACATCCAGAGACATACGCAGAGACATCACACAGAGACATCGCAGAGACATCACACAGAGACATCGCAGAGACATCGCAGAGACATCACAGAGACATCCAGAGACATCACCAGAGACATCGCAGAGACATCAAGACCAGAGACATCACAGAGACATCACCAGAGACATCGCAGAGACATCGCAGAGACATCGCAGAGACATCGCAGAGACATCCACAGAGAACATCACCAGAGACATCGCAGAGACATCACAGAGACATCACAGAGACATCGCAGAGACATCACAGAGACATCACAGAGACATCACAAGAGACATCGCAGAGACATCACACGAGACATCGCAGAGACATCGCAAAGACATCGCAGAGACATCGCAGAGACATCGCAGAGACACAACAATAATAATATACGTTATGTTCATATTAAATGAATGCTTATTATTATTATTATAAGCATGAATTAAACATTAAAGACACACGACCAAAAAGTCAAAAATCATTCTCACTTTTGTAAGTATAATTTCTTATTTTTTAATATTTGTCATTATTTGTTGTTTTTGTTAATTAATATAAAATGTTAAGTTAATGATATTTAATGCTAACATTTATAATAACTATTATTGTAATTATTATTATTATAAATACATTTAATATTAATATTTAATTAATCGGACACAACCAAAAAGTAATGATCATAAAAAAATAATGTTCATTATGCAAAGTACAGTATTTTTTCTTCTTCTTTTGGACTTGTGATGAAATATGATCTGGTATATTGATGATCTGGACTGGTAATATGATTGACAGGATTTATGAGATTCCCACTTGAGTTTGAATGCTGATTAATCTGCATATTGATCACCTGTCTGTGTGGTAAAGGTGGCGTGAAGCGAGTTCAGGAAGTCCAGCATGGCCTTCGGTGTGAGTGTGACTGTGTATGTAGTGTCAGGACGCAGGCCGGTCAGCTGAGCCGAGCTGGCATCTCCAGGCCGGGTGATCCTCTGGAACGGACCCGAGCCAGTGCCAGGACTGGTGCCCGGACTTACAGCTCCTCCGGTCTGCCCTGTTCGGATGGGACCAAACTGGATATCATAGTAGCCAGTACCAGCCAACACAGGCCTCCACTCCAACTGAGCTGAAGTAGCAGTGACCGACTTCACCTGCAGCCTCTCGGCCCGGATAATCTCTGCGTTTGATCAGAGACAAAGAGAAATCAGACAGAAGTTAGTACTCTAGTCATTAAATCCATTTCTAACAGGATACAATCCCACCTGGTCTGGTTATAGCATGCAATCAATACGTTTGTTTATGTAACTGTCTGGAAGTTGCAGTTATGTATGTGCGTAGGAATGCCCACTAATAATAGCTGTGTCTAGCGCTCCGGGGGACTTTGCCGGGGGGCAAAAAGGACAAAATCATTTCCGTATAAATAGCCCCTCATCTCTCATTACAGTGTCTGCCGGTTTTTGTCCCCGTTTCCTCCTGGCACTTCTTATCTGTGAGCCGTCTCAAGCTATTTGTGTCGGAGTTGACTGGCATTCGAGATTCCTTCGGCACTGGGGCGGAGGTGCGGAGATATTCACACCCACATCAGATCACTCTCCCTATTTAGAGAACGCTCTCATAAGACTGACTGTTACTCTGGGTGAAATATGAAATCACGGTCTACAGAGTTTTATAAAGTGTGAAGAATTTTGTGTTTTTTATTTGAATAGTTGTCTTTAACTCTTTCCCCACCGTTGACAGAATTTTCCAGCAATCCATGTTTTCACTGTTATACCGTAGGGGGTTATTACACATCAAAACACAGGCGAAGAAGAAGCAGAAACAAGCGATATTGAATGTAAGCAGATGCATATGTAAAATAACTCGTTTCTTTAAACATTAAACAGCATATAAATCAAAAGTGTTTAATGTTACTGAATGAGCATACTGAATGAATGTATTAAACTGTAGAATAAAATGTTTTTTTTTTTCGGTTCTTTCTTTTGCATGTCCAAATATTCATCCAACAAAATATTGTCTGTAAACTTTGTTATGGGGAAAGAATTAAAATGATAATTTTGTCATCATTTACTTTGTTCCAAACGCGTATGAATTTCTACAAGTAAGATTTTATGGTTTTAAATGAAATTTGAAAACTACTGCAAAAGTTAAAAAAAAATAGGGATTATTTATATTGTGGTCTGTTACTCACATAAATAATTTCAGAAGACTTTATACAAGCAGTCATATGGACTACTTTTATGGTATTTCGGTAGTTTTATTTTTATTATTTTAGGTTTGGGGGAATAATATGCATACATTTTTATCATCAGTTCGAGATTTTTATGATATCATTTAAAAAAAAATGTTTTCCTGTAAATTGAATTGTTCAGAAATAATTCTTAGTTCTCATTAGATTTTTGTTATTGAAATATTGTTCAAATTACATTTTAATATATTACATATTGAATAATAATTATTATCATTAATGAGTTTTTTCCCCTTTTTGGAGCTTGACAGTCCATGTGTGGTCAATATTTGCGTTTGTAATATGGAATAGATGTATTCAACAGAATAACAAACGTCAGGTTTGGAATGAACTGAGGGTATGTGATAGAACGTATGTATTTGCCATGCATGGACTAATGCAGTTTTTGAGATATTTTCACCAATAATTGCATTCCTCAAGTCTTCACTGATGATGTTGATATCGTCAATGTCCACAAAGTACAGGTGCTCCTCTGTGGGTGGACTTGCGACCTCTCTCAGCACCTGGTAGTTCCCGTGACCAGTGGAAACCACCAGTACAGCCACGCCTTCTTCCCGCAGCCTCATCATTGGTTCCCGTACCTCACCGGGATCCACTCCATCCGTGAGCCAAACCAGAACCCTGGGAAGATCCGGTCTGGAACCTCCCGGGACACCCTGTATCAAAACCTGGTTCCTAGCCATCAGAAGAGCATCCACCGTGTTGGTGTCGCCCTTCAGCTGTTTAGTCCTCCCCAGGGCCGCCTGCAGGCCTTGCTGGGAGCTGTATGCATCAAAGCCGAACTCGAGATGGGGCTCTGTCCCAACCTGCAGCAGTCCCACCCTCACCTGATCCGGCCCCAGCGAGAAAGGCAGCAGGAGCTCTGACAGAAAGTCCAACATACGGGAGAACTCGTAGGAGGACACACTTCCAGAGGAGTCCAGGAGAAACAGGACATCGCCCTCGCAGCAGTTCAAAACTGTAGGTGAAAAACAACAGTAGACATTTAAGTAAATGATTCATGGTTTAACATCTCCAAGAGGGGGGGGGGGGGGGTGATGAGTGTTTATTTAGTACATACTGAAGCAGCACTGAAACACTCCAGACTTTTCAAGGCAGTTTGTGTGAGTCAAGCTACTATGGTCGTATATTATTTGCCCATGGGATTTTTCTGTCCATTTTATTGTCCGCCAGCTGTAAATCGTCCCGTTGGTTAAAAACAAGTAAAAGCACATTTCTCTTTAACAAGCCACGTGATTTTAGATATCATTTACCACAAACAAGCCCTAAAGTTTAATATTTAAAGGGATAGTTCACCCAAAAATGCATTTTCTGTAATCATTTACTCATCCTCATGTTGTTCCAAACCTGTACGAATGAACACAAAAGAAGATTTTGGAAATAAAGCTGTCTTAGGGTTTTGGACTGCATTGACTGAAGTTTATTTTTGGGTAAATTATCCCTTTAAGGTTAGGGGTTATAGTCTTGTATGTAAGCACAATTAGCCCAGTCGGATCCGGGCCGTATCCAGATCAGATGGTGGACCTGCGCCTGGACACGACCACAACGCATCCCTGAAAGTGTCAGCAGAGTTTGTAGTGTCCCCTGTGAAGACCTCATCCTCAACAAACTCGTCTCCATACGCACATGATGACTCCGGTCTTCATGCGTAATTCTGCCTGAATCATAATCATACATGGTTAATTCGTTGGCCTGAGGAGAACTGGCCCCCGACTGAGCCTGGGTTCTCCCAAGGTTTTTTTTCTCCATTCTGTCACTGATGGAGTTTGGTTCCTTGCCAATGCTGCCTTTTCGCCTTTCTTAGCCATTTAACAATATTATTACAACAGTATTTTCCTGTTATCTCTGTAAAGCTGCTTTGAAACAATCTGCATTGTAAAAAGCGCTATAAAAATAAAGGTGACTTGACTTGACAATAAAAAGAGGAGAAACTCTGAGAAAGAGCGGCCAAACGAAGATAAGTGTGAAACCGAGTGAGGAAATTAGTCATTTGCGAAAGGAAGTCGGCTGGAACGGTAGATTCTAAAAATAAGGATAAGAAAACAGTAGTATTTCTTAGGATAAGAAAGAACCGGGGGCTTCACAATATTTAAAGAGATGGAACATTTGATTTGGCCATTACAGGAATTTCCTGGCAGAGGAGCCCTCTAACCTGGAGCAGCTTGATAAACATAAACAGATGGGGGAAGGAGCAGCCCTGCTACTGGATGTTACAACCGGACTGACGGGCACGCATGGAGAAAAAGGGGGAGGTGAGAATTGGCTGTTCCATATGAAGTAAAAGAAGGAATGTAGAGGTTATTCTCTGAAGAGGAAGAAAGAGTGTGTGCAGAAAAGAGCTAGTGGGCGAGAGGGTTCAGATGAATGCCACAATGTTCAGATGACAATCCAAAGTCACCAACCCAAGTCCTGTGAGAAGATCTGGAGGTTTATAGAGAATCAATGCAAATCGTTTTCTTTGTAGCCCATTTTTTGTGATAAAGAAGGTCAGTTTCACAAGTGGAACCAATGCAAAATCTACTAAAATCTAAAACTTGTCATACAAAGTTCTCATAGTTTTCTTCCGCTTTGCTAAGAGAAAAATAAGCCACTTGAACCTGTGAGCGCTAAATGAGTGACTATTGCCAGACGGCTTGGAACCAGGGTGCGGTGGCATAAGTCAAAGCCAAAATGCTCTAAGGCTCTTCCAAAATTACTCTCTGTGAATCACTTTTGGTGTGTCTATAGTTTTGTTCAGGCAGGCATCAAAATAATTGTTTTATTTTTGTGGCAACTTTTGTGGCAATCAGATTCAAAGGAGTAGTTCAGCCTATTCTTGTTCAGATTGGTTTGTTTGAATGTAACTTCCACAGTCAATTGATTCAACTAGGGGTGTAACAATATATCGTGTCACAATATATAGCAATACAAAAATTTAACAATGTGTATCATGGATAGTGACAATATATATTTTGTGTAGTTCACCCAAAATGAAATTTACTGTGTGAGATAAAATTCAAGTTCACAGAGTTTTAGTGTCAGTAGTACATTAAACTGTCCAAATAATGTTAAATATAATGTATAATAATGCAATGGGGGAATATTTGTGGGTCCTGAAAATGCCAAATGACTGATGTTACCAGTAAAAAGTGGTCTACATTATATTTAAATATATCTGGTCAGTTACAGAGTTCTAAAATAATTCTGTATTTTCAGCATTAGAATTATGAATCTTTTTATTCTAGTGTCACCATTGTCCTGCGCATTGGGTTGCCAGCACCAAGTCCAAGCCTATTACTTTCCACCCCCAATGTAATACCAAATTTTGCATTTTAATCAACAGGACATTTTTTGTTAACCTTTTATGTCTTGGAGTATCGCAATAATATCGTATAGTGAGTTCAGTATCGTGATATATATAACCGTGACTTGTGGGTATATTTACACCCCTACAATCGACTCATCCAAACAAACACACTAAGGGTGCTTTCACACTAGGTTCGATTGCCTGGCCTGAACTCGAGATCGATTGCTCCTGTTAGATTATATTATTTGGGTCTGAACAGCGGTGCGTTTGCGTCATCAAAGCAGTAGCTGTTTACCCCAATAATTGGTAACAACGCCGCAGGAGAAAGTGGCAAAATGCATAGCAATCCCTCACTTTTTATATTTTTACACACTTTTACACACCAAAAGTGCTAGTGTAAAAGCACCAGAACTCTGTGTCCTCCACCTCCCCAGCACCACCTGCCTAGATCTGCTGTTTGAAATCTGATTAAAGTCCAAAATGTTATGCATTGGCATGCAAAAGCCATGTTTGAGTTCAGCTGTTCGAATACGATAGTTTTTTCTCACATATAGTGAACAATGTGATATTCACCAGTGAGTCAGCGAGGTGGATACAGTACATGCATGAATTCCTCTGTTGCTTATCTTTCATCATGCGTTTCATGAGTGCAGTGGGATGTCATGATAGACATCAACAGAGGCAAAGTGTACACAATACCCCTATTTTCTGGCATTTAATTGGTTTCGTGAAAACGGTCGATAGCCTAACATCAGTGACTGACAGGAAGAATCCTTTAATTCGCACGCCTAACTCAATGTGCATGCCAGTGATGTGCTGACAAGAAGTTATTTCTGTTCTATTCATACAGCAAATACTCCCTGTCAGTTATAAGTCCTGAAAATATAAGGCAGTGACATCAATTATATAATTTTTTTGTCAATCCAAATTGTGATCCAAACTGTATTTAACACAGCAAAATATAAGAAGATTGCCAGACCACAGTCCAGGGAGAAAATGCTTTAATTCAACATAAAATGTATAAGAACTTTTTTTATTTTCTTTTGCGTGAATCACTTAAACTTGGACCATATGTGTTGAAAGAAAAGAATCCCCAAACACGATGTGTGAAGGAAATGCTTTTACACACATGTTTCTCTTCAAGCTCACATGTTTGTAATGTATGTCTGCTGGTGCTCCATCAGTCATGTTTAAAAGAAAGTAATCCTCTGTAATGAAATAAAAGTATCTCCAGATTTCTTCTATCAGTCGCAATTGTTTTAAAGGCTTTGAGATCTTGATGAATTAACCAAGAATATAATAGAATAGAATAGAATGTGGTTATACTTTATTTTAAGGTTTCCTTGTTACTGTGTAATTATACATTTAAGTACTGAGTAAGATTAATTAACTATGTGTACTTACTATAAGGACTAGGTTTGTTGTCGGGTTAGTTGCATGTAATTATTATGCATAGTAATGTAATATGGGAAAAATGACACTGTAAAATAAAATTATTCCCAAGAATGCTAAGGTTAACGTTAACTCTGAGCAGTGGTCAGTGATTTACATTAGTAATGATTATTATTGCACTCAAACTCAAAGCATGTCTGTTCTGGAGAATGGGACTATTAAAGAAATAGTTTACGCTTTATTAACAGTAGTTAATGCAATAATAACTTACATGAAATTTCTTTTTGCTCTTGTGTGTTGCAACATAAAAGATGATCTGCTCTTCTGAATCAGGTACTGAGTGATGTCTCACCTTGATCAGGTACTGACCCACATGACTCACCTGTCCGGACTCCTGAATCAGATGAATCACCTGTCCTAAAACATGACTCACTTAAATCAAATACTGACTCCTAAATTAACCAATGTGCTTCGTCGTATGGAGAACAGTAATAATTTACCTACCTACAGAGTATTGAACTAGACGTTAATCAGGTAGGCCTACTGAAAGCTGATTTAGCCAATAATCCACTAGCATACGCGGAATAGCTTATCGTTCTGGTTTTGATCCGAATTAAATGCTTGACTCAAATGACTCGGCTGAATCAGGCACTGAGTTTAGAATTACCACATATGACTCAAATAAATTGTGTACTGTGGAATAAAGAATAATAAATCTCGCACTTGAGCTCCGAATCAAAACATGACTGAAACGACTCACC
Source organism: Chrosomus eos (assembly GCA_036326025.1). Classification (NCBI taxonomy): domain Eukaryota; kingdom Metazoa; phylum Chordata; class Actinopteri; order Cypriniformes; family Leuciscidae; genus Chrosomus; species Chrosomus eos. Next base: position 10,215,639 of record CM070837.1, on the reverse strand, counting down.
TGAATCAGGTACCGAGTCCTGAGCGTCACCAGCCCACAGAAACACGCTGATCAAAACACACGTGAGCGCTTTTCTGACCTCCATTGTTGACTTTTATATCAAAATTATAGTCAATTATGTACGTTTTAACGCGTCTACATTGCCTAGCACAATTTCTATTCGATTTATATTTCTAAAATCCGCACGGTTCACTTTAAAAGTCTCATTCAATACAGGCAGTCACCAGAACTGCAATAAAATGTGCAGCTGCAGCACCTGCGCGACTTTTCTACATTCTACGCGTCGAGATAAACACGAAACTTTTTGCGCTGCCATAAACTGCTCAGTGTGGATCAAAAGCAGTTTCGGATTAAAACCCTCTCTCTCTCAAGGACTTCTGAATGCAGCAGGTTCCTCCCGCCCTCGGTGAACTGCGCACTCCTCCTCTAGTAGGCTACTTCAGACGGGTACCAGCGTCACCGTCTTGAACCTGTGCCCGGTTTCTGGTCCTTCTGATCTTTATGTTACAGTTAGTTTCTTGCTAGGGAATGGTCATGTAATATGCATCATTATGGGTAACTAGAACTGGCCACTTGAGAGTTCAGTTGTTCATTAGTCAGAAGAGCCTTTTAGTTGACACTAATGCACATGGTCCTATTTTTTCTTACACTATTTTTTCTTTACACATAGGCCTAGTGATGATGTGTTTTGGTCATGCAATTGGGTCAATGCATACTTCAAAAGTATACTTATATAATTAAATATAGGCCTAATTATAATGCATCATAAATAATATAATTTGCAATAAATACAATCTTATTTATTTTCTATTTTAATATATTGTAAAAATGTAATTTATTCCTGTGATCAAAGCTGAATTTTCAGCATCATTACTATGAAATCATTCTAATATGATGATTTGCTGCTCATAAAAAAAATCTGATTATTTGATTATTTTTGATAAATAGAAAGTTCATAAGAGACGCATTTATTTTAAATATAAATCTTTTGTAACATTTTAAGTCTTTACGGTCACATTACTTAATGCATCTTTGTCGAATAAAAGGAAAAAACTAGCTGAAAATTCATCTTTGCATCAGAGAAATAAGTTATATTTTATAGAAAACACTTCTTTTAAATTGTAATAATATTTTACGATATGCTTTTTACAGTATTTTTCAAGGAAATTCAGCCTTCTTGAGGATAGTACATTTAAATAACTAAAAATAGATTTAACAATGCTTCAACGATATTTTCAGTTTCTTTCTGGAAGATATGCAGATGAAGTGTTTGTTATCTTGATAATAATGTACTTGTGAACATGGTTTCATTTTATTGTGTTTGCCTTACAGGTACACACTTCCAGACGTACCTAGACACACACGTGAGTCACTTCAACTCCTTGAAGAGATGAAGATAAAGATGAGACGAGATAAAGTCTTAAATACAGTAAGTATATAAGGAAGTAGTAAAGACAACTTTCGACCAAACATTGTATTGGACCACATGCAGCAAATGTCTTATACAGTGTAAAAAAGATCCCTAAAGCCATCACCATTACACACCTACTAAGCAAACAGATATGATATGACGTTTGCGGCGCTGAATTTACATTCAGTAACTTAACCGCAATTCTTCCTTTGAACTATCCCTGGGCAAACCCTATACAATCTCTGCAGAGATTGTAAAATGAATGACTGGATATTGCAATTCATAAACGTGATCGTGCAAAACAGTGTCGGGAGACTCGGGACAGTGTTGTGCATTGCTGCACCCGACCAGTCTAGACACGCACCCTCATAAGACTGTCATCGTTTGTACTGTCCAGTCTTTGAATTGTTCATCCAATAAATCAGGTGCATCTGTGCACCTGGAAAAATGTTGCTCTGGAATGTGGATACAGCTTTTTGTATTGATGAGCAAAGCAAGTTGTCCAGCGATACTCTGTTATTCTCATCAAAGGTGAGGTAATATCATTCCAGAGAGTGTTGCGAGTGGAAATAAAGTGGGAGGAGAGTGATTTGAATATCAAATAGCACTGCAGAGCAGATTTAATCAAGGACCAAGTCAAAAAGCATGGACTTTCCTCTTGAGGTGTGTTGAATTTCAAGAGCACTTCATGAAAACGCAAATAGGTGTCTGAGTTCTCAGCCAAAATGGCTAATAGCTGTTCAAGTGAGCATTGTCCTGGGAACTGCATGGTCACATGATCTCACTATAGGGCTTATATTAACTGGGTTGAGTCATTGGATGTGAGTGGGTATGAGGGAAGGGTACAGGCATGGCACTCGGAGCTCCTCAGAGACGGCTCAGTTTTCAACATATGTTGCTTTAAATGGCAGTTTGCTGGTGTCTCTATCAGGCTTTACTAACAAGAATTTAACGATTAAAAAGACCAAGGTTGGTTGAGTAGATACTGTTAGTTTCAGCATGGCTGGTGCGTCACCAGCTGGAAGAGTTTAACAGAGATGTCGCTGCAAGAAGGAAAGGAAGTTATTTAGATTAAAGATTACGAGGCACATGAATTTTAAATAAATAATCATGATGTGCACGGATAGATTATTTATAATAAATACCGCAATATTCCATTAAAAAAAAATGTCCATTTTGATTTCATGGTGACTTTAAGACCGGAATGCTTCAATAAACTCACCATTTTCTTTATTTAAAATGAAACCTGACAAACTTGTGCATCTGGGTCTGGATGGTTTGTCATTGACTTGCATAAATCAGGCACAATCGAATTCACTCTGGTCTAAGCCGGGCCTCTTCAACGGTGAAGTGTACTGTAACCGTAAACCATTCTTAAACACCCTCGGAAAGAGTATGTAATTGTGGATAATACTAGTTTTTTTGGTGAATCAAAAACTGACATTTCAGTTCTGTGCACAATATACGCTCTCAGCTGTCAGACTCAGGGCCCTATTTTAAAGATCTAAGTGCATGGTCTAAAGCCTGGTTCATATGGCAGGATAATTAGGCCGATTTTAGCCTTGATTTACCCCTTCTGACAATCTTAAGGATGCTCCGTTCGGTTATCGTAAAATAATCTGATCAGATATTCCTGCCGTGTGTGGTGTGTTAAGACTGCTCTCATCTGCTCGGAAGGACGTCTCCGATCTCAAATCGGGGATATCCAGCATGTTGGATTTTTTTGGCCCGATTTCTCTACGAGGCGCAGAGGAAGCACTGGGAAACAAAATCAAAACAGCCGGCGGCATGCCGCACCTTTTGCAAGATTTTCCGTCTGAACTGAGAATGTTCGGGAGTCAAATCGGTTTGTGTGTGATGTGTTGATTTTGCCGTGTGGCTGCGCACCACACACTGTACGACCAAAACTGTTAGACACGTGATTTTTTATTGTGTGGGGTCTCTCAGGTTTGGAAAATCGGCCGACAATTTTAAAATAGTCCTGTGTGAACCAGCCTTAAAGCGCACTTAGGACGTGTCCGAATCCACTTTTGCTAGTTTAACGCCAGGAAAAATGGTTGATGCACCCGTTGCACGGTCTGAAAGTGTTGTCCCTATTCTCTTAATGAGTAATGGGTGTGTTTTGGGAATCTCCCATTCCCTTTAAAAGCCAGTTGTGCTCGCGCCATGGCAGATTCGCTATTTACATGCTGGAATTTGCAAGTGGAAAAACTGAACGCTTTTCTAGAGAGGAAACAGATCTACGGGACAAAGTGTACGCGCGTTGTGGACCTGCCTGACCCCTTTTCAGTTGGTAAACATGATGACATTTTTCTGTGGGCGGAGCTTAGGTGGCTGCAGAACGATCCCTCTGGCCAGTTCCCTAATGTTAGTTTGCAAGTTTTGTTAGCTTGTTTTTTAACAATGACTGGAGAAAATCCGATTTTAATGATCTTAATGTGCAAGCTCACTCACTGTCCAGGACCGCGATTGTTATTTGCAAAAGTTAATTTTAACGGACAGAACCCGATTGGTCGACCCGTACATGCTCACTCAATGGACGATCTGACAGGATTAACCTTAATGCTAGGCTACGTCCGGTTGAGTAGCCTGACTTCGACACCTATCCGATAGAGAAACCGAGCGTAAAGAGAAACTGAGGGCATATAAATCTTTAGATGCCTATAACTATGATGAATGGTCACATACAAGACTTGTGTGGTACAATCCGCAGTTCTGCCGAGCCAGCGCCGAGAAGACGACAATGTAAAGAGTGACATTACGGTGCAATTTTAATGATGTGAATATTTTCTAGAAATAAAAATTCCAGATACAGCATATTCATTTTTCATTGATTCTTGCACCCAACAACACAACAAGATGACATTCAATAATAATAATAATAATAATTTAAGCTCCTTATACCTGAATCTGTGCTGGTTTGTATTAGCCGCCTGCAGTTTTCCCTTCGTTTTGCCTCCAGCTAGCGCCGTGACGTAACTGTGAAGTCGGCTCGAAATTGGTCTAGGCACATATTACTAATGCGCTCTTTAAATAACAAAAACAATACTGCACCATTGACTTTAGACCAGGTTTCAGTTGGTCAATGAATGCCATCAATGCGCCTGAACACACCTCGTTTTCAGACCAGCGGCCCATGGGCGAAAATGATAACTACGTCAGGCTGAAATGTTGTTGCGCCGCGCCTGGTGTGTATGATAGGGCCCAAAGTCTTCAAGTTGAAAGCAGCACTGTTATCGCAGGCGTGAGAATAAACAAAGCTGTTATCTGATTTCTGTTATCTGTGCGCTGAAATGCAGGCCAGAGATCCGATAATCAGAAGCACTCGGTACGAGGAGCCCGTGAGGCCCGCGCTTGCTAATGAGGACCAGACAGAAGACATGAATGATCACTTTCCACGCAAACACTAAAAATACTGTGGGAACGCAGAGGGGTTTCCCATGCATCCCGTATTTATAAAGAACTGCCTTCCTGACTGTAAGTGTGAGTCTTCAGTACCTGCGTCACTTTAACTTCCCTCTTTGTGGTCTGAATGACCTGACTTCCATTACTTCCCTGCTCAAGGTTTGTCACAAAGGTTTGTTTGTGCACTACACATTTTTATGGCTTCCCATATGGGCCTCATAGGTATGCGTCTCCGCATGTACAGGGCTGGTAATCTGTGTGTTTTTTACCACCATATACAGTACATGTCATTGCATGTTTTGTATCTATAGTAATAGGCAATCATGGGCGTTATAGAGGTAATGCTGTTTTTCCATCCCTATAAGTTTCAGGAAAAAAGCAGCGGTTTCATCACAATTTGCACTCAGAGTTTCCCAATTTTATAGCGCCAACACCCACTTTACAACTTTTCCATGCAGCGCTCCCACACCGCATCTCTCCGCCAGCTGTAGTGCTGCATCTTAAGAAATCAATCCATCACATCCATCGCAACAATCATGAGACTGCAGCTACTAACCGGGAACGAGAGTCCCTCATGTATTTACAGCATTCCTAAAAGCTCGGAAAGAATTCCTCAGTGGAAGAGGAATTTCCAACAAAAAAACAGCTATTATATCCATGACAAATACAATGAGGCCCTTGTGCCCTCATCTGGTGTCCGCTAAAGGATCCTTTATTATGTGTCCTCATGTCCGCTAAAGGATCCTTTATTAGGGCATGTTTGCGCTAGAACTCATCGTTTTGAATGGAAACCACATAATGTCTGGGGTTAAAACTAGTAAAGCGCACATGATCTTTTTCATTCAGCTCAGATTTAGTCATCCGTCGTGTGAGTAAGTGTGGATAAAGGGCACTTCATGGGCGGACTTAATGTCAAATGGTGACAGCTTATTTTCCCATGAGAAGCAACAGAGATTGCATGCATTGAAGGCAAAGGAGAGTCTCGATCCAGAGGGATGTTTGGAAATGCAGAGGGATTATGGTGTCAAATTATGTTTTCTGTTATACTGTATTTCTTTTAAAATACTATTCTTGGTTCAGTTTCATTTAAGCTTTGTCGACAGCATTTGAGGCATAATGTTGGTTTGCACACACAAATAAAAAAACAACAACATTTAAATAACATAAATAAAATGAAAACAATAAAAACAAATAATAATAATGATGATTTTTTTAAAGAAATTTAAAGATTTTTTTCAAACATTATACCTTCACACTCTGGTTTTGTGATTTATTCTTTGTTTTAGTGTTTTATTTTACTTTATTAGTTTATGGTTTATTATATTTGTGTAGTTTAGTTATTTTATTTAGAATATTTTATGTTTTTAGTTTAGTTTATTATTTTATTTTATTAGCTTAGTTTAAAGTTGTAAAATAAGATATAACTTTACACAGCAAATGTTAATAGCAGTTTCTTTACACTAAAACCATGCTAACACTCCATCATGGTTCATGGCTTGGCTATACTTTTGAATAAGTGAGTATTTGAACATGTAGTAATCAACATTATGCCATAAATGCTGGTGATTCAGCATAATCTGCAAAAAAGTATTTTTGTCTTGTTTTCCAGTATAAATATAAACATTCTTAAACCAAGATACATTTACTGGAGGAGCAAAATGACTTAAAATATTAAAGGTGCTCTATGTAACTTTTAGCTGCCTCTAGCGGTGATGTTTCAGATTGCAACCAATTTTTACAAGAGCGCTTGTGCTCGAACTTATAGACCAGTACTTCTCAAAGTCCGGACTCCGGTCCGGATCCGGACCCGGAGGGAATTCAATCCGGACCCGCCTCCATTTCGTATTTCAAGAGCACTAATTGTGTGTAAGGGATTAAAAGTGTGGATTTCCTACTTTGATAAACGCATGTTAAAATCATTTGTTTTTTTTTGAGATGGTCCGAAATTAAAACGAAGGCGAGATATTTAATGTTTTCCTCCGTGATTTAGTTGCCATGACATCCAGTAAGCGTATGACTTTTGACGTAATCAGGCGCAACCATAGACTGTAAAAAGGGGCGCAACGCAGGTACGCGACACTTCACCGCAGTAAGCGTTTGAATGGGTGTGGAGGATGTCATTGTCCAGGAAAAGAAAAGTTGATGAAGAAAATAGAGTTTTCAAAGATGATTGGACAGAGAGATACGCGTTCACAGATATCCCAAGTCTCCCGGAAGTTCCAGGAGTCTCCCGCATATTGATAGCGGCTCCCTGAGTGATGCCCGCAAATTAGTTCAAATCTCCTGCAATCTAGAGCTCGCGAGCTCCAAACCGACAGAGAGGGAGAGAGCGACTTTACGTGTGTGTGCGCAAATGTGCTTGTGTGCCTTATGGGTTGCCAACCATTCCGTATAATACGTATTTGTTTAAGTTAAAAATAAAACGTATTATGAACTAAACAAATACATGGTTCATTTTTGGTAAAATGATCATGATAGCCTTTATATATCTGAGTGGTTAAGTCTTGTATATAGATTGAGCCTACTTTGCTATACAAATTTTTGTGCAACTTATAAAAATATAAAAAAATATATAATGCAACTTTGCCTAATAAGTTGCATTTATAATGTGCTATAAAACGTATGAATTTCAGGGGTTATTTTTAAAAAATTTCTTCCGTGGGGGCATGCCACTAGACCCCCCCCCCCCCCACCCACCCACCTCCAAGAGTTTCGGACCTTTGACATTGACGAAAATTCTGATTTGGACCTTTGAATATAGACTTTGAGAACCCCTGTTATAGACTATACTGTCTATTATGCAAATATCTCGGCGAATACCTGACGGATTAGGCGAGCACCGAGCTCGTTGGGACCATCTAGTCGAGCTGAAAAGAACCATATAAGTTCCATAGTTTTTGGTGGTGATTTCGCGGAGATATTAGCAGAAAACCATCGGGCGCGCTGCAAAATTGCGGACGCCGGTGACGTCACGATCTCAGAAGAAAATCGCTCGTATCTCTGGAACACAAAGACCCAGAGAGCTCAAATTCGGGGGAGGAGGTCCCAGGGGGACCCTTGCCCGAACGCTAGAGTGGCGGGCCTCGGGGATGCCCCCTACGGGACCCCCGATTTTGAACGGCTAAAGTTTTTTTTTTTTTGAGACGGGCGAGTTGGACCTCGGGGCTGGGCTCGTTCGAAAGGCCCCGTCCAGCACTACGAACGATTAGAGTCTTGGGAATATTGATCAAAGATTGACCGAGATATAAGCTGGAAAACGTGCGCCTTTAACCGGACGTAACTCCCTGACCGTCTACAATAGACTGTATATAAGGAGAGAGGGTCGGGAGCGCACATGCACGTCACATCCGGTGAATTTCGCGGTAAATCCGACCCGGAGACTTCACATATAAATATGAATATTTGGCCTTCAGAGGTAATAGCAAAACCCAACAAGTGGATCATTGTAATGTGTGATTACAACCCCTTCACACACGGGCAATAAAAAAAGGATTCATTTTAGAAGAAAAGCTACATAGAGCACCTTTAAGTTTTGTATGCTAAAAAATTTCAAAATTAAGTGAGATTATGCTTTAAACAAGAACAAATATCTGCCAAAGGAGTCAGAAAAAAGAAACTTAATTTGATGGGAAAACAAGATTATTTTTCTTACGTCAATGGCAGATATTTGTTCTAATTTTAAGCATAAACTCACTTAAAATAGATATTTTTTCAGCATACAAGTAATTTTGCTTGATTTAAGAATGTTTATATTTGTAGTGTACTGGAAAACAAGGCAAAATCACTGAGGCAGAAGAAAATATTTTTTGAGCTTTGAATATTCCTTTTCTCTGATAACAGACATAAATGGAAAAATTATTGACATAGCTATAAAATATGGATAGCAGCTCAACTAATTTGGAAGAATTCGAGCAGAAATGCTTGAGGTCGAATTGAGATCTCTTAATGTTGTATTGCAGACTGAAACCTTTACACATGCGAGCACAGTTAGAGGCAAAGATGAGACAAACAATAGTCTTTTTACCCAAAGAACCAAAAGTCTCCCCTGATCTAGGAGGAAATATTAAAGAAACTTTTTTTGCACTGTTTGCATTCCTCCCATTCCCCTAAGTCATCGTTAGTTCCTCACATGTTCTCATGCGTTTCAATGCATTTAAGCATTTTCCCGTGTTGGCCGCAGTCGTATACAGCTGTGGTTTTCTTTTATATCTCTCTTTAGACATATCCTGACCTACTCTCCCACTCCCACCCTCATCATTCCCAAAAGACTGTCCAGCTGCCCTTCTTTCCATAGAAACACACGTATACACAATCACACACAAAAGTCTCTTTCTACCCGTGCGTAGGAAGGCCAGACGGGCCTTGTGGCTGGGTACATGTTGCTTTACAAGGCCGGTGGTTGTTTCGAGAGCATGTTTGTGTGCTGCGAATGATCTTTTTGAGTTTGTTTACCTTATCTGACTGAGCGGATGTCAAGAGTTTTTTCAGTTTGTATTGCCTTTGATTGGGCGCCAAATTCCCCAAGAATCCCCCTGTACTGTGAGGCCTGTCTCGACAGATTCGGCTGCGGATGCACTGAAAACACACACTTAATGTAGAACAATGCTTGCTAAGACAGATCTTTATAAGCGTCTGTTATCTCCCAACAGATGTGGGGAGCGCTTGATGACAGGAAACCCGCTGCACTTTTAGCTTTGAACAAGCACCTTTCTTCTGTTTGTCTCTGCGTTTGAGTTAATCGAGTCTCTCGTCGGGCTGATAGGAATGAGGTGGAGAAGATGAGGAGCAGTGAATCATTAAACCACAGTATTTGAATATCTGAGAAAAGAAAAGAAGCTCAGTCAACTAACATAAGCTCAACTAAACACTACGCTACTGTAAAACAAACAATGCCAAAGTGAGCCACTAAAATGAGATGCTACAGATCATAGAGATGCATAACAACTAACTAGACATTTGACAAGAAACCAGAAAGGGTTTAATTATTATTTAGGCTACTATTAATATTTTCTATGAATACTATTTATTTATTTATCAATATGCTTGTATTTATTTATAATTTATTCAGTTCATCATAATAAAACAATATACATTTTTATGTTAAATAATAATTATTGTCATTATTTAAAAGTAATATAATATTTTATTTACAATATTTACAATTTTATAATATATTTAATAATAATTATAATGTATCAATTATTATTATTATGTAATAGTGGTTATATTATATAATAATAATAATAATTGTTTTTAAATATATTTAATAGATACTAATTAAATATTGCATTGTAAAATTAAATATGTCATCATAATTTTATTATTAAATTATAATATAATAATTATATAATAATTATTATTAGCATTCAAAAGAAATAAAATATATTTTAATAGATGGTAATAATATTTATCATAATAATAATAATAATCTATTATTATTTAATTGTGGTATAATAATATATAAATAATTCAATTTTTTATTGTTATATTAAAATATTAATTATAATAATTTAGTATAATATTAAGTGTAATAATAATAATAAAATGAGTAATTATTATTATTGTTGTTAATATTATTATTTAAAAGTAATGTAATATCTTTAATAATAATATTGTATTGTGAAATGAAATATATAATTACAGCAATAATAAGTATTATTTTATTGTTATTATTATTATTATTATGTAATTTTTTCAAATTAACATCTATATTTTGTCCATGCACGGCTAATGTTTTTAATTAAGGGAGCTTTGTGAATCTCTCTGTGGGTTTTCTGTTTGGGTTGTGAATGCTGGAACTGAAGGAAAAATGGAAAAAATGACTTGTTGTGCTCTGTATCTCTCTCAGGCAGGTTGCATACACACTTCTCAAGTTGAAATGGAAAAAGAAGTACAAACAAAGACGCCTGTAACACACACTGATGTACAAACAGGAAGTTTTGACCTCATACACAAAGGTACGATTCTTCACTGGCATTTGTTTACATGAATGAAGGAGCAGGGTTTGCATTACTGTACCGTTCTTCCTTTCTCTTCTCCTTTCGTCGAGCCTTGACCTCTAACCTCTGTAAAGAGACGGTACCAGGCAGAGAGAGAGACAGAGACAGGAGTGAAATACAGACATGGCATGTGCACAAATGCACATATCTTGTTATGAATGTCAGTTACTGTACATGTTTTGTAAAGAATTTGAATAGTCATGAGTCTGTGTACAGACTTGTGAAGCTGTAAAGACGTGTTCATATGGCCGTTGCTCCTATGGAGATTGTTAATCACATACCAGATATGCTTTTTTGGTTTTGTGAAAATTATATAATCATGCATTTCACAAACTGTTCTCCTGGATCATCCCAAGTATGGGCTTTTAGTGGAAATAGCAACAAGACACAGCAGCTCATAGACATCAAGATCATAATGCAAAGGATAAGATTCAGAATGAATCTAAAAATACCAGTAGGTGTCAAAAAGTGAGCTATTGCTGCGATGCAAATTATGTAACTCTGCTACACTGTAAAAAAAAAAAAGTTGGATTAACTTAAAAAAGTAAGTTACCTGGTTGCCTTAATATTTTTAGTTAATTGAAATTAAAACTTTGAGTTAATACAACAAAGGAGATTGGTTTAATAAATAGAAACTCAAAATATTATGTTATCTGAACTACATTAATTATCTAAGTTGATTTGACAAAATATAAAAAGTTTTGATAACAAATCATGAAAATAATTTTTTACAGTGTATAATCAATCAAATATAATTACTATCAATTATCAAAGATAAAGTAATTACTGATAAAATTATATATTCAGGGATGATTATGTCATTTTATAGCTACATACATACACACACACACACACACACACACACACACTACCAGTCAAAAGTTTGGGGTCGGTAAGATTTTTCATGTTTTTGAAAGAAGTCTCTTCTGCTCACCAATGCTGCATTTATTTGATTAAAAATACGGTAATATTGTGAAATATTATTACAATTTAAAACAGCTGTTTTCTATATGAATATATACAGTAAAGTAATTTATTTCTGAGATGAAAGCTGTATTTTCAGCATCATTACTCCAGTCTTCAGTGTCACATGATCCTTCAGAAATCATTCTTATGCGGATTTGATGCTCAAGAAATATGTATCATTATTATCAATGTTGAAAACAGTTATTTACATTTTTATTTCAGGGTTTTTTGATGAATAGAAAGTTCAAAAAACAGCATTTATCTGAAATAGAACGATTATTATCAACATTGATAATAATAGTGAATGTTTTTTGAGCATCAAATCCGCATATTAATGATTTCTGAAGGATCATGTGACACTGAAGACTGGAGTAATGATGCTGAAAATACAGCTTTGATCACAGGAATAAATAAGAAAATAGATAAAATAGACAACAGTTATTTTTAATTGTCATAATATTTAACAATATTACTGTTTGTTGTATTTGTAATCAAATAAATGCAGCCTCGGTGAGCAGAAGAGACTTCCTTTAAAAACATTAAAAATCTTACTGATCCAAAACTTTTGAGAGGTTGTGTATATATATACATGTCCAACAGCTGCTTAGTGTTCAGTTCTGGGCTTTAATCACCGATGCAGGAGACAACCAAGGAAAAAGAATACAAAAACACTCCTTTTTATGCATTACGATAACCAGACTTACAAATACAGTGAAGTTGTGTGTGTCTGTAAGGTTGTTTTTACTGTAGGGAGGATACAACATAACTGGGTATTATATGAATGCAGTTTTATGGACCTCTGGTGATCTCTGCTGGTCGCAAATGGCACTTTATTTCTGAAGGGCATGTGTTTACAGTATGCATTTACTGTATATTCAGTCTCCTGGTCCTGGGGACCCACAGCTCTGCACAGCTTGTATGTGTCCCTCATGTAACGCCTGATTCAGATCATCAGCTCGGCAGGACCAGTCTATGGTCAGGACAGAGCTATGAACTGAACTCGGTGTGTTAGATAAAGAAGACATAACATGTGCAGAAGGGCTGATTGATTACATTTATGAGAAACTAACATCAACAACTAAAAAACATAAATCTTCCTCAAAACGTAAAATCATGATTAAATTATATATTCTAAGAAGACGACTCGGCTTGAATATTAATTAGATAATTATTAAGGTTGTGCAGTCTTTACTTTCTAGCCTCCCTAAAGCGTCAAGTCACAAAACCCAATTAATATATTCGACAATATCTCTAGCCAGCCGAAATACGTTTTTTATTAAATCCCAAGACAGTTTATACACAAATAGCTTAAATTTGTCAGGCAAAACGTCGACATTAATAGCATTAATTATTAATTGCCATCATCAGAACGTTTCAAATAAATGTACAATCGTCATGGGGCAATTTTGAGTTTTAATCAGTTGTCTATATAAATGATTTTATATAATTTATAGATCAGTGTTTTTTTAATCCAGTCATTCCCGATACTCCTTTCCTCCACGCTCCTGTCACCATACTATGGAAGCCCGTTTCCGCCACAATTGAGTAAAAAAAAAGATTATTTAAGTCATAATAATGAGAAACTTTCTCATAATTATGACTTAGTATCTCATTATAATGAGAAAGTTTCTCGTTATTATGACTTAGTATCTCATTATAATGAGAAAGTTTCTCGTTATTATGACTTAGTATCTCATTATATTGAGAAAGGTTCTCATAATTATGACTTAGTATCTTATTATATTGAGAAACTTTCTCGTAATTATGACTTAGTATCTCATTATATTGAGAAACTTTCTCGTAATTATGACTTAACATCTCATAATAATGAGAAACTTTCTCGTAATTATGACTTAACATCTCATAATAATGAGAAACTTTCTCATAATAATGAGAAACTTTCTCGAAATAACGACTTAACATCTCATAATAATGAGAAACTTTCTCGTAATAATGACTTATTTTCTCGCACTTCTACGCATGCGCGAAGCAGGGAGTGCCACGCTAGCGACATCCGCTGGTCAAAGCCGTGTAAATGCAGTGCTCTGCATTTGTGATAAATTATCAGTATATGAGACTGGCTTCTATACTAGATACACAAAATACAAATGAATAAAAGACTAGTATCTAGTAGATAGTCTTTTATTCATTTGTATTTTGAGTATGAACAAGCAGCAACACAGAAAGTTCATCTGGAAATCTGTGTACAAACATTTTCAAGCAGTTTTGTTTTTGTATAAGGGTGCGTTTCCACTGCGCTGCTTTTTCATTGTTTTTTTAGGCAAACGCGCACTAGACCGAGGTTGTGCTCGCGTTTTTGCAGCGTCTCGCGCATGACACCGCGTTCTAAAAAAGAAGTTCAGCTTTTAAACACACGTCTCAAGGCCTTGCGTTTTCCCCATTCCACTGCCCACAGCCCACTTGTGTAAATGTCCCCAAACTCATAAACATCTTAATTGATATCGTAGGCTATTGATATCTTCCAGATGAACCTGCACATCAAATATCCTAGACGCATCCGCAAAATATGTGTTTCCATCGGTGTAGCAGGCGTCATTCGTTACCATGGTAACCGTCCTACGTCTGCATTTCACTCACACCTTTTCGTGGGCATGGAAAAGTATGGAAGACACTGATGATTTTGAATTGATGTTATTTATTTATAATGATGCTACAAATTGCACTTAGTTCACACTGACTTTAATGAAAACAACTGTTTTGCAGAGCGTGCCATGGTTGCTGTGATGCATTTACACGGCTTTGACCAGCGGATGTCGCTAGTGTGGCACTCCCTTCTGCTCCACTGCTTTGCGCATGCGTAGAAGTGCGAGAAAATAAGTCATTATTACGAGAAAGTTTCTCATTATTATGAGATGTTAAGTCATAATTACGAGAAAGTTTCTCATTATTATGAGATGTTAAGTCATAATTACGAGAGAAAGTTTCTCAATATAATGAGATTTCTAAGTCATAATTATGAGAAAGTTTCTCAATATAATGAGATGCTAAGTCATAATAACGAGAAACTTTCTCAATATAATGAGATACTAAGTCATAATAACGAGAAACTTTCTCATTATAATGAGATACTAAGTCATAATTATGAGAAACTTTCTCATTATTATGACTTAGATAATCTTTTTTTTTACTCAACTGTGGCGGAAACGGGCTTCCATACGTTACCTCGTTAAATTATGCATAAGCCAATCTTCTTAGCCTACTCATTTGCCCGCTGACGACGCCAAAATGACTCCTCTGTGAACAACGTCTGCCAACGAGCCATTTCTTATTAATATTCATAAGCCAGTCTTTCGCTTTTATGATTCGCTTGGAAACCACACAAACTCTTGCAGTTCAGCCAATCGGTTAGGCCTGCTGGACGAACGTAACGTTGCGTAATGAATATTCATAAGCCATGGTGAATTGATTTGACCAATAGGGGGCGTTGCTACATACAACAAGACAACTTTGTGCTGAACTTTCATCTGTCACGACAACAAACTAACAACTTTCCTACATGGAGTGAACATATCTGCTGTAATTTACTGTAGAGATAAACCAATGGAACCAACAAATAACAACAACGAGGACCCGAAATTAACTCCAGGTACTCACCAAGAGTGCAGCTTTATTCTTTGTTAAAGGACTTTGAAAAGATTTGAGTTTTGCCCAACAGCGTACAACAAAATAAGAGTCTTTGGTTTTCTTATTCTTCACTCTTATTAGTTATTGTTCGTTATGTTGTATTGTGTTTCATTTTATAAGGAGGATTTTGTATGTTGTTTTCTAATGTATTTGCATGCGTGTCTAACAGCTGCTTAGTGTTCAGTTCAGTTTTAATCACAGATGCAGGATAAGATCAAGGCCTAAATATGTGTTGGTTAAACAAGGGATATTTTAAATTACGTAATAATAACACACGCAGATCCGATGTATTTCCCGGGGCTTTTAACTGAAGAAAGCTCGAGACCATTGAGTTAAATATTACATAAGCTACATTTATAGTGTCATAGACTGCCACATGTTTGCAAATTCTCCATGCAAAGTAATAATTTTTTTATATAAGAGTTGTGTGTGGTCTCCAGTGTCAGAAAACATGCAAATGCTTTTTTTTCTAGAAGCTACAGCCTTTTAACCACAAATATTAAGCATTGCACGTCATCAAAAACACATGAGAAGAAGAACATGTGAAATATTTTAAGATTGTGGCTCAACAAGGCTAAGTGTTTACATTTTAAAATGATGCACTGGTTGCTATGCAATCATACAACATTAATGCATACTGTAATTATGATTAAGTTCAGCAAAAAAAAAATTTGATCATTAAATTTGTAATGTTTAAAAAAGGAACAAATATTTCTGCTTGGACCTCTATAATAAGCATGTAATGAAAATGTGGAGAACTGGATTTGATCTGACACAAATTCACAATCTGTATCTATGCGTGCACATTCTTCACAGGCACTTTTTGTGTTTTTCCTTTTTATTGTGACAGACCCAGGAGGACAGAAGAAAAAGCAGTCGCCGGTAGAGAACGAGTTTGGCCGACAGCTGAGTGAACCAGGGAGGTTTGCGTACGCAGGGTTATGTGGCGTGTCCCTGGGACAGCTCTTTCATGGACCCGAGCAAAAGTAAAACATTTAACAACACTATAATAAAGTTTGGGGTCATTATGTTCTTTTATGTTTTTGAAATTCTTTTATGCCCACCAGGGCCTGTATGTTTCAGTTTAGTTTAGTTCACTGGGTTTTTGGCACCATGAAAGTGGCTCGGCTTTTAGCTACATTCAGTGCGATAGTAACTTGCGCTACACGGCTAACTTTTTTCTTACTGACCCCAAACCTTTGAACGGTAATGTACTTCCAGCATATTGAGGTTTGGGGTTGTGACACTTCACTGTGATGTTTTCCCAATGCAGACGTTTTCGTGAGGCGTATCTGGAGGGTCTGGTTCAGTGGCTGAATCTCGATGAGTCGGTCATGCCGGTTATGCAAGCTTTCCTGACAGGACTCGGGTTCGAGGGCACTGACACCTTCCTGTCCATTTTGCACGCAGAGCCGCTGCTCCGAGCCGGAGCTTTACCCATCACTCATGTACGCATGTGACATGATCATAGCTGGATGATTGCATTGACATATAGAGGCTCGTGCAACTCACTGTTTGTGACGTTCTCTTTTGTAACGCTGTTTTTCAGGATCTCGTGTCTTTCTCTGTCAAAGATGGTGAGCTGCCGGTTCTTATTTAGTTAGCTGTTTGTTTTTTGCATTGGCATGCATAAACTATTATTTAAAATGATGGATGAATAATAAATAAATTTAGGCTAATGTCCAGAAAAAATGCGAAATTATATTTTGCATAAAGAAAATGAATCCTGTATCATTAGCATTAATATATTTTGCATTTTAATTTTAATTTCTAGCACAATTAAGCACATTCACATCCCAATGCTTCTTATTTTAAATTATTATTTAAATTGTAAAAAAAAAAAAAGATACATCACAATATTATTTATTCTGCTACTTTATGCTGATGTGGATGTAAACAAAAACTTGAATTAAATTTTGTACTTTCAGTAATAGTGTCACGATACAAAACATTAATGATCATTTTATTTATGCAAAATATTACTTTTTTTCTTTTAAATGAACTGAACTTTTCTTTCACATTATCTTTGAGATTCATCTCCATGTTATTTTAATATCATTGAGATGATACTATTATAGTTTTATGAAAAGTATTTTGAATTAGATTTGTGTTTTAATTTTAATATCAATTGAAATTGAAGCAACACTTCATTAGTTAACATTAACAATTAAAAATACTTCTAAAGCATTTATTAATCTCAGTTAATGTTTATTTCAACATTTACTTATACCTATTACAATCTAAAGTTGCATCTGTTAATACTATTTAATAGACCTAAGCTGACATGAACAGTTTTAGTATTTAGTATTAACTAACATTAACTGAAACAAATGTTTTTCTCATTGTTACTTAATGCATAATTTACCATTAACTAATAGAACCTTATTGTAAAGTGTGTTTAGTTGTGTTTTTGTCTTTTATTTCATTGTTTATATAGGTTTTAGTAATTGTTATTACCTTAGTGAAAATGGTAAATTGCCTTTTTTTATTTGATTTCAGCTAACGTTTATTTTATTCAGAATAAAGAAAATGTTTTTTTATGTTTTCAGTTTTAGTCTCAGTTCTAATAAAAACAAGCTTGATTGTTCTGTTACTCTTGTTTTGTGTGTAATGAGCATTTCTTCATTTCTTCTCGTGCAGGACATTATGATGCCAGGGCTCGTGTTCTGATCCGGCACGTCAGCTGTCTCCTGCGTGTGACCCAACAGCAGCTGGAGGATTTTGAAGAGACTCTCGGAGAGAAATTGAGAGAGGCAGGAGAGGAGAGCGAGTGAGTGAAACGTCCTCTGATCATCAGCTGCTGCCTCTTTATGGGCTTTTTGCGAGCTTATCCTCATGTCCCTGAGAAACACACACTGGTTTCACTGTTGGATGGATTATATACAAGAGATTATTTTCTGCAAACCCTACCTGGGCCATCTGCAGATTCAGGAAAAATCAATGCAAATCACACAGAAATACTGTGGCACAATCAATATTATTGTTAAATCGAATACTTTTGAGGTGGGGAATGAGTTTTGAATGCATTTGCTGATTTCTGTCTTTTAATGTGTTCTCTGCTGCAAGACACGTGATGTGTGCCACACACAGCCGTGAGTATTTCGTGTTTTTGCAGTCAAGGTCTCTTCTTTCAGTACGGTGCTTTCACTTTAATCTTGGTATTTAATAGAATTTTGCTCACTATGAACAAGACCTCTGAGCTTTCAGTGAGTGTGTTATCAATCAAATTGACATTCTCTCAACAGAGAAGAGTCTTCAAGACGGCAGAAGAAAGAGAGAGGGCGTAAATTGCGGCGGTACCTGCTCATTGGACTTGCCACTGTGGGTGGAGGGACAGTAATCGGTGAGTGTGAATGCCACAGGACGTGTGCTTTAAGCTACACTGGTCTCGCCGAGGTGATTGGGTCACTATTAATGTCACTGGAAGTCCATGAAAATAAAGCCTATTTATTATGGGATTTATTTATTTTATATTTTTAATAAGAAATTGAAGCCTTTCAGACTTTTCCCCCTGTTTAATTATATAGTTATATCATACAGTACTGTCAAAAGTTTGGAAACATTAAGATTTTTAAAAGAAGTTTCTTCTTCTCACCAAGCCACTTATTAGATGTGAAAAAATTACAGAGGGATTTATGGATATCTACTTTTGTTATCCTGTAAATCAGAATATGCTGCCAATAGCCTTAAAGGGATAGTTCACCCAAAAATGAAAATTCTGTCAGTAATCACTCACCCTCATGTTGTACCAACCCCGTAAGACCTTCGTTCATCTTCGGAACACAAATTAAGATATTTTTGATTAAATCTGAGAGCTGGATCACTCCTCTATAGGCTTCTAAAGGATTGAAACTTGACAGCCCCGAAAAGTTATTAAAGAAATCGTTAAAAGAGTCCAACTGACTACAGTGACTCAATCTTAAGTTTATCGAGCTACGAGAATACTTTTTGAGCGCAAAAAAACAAACAAAAATAGCGACTTTATTCAAGTATTCTCTTTGGGCCTGGAGATTTCACGTAGTGTTATTGCGCAACGCTTCTGGTTGAACGTCACACGCATCACACACATGACCAGCGTCGGCCAATAGTGAGCCTACGTGTGACGTATAACACAGAAGCTCTACGCAATTATACTACGTCAACAGCTTAGGAGAATGACACGGAAGAGAAGAGATGGTTGAATAAAGTCGTTATTTTAGTTTTTTTTGTGCGCAAAAAATATTCTTGTCGTTTTATAAACTTAAGATTGAGCCACTGTAGTCACTTGGACTATTTTAACGATTTCTTTAATAACTTTTCGGGGCTGTCAAGTTTCAATCCTTTAGAAGCCTATGGAGGAGTGATCCAGCTCTCAGATTTAATCACAAATATCTTCATTTGTGTTCCGAAGATGAACGAATGTCTTACAGGGTTGGAACGACATGAGGTTAAGTAATTACTGACAGAATTTTCATTTTTGGGTGAACTATCCCTTTAAATTTTCACCATGGTTTTTGGAATAAAATGTTATTTAAATCAGGCTAGGAATAATATATTTACAAATCCCTCTGTAAATGTCTTTATAATATAACTAGGTACAAAACTGGAAAGTTTGGTGTGTATAGGAAGTGAAGTGCATGTCGGACTTGGAGAATGAGAGAAAAGTCATTTTGAGAAAACAGGCTTTAAAGATTTAGCATCAGCCATTGAGATTGCGCATTTAGAGTTAAATCCCCCCTTTTACTTTCATGATTGTTTGCTGATAAAAAGGAAATTACTATTTGGATCCGACATTGTTGTACAAGACAGAGAGAGAGAGCTTTCTAACGTGTGTGTGTGATGATGACCGAGTGCAGATCGCGATTGTGGAGCTGCGGGAGGATTTAAAACGGCAACTTTTGATGAATTTATTAGAAATCTACAGACGCAAACAGACAAAGTGTAGTAAAATAAAACCTAAATGTGTATTTCGGACTTTTTTTCACCACAAGTCTGAAAGAAGACATGTTATAGAAGACAAATATCCCAAAAACTCAAAATTGACCAGTGAAAAAAACCCGATGTTTTTGCCTGCCGTGTCTCGCCTTAAAGAATTATCATTATGTATCTCTTAGTTCTGTCTCTTAATTGATGGGTGAAAGTCCAGGACTGATTTTGTGAGCTTCATCCACTAATATCAGATGTTTCCGTGGTCTGGTGTGTGTTTGATCAGGTGTCACAGGGGGGTTGGCGGCTCCTCTGGTGGCTGCCGGGGCCGGAGCTGTGCTGGGAGCGGGTGGAGCCGCTGTTCTGGGATCCGCCACGGGCATCGCCATCATAACCTCGTTGTTTGGAGCCGCAGGGGCCGGGTTAACAGGTGCTTTACAGAATATAATAGAAACTGTAGTAGAAGATGTATTGTTATTTATCTGACTCTAAAATAGCTGATATATACACTAAAACTATACAGTTTATCTAATATGTGATCATTGTTTTAGTGTAAATGTATATTGTGCTCAGTTGTGCTCAGTATGCTCATAATAACAAAAATATAGTAATTAATAAAAATTAAGCAGCAATTTGTAAAACAAATCTTGCTCCATCCTTTATCATTACTCAAAGTAGTAAGAACGACAGACAATCTGCATTAATAGGCAGTTTTAGGTAATAGTGGCCCACAGATGATTAGCAGAAGTATTTCAGTAAGACCGTAATAATGTGAGTTAGCCGGAGACCTACACAATATAAAACACAAAACTGTATTTTGAACACCCGACATCTACACAACACAGCTACAGCATTTGAGGGAGTGTCAAAGTAGACGTTGTTTGCGGGCAGCCAATGAAGATCATAGGCGGGCATTATGCAAATGTGTTACCCAGTGACGTGTAGTCGTAACAAAGTGGGATTCGAATTACTGACGACCGGTTTAGGTGGTTCAGAGGTGATTTCTTTCTTTTGAGAGACAATAACTTTATTTATCGTGCACTTTCGGCTTTACAACTTTACGAACAGCTATATTACACACTGCATGAAAGGGAATATTCGAAAAAGCATAATAGGGGCTCTTCAATTACAAGGCTTTGTTAGAGTATCGGTATGTTAGCAGATCAGTTGGCATACTGACAGTGATAAATACAGTCCGTTTTCTGGTTTGAATAGAGTTTTATATAATCTTGCTTTTGAGCAGAGCACATTGTCAGCTGCCATTTAAAATGAACTGAGCTCAAGGTTGTTGAAGTTGCTTGGTATTTCTTTAAATGCAGTTTGTGTGTGTGTGTGTGCCTCACATTATCTCTATTTGCAGATCAAGTTTTCTATATTTTTGTTTAAATCTCTTATGTGTATTCTATATATAAAATATGAAGATACCACAATGTATTTGTACTCATTTTTGCATTACTCATCAGGCTATAAAATGAACAAGCGTGTCGGCGCTATACAGGAGTTTGAGTTTCTTCCGATGAGTTCTGGAAAGCATCTGCATCTGACTATCGCCGTGACAGGCTGGTTGTGCAGCGGCAAATACAGTGAGTGCTCAAATTAACCATCATATCATCAAAATAGCATTTTCTCAGTTACTATTATGTTTTAAAGTCTCTTGTGTTAGTGCTTTAACATGCACTGAATGTATGTGGTGTTTATTATTCATTAAAGGGGTCGTATGATGCTATTTTAAAAGTTTGTTATTTTGTTTATTGGGTGTAATAGAATAGGTTAACATGCTTGGATGTTCAAAAAACATTATTTTTCACATACTGTACATTAAAGCTCCTCTATAGGCTTAATGCCGAGCGTCACGTGACCAAACCGGGAAACGGGTCTCATGGCATCCGCTTGTCAGAGAAAGTGTTAACGGATGATATCTATGGATTTTTAAGGTAATCAGCTAACCTACTAAGTTCACTTTGTTATTGGTGTTTTATGCTATTTAAATATCTAAACGTTTGTGTGAAGAAGAAAAATTAAAAAACTTTTAAATATCAATCTGCACATGCGAGGGACATTGGTTATGCTCATTTTTGCTTGCTCCTTTTAAGTTGTCTTGAGTAAAACCGCAAAAATTTTCATGAAGCACATACAAAAGACCTGAATCGGAAGCGATGCGATCTGTTTTCCGGCTTGGTCACATGACGCTCGGCATAAAGCCTATTCCCAGTCTGTCTGAAACGCATTGATTTCTTCAAAACCCCTCCTTCCGAAAAGCCAGAGTGCTCTGATTGGCCAGCTGAACCAGTGCGTTGTGATTGGCCAAACACCTTGGGCGTGTCAGAAATGTAACGCCCCTTAAAGGTGCAGTGTGTAATTTCTAGTGGTGAGGTTGCGAATTGCAACCAACAGAAGTTACGGTGGCCAACAGGAAAAGATGTCGTCGTCTGAGACAGCAGAGAGTAGCCAGTTAAGCAATGAGGTTTCTTTACAAAGATACAAGTAAGAATGTTTACTTAATTATTCAGTAAAACAAAATGTTATTGCGAAAATTGTTGTTACTTGTTGATCATTGTGTCAGTGTTTTATTCGCTGCGTTTAGCTAGCTTCTTTGCACGAAGAACAACATAGTGACGAAACACGTTTGTCTGTTTAGGGCTCCTATACATGTCGGTGCAAAATGGTGACTTGGCATGTAAGGAGACCCGCGGTGTATGTATATAGAAATGGCTCATTCTAAGGTAATAACGGTTCATTATGTAATGTCTTTAACCACTGAAAACATAGTTATATATATGATATTGCATTTCTGTCAACAGATCCTCATAAATATTACACAGTGCACCTTTAAAAGGCTAGTTCTGTATAGTATAGGCTAGTCTGTATAGGCTAGTCCATTGTAGGAGTGTATGACTTTCTTCTTACAGCCAAACACAATCATAAAAGTAATATATCAAGATATACCAAGTAATATCGAGACTTCAATTAAGGCGTTTTGGGCATGTCTGGAGCAGCGTTCTCTGTTAGATAGAATAAGGCAAACATTTAAAAGCATCATATGACCCCTTTAATGTAAAAGGCCATGAAATATTGTTCACACTAAGGTTCAGTTTTGATTGTCCATCATAGGTTCGTTCCAGGCTCCCTGGTCCAGTCTAGGAGCGTGTGGCGAGCAGTACTGTCTGAAATGGGAGTCACGTTATTTATTGGACCTGGGCTCTATTCTGGACTCATTATGGGACGGGCTTGTTAGTGTCTTTGCCCAGGAGGCCCTCAAATACACAGTGCTCTCAGGTATGTCTGCTTTACTATACCAATGCTGTTAAGCTAGTGATGCACCGATTGATCGGCTGGTGACCGGAATTGGCCGATTTTCACGTGATCGGCGACCGGCCGGTCAGTCTGACATATGCCGATGTTATGCCGGTCAAATGCACTCTGGTGCTGCATGATTAACATCGCGCAACATCAGCATCACACGTGCACACGGAACGCACATGTAAGAAACCTCGTGAATTACGGCCGTTTCACACCGCAAGCGTGAGCAGTGTGTATTTTTTTTCGGCATGCATGTTAATCAATGAGTGCATTCACATCGGGAGCAGGAGCAGCGAGTGAGCGTCGAGCAGGAGCGTCACGTGAGCAACAGTGAAGCGGGAGTTTCTGCGCAGAGTCTATTTTTGCTGCTGCTCGCGCTCAATTAAAGTGAAAGCACACTTTTGATGGACAAAATAAATATGATTTCACACAAAAAGTGCCCAAAATGCACAGAATTTGCAAGTCTGGTTTGTTTTAACAAGAACTGGAGTAGGCTATGTCAGAAAAGAAAATGAATTTTCTTTTTGAAATGAAAAGAAGGAAATTGTTCATCCATAACACTGCACTTTAGATGTGTGTGAATTTCCCACACCAGGAGTAATTTATATAGTTCTATTTTATAGTGATTACTATTCAAAAAAAATTCTATGTAAAATGTTCTACTAAAGAAAAGCGAGAAAATAAATATTTTTGTGTGCTGTAAAGTGGTTAGAAAAAAATGAAATCAGAATCGGCTATAATCGGTATCGGCAGGTCAAACTCTGAAAAATCGGCCGAGAAAATTGAAATCGGTGCATCTCTAAAGGTAGTACTTCATGGTTTGAGGGAAAAAAGAAAGTCACCTGTGTTTTATTTTACCTTATTAATGCGAGTATTGAACTGTGCAGTCATATTAATTCACTTACGTCTAATCTGAATTGGTCCATCTTTCACAGTCGTCCTGGCAGGAATGTGTCTAATACAGAGGAAATGTCTCTAATAGTCGAATTGGAATTTCTGTTTCTTTCATGTGTGTGTTAGTATGAATGACAATCCAATGCTGGAATTTGTATTATTCGGTTGAGGGCCATTTTGCTCACATACTTTCAGACTAATGCTTCAGTCTTTTTGCTGTGCATTCTAGTAGAATCATAAAATGAAAAATATGCTGCTAATCTTTTTTATTTAACCCAGAACCTCTCATACACAATGTGAAAATGTTATCCATATATATATATATATGTACTGCCGTTCAAAAGTTTGGGATCGGTACGATTTTTAAATGTTTTTAAAAGAAGTTTCTTATGCTCACCAAGGCTGCATTTATTTGATTAAAATACAAAAAAAAAAACAGTAATATTGTGAAATACTATTTACTGTTTTCTATTTAATATATTTCTAAATTAAATTTATTTCTGTGATATGCAGAGCAATCGCAGCTTATATGGGCTGCACGCCCCGATATATACAATTATAGGCTTGCAGCTTCTAATAGATACACAGACACGCTGCTGTAAGGATGTATTAAATGCTGCGGCTGCATGAATAGACACATAAATCCTGTAGCAGATCTAGACAGGTGGAGCTGGGGAGGTGGAGGGGTTCAGAGAAACTCTACAGGACTAGCTTACAGCAAACAATAAACCAGACTTTTTAAATGTTGAGCACTGCGGGATCAGCTTGTGCCATGTGGTAATGATATGATTGCTTGCAGATTGCATGTAAAGGACCTATCAGCCTTGCAAAAATAAAAAAAAATTGAGTATGAAATAAACCAGCTTGTATAATATTTAGTTTGTCCTCCTGAGGTCAGTCAACAAAGTAAATGTTATACCCTGATTATTGAGAATACCTCCAAATTGCTCCATTTAATTGTAGCATTATGAAATAATGATTTGTCACACATTGCTTTACAGTGTCCAGAATTACCACATTGCTGATTGTCTTGTTCATGCTCAGGCATAGTAACCGCTCTGACGTGGCCTGCGTCTCTGCTGGCGGTGGCCAGTGTGATCGACAACCCCTGGGGAGTGTGTCTGAGTCGCTCAGCGGAGGTGGGGAAACACCTCGCACAGGTGCTCCGGAGCCGACAGCAGGTCAGAGTCCAGACAATGAGTCCTTCTGCATTCTCCATTAGTATTTGATCTTTTCAGTTCAGCACAACTTGTAACAACTAATTCAAGGAATGTTACAGCCGGTCACATTCAATTATGTTAATTATGATAGACAGCCGTTTAGACTCGTCTCTTAGAAACAAAATGTGTGAGCAGAAATGCGCTTACAGTACATTAGATGTTTGCCCTATAGACGTCTAATTTAACTGCATGACATTCTAAGTTTTAGTAAGATGTGTAAAACCATACAAATGCAATGCTCATGGCAGGATGCTCGAAAACAGTGTGACATATGGTGCAACATCCAAAGACGTTTGTGTTAATGTATGTAGCTGAAGAATTGATGCTTTAAATAATAAATGAAAACGAATCCCCTTTAAAGTCCCCCTATAGTCAATAATTGTATCCCTTAACTTAACACTAAGTAGTTTTTCAACCTTCATAATATATTTCCAAGACCCTTGTGATGGTACATCGACTTAAAATAAGTTAAATGACACGTCTGCCATAGCCTGACGGGGTCTGTATCGCTTTTACTGGCACTATGTAACTTCGGGTTTCGGGTAGGAACCCGACCACAAAAAGAACTACAAAATTCGACTGCTTTACGTCAAGCGCTTGTGATGGATTTTCTTTCCCTAAAATCTGACTATCCGCTTTCTTAAATGCTCACTCTGTAATACTCCAGCTCCCTGCGTCTACAATCGACAACCGCTGAGTTTTCCTAATCCTACTCTACTCAAGCTCTCTTGCGTCTACAGTCGACATCTTAGCTTCGAGTTTTGCTGAACTACTCTACTCAAGCTCTCTTGCGTCTACAGTCGACATCTTAGCTTCGAGTTTCTCTTACCCTAACTTCCCCAGCTGCGCAGCTTTTAAATGACAGACAGACTTCAGTAATTATCCCTTAAATGCTTTTAATTAACGGCCAGGAGAGTTCTCGAGCAATACTCTCCCAAGTAAAAACAAGGCCGGTGGATCTCAGACAATTTCCATTGAGAATCCCACCGAAAACACGGAAAACAACAGTTTTTATACAATAGGGAGGTATGGCATAATGACATTAATTTGATTGGTTATTCATTTTCAGTCTCTTCTGTTACTGGGTAGAGAATAATTTGTTTTAACCATTACTTCATTTATCACAAGTTCTAACTAGTCATCTCTGTCTAGTCTCATTTCCCATATTATGTTATTTATACACACATCATGGGTTCGACACACACACACATTCACCTAAAATACAGAATGTCTTAGAACATTGTATCAGAGATTTAGCAGGTCAAATAAGGTCAAATGGTAAAACATGTTTAGCTTAATATTCAGTTTAAATTTTCCACCACATTTCCCCTCTCTGGCCATAATCAAACATGGCCAAAATTAAATTTAATTCTTCTAATCAATTTTCTATACCTGCATGACTTACCTGCTCCACCGAATCCTCCTATTTTAAGTCAGTGACTTTAATACCACCTGTTATCTCTAACCATTTCCTTGTTTCATCTTTTACTTCATAAAACATTTAAGATCACATACACATACCATCTTCTCATCTATTCATCTCCTTGCCAATATTCTATCTCTAGTAAAAAACTAAACATACCATAGTACATTGCCTTTTAACTTTAGACCTTGAGTCAAGTTTCATCATTTTTTAGCTATCATTTTAATCGCATTGATCTATTAGGCCTTAACATGGTTATAGTGCTTATTAACCAATTTTCTTAATCTTATGTTATTAGCTTTTAATTAAAGCAGGCGATTGTTTTACTTAGTCAGATCTATTTAAGGATCTGTGTAATAAAATCTAACCAAAAAGGTTCTATAATCTTTCATTTTTATCCTTAACACTAATATCAATAATTTTATTATCTTGTTTCAAACAATGTTATTATTTTCAAATTAACTCTGTTTTACACAGCTCTTGCCACGAGAATAGCCTTAGCTGAGGACATGCCATTTAATCTTTAATTAATTATCTTCTTACAATCCTATTTTCCAGAATTAACTGACGGACATAACTTATACCACCTCTAAGTTTTTGCAATGTGGAATAGCTCATAATTGATCTATTTATCCAGATCATTAAATCTTTAGCTTCATTGTGAATTTAGAAAGCTTTTCAGATTTTTTTTTTCTATATTAGCAAATACTCTATTTCTCTAAATTGTCTACTGATTAGACTAATTTTAGTTTAAATGTGTCTAGATTTTAACTCTGTCCTCTACATAATTTGTTTTAATATGTTGAAAACCTTTCTCAATAATACAATAACAAAACAATATTTCATTCCTCGAAGCCGGGCTAAATAAGCAAGCACGGTTGCTGTATTCCTAGCTAGCTAGACCCGCAGTCACCTCTCAGATATCAAATATACAGACGTTAGACAATACATGAAAGGAACATTTCAGTAATCACACTGGTAACTTCTTCAACTAATAATAATCCATAAATTAAAGGTTTCCCAAAATCAATCCCCTTTTGAAAGTTTTCTTTAGCTATTTTAGCAATTTGGAACCACCTAAAATATATTTAATGTAGTCATTAATTCATCACTATAGAAGTTTACCCAATTATCTATTCAGACCTAGTCTGGCAAAGTAACTTATCACCTATTCTCTCTTATTAGTGAACAACTATTGCTATTACATTTTAGCATTTATGATATCGGTCTTAGACTTTTAAAACCCTCAAGTTTCTTCAATAATAGTCCCTAGATTATTTATTATTTTTACAGTAATGTAGTTAGTTAAAGTCTATATACTCTTCAGAATTAAGATATTTTCCTCTTTTCAGTTTACGTGTACCTAAAATATTTTCAAATTAATCAATAATTTGTTCAAATTTCAACCCTATATTAATTCTCGGTCCTACAGTTTGATTGAACCAAATAAAACATCAATAAACATCACATTATTGCCTCTGGAAGAACATCACAGAACACCACATTTTTGCAACCCTGTATCACATGAAATACGTTCCGACGAAACCTCCCCGCAATTCGCAACCACGTCACATCCTGGAGGAAATTCAAACAGAAACAGCAATATAATCAACATCAACACACCTGCAGATATAATAACACATATGCATTTAAACACTTTGTTAGACCAGATGTGCTGGTCGTCGCGTTGGCCCCACAGATGTCTGAAACGTTCCATGTTCACCTTGATTGCTCTTTGCGAGCAGTAGCAAGGTCTTTCCCTCGTAGGTAGAGGAGGCACGTTACCAGCACGTCCTTTTATTTTCCCTCCCCTACTTTTCCTCTGGATGGCGGTTGGTGGGGCTTGCAATGTGACACGTGAACCCAAGCGTCACGCTCGGAAACTTTGATTGCTGTATTCGTTGTTAGAATGATCTCATACGGACCCAGCCACCTCGGGTTGTACCACGCCTTGCGTCTGTGATCCTTGATCCAGACCCACTGTCCTGGCTCGTAAGAGTGCTGTGTCTCGTACCTGGAACCGGCAATGCAGCTTTGACCTGTTAAGGGAGACCTTAACTATTTTTGTTAGTGACAACATCTATTAACATAATCTGCTTGTCTGGCCGGTCGTCCTTTCTGATCAGACTTGTGAAATTTCATGATAAACAGTAACAAGACAATATTTTATACATTTGAAACAGAATAAGTTCTGTTCGACAGGATCCATCATGACATCCTGTAAAAAGAAGAAATTAAATGTGGGGTGGACAGGGCAAGCATGCTTGCTCTCTGCCTTCCCAGAGTTATACGCTGCGCATGTGTGACACTGTTTATTTCTGCCACAACAATAACCTATCTCAGGATAGTTAGCCAAAATCATCCATGCCATTATTTTATTGGGCATATTTCACCATGTGGTCATAATTTACTCTGTTAGTGATATCAGCAAAAAATATCCTGTATCTTCGAAAAACATTGTAAGGGGTTAATATTTCAGTCAATCATTTCTCAATACAGTCAGGACATACATAAGAACAGGACGCTTAGTCCATTTGCAAAGTTCCATTGACCAAGGTTACATCCAGTCAAAAGTGTCTTTAGATGATTAGATCATATCGAAAATTTGTCTGAAGGCTACATCCTAAATAAAAGGAAGTAAGATTTATTTTGTTCTATTGTTGGATCTAGAATGGAAAGTTAATCACCATCAGACATGAAAATGGGAAGTATGATAAGTTTTACGATAAGACAGAAATATAAAATCAAAGTTTTATGGTTAGTACCATAATTAATCTTATCTATTAAAATTTCCATTCATTCACATTCACACACTTTCACACACAAACACACATCCCACCCCTCTCTGGCCAGAGAATCATACCTTTTTGTCTGCCATAGCAGTTTATGAACTGAATGAGGACCATATATTTTATTAGGAGTGGAATACCACCAAATCCGAACGGTAACAACTTTTACGACGGAAGCTACTGAACGTAGACACACTGTGGCATTCCCCTTGCCACAGTGTCTAAACGTTAGGATATTAATTATCAATCGTCCGATGCAGTCACAATGTGTTTGAGTTTAACACAGTGAACGTAAACCTAAAAAATCAAATAGATTAAACACTTTAAAATAATAATCATAGACCTTCGGTTGCAGTTGAGAGATTCAGCTTCAATCCCTCAAATGCAATTTGTCATTAATTACACAATTTCAATTTTTCAAAACTTTTTGTTGTTGCTCCTAAGCTATTTAAAAGAAGATTTGGAAATCTTCACACAATCTCGGATCCATGGACAAAAGCAAAAACATTTCTATCTCGTACCCTGGTGATGACAGCATGTGATTTCAAAAGTTTATAATTAGAAACATTGTTCTTATTGAATCCAGAAAACTACCTTTAAATGAAATGGAGTGACCAATAATTTTGCTTTTCTAGCCATAATGTCTCTTTGGGACATTTTGTGCCCTATATTTAGTAGTCAATATATATATAGTCAATAATATATTCTCAACAAATTCATGCTTTTACCACTATTGGTTTAAGTAATAAGCCTCACTATCCAAATCCAGTGTTTTAACTGATTGGTGAGTCAATCTCTCACTTCTGCTATTGAACTTCCTGTAGGGCAGCTGGACTGGTCCTATTTGAAAGCAGATTCAAAGTGTTAGTTGAAGAAATATGAAGAATTGCTGAAACCAGTGGATAATCAAAAACAATAATCAAGTTAATTGATAATTAACTAAATTTGAAATGTTCTCTGTAGTGATCATTGAAATTCAGCACCTGGCCCACAAGTGAGGGGATGGAGGTCTTTCTTTTCTGTGTGGATTGTCCTTCAGTTGACTTGTTAGGCTGATACGTTTGATCATCAGGCTGCAATGGCCCTCTCTTTCTGGCTTTTGATCCACCCTGGCACAACATTTCATAATGCATGGCAAAAATTGTCTTTAGGAAAAATCTCAAGTGAACTTGTCACCTTTTCCTGCACTGTCTCAGTTGACCCCTCAGAAGTGTCCACTTCCTCTTTCGGGAGCTGGGGAGCTGAGGGCACCACTTCCTCTTTCTCTCTCTCCAGTCATCCAACTTTTCAAGCCAGGCGTCTGAAACCTTGAACACTCAGAGAACTGCAAAACTCAAATTAAACTTAGTTTAATAACTAAATATCTCATCTGGTTATCAAGACAGCAGTTCTTCATTTTATTAAAAAGCGTCCTTCATTGCGGAAAAAGCAAGCATTCTTCATTGCCAAAATGCAGAAAAAAGCAGGAAAAAAACTCTAATTACAATACAGTTTTTTTTTTCTTAACTTCCTTTCTTTGTCTTTTTTTTTTTTTTTTTTTCTTCAAGAATCCAAAATAAAATGACTGTAAGATATATGTAATGTGCTTGTTCAAATCACACTTTATATTTAAATTGGTCACCCAACCTCATACTATGCATAATGCACAAAAAT
Organism: Chrosomus eos; assembly: GCA_036326025.1. Lineage (NCBI taxonomy): Eukaryota > Metazoa > Chordata > Actinopteri > Cypriniformes > Leuciscidae > Chrosomus > Chrosomus eos. Next base: position 10,184,030 of record CM070837.1, on the reverse strand, counting down.
TATCTTAGTTAAACATAAACAATTGGTTCTTCGAATCTCTGCAATGGATAATTTTTTTCTCAAGTTCTTTCACACTGTCTCCAGGGATAACGGGATACAAATTCTAGCCTACAGTTAGAAATTATAATATTTAAACACGTGTACTTAATATCTTATTATTTATTTATTACTTTAAGAGCACCTAATTGCTTAGTCTTATATACTCTATCTCATCTACATAAATAAATCAAAGTTTAACTCACAACAGTTTCTTTATGATTCAAAATCTCCTAATTATCTCAGAATGCATATTCTTATTATTATGATTTATAACTTTTATTTTATTTATTTATAACAATTTCTATAACATTTCTAATTGATTTCAAAATGTAACCATGCATAATCTCATGTTAACAATTGATCCATGTATCTTGTCTCAACTCTTTCCATGTGTCTTTATATTCTCTCAGAATTAAACCTTTATTCAAACAAAAAGCAAATTGCAGCATTACAGCATCTCGGGGTATTTTTCCCTCCCGGATCTGGTTTCCAGCATGACAAGTTGCTCTCTTTGCAGGAAGTTTTATTAACACAACAAATACAATACTCAACAAATACTTTTGATTGCATTTAACCATAATCATTGCTCATTGCCCTTAATAGACAAGGTAAAAACATTTTTTTTTTTCAAAATCCTTAAATCTTTTAATGTGATAGCCAATTTTACATAGGCTATGTATATATTTTTTATATAAATTATCTCACTGTGGTAAATTTAGTTGACTTTTGTCTTCTTCATATGATAATGAGATACATCGTTTAAACCTGGGCTCAGCCAGTGTGTTTTCCCTTCTCTTCTTTTTTTTTTTTTTTTTTTCAGCTAAATAATTTCTCAATTAAATTTCATTCTTCTAAAATCCCTCTTTTAGATTTCTCAGATATGGAAAATTTCAATTTCAACCATCAAAACAGAACAAACTAGAAACACGTTCCAAATTCTTATTTAAAAAAAAAAAAAACTTTTTTTTTTTTTTTTTTCATACGCACAAAAATGTTTTATTTTACACATCAAAAAGGAAAACAAAGACTGAAGTCTGCGTGTCCTACCTTAATAATTTTAAGTCCTTTTAGTCCGTCTGGAATGGGTCCCTCTGTCGAACAGGGTTCTGCAGTCTGGCAGAGTGAAGACAACATGGTTCCTCGTCCCCGTCCATCCGACAGAGGGAGATTCCGAGGACTCCTGGATTGGCTCGCCAAAATGTGATGGATTTTCTTTCCCTAAAATCTGACTATCCGCTTTCTTAAATGCTCACTCTGTAATACTCCAGCTCCCTGCGTCTACAATCGACAACCGCTGAGTTTTCCTAATCCTACTCTACTCAAGCCTCTTGCGTCTACAGTCGACATCTTAGCTTCGAGTTTTGCTGAACTACTCTACTCAAGCTCTCTTGCGTCTACAGTCGACATCTTAGCTTCGAGTTTCTCTTACCCTAACTTCCCCAGCTGCGCAGCTTTTAAATGACAGACAGACTTCAGTAATTATCCCTTAAATGCTTTTAATTAACGGCCAGGAGAGTTCTCGAGCAATACTCTCCCAAGTAAAAACAAGGCCGGTGGATCTCAGACAATTTCCATTGAGAATCCCACCGAAAACACGGAAAACAACAGTTTTTATACAATAGGGAGGTATGGCATAATGACATTAATTTGATTGGTTATTCATTTTCAGTCTCTTCTGTTACTGGGTAGAGAATAATTTGTTTTAACCATTACTTCATTTATCACAAGTTCTAACTAGTCATCTTGTCTAGTCTCATTTCCCATATTATGTTATTTATACACACATCATGGGTTCGACACACACACACATTCACCTAAAATACAGAATGTCTTAGAACATTGTATCAGAGATTTAGCAGGTCAAATAAGGTCAAATGGTAAAACATGTTTAGCTTAATATTCAGTTTAAATTTTCCACCACACGCTACAATAGTAATTATTTCGTTTTTCTTCGTTTCTGATGTCGCAATACATCATCCTTTCATGAAATCATGTAACATACTCTACCTTGTCTGTGGACATCGTTCACTCTAAAGCCGGTGCTGGGTAAACAGCGAGTGTGCGTGCGACGGTAGGCTAAATTATTTACGACAGCGGCAATGGAGAATTTTGTTTCCAACCAGTAGGGCGACCGAAGAGGAAAAGTTACTTGGTGTTACTTTAAAACTCAACTTTGATCACCAAAATGACATATATTCAAAAGTTTTGTCCATATTTAAAAATTCTTCATGCCTTAGAATAGCTTGAATGTAAATCTACACCCTTGCCTCATAGAGAATACGTGGTTCAATGAATTTGCAAATTAGCCCCGCCTCCGCTCACTCACAGCAGCTCAGAGTTCCACTCTTTGACGATCACAGGTTGACCTGATTGCTAGTTTGTGAAGTCAAAAACACCAGTGATTTCAAACTGCAAATTTAAGACTGTGTTTGGTTCACTGCAGTTTTAAGAAGAAAATACTCAGCAATGGTGTTGACTTATGAATTTACACATGGTTTGTCTTAAAGCATATTAAAAACACCACATATAAACAACATTAACAGCTTGATTTTCCCCACACGGGGACTTCAACCTCGGAGGTAACAGCATGCTTTCAGCATAATAATTAACCCTGCAAATCCTGATTTATCAAATGAGTCAGAAAAATCTGAAAAATTAAACCCTTAGACAAAATGTAAAAAAAAAAATAAAAAAAATTCTAAACTGTTTGCATGTGTGTGTTTTTTGTTGAATATCATATTTGATAGGATTTTATGATTCATATATAGTATGATATAGGAGAATATGGATCTAATAATCGAGGAAGAAAAACACCTCAATTTTATTCAGAGATCAAAACTGAGCAAAAATGTGCAATTTGGTGCAGTTGTTGGGCAGAAAAGTACATTCTGATAGCTTTTAATGTAAATCTTTATAACAGTATGCTGTAGCAGACTACTTACATAAATTGCATATAAATATCAGTCACTATATCTCCCAATAATATGTTTTAGTATTTAAATGATTATTTTTATGAACAAAGCTCTGCATTATATGCCTCCACAATAAAAACTACAATGTAATACAATGATAAACAAATCAACGTTTCTCAAAAGCCTGATGGATCATATTTGATACTCTCATTATAACATGATTTTTCTAAAAAATGATATATGGACAGTGTTGGGAGTAACGCGTTACAAAAGTAATGCATTACAGTAACATATTACTTTTTGCTGTAACGCAGTAGTGTAAGGCATTACTAATCAATTTTCAGTAATATTTTACTCGGTACATGTTCAGTAAGGCTTGCGTTACAAGTTACAACAGACTTAGTTTTAATTGTAAAAAAAAAAAAAAAAAAAAGCCTACACAGCAAGACCAGTTTTAATTGTAAAAAAAAAAAAAAAAAAAAAGCCTACACAGCAAGACCGCGAGACAAGCAGGCTAAATTACCTGTTCGTGGTCAGTCAATAGCCGCGTGTGGTGTCCAAGTCTGTTAATAAAAACTATATGGCAGCGTCTGATATATTTGTATAGCGATTTATTTTTACAGGAGTGCCGTGAGGTATGATTTCGGCCTCTGTGCTCGCGCTGGCCAGTGGAGAAGCGGCTAATGGTGAAGATGGCATGAAGAAGACTGTGCATTCGCGAGATGGACGTATGCGCATTAGGCTATTCGTTCTGTGTTTTCTTTCTAAACAGTTAGGCTATGTTTATGTGGTATTTTTCATGTTTTCATCACGCAATCATGTTTTTGATGCGGTGGTGACGCGTTCATTTAAGGGCAGCGGCTCTGCCGATAAAGCACCTAAAAGCTGTCACAAAGAACCGGCAAAAGCAATGATTATGAATATGTCAAATATAGCAAGGAGACATTTTACTTGTTTATTAATAAAGGCAGGATGAAGTTGACGATGCTGACTCGCGATCTTCGCAGTAGGAGTGCGCCAGAGAGAAATGCACATTTCATTTCATAAGCAGAGAGCAGTCTGTTTTCTTTCGTTTTGAATTGTTCTGTTTTACAAGTAGACATTTCAATATACATATATTTTTCAGGTCCGTGAATAGGCTAACTTATACGCTGAGTTTCGGTTCATTTATGAGTGAATTGTCCCTCCGTGTCGTGATTATTTATAATCGTCTGCTATATTTAACCTACTTCTTATTTATAAAATCCAGGCAATTGGTTGATGAAACATAGATTAAAATTAAGATACAATTAATACAAAACGAAATTCACTTTAAAGAAAGGCTTTGTGTCTTCTGTGTAAGGTCTCTGTTTCCTCATAAATGCAAACACGAAAAATAAAATAAAATTAATATTTTATGTTCTGTGGAGAGCCAATCCTTCTTCGTCCGATTTGCGCAGTGTAATTCACAAAATTACAACAACAAAAATCGTTTCCTCCTAAAAGTTTAATTTTTTTTTTCCACGCATGACTGTCTATTCCCTAAATATAAAATGCACGTGTAGACTGATATTTTTCTAATGTCTGGACTCCTTTCAGGGAGGAGCCTATGGATAAACAGACGTTTTAATATTTTGGTATATTAATGCATTTTCTGAGAATTTATTTTTCAAGTTTTGACAGTAAATGTCATTTCCATAACGCTGGAATTCCCAAATTTTAAATAATTTATCCTCAACTTGTTTTGTGGTGTAGGTCTACGTATTTTATAATATTAAGTTAACTTCAAATAATACTAAAAGTAATTTAAAGATGTGGTAGCATTGGATCTGGTATGGATAACACTGGGAGTTGGAAAGGGTGTGTCGCGATTCAGGTTTGTGGATCTGAGTGTCGCGATTTCGGTTTCATATCGCATATCGTTAAAGCCCTAGTCATTTTAGAATGTTAAGTTCTACTTCTGTATATTTATTTTGGTGAAAGTAACTCAAAAGTAATACAGGAGTAATGTAACGCATTACAATTCTGAGACAGTAATATTGTAAGGTAATGAATTACTTTTAAATAACAGTAACATGTAATATATAATGTATTCCAGTTTGGAAGTAACTTGCACAACACTGTATATGGATAATGAAGTTATTTATATGTTTACTTTATAAAAATCAGTAAAGATTTCACTGCAAAAACACAGTTTTTTTTAGGCCTTCTACATGCTAAAAACGTATAAAACTGTCAATCAGATTACAGAATGCAGAAAGATTGAGTGCAACAGGTTATGATCATGTTGATGATTATTTTAGAGACCTTAGAAATGTACGTATCAAATATGATCGATATATATACTTCTAAAAAATGTTAAAACTAATTAACCTAATAGGATAACCCTGAATTTTTTTTTTCAAATGTGTTTAATTATCTTCCTTGTTTCATCTTTGTGCAGGGAAAGCGGCCTGTCAATCTAATTGGCTTTAGCCTTGGAGCTCGTGTCATATACTTCTGTCTAGAAGAGCTCGCTAATGATCAAGGTAGGCTTTCTATTCTTTGTACGGAGTGGGTGAGAGATGAAGGGAACGTCCTTTTGTCTTTAAGACCTTGCTTCTGAAGAAGGTCGACTTAAGAGAGCTGGACATGGCCAAATTTCCTGCAAGCCAGACTGAGTCATTTTCTCTTAATCAGCCTAATGAAAGATGAAATGGAGAGGTGTGATGCTGTAAATGAGAATCTGTTCTCACGGAGCCGCTTGAAAGACATTCTGTCTCTTATTATCGGGCAGGTAGTGAAGGTGTGGTGGAAGATGTGGTGCTCCTGGGGGCCCCTGTGGACGGCTCCGAGAAAGCGTGGAAGAGACTCTCCAGGGTAGTGGCGGGGAAGATTGTTAATGGATATTGCAGGTAAGACACTATTAGTGTTACTTCTAAGTCAGGATGTCCTGATTGAATTTAAGAATCGGGATCGAGGCAGATGAAGCATTTTTTAACTGACTGGCTATCCTAAGCCCGATCCTTTATTTTACATCAGCTGTCATGCCGGTTCTGCCAACTGGCGACCTCCATTAAAAGGAAAAGAAGAAGCTCGTGTGTGTGTGTGTGTGTGTGTGTGTGTGTGTGTGTGTTGTGTGTGTGTGTGTGTGTGTGTGTGTGTGTGTGTGTGAACCAATGTGGTCTGTTCTAGCGCCTCACATATAAGTTCAAGGCTCAATGTTTATCATTTGATGCTCACTTTTGTAAGGAATCACTCAAAGTCATTTATTTACATTTTTTTATTTATCTTCCGTCAGACCTTTATGAGACTGCGTTGCATCTTGGCTTCGGACTTGAATTAACAGATGGCATTCTGACATTGTGAGCGTCACGCTTTCTAACCTTAAATCCACTTTTTTTCCTTTATGTTCAAATTATTTTTGCTTATTGTACATATAAAAATACAAGAAGTTTATATCAGTAGTCCCCTATTCATAATTGTGACCAGAAACAGCAATATAATCAACATCAACACACCTGCAGATATAATAACACATATGCATTTAAACACTTTGTTAGACCAGATGTGCTGGTCGTCGCGTTGGCCCCACAGATGTCTGAAACGTTCCATGTTCACCTTGATTGCTCTTTGCGAGCAGTAGCAAGGTCTTTCCCTCGTAGGTAGAGGAGGCACGTTACCAGCACGTCCTTTTATTTTCCCTCCCCTACTTTTCCTCTGGATGGCGGTTGGTGGGGCTTGCAATGTGACACGTGAACCCAAGCGTCACGCTCGGAAACTTTGATTGCTGTATTCGTTGTTAGAATGATCTCATACGGACCCAGCCACCTCGGGTTGTACCACGCCTTGCGTCTGTGATCCTTGATCCAGACCCACTGTCCTGGCTCGTAAGAGTGCTGTGTCTCGTACCTGGAACCGGCAATGCAGCTTTGACCTGTTAAGGGAGACCTTAACTATTTTTGTTAGTGACAACATCTATTAACATAATCTGCTTGTCTGGCCGGTCGTCCTTTCTGATCAGACTTGTGAAATTTCATGATAAACAGTAACAAGACAATATTTTATACATTTGAAACAGAATAAGTTCTGTTCGACAGGATCCATCATGACATCCTGTAAAAAGAAGAAATTAAATGTGGGGTGGACAGGGCAAGCATGCTTGCTCTCTGCCTTCCCAGAGTTATACGCTGCGCATGTGTGACACTGTTTATTTCTGCCACAACAATAACCTATCTCAGGATAGTTAGCCAAAATCATCCATGCCATTATTTTATTGGGCATATATTTCACCATGTGGTCATAATTTACTCTGTTAGTGATATCAGCAAAAAATATCCTGTATCTTCGAAAAACATTGTAAGGGGTTAATATTTCAGTCAATCATTTCTCAATACAGTCAGGACATACATAAGAACAGGACGCTTAGTCCATTTGCAAAGTTCCATTGACCAAGGTTACATCCAGTCAAAAGTGTCTTTAGATGATTAGATCATATCGAAAATTTGTCTGAAGGCTACATCCTAAATAAAAGGAAGTAAGATTTATTTTGTTCTATTGTTGGATCTAGAATGGAAAGTTAATCACCATCAGACATGAAAATGGGAAGTATGATAAGTTTTACGATAAGACAGAAATATAAAATCAAAGTTTTATGGTTAGTACCATAATTAATCTTATCTATTAAAATTTCCATTCATTCACATTCACACACTTTCACACACAAACACACATCCCACCCCTCTCTGGCCAGAGAATCATACCTTTTTGTCTGCCATAGCAGTTTATGAACTGAATGAGGACCATATATTTTATTAGGAGTGGAATACCACCAAATCCGAACGGTAACAACTTTTACGACGGAAGCTACTGAACGTAGACACACTGTGGCATTCCCCTTGCCACAGTGTCTAAACGTTAGGATATTAATTATCAATCGTCCGATGCAGTCACAATGTGTTTGAGTTTAACACAGTGAACGTAAACCTAAAAAATCAAATAGATTAAACACTTTAAAATAATAATCATAGACCTTCGGTTGCAGTTGAGAGATTCAGCTTCAATCCTCAAATGCAATTTGTCATTAATTACACAATTTCAATTTTTCAAAACTTTTTGTTGTTGCTCCTAAGCTATTTAAAAGAAGATTTGGAAATCTTCACACAATCTCGGATCCATGGACAAAAGCAAAAACATTTCTATCTCGTACCCTGGTGATGACAGCATGTGATTTCAAAAGTTTATAATTAGAAACATTGTTCTTATTGAATCCAGAAAACTACCTTTAAATGAAATGGAGTGACCAATAATTTTGCTTTTCTAGCCATAATGTCTCTTTGGGACATTTTGTGCCCTATATTTAGTAGTCAATATATATATAGTCAATAATATATTCTCAACAAATTCATGCTTTTACCACTATTGGTTTAAGTAATAAGCCTCACTATCCAAATCCAGTGTTTTAACTGATTGGTGAGTCAATCTCTCACTTCTGCTATTGAACTTCCTGTAGGGCAGCTGGACTGGTCCTATTTGAAAGCAGATTCAAAGTGTTAGTTGAAGAAATATGAAGAATTGCTGAAACCAGTGGATAATCAAAAACAATAATCAAGTTAATTGATAATTAACTAAATTTGAAATGTTCTCTGTAGTGATCATTGAAATTCAGCACCTGGCCCACAAGTGAGGGGATGGAGGTCTTTCTTTTCTGTGTGGATTGTCCTTCAGTTGACTTGTTAGGCTGATACGTTTGATCATCAGGCTGCAATGGCCCTCTCTTTCTGGCTTTTGATCCACCCTGGCACAACATTTCATAATGCATGGCAAAAATTGTCTTTAGGAAAAATCTCAAGTGAACTTGTCACCTTTTCCTGCACTGTCTCAGTTGACCCCTCAGAAGTGTCCACTTCCTCTTTCGGGAGCTGGGGAGCTGAGGGCACCACTTCCTCTTTCTCTCTCTCCAGTCATCCAACTTTTCAAGCCAGGCGTCTGAAACCTTGAACACTCAGAGAACTGCAAAACTCAAATTAAACTTAGTTTAATAACTAAATATCTCATCTGGTTATCAAGACAGCAGTTCTTCATTTTATTAAAAAGCGTCCTTCATTGCGGAAAAAGCAAGCATTCTTCATTGCCAAAATGCAGAAAAAAGCAGGAAAAAAACTCTAATTACAATACAGTTTTTTTTTTCTTAACTTCCTTTCTTTGTCTTTTTTTTTTTTTTTTTTTCTTCAAGAATCCAAAATAAAATGACTGTAAGATATATGTAATGTGCTTGTTCAAATCACACTTTATATTTAAATTGGTCACCCAACCTCATACTATGCATAATGCACAAAAATTATCTTAGTTAAACATAAACAATTGGTTCTTCGAATCTCTGCAATGGATAATTTTTTTCTCAAGTTCTTTCACACTGTCTCCAGGGATAACGGGATACAAATTCTAGCCTACAGTTAGAAATTATAATATTTAAACACGTGTACTTAATATCTTATTATTTATTTATTACTTTAAGAGCACCTAATTGCTTAGTCTTATATACTCTATCTCATCTACATAAATAAATCAAAGTTTAACTCACAACAGTTTCTTTATGATTCAAAATCTCCTAATTATCTCAGAATGCATATTCTTATTATTATGATTTATAACTTTTATTTTATTTATTTATAACAATTTCTATAACATTTCTAATTGATTTCAAAATGTAACCATGCATAATCTCATGTTAACAATTGATCCATGTATCTTGTCTCAACTCTTTCCATGTGTCTTTATATTCTCTCAGAATTAAACCTTTATTCAAACAAAAAGCAAATTGCAGCATTACAGCATCTCGGGGTATTTTTCCCTCCCGGATCTGGTTTCCAGCATGACAAGTTGCTCTCTTTGCAGGAAGTTTTATTAACACAACAAATACAATACTCAACAAATACTTTTGATTGCATTTAACCATAATCATTGCTCATTGCCCTTAATAGACAAGGTAAAAACATTTTTTTTTTCAAAATCCTTAAATCTTTTAATGTGATAGCCAATTTTACATAGGCTATGTATATATTTTTTATATAAATTATCTCACTGTGGTAAATTTAGTTGACTTTTGTCTTCTTCATATGATAATGAGATACATCGTTTAAACCTGGGCTCAGCCAGTGTGTTTTCCCTTCTCTTCTTTTTTTTTTTTTTTTTTTCAGCTAAATAATTTCTCAATTAAATTTCATTCTTCTAAAATCCCTCTTTTAGATTTCTCAGATATGGAAAATTTCAATTTCAACCATCAAAACAGAACAAACTAGAAACACGTTCCAAATTCTTATTTAAAAAAAAAAAAAACTTTTTTTTTTTTTTTTTTCATACGCACAAAAATGTTTTATTTTACACATCAAAAAGGAAAACAAAGACTGAAGTCTGCGTGTCCTACCTTAATAATTTTAAGTCCTTTTAGTCCGTCTGGAATGGGTCCCTCTGTCGAACAGGGTTCTGCAGTCTGGCAGAGTGAAGACAACATGGTTCCTCGTCCCCGTCCATCCGACAGAGGGAGATTCCGAGGACTCCTGGATTGGCTCGCCAAAATGTGATGGATTTTCTTTCCCTAAAATCTGACTATCCGCTTTCTTAAATGCTCACTCTGTAATACTCCAGCTCCCTGCGTCTACAATCGACAACCGCTGAGTTTTCCTAATCCTACTCTACTCAAGCTCTCTTGCGTCTACAGTCGACATCTTAGCTTCGAGTTTTGCTGAACTACTCTACTCAAGCTCTCTTGCGTCTACAGTCGACATCTTAGCTTCGAGTTTCTCTTACCCTAACTTCCCCAGCTGCGCAGCTTTTAAATGACAGACAGACTTCAGTAATTATCCCTTAAATGCTTTTAATTAACGGCCAGGAGAGTTCTCGAGCAATACTCTCCCAAGTAAAAACAAGGCCGGTGGATCTCAGACAATTTCCATTGAGAATCCCACCGAAAACACGGAAAACAACAGTTTTTATACAATAGGGAGGTATGGCATAATGACATTAATTTGATTGGTTATTCATTTTCAGTCTCTTCTGTTACTGGGTAGAGAATAATTTGTTTTAACCATTACTTCATTTATCACAAGTTCTAACTAGTCATCTCTGTCTAGTCTCATTTCCCATATTATGTTATTTATACACACATCATGGGTTCGACACACACACACATTCACCTAAAATACAGAATGTCTTAGAACATTGTATCAGAGATTTAGCAGGTCAAATAAGGTCAAATGGTAAAACATGTTTAGCTTAATATTCAGTTTAAATTTTCCACCACACGCTACAATAGTAATTATTTCGTTTTTCTTCGTTTCTGATGTCGCAATACATCATCCTTTCATGAAATCATGTAACATACTCTACCTTGTCTGTGGACATCGTTCACTCTAAAGCCGGTGCTGGGTAAACAGCGAGTGTGCGTGCGACGGTAGGCTAAATTATTTACGACAGCGGCAATGGAGAATTTTGTTTCCAACCAGTAGGGCGACCGAAGAGGAAAAGTTACTTGGTGTTACTTTAAAACTCAACTTTGATCACCAAAATGACATATATTCAAAAGTTTTGTCCATATTTAAAAATTCTTCATGCCTTAGAATAGCTTGAATGTAAATCTACACCCTTGCCTCATAGAGAATACGTGGTTCAATGAATTTGCAAATTAGCCCCGCCTCCGCTCACTCACAGCAGCTCAGAGTTCCACTCTTTGACGATCACAGGTTGACCTGATTGCTAGTTTGTGAAGTCAAAAACACCAGTGATTTCAAACTGCAAATTTAAGACTGTGTTTGGTTCACTGCAGTTTTAAGAAGAAAATACTCAGCAATGGTGTTGACTTATGAATTTACACATGGTTTGTCTTAAAGCATATTAAAAACACCACATATAAACAACATTAACAGCTTGATTTTCCCCACACGGGGACTTCAACCTCGGAGGTAACAGCATGCTTTCAGCATAATAATTAACCCTGCAAATCCTGATTTATCAAATGAGTCAGAAAAATCTGAAAAATTAAACCCTTAGACAAAATGTAAAAAAAAAAATAAAAAAAATTCTAAACTGTTTGCATGTGTGTGTTTTTTGTTGAATATCATATTTGATAGGATTTTATGATTCATATATAGTATGATATAGGAGAATATGGATCTAATAATCGAGGAAGAAAAACACCTCAATTTTATTCAGAGATCAAAACTGAGCAAAAATGTGCAATTTGGTGCAGTTGTTGGGCAGAAAAGTACATTCTGATAGCTTTTAATGTAAATCTTTATAACAGTATGCTGTAGCAGACTACTTACATAAATTGCATATAAATATCAGTCACTATATCTCCCAATAATATGTTTTAGTATTTAAATGATTATTTTTATGAACAAAGCTCTGCATTATATGCCTCCACAATAAAAACTACAATGTAATACAATGATAAACAAATCAACGTTTCTCAAAAGCCTGATGGATCATATTTGATACTCTCATTATAACATGATTTTTCTAAAAAATGATATATGGACAGTGTTGGGAGTAACGCGTTACAAAAGTAATGCATTACAGTAACATATTACTTTTTGCTGTAACGCAGTAGTGTAAGGCATTACTAATCAATTTTCAGTAATATTTTACTCGGTACATGTTCAGTAAGGCTTGCGTTACAAGTTACAACAGACTTAGTTTTTAATTGTAAAAAAAAAAAAAAAAAAAAAAGCCTACACAGCAAGACCAGTTTTAATTGTAAAAAAAAAAAAAAAAAAAAGCCTACACAGCAAGACCGCGAGACAAGCAGGCTAAATTACCTGTTCGTGGTCAGTCAATAGCCGCGTGTGGTGTCCAAGTCTGTTAATAAAAACTATATGGCAGCGTCTGATATATTTGTATAGCGATTTATTTTTACAGGAGTGCCGTGAGGTATGATTTCGGCCTCTGTGCTCGCGCTGGCCAGTGGAGAAGCGGCTAATGGTGAAGATGGCATGAAGAAGACTGTGCATTCGCGAGATGGACGTATGCGCATTAGGCTATTCGTTCTGTGTTTTCTTTCTAAACAGTTAGGCTATGTTTATGTGGTATTTTTCATGTTTTCATCACGCAATCATGTTTTTGATGCGGTGGTGACGCGTTCATTTAAGGGCAGCGGCTCTGCCGATAAAGCACCTAAAAGCTGTCACAAAGAACCGGCAAAAGCAATGATTATGAATATGTCAAATATAGCAAGGAGACATTTTACTTGTTTATTAATAAAGGCAGGATGAAGTTGACGATGCTGACTCGCGATCTTCGCAGTAGGAGTGCGCCAGAGAGAAATGCACATTTCATTTCATAAGCAGAGAGCAGTCTGTTTTCTTTCGTTTTGAATTGTTCTGTTTTACAAGTAGACATTTCAATATACATATATTTTTCAGGTCCGTGAATAGGCTAACTTATACGCTGAGTTTCGGTTCATTTATGAGTGAATTGTCCTCCGTGTCGTGATTATTTATAATCGTCTGCTATATTTAACCTACTTCTTATTTATAAAATCCAGGCAATTGGTTGATGAAACATAGATTAAAATTAAGATACAATTAATACAAAACGAAATTCACTTTAAAGAAAGGCTTTGTGTCTTCTGTGTAAGGTCTCTGTTTCCTCATAAATGCAAACACGAAAAATAAAATAAAATTAATATTTTATGTTCTGTGGAGAGCCAATCCTTCTTCGTCCGATTTGCGCAGTGTAATTCACAAAATTACAACAACAAAAATCGTTTCCTCCTAAAAGTTTAATTTTTTTTTTCCACGCATGACTGTCTATTTCCCTAAATATAAAATGCACGTGTAGACTGATATTTTTCTAATGTCTGGACTCCTTTCAGGGAGGAGCCTATGGATAAACAGACGTTTTAATATTTTGGTATATTAATGCATTTTCTGAGAATTTATTTTTCAAGTTTTGACAGTAAATGTCATTTCCATAACGCTGGAATTCCCAAATTTTAAATAATTTATCCTCAACTTGTTTTGTGGTGTAGGTCTACGTATTTTATAATATTAAGTTAACTTCAAATAATACTAAAAGTAATTTAAAGATGTGGTAGCATTGGATCTGGTATGGATAACACTGGGAGTTGGAAAGGGTGTGTCGCGATTCAGGTTTGTGGATCTGAGTGTCGCGATTTCGGTTTCATATCGCATATCGTTAAAGCCCTAGTCATTTTAGAATGTTAAGTTCTACTTCTGTATATTTATTTTGGTGAAAGTAACTCAAAAGTAATACAGGAGTAATGTAACGCATTACAATTCTGAGACAGTAATATTGTAAGGTAATGAATTACTTTTAAATAACAGTAACATGTAATATAAATGTATTCCAGTTTGGAAGTAACTTGCACAACACTGTATATGGATAATGAAGTTATTTATATGTTTACTTTATAAAAATCAGTAAAGATTTCACTGCAAAAACACAGTTTTTTTTAGGCCTTCTACATGCTAAAAACGTATAAACTGTCAATCAGATTACAGAATGCAGAAAGATTGAGTGCAACAGGTTATGATCATGTTGATGATTATTTAGAGACCTTAGAAATGTACGTATCAAATATGATCGATATATATACTTCTAAAAAATGTTAAAACTAATTAACCTAATAGGATAACCCTGAATTTTTTTTTTTCAAATGTGTTTAATTATCTTCCTTGTTTCATCTTTGTGCAGGGAAAGCGGCCTGTCAATCTAATTGGCTTTAGCCTTGGAGCTCGTGTCATATACTTCTGTCTAGAAGAGCTCGCTAATGATCAAGGTAGGCTTTCTATTCTTTGTACGGAGTGGGTGAGAGATGAGGGAACGTCCTTTTGTCTTTAAGACCTTGCTTCTGAAGAAGTGTCGACTTAAGAGAGCTGGACATGGCCAAATTTCCTGCAAGCCAGACTGAGTCATTTTCTCTTAATCAGCCTAATGAAAGATGAAATGGGAGAGGTGTGATGCTGTAAATGAGAATCTGTTCTCACGGAGCCGCTTGAAAGACATTCTGTCTCTTATTATCGGGCAGGTAGTGAAGGTGTGGTGGAAGATGTGGTGCTCCTGGGGGCCCCTGTGGACGGCTCCGAGAAAGCGTGGAAGAGACTCTCCAGGGTAGTGGCGGGGAAGATTGTTAATGGATATTGCAGGTAAGACACTATTAGTGTTACTTCTAAGTCAGGATGTCCTGATTGAATTTAAGAATCGGGATCGAGGCAGATGAAGCATTTTTTAACTGACTGGCTATCCTAAGCCCGATCCTTTATTTTACATCAGCTGTCATGCCGGTTCTGCCAACTGGCGACCTCCATTAAAAGGAAAAGAAGAAGCTCGTGTGTGTGTGTGTGTGTGTGTGTGTGTGTGTGTGTGTGTGTGTGTGTGTGTGTGTGTGTGTGTGGTGTGTGAACCAATGTGGTCTGTTCTAGCGCCTCACATATAAGTTCAAGGCTCAATGTTTATCATTTGATGCTCACTTTTGTAAGGAATCACTCAAAGTCATTTATTTACATTTTTTTATTTATCTTCCGTCAGACCTTTATGAGACTGCGTTGCATCTTGCTTCGGACTTGATTAACAGATGGCATTCTGACACTGTGAGCGTCACGCTTTCTAACCTTAAATCCACTTTTTTCCCTTTATGTTCAAATTATTCTGCTTATTGTACATATAAAATACAAGAAGTTTATATCAGTAGTCCCATATTCATAATTGTGACCACAAAGTCGGTTTACAATGTCTACCATTTTAACGTACCATTATACATCTACCAATGTCTATATATATATATATGTATCGGATCGGCAGATACAGACTCGGATCAGGGGCACAAAAAACCTGATCAGGACATCCCTACTTCTAAGGTACTAACATTTGCCGTTATGATTATAATTTTAACAGTGTACCCAAATTAACTCTCTTTTTATCTTATACAAAATGTTTTTAAAATAATATTTCAATTTAAAAGAACTGTTCTCTGCAAAATATATTCAAAGTGATGTTCATCATTACTCCAGTCTTCAGTGTCACATGATTCTTCAGAAATCGTTCTATGTTGATTTGCTGCTTAAAGGTGGGGTATGTGATTTGCAAAACGGCCGGCAGATTTTGAAAATAAACAACTCATAAGGTCCTACCTTCTCTTCTCCAACGCTGGCCCTGACTCCACCCATTCGAAAAACATGGACGCGCAATCAAGCACGAGCGAAAACTCAGATGCTCTCTCTCTCTCCTCTCTCTCTCTCTCTCTCTCTCTCTCTCTCTCTCTCTCTCTCTCTCTCTCTCTCTCTCTCTCTCTCTCTCTCTCTCTCTCTCTCTCTCTCTCTCTCTCTCTCTCTCTCTCTCCTCTCTCTCTCTCTCTCTCTCTCTCTCTCCTCTCTCTCTCTCCTCTCCTCTCTCTCTCCTCTCTCTCTCTCTCTCGTACCGGGGCGACTTGCACTTCCTGTGACTGGGTCACGAGCTTTGAGTATGCGCACGAACGGGACACGCGCGCGAGGGGGTGGGGGGAGGGTGGCGGGTGGTATGGTACAACCGTTTGAGTGACGCATTTTCTGTCCAATGATTCTAGATGGTCTTGAAAATGATTGGCTGGAGTTTTTCGAGTCCTGCCCGTTCCACAGATGATTAAATTACTTAATTTTCATTTCAGTGCTTCTAATTTACAGCCAGTACAGGGTTCCAGACTGCGACCAAATTGGTCTCATATGCGACTGTTTTTTGAGAATGTGCGAGTTAAAATTGGATGTGGTCGCAATAGTGCGAGTGGACGCTCGCGCAACAGAACGCCGCTGTATCAGCAGCTGCTGCAGTCCGTAACGTAACTTAATATGTTCAAAATGAACAAGTACATCATGAATCCATTTTTCAAACCGTGTTTTTGACTTGTCCTGAATCACTACGGTACGCCTATAATAAGTGTTTATATTATGACTTTCATCCCGGGTTCGGCTCGGTTGCGGAGTTGCCCAGTGCCTGTGTGACTCGCCATAGACATTAACGGAGAGAAGGAGCTCCGGCTACAATGTTCTTCCGCAAGACACGTGCAGTTTATTTATTGACGAACGTACACGTCACACGCATTGCACACTGATGGTGAAACGCGCCAATTACGAATTCAGGAATTAAGGCATATAAAAATGAAAAGGTCTCCCGAAACACCGTGCCCCTTTCTACGTCTTTCAGCGGTTAGATGAGAGTAATCGCTCCACAGAGGAAAAGGAAATTATTATAAAATGCAGAAGGTAGGAGTGTGAGATTTCTGATTTTTGTTACAACTATAAACTTTGATAACGAAAAATCTGTATCAGCCTATTATAATACTCTAATCTTTTAAAATGTAATGCATTAGACAGATAGATAGATAGATAGATAGATAGATAGATAGATAGATAGATAGATAGATAGATAGATAGATAGATAGATAGATAGATAGATAGATAGATAGATAGATAGATAGATAGATAGATAGATAGATAGATAGATAGATAGATAGATAGAATATAATTCAAATGTAAATAGATAGATTGTATACACTCTAAACAATGCTGGGCTGTTTAAACCCAAATGTTGGGTTAAAAATGTACTTTCAATTTTTAACCCAACTTCAACTTTCACTTTCAACTGTAATTTTTTTTCTTACATTTTTAACCCAACATTTGGGTTTGTCCATATTAGAAACATTTGTGTATAATTCAAATGTAAAATGCTTAAATTACAGATTAAAATTACTGTCCAAAATCCATGAAAATCCTGAAATTTGGCAATGATAATTACCATATATTACATGTGTTTTTATATAATATATTACATTTATTTATGCTGCAACCAGAAAGCCTTTGCTAGCCTTGGTCCATTAAAAGCACTATTCATCAGCATGCATTGATCAAACCCATGGCATGTAGCAAAAAAAAAGGTGCGACCAAATCATATGCTGGTGCGACCAACTGAGAAAGTTGGTAGCACCAGTGCGACCAGTGGAAAAGTTAGTCTGGAGTCCTGCAGTAAGTGGGTTAGGAATAGGATTTCAAGTGATTTTGAAAAAATGGTCAAAAAAGAAAATCACATACCCCACCTTTAAGAAAATTTCTTTAATATTATCAATATTGAAAACAGTTTTGCTGCTTCATATTTTTGTGGAAACAGTGATAAAAAAATTAGGATTTTTTGATGAACAGAAAGTTCAAAAGAACAGCATTTATTTAAAATAGTAAATACATTTATAATGTTACAAAATATCTCTGTCACGTTTGATTAATTCAGCAAGGATGCATTAAATTGAAGTATTAATATATTTTTAAAAATCTTACTGACCCCAAACATTTGAACAGAAGTGTTTGTCCAATATCATTCAGTAAGTTCATTATGCCTGATTTTCTGCTTATGACATCAGTTCAGATGTAAAGTTCAGAATTAAATTACCACATAATCTTCATCAATGCAAGAAAACCAATGACATGTCATATTTGCCAACTAGTGTCTCTAATCATACTAGGAAACCAGAAAAGGGTTAAAAGGTAACTTTTTAGATGAATACACATGTTTAATTATGAATTAGATCAGATTGTGTAATGGGTAATTAATTTACAAATCAAATTGAAATGAGTATTTAACAAATTACAGTCATTTTTTTAGGCCACCCATGAATAATTAGAATTGACACTTTATTTATTTAATAAAAAGTAACAGAATGTCTCAATGTTAACTCCAAACTAATTTGGAGATTGCGATTTTATTGTTTCAACCACATTTATTTATTTTTCTCATTATTGGTTTAGAGGGGATTGGCTTCTTGGATACCTGTATAGAAGTTCGTCTGTCCAGCTGTCTGTTGCTGGGCTCCAGCCAATCAATTCGCAAGACCGCAAAATAATCAATGTGGATCTGTCATCAGTGGTAAGCAAATGCGTGTGTGCATTGAGTATTGCATCCCTGATATTCGTTTTAAATGTTCTTCTTGGTGTCTGTGAGATGCATTCAATTTACTGGCTGTGAGTATCCATTCAACACAACTTCACGACATTACTTTAGCGTAGAGTCAAAGTTTAATTTCCTTCAGATGACTTCAAGCCTTAACCAACTGAAAGGTACTTTTTTATAGACAAAAGTGATTTAATGCTTTTTGCATTAAACACCCCTTACATGAATAGAAAGGCCATTGTTAAATTGTCAGCCACAAAAGACTACAATTACTGTAATTACTGTCACAGGAAGTTCCTCGTTGATATTCAAGTGGAGTCCTTAAATCCAGCTCTGTTTTGAGTAAAAAAGACTCAAAAATGTGTCATCTTATGCAATGCACAAATGTAAAAAGATAAAGACACTTCAACTTAATCCATTCATAACAATCCCTTCTAAGTTACACAGTGCAACAGATAGTCTGTACATCTCGACAGAGGTCGCCAGGCCCGCCGTCCATGTGATGTATTGTAAACAAAGGACTGAATCTGAGATATTCCTTATCTCACCGACACAGAATACAGGTTGCATCACATCGGCCTTAATCCAGGACAAAAAAAAGACATGCTTGTCGTGACTTTGTGAAAGAAGTTATTCATGAACAAATTATACAGCTTAGATAAATTGGCAGAAGATATGGCAAGGTATTGGTTTTGCGACTGCAATCTGAGGCATGTGAAGAATTGCACCTTCATTCGGCATGTGAAGAACTGTTAATAAGCAATTAAATTAGCATTTCCTGAAATAAATACCAGTTCTTGTAAGGCAGCGCAAAAATAGTGTTACACTTTTCAGGACTAACTTAGGCTTATCAGAACCACTTTAAAGGGATAGTTCACCCAAAAATGAAAATTCTGTCAGTAATTACTCACCCTCATGTCGTTCCAACCCTGTAAGATCTTCGTTCATCTTCAGAACACAAATTAAGATATTTGTGATTAAATCTGAGAGCTGGATCACTCCTCCATAGGCTTCTAAAGGATTGAAACTTGACATCCCCGAAAAGTTATTAACGAAATCGTTAAAAGAGTCCAAGTGACTACAGTGGCTAGATCTTAAGTTTATAAAACGTTGAGAATACTTTTTGCGCGCAAAAAAACACAAAAATAACGACTTTATTCAGCCATCTCTTCTCTTCCGTGTCATTCTCCTAAGCTGTTGACGTAGTGTAACAGCGCAGCGCTTCTGTGTTATACGTCACACGTAGGCTCACTATTGGCCGACGCTGGTCATGTGTGTGATGCGTGTGACGTTCAACCAGAAGCGTTGCGCAATAACACTACGTGAAATCTCCAGGCCCAAAGAGAATACTTGAATAAAGTCGCTATTTTAGTTTGTTTTTTTGCGCTCAAAAAGTATTCTCCTCGTTTTATAAACTTAAGATTGAGCACTGTAGTCACTTGGACTCTTTTAACGATTTCTTTAATAACTTTTCGGGGATGTCAAGTTTCAATCCTTTAGAAGCCTATGGAGGAGTGATCCAGCTCTCAGATTTAATCACAAATATCTTAATTTGTGTTCCGAAGATGAACGAAGGTCTTACGGGGTTGGAACGGCATGAGGGTGAGTGATTAATGACTTAATTTTCATTTTTGGGTGAAATATCCCTTTTTATATTTACATAAAAACTCTATAGTTAAATAGACCAGTTCAGTATGCAAATATTGCAGTGAAACCAAATGGTGGACTTTAATCAATGGAAGATTATCAAAGTTAAGTTTAAAATTTCATAAAAGTATAAAATTCATAAGAAAAAAAAATGTATAGCACACCTAAGAATTAAATTATTCGGGTTTTTTATATGTGTTTAATTTGAGCTATTTTCCAATGTAAATCAGCTTAAGTTAAAAACACGACTACCTACTGATAGACTATACATTATATTCCCCTTTTTACTTGTGAGAAATCAAATACGGCAACTTTATTGCCGTATTGCCCCCCCCCCTCAAATTCTCAAAAAAAACCTCAAATTTGATCGCTTTGAACAGTAATAGCATTGTGTGATGTGAGGTATCATGCACACCTGAGTTATGTGCAAAAGCATGATTTTTCTGAAAGGTTAGCAAGCAACACTAAAATTAAAATGAGGCTATTAATATTGTAATGCATTGCAAGCACTATAAAAATGTAATTTTGACTTAAATACTGACTATATTCTGTTCAACTTTTAGGTAAAAGGACACCTGGACTACATGCGTCAGATGGACACCATCCTAGTAGCAGTGGGGGTTCCTACTAGGAAGAGGCTGGACCTATGAGTAGCAAATTACAGCTTGTTCATTTATCTCAGGAAAAAACAGGCACTCCAGAATCAGCTGGCCAGAGCAGAGTCACAGGGGAACCATCCATGGACATTTCAAACAAAGATACTTTAGATGTCCCATCATCAAATGTAGATCAATATGAGAGGAAGGACTCTGAGAATGGCTGGGATATCCCTGATATATCCGATTTACTGGATTCCATCAGTGAATGTGATGGCGTCCTTGAATCCTGTCAAGGTAATGCTCATTCACAGTGTGTTCTTGGAGACGAGAACCATGTTGAACCATCTCAGGACCAAAGCAAAATAGACAGAGACAATGAAAGTAACACAGACTTTGAGCACACGTCCTGGGACTGGGACGACACAAACTGGACTGCTGAACACACAAACACAACCTACCAATCGCACACTGGAGCACAGAACCAATTAACCAATGGCAAACCTGATTGTTCTGAGCCAAGATGACATTTCCATGATTCGGGTTGGGTCTAGATGGTAAACCTCGCTCCGAGAAACTCTCAATGGAGTCACATTTGCTGCTACCAATAAGAGGGTTGGGGACTCAAATAAACACAGTGTTTGAATGTCGAATGTGAAACTTTTAGCAGAAGAAGGGTTACCATCTAAACACCACCCAGAATATAAAATAGCAATATAAGCTAGAACCAACTGGAACCTTGGTTTTTGCGAGTTTGGAATCACCTAATAATCTCATTAAGTTATTACTGGATATCATCTGTAATTAATATCAACACTGAATGTGATTTGTGATAAACTGCTATGTGAAAACTGTCAGTATTCTATGTGTACCATTTGCCCCCTTCATTAGAAGTGGTTTGTTGTTTAATTAAGATGTGAATTACAGCTCCACAGACAACCCACTTGACATTGTGTGAGGTATTAGTGAGATTTCTTTCGCTCTCGTCTGCTTTATCCATCTGTTGTTTTGGTTGTTATGGTAATGAATGAATGAATGAAGCGGGATGCGTGTTGAGACCATACTAAATGTACAATCTCTCTGATCTGCCTTGAGGAACGATGTAGTTTATGCACGACTAACCCATTAGCACATATCCCATTGATTTTTTTAGCACGGTATGTTTTAACACATTTTCTCACAAACCTATAATTATAAGTCACACATCTTGCAGTCCACAGTATATTGCATTTCTTTTCTCAGTCGGTGTATCAATCGTCCAGCGCATCGACCTGGTTGGGCAGCAGCAGAGGCAGGTCGATCCCGGCGTGTTCAGCGTCGAGAAGGTTAACGGCGTCCGTGGCCGTCGCTGGTAGTTGAGGCGGGTCAGACACGAGGGAGGGGGGTTCGGTGGGCAGTTGCGGTTCTCCTGAGTTGCGCAGAGAAAGGGAAAGTAGCAGTGATGGCCTACGAGGGGCTTGAGATGAAGAACAGCAGGGTAGAAGCCGTGCCAAAGCCCTCTTGAAATCCCTCATGAACATTGGATATATAATTGGGTTCATGGTGCTGTTACAGTAGCCCAACCAGGTGATGGCGTCGAAGAAGGAAGGTGGTATGCACTCACACACTGCCTGAATGTACAGAATAAAAGGTCTTAGATCACAACGTGAATACAGAATGTGGTTGAGACTCAATACCAAAGAGGTGGAAAAGGTCAAAGATGTCTAGTTCATCGGAAGTGGATGTCGGGATGCCACGAATGAAGAAAGTGAGACTAAGAGACAAAGATGGAGTGCTATTCACACACCATATTGTGTGTGAAGGAGGGCTAGAGACAGGCTTGCCCAGAAGCTGAGCAAAGTGAGGGACACAGATGGGAGGACAGATCGTTGTCAACTTGAGAGCAAGCTCAGGAATAATTGCTCTACAAAATAGGAACATTTCTCTTTGTCAAATTGCAATTAATTTGCCACCCATTCCGTTTTTTGTTGTGTGCTTGTTAAGGTCAAGGTAGGGTTCACTTTCAACGTGAATGAGATGTTTCTTTAAGTGTGATTTGTGGACTGACCTGTGCCATGTTGGTGATAAAAAAGGGAAGCCAGGCACCGAAGAAGAGACCCAGGAGCACTCCCAGGGTTAGGCTGGCTTTCAGAGCTCTCTTCCTTTGCCTGTGTGCCAGTCTGCGCTCGCTGTTCACCGACAACTGAGAACAAGAGATGGGGAGAGAGAGAGAAGAATATATTCATAGAGATTTCACAGTGATCCGCCTGCCAAGAGATGGGAAATAATGTTTCCTTGGCCTGGGGTAATTATTTATGTCTTTCCCTCTCTCAGATGAAAGCTTTTGAAAGTGAGAGTACCTCACAAGGTCTTTGCTATTGTCTTGAAAAGTTCTACCCTCCCTTTTCGCACTTCCTTATCTCCTAGTCCTTAAAATAAAAATGTCCTTTTCTGCTACATATTTCACCTTTCTTTTTGTGTTTAAGGTACAAGGATTTCTCTACACAATGCATTGTCAGCAATGGCACAGTGTTCACTTGCATAAGTGTTGGGGTTTTGTGAATAACCAATAGGCCGAAACAGCTTGCGAATGCTTACATTGTCGAGAGTTACCAGCAAGAATTTGCACACATACATAAAGTAAGACATCCATCACAATTTGCATCTAATAACTTTTTTTCTTTTTTTAGGCACTTGCTACTTCACAAATTGAATTCCTGTCGCATTTTTTTTCTCTGACTCAGGACTTCTCACCGGACCATGCCGCAGCACGGGTGGCTCCTGATGGCTGTAGTCGTCTCCATCATGCACGGCGTGACCGGGAGACGGAGGATGAGATGGTTCACCGTGTGAGTGTTGTGGGTAAGGAGGATGAGTAAGTGCCTCCACCTGTCGTGCCTGTCTTCTGGCCGCCAACAGGATCCGGCAGTAGGTGAAACAAATGGCCGTAGAGGGCAAGAAGAAGGTGAGAAAGGTCGCCACGAGGGCGAAGGGGAGAGTAACCCGCAGACGGCACTGTGTGGACGGCGTCCCTGACGTGGAAAGCTGGAAGTATGAAGAGGGGTAGAAGGAACTCAACGGCGAGACTGTGGCATTGGCGGGATAGTGCTCGGAAAGGTCTTGCACGCGACCGAGGCTGTGCCAGTCCATCTTGATTGGCAGGAAAGACGTAAGCGCTGCCAACCCCCAAGCCCCGCCCACCAGCAGCAAGGCACGGGGCGGGGTCATGTGCTGTTTGTATCGCAATGGAGAGATAATGAGGAGGTAGCGGTCCAGACTGATGACACACAAGTTGAGGATGGAAGCACTACAGCACATCACGTCGAAGCAAAGCCAGATGGGGCAGAACCCAGGCGCCAGCACCCAGGTCCCACAGAGCACGTTGAGCATAGCAGGAGGCATCACGACCAGAGCCACCATCAAGTCTGACAGAAAGAGGGACACCAGGAAGCAATTGGAGGTGCAGCGCAGCGACCGATGTGCGAACACCAAGGCAATCAACAAAATGTTCCCACAAGCTGTCACCAGAATTATGAGGGAAAGCATGACTGCGAGAAGCCAGGGACCGCTGCCACTAATGCTCCAACCATCACCGATAGTACCGCTGTCATTGAAGCTCCTGTGAGCCTTCCAGGGATCTGCACCTGATGCTGCCTCTACTCGAGGGATAGGTAAGCCACTCATCATCGAAGAGTTGAATAGGACTGTGTGCGCTTCCTCAGGTCTCGATGAAGCGAACACACATCCAGGGTTTTTCAAGTGCATTGAGAGAGTGATGCTGATGCTGAATGTGAAACAGTTGATCTGCGGGTCACCTCGCTGAATCCAATGCAGACCACCTCAGATGGAGAAAAAGATCAAAATGACCCGTTTATAGTAATCCTTTCCATCTTTCCCTTTGGCAAGGTTGGTGATTTCACTCCCTCTGTGCGCCTCAGTCACATCAGTGTGAGGATATTCAGCTGCCATCACTCCATTTGTTAACATGAGATGAGCAAAGCAATAAAATGACACATTTCCTTGTCCATAGTCTGGCTTCTTCAATGCTTAGCACCGGTATGAGCAATTCTGTGCCTGTCAGAGTATTTCAAAGCTACGTGTCATGATGACACTCTTTGGGGGAGGGCAACTGAGAGGTGGGTTTCAGTACAAGAGTCTGTGAGAAAGAGAGGGAGTGTTACAAGAGCAAGACTACCATTTAGATATTTTTAGATGAGTGAATTAAAAAAACAAACTTATCTCGGTCTGTTTCTTCCCATCAAGGTGGATTTCTTTTTGCTTTCTATGCATTTTTATGAGCTCAACGTTCTTTATTCAGTAATTGTGTGGCTGTAATTGAGTAAAAGGGAGCAGATGAGTGCACTAGTTAAGTGTTGGCGTCTTTGCTGTTCCTTTTGCCCTCCTAATCCCTGTATCGTCCACTTCAGGGTGCCTGCAGGATCCGCACTCTGCCGCTGGGCTTAAAGCGTGTCTGAGTATTGTGCTCTTAATGCGACTTTATGCACATTCACAGCCAATCATTATTCAGGGTTAATTGAGGCACGCATTTAACATCTTACAAAAGGCTTATGTAAATGTGTGCAACAATTTTTTTGTGATTGTTGATTACAATTTTTTGGATCTTATGAATCTATATAATTAGTTTTTTTTGCAATCTGCGAGATTGTACAAGAGTCATAGACTTCCAAATGCATAACTCATTGCTTTTTTTGGGTTTTTCTTTTTACAAACTGATTGTGTTCTGTAGTAATCAACTGCATGCTATAGTGCTTAATTTGTATGTTTGAATGGATATTTGTAATGTCGATGATCTGAGAATTAGAACTGAGAAAGAATCAAAGGGTTTTGAAATTAAAGTTTATTCCAAAAGAGAAGCTGAAAAGACGTTCTTCCTAAACTGTTGTACAGTTTGTGAACACCTTTGACAAATGCAAGAGATGGTACATTTAATTTATCATTTGTAATTTTATGAGCATAAACATGCCTGTAATCATTCTCTAAAGACTTAATTCTGAACAATGCATGGGGACTTATTTTGATATGTAAATCTACTTTTAGATTAAAAAAAAAATTAAATTAAAAAAAGGTGCAATTATTAATAGCAGCAGAAAGAAAAAAAAAGTATGCTTGTACTTCACAACTGGAGAACTGTCACCATGCCAACACTGCTCTGGACACAAAACATGTTTTTTGCTTTAAGCATAAGTGCACTAGTTCTGCGTGGTTGCCAAAAATCATCTTGGCCTGGGTCAAAAGCCAGATGACAATGTGGGTTGCTATCACTGATTTTTGAAATGATACTGTAGGGTCTTTTATTTTTATTTTTATATAAATTAAAGGGGGCGAAAAAAAAGAAAAATCACATTCGTGTCATCCTTTGCAACTTCAAATCTCCTTTATCATTTTATTAAATAACCACAGACTGCCCTGTACAAGAACATATATATTATGGAGCGAGAAAGACAAAGCAGTCATGCTTCAAATAAGAAAAGGCAGATGACAGAATCCATAACTGATGCAACTCTACTGCTCCTGGAAGAGAAGAGAAAACAGCTGTCAGGATTTTAAACACTTCAACTGATATTCAAATGTCTTGAGATTCCATGCATATGATCTTATGTTAAAGGTGACACAAATCAGCGTGTAGAAACTGACGTGAAAGAGAGCACATACAGTCCACCAAAGAAAAGCATACATACAAAACACTTTATGCAATTGGTACATAAGCATAAACAAAGCAAGTGTGTACAGTGATCATCTGCGTGCATAAAAATATTCTGGCTACACAATCATATTCATAAATGCCTAGTTTGAAGTTGTAGCTTTTTGTTACGGCTTTTAGAACTGATTAGGGTGAACAGGATTTCATCTAGTTTGTGTGACTGCATGTAATTGCTTTTGTTGTATTAATTATGCTGGAAATTACTTTGGCAAACTGAAATTGTTTTAAATGTGCTATAGAAATAAAATTTGGGTTGTATTGTATATTACTCTGTCACATAACATGCCGTGTTCAGAACAACTGAACATAATTGAACAAATTATTAGATGGGCAAAAGTTCCTTTATGTCAGTGTTATAATTATTATTAAACTAAATTTAAAAAAACATTTAGCTAGCTGTTTGCCAAGAAAACATTTCCAATTTTTTCATTTAGTTTAAGTTGAAGTACTAAAACAACAAAATTAAAACTACAAATAGACATTTAAAAAGAAAAAATGACAAAAACATACAACAGAGTGACAAACTTTAAAAAATTACAATGAAATTAAAAAAATAAAATCCATTTCAAAATATTAACAAAACAGTTCATCGAAATGATAAAATACTACATTTATTTTAGAAATTATTAATACAAATATTTTAATACATTAACATTTAGGATAATTAGGGACCAAGCACTAAAAATGTGCGTTAGTTTTATTCTTCTTACAATAACAATAAATTATCATTATTGCTGCGGATATGTACACCAAGATTAGCAAAAGATTCTATTTACACTATGTAAAATATCAGTATTTTCCTTGCCAGTTAGTTAAATAGTTATATATATATGAATACTGTGCAGATAGTATTTGCACCTCAGTGCTGTTGTAGATTAAATGGTATACAATAATAACAGAGGGAAAATGATTATATTTATTAAAATTATTGAATGGATATCGCCTTATTGGGACAATAAAGCCCTCCCTACCCCTAACCAATAAATACTTTATAATTAACACTGTTAATACATGTTAGACACTTTATTTCGAATGTTTTCTTAATTTTTATTGAAAATAAAGCCTTTCTGATCTGATTTGTGATGGGAACGGGGAAAAGTATAGTGAGTTCGGCAAAAGAAGGATTCTAACTCGGGTCGATTTGCGTCAAAACTTTCTACCATGAGTCTTACCCCTACACTATCCCCTACACTATTGTTACTGTGGACAATCCAGTGTCTTCCGTAATTTTGCCCAATCAGACATCAGTGGGCGGAGTTAGTGTAAATAGCCTCTGCCATCAAGGATACTTAAAGGGTCACTTCACCCATTTGCATTAAGGTTTGTATTGTTAGAAACCCAGTCATATATTATAATGATGGTGGAATTTTGCTTGTTTTTTTCTGAGATGGGAGAAAAAAGGATTTAAGTGTTTTACTTCCGTCCTATCGTGACGTAAATATCGTCATTTTGCGTCACGATAGGACGGAAGATAAATTTCATTGCATATTAAGAAAACTACAGCCTTTAGCTCATTATTATTCAAGGGCGTGGGACCCACTCACCCCACCGGCCTATTACAGATCAGTGGGTGGGACTAAACTTGAAGAAACTAAACTATTAATCCGCCATCTTGCTTGGAAGACAGCAAGCTAAGCTAACAAGCGCTCAAGGAGTTAGATTTACTATAATGGCTGAATTTACGACACACGATATGGAAGACGAGGATTTTGAAAATCTTTTGCTCGAAACTGATATTCGTGGCTATTTATACGAGTCACAATATAGCGAAGAGCAGCCGAGGCTGATGGAGGAACAAGAGGCGGCGGCGGCGGCGGCTGCGGCCGCCGCAGGAGAGCAGCCCGGCGCAGACGAGAAGCACGGGCTTGCTCGCGCTGTAGCGAATTGGTGGTGCTCGTGCTGTAAAACTGTGCGCCTATGGACACCGAGCTAGAGTCTGTCTGAGGCAGACACGGACATGGAGTGTTGTGTTGTGAACCATCCGAGTTTCGCACCGCATATGGACAGAGGCGTCCTAGATATAGCTATATTTCCGCATCCCGAAAATTAACCGGAAACGACAGCCGAAGCCAGCAGGGAGAAATGGACGACTAACTGTAAAGTAAGTCTTTTACATGTATATATGATTAATCTTGTCAAATATAAACAATATCTTAAAGCATTGTCACGTTATGATTCCCGTTTAAAACGTAACGTCAACAGTGAACTGTTTGTGCAGTAATGCCGCGTTCTGGATTAGTGGGAGTGGCTTCTGGAGCTGTTCAAACGCGTTGCATTGTGGGAAATGTGGTTTACCAAACTAATGCGCTATAAAGTTACTTTCTGTCATAACTCGGTCAAAAAGGCACCAAATTTGAAAATTTTGACAGATTTCGAATACATATATGACCCACTTTCAATGAAGATCAAGGTTCCCAGGGGTGAAATGCTCCTTTAATAGACACTCTGTATTAATTATTAATCTGCCATGGTAGTCAAATAGTAATTGTAGGAATATGATCAAATTTGGCACACTTATAGAGGTGGTCCTGAATAGTAATCTGACCAACTTTGGGGTCTCTGTGTTTTGACAAATGAGCCCGAGGTCTCCAATGCAAACTGATCTTTTTGCCACATGAACTGCAAGGTAATGGTGAGATTTGATGGTCTCTATAAATCAAAAACACAAACCTTAGCGACGTTACTGTGCACTACATAATGTGACCTGAAGTCATTCTGGCAGTTGGAGTACGCCATGCCGAGACCCAGTCCTGTACCAAACGCAATGGGCGACGTCCGGCCTGCAAAAACCAGCTTGATGATTAAGACATATTTTATTAGGTCTGGTTTACACAAGGTATAGTATAAAATACTTACGCTTGAAGAATACAACAGAGAACACAATTCCTAGACCCAGCCCAGTACCTACAAGAGAAAACCATTATATGACATTACAAAATTACTCTAGTCTGTGGTACTGTAATGTGTTAGAGATTGCAATACCGTGGTACTTTGATATGCATTGTTTGTATTTTAAGAAAATACCATGATAATATAGAAAAACGCTTCAAAACCTAGATTTACCATTGTATAATGTTCCAAATAGTACGGTAACTACCCATAGTAGTACTAGTAGTCACTGCCATAGTAACTAAACTATGACGAGATGAAGTTAGTAGAAGGCGGTCCTAGTACGTTAGTAAGTTACGTTAATTCACGCAGCACTTTTTTTAATATAACACAAAAACATGAGTTCTCAAAGCCTAATACGCTCTCAAAACATACCGAGTTACAAACTTAGACAGGATTTATGGGTGTACCGCCGTCTAGTCTCACACATTCACAACGTTTTGAGTCAAATCCGACGTGCGAGTGAGCGTCTTATCTTATCAATGACCCGAGTGCCCTACACGGACATGACCTCCTGCCGTGAACTAAGCAGATTATTAAATAAAACACATCCTTACCGACTTTAATAGCGCAGTCTGCGAGGCAGCGATCCCACTTTTGGCCGATCTCTTTCTCAGACATGATGACAGCAGCAGACTGGATGACTTTAGCTTGAAGGCTGCACTAGAACGCTGTCATACTTTCCTTCGCGCACGCCGACAGTGGAGGAGTGTATGCGCGCTCCGTGATGGCGCCACCAGCTGGACAGGCGGGGAAATAATGCACGTTTAATTAAAGAGATAGTTCACCATAAAAATGTAATTCCATCATCATATACTCAAACCTGTATGAGTTTCTTTCTTCTGTTGAACACAAAAGAAGATATATTTGAAGAATGTTGATGCACCCCATTGACTTCTACAGTATTTTGTTCCTACTATGGAAGTCGTCAACTGTGTGATTACAAACATATTTTAAAATATCTTATTTTGTGTTCAACAGAAGAAATAAACTTTTGGAATAACTTGAGGGTGAGTAAGAAATGACAACATTTAATTTTTTTGGGGTGAAATATCCCTTTAATATAATGGTAAAAAATTATGAGGAAATTTTTTAAAAAATTATCGAAATTTTGTATTTACCATCTGGTGTTGATCAGTCATATTAGACAAAAAATATATATATATATATTTGGATTTTTTTTTTTTTAAAGCTGCTTTATTGGAATTGTATGAAACTCTGTGACATTTAGAAAAAGCAAAAAAATGTTGCACTTGTGTCCACGGTCAAACATGACTGCCATAAGAAATTATTAGGAAATAGGCAAAAATACAGATTTTTTTGCATTCTACAAATCAGCCATGATGCAGAAAAAGTGCACAGCAATGAAGGGGTGTGACACTCTAAAATATAAAGAGTGCAAAATAGGAAAAATATCATTGAACAAAAATATATCACATGATTTTACTGGGGGGAAAAGTAACATTTCAGGTGTTCAGTCAATGACTTTTCACTGCAGACTACACAAGTGTGACTCCCAAATGAAGGGCAATGAAATCATAATTATATTAAAAAAATAATGCATTTTAAGTACTTTAAGCAAGCAAACTAAATAAAATGACATTTATTTAAATAGATCCAGTCCTCCAAAATGGCTGTTTTGAAACAAAAGCAAATCATACTGTATGTAAATTATTAAATGTAACCAAACGCTTGATTTCTGTAGAATAAGTTTGTTTTTATAAATATTTAGTAAAATTAACTGTCATGATGGTTTTAAAGTTTTAGAAAACTACAAAACATTCATACTCCATAATGATTCATCACATAAATATCAACCTTATAATGTAATATAAACTCATGTTTACATTAAACTTGAATATTTCTATTTTATTCTTTACATATTGAGTTATACAAAACAACAACTGTGGTACACGCATGATTGCTTTCCTGAGATGAAAATACAACAATTTACAATAAAAAGACGATTTTAAGAAGATTCTGGTCACATCAAAGTGTTTACAGATGCTGATACATACAACTTTCTCACGCTGACGTTAGTTATAGGTCTGCAAATCATCTGTTTTTAAATATACAGAATGCACTGTCAATTCAACCATGTGACCTAAGACCACCTATAAACCTGCTAAAGGTAAAGCTACAACTCAATTTAAGCCAAAAAATCTCATTTTAAAATACAATTTTTGTTGTTGTTGTTGAAAATGCAAATAGAAATAGAGGCAGAATTGATCTATAATGCACATTTGTTTAAGTGTCTGTTATTAAAACTGAACTTTTCAGAACAAGAACATTCAGAAAGTGCATCATCGGGCAGCAGGAAGCGAAACCAGGACAGTTGAAAAGAACACTAGAAAACCCAATACAGATTTTAACGTCAGCGGACGCCAGGTCACCAGACACACTAACATACAAACTGATATCTACAGTAACATTTCCTCTATTCAGAGCCCTGTTTCTCCTCCGTCTCTGGAGGTCTGTTCGGCCTCACAGCGCTGCTGCTGATGGACAGAAGATCCCTCAGCTCTTTGTTTTCAATCTGCATCAACAAAAAGGGCTTTTATTAACATGCACTGAATATTCAGCAATATTATATTGGTTTTACAGCACTGACACTATTGGATGAAGCTAAATAACAACACTAGTCTTCTGTAGAGCTGCCTTACAGCAGAATTAAACGTGTTTCATGGTGAACTTTGCAGTTATTGAACTAAACTGAATCAACACTGAACTGACTTGAGCTGAATAATGACACTATTGTCTAAAAAGACATATTCAGCTCAGTGTTGATTCAGTTTAGTTCAATAACAGCACAATTTGAATTAGTCTTATATTTTGATGTTTTCAATCTGTTTCAATGTTTTTAATTCTGTTACTTTCCTGTTATGTGAAGCTGCTTTCAAAACAATTTCTATTGTATAAAGCGCTATATAAATAAAGGTGACTTGAAAATAAAGGTGACGTACAAAAGCATAAATTATGAGTGTCTAATCAGGCAAAATTAAATAAAGCCCATACTTCAAGCTGTGCCAGTCGCTCTTTCACCGAGCAGTAGTGTTGGTCGTCCATCTGTACAGCCTGACGCATCACTTGACCCATTTCACAGATCCGCTCCAACTGGTTTTGAACCTCCTGGGAAAAACAACAACTTATTTTAGGTTTCATTCTGACATTTTTTGAACACTGAATCAGACTTATTTTAAAGTGCCTCCACCATTATGCTATTTTAAAGGAGCTGTATGTAAGAAATGTATTTTAATTAATCATAAAATGGCCCTGATATGTCACTAGACATTAAGAAATCATGTTCATTTCAAATACTTTTATCACTGACAACAGTAATCCGGCCAGGATATTGTCATTTAAAAAGTGAAGTTGCAGCCCTCAACTGATGTTGATATTGTCATGTTGTGTTTTGGTCTGATGCTCCACCCTCCACCTATCAACCAATCACGAAGTCAGTAGTGTTGGGGCATCCGGGTTGCCAGCTCTGCTCTAGTTACCACAGCTGCAGCTACACACGTTCCTACTGGATCCTGCAGCCAATCTGGCAACCTCGAGTCAGGGAGGAGGGGGAGGGGATACACCGCTCTACAGTAAGTTGAAAGTGATTGCAGTACCAGTTTTGGCCACAATCTTACATACAGCTCCTTTAAAGATTGCTAATTTTGTTTTGGAGTCTCCTACAAAAGGTTTACATGCATCCCGGGTCAAAAAAACACTTTCATTTTCTCATAATATACATTACAGCATCAGCTCTTTTCTCACAGTTTCTGAAACAGTTCAGTCTCTCTAAACCCCTCCTTTCCGAGAGCTACTCTGCTCTGATTGGTCAGATGGCTCAGTCTGTTGTGATTGGTCGACCGCTTGCAACGTATGTCCCGAAACCAAACACCCATTACCATATCTGAATTTCAGCTGTGGTGGATCTTCCTCAGCACTTGATGCATACGAACAGTAACAATGGCGTCGGTTTTACCGTATCAATTCAAGCCTGAGTCCTCATGCTTTGGATATGCAGAAAAAGGGATTTGCTTTCTCAGCACTGAAAAACAGCGTCTTCTCAACATCTCGACACATGAACCAAACTCTTCCAGTCTCAGCTACAACTACAGTGTTTGAGGGTCAAAGTAGACATAGACGCATGAAATTGTTGCATTATGCAAATTTGTTATAAACCCAATAAACTGGGATACTCTTTGAAACTTTGCAGACCTTTTACATTTAAAGGAGTAGTTCACTTTAAAAAAAACTTTTGCTGATAATTTACTCGCCCCCATGTCATCCAAGATGTCCATGTCTTTCTTTCTTCAGTCGAAAAGAAATCAAGGTTTTTGATGAAACATTCCAGGATTTTCTCCATATAATGGACTTCAAACGGTTCAAGGTCCAAAAGACAGTTTCAGTGCAGCTTCAAAGGGCTTTAAACGACACCAGACGATGAATAAGGGTCTTATCTAGCGAAATGATCGGTCATTTAAAAAAATAAATAAAAAAATTTAAGTTTTATAAGCACAAATGCTCGCCTTGCTCTGTTCTGTGATGAGCGTTCGTGACTCTCCTGTTCGAACTCGTTCATCAAAATTAACAAATCTTTTTTCGAGTCATGACTCGAAGGGTCCTAGATGAGACCCTTATTCATCGTCTGGAGTCGTTTAAAGCGCTTTGAAGCTGCACTGAAACTCTCATTTGGACCTTGAACCGTTTGGCTCCCAATGAAGTCCATTATATGGAGAAAAATCCTGGAATGTTTCATCAAAAACCTTAATTTCTTTTCGACTGAAGAAAGAAAGACATGGGGGTGAGTAAATTATCAGCAAAAGTTTTTTTTACAAGTGAACTAATCCTTTAAACAGCTGTATTACACACTACAGGTGGAACTCAAAAAAATTGAATATCGTGTATTTCAGTAATTCAAATTAAAAGGTGAAACTAATATAATTAGTATATATATAACTATATACAGATTATACTTTTCAGAGGGCTGACATTTCTGTATTTAAAATCCTTTTATTGATTTCATGTGAAATTCTAATTTTCTGAGATTTTGAATTTGGGGTTTTCATAAGCTGTAAGCCATAATCATCAAAATTATAACTGTTGCACGATACTCAAATTTTGCGAGTTTCACCTGTACATGAAAGGTAATATTTGAAAAAGCATAATAGGGGCACTTTAAAGGAAAGACATCTTATGTAATGAAAAGTACTAAGAAATCAAAGGTTTGGCACCATGGCATGATCCTGGTGAAGGTTGAGCACAGGTTTAGTATCCAGCTCTTTCTTCTCCATCATCAGCTGAAGCATCTGCTTTCGGTAGCGGCCCATGATCAGCTCTAAAGCGTACTGGTGCTCCTCCAGAGACAGCCAGAGATCTGTGAACAGCACAGCGAGTTAGATCAAGGATTCACTTTTGAAACGTGAGACTCTATGAAGAAACTCAAGCTTGCCTCTGTTCTCCTGCTGGAGATCTTTGATTTGGGTGTTCTCCTGGGCCAGCAGGACGTGAGGTTTGTATCTGGACAGCTCCTGATACTCTGTGCCTTCCTCTGTGTACTAAAGACAGGACAAATACAGCTTCATATTGGGTAGTTATTGTTTATTCTTCATTTGGTGTCCATAGGGATGCAACAAATACAGGGTTCTGGGGCTATACAATACAACTACTAATGTAAATAATGAACAAGGATAATCATTTTATATATATATATATAAAATACACATACAATTATTATCCTTGTTCATGATTTACATTAGCAGTTTTATGTAAAAACTGATATTATATATATATATTTTTAACATACATTCTTAGATACAGTATATTTATATACATGTATTTTTTCAAGAGAGAGAAGAATATTTATTTAACTAATCTAATATCCAAATAATCAAGTAGATAAACAACAGAATAATCAAACAAAGTGATCATTAGTCACTGGCTTGAAATCAGCATAATTAGTCTCAAATGCAAAATAAAATTTGATTGGTAGTACTAAAACATTAACAAATATTCTTTGTAAACTTCAACCATCAAAATTATCGTTTTTATTTTTGTATTCCTGATTTCACTTTTCAGCTTTAATGTGCATGTCAACAGTACAGATTTATAAAATCAGACATCATATCCATTATCAGCCAAAACACAAAAATAGGAATTATCAGTTATCAGCCAAAACTTTAATATTGCATTCCAAGCTTTTATCCACATATTTTTCCAGGAGTAGCCAGAGGCACTGCAAAAATTATGTTCTTACTCGGTATTTTATTTTTTTGCGTCTTGTTTTAAATTACAAATATCTAAAAACTCTTAAATCACCATACAAACAAACTAAAGGACAAAAATGACTTAAGAAAGATAAGTCTTGTTTTCTGAAAAATTTATAAAAAAATTGTTTATTCTTAAAACAAAAACATCTGCCTTTATAATATAAGCCTTTGAATTAAGTTTATTTGTCATACCCCACTGTCATATTTTTTCCTTTCTCATTTTAAGCACAAAATAAAATTAAACTTAAGCACAGTCACAGACTCACTATCTGAAGTCGTTTTTCTTATCAAGTAAAAAAAAAGAAAAAAAAAACACTGAGTAATAAAAACATTTTTGCAGTGTTTACTACAACCTTTGCTCATCAGCCCAGATACACACTAGTATAAGCCAAACGCTTTGCAGCAATAAATCATATTGTGCAATGTAACGTTACATGCAATAACATGCAAACAACCATAATTCGTGCTGTCATACTACAGGTGCACTGTAGGGTGGTTAGTAAGAGATGTAATATCATGCCTTGTCAGGGAGAGTGTTTCCGACCTCCTTCATGCTGTGTATCTTCTGGCTGAGGACGCTGGACTGATCGATGAGACCCTCCGCGGCGTTATCGTGTTCCTTCAGCCGCTCCAGGAGAGTCCTCGCGTCGCCGAGCACCTTCTCCAGCGAGCACGACATCCTCAGCGAGCGACACACTCAAACTACACCGCTGTGCTTATCGAGCGCGACGCATAACAGTACAACTACAACAATGTTGAGATATATTACATATTAACTTCCTTATTTCGATCACAAAATGCAAGTCTAATACGATAATCGATTAGGGAGATCTGTCAACTAACTAACTAAAGGAACTTCCTGTACTAGTCAACGTCAAATACGTCAACGTCTTTTGAACAATTTATCTTCAAAATAAAAGTCTGTTTGGTAAAAAAAATAAAAGTACTCAAATTTTTTTTTTTAAACTTGTTAAAAACTTAAATTGAGCATATTTTTTTAAATAGTAAAATCAGCATGAAGTCAGTCCCAAAAGCAAAACGATGCAAAAAAAAAAACTTCAATGATATAAAACCGTATTTATTCTCCGCAAAATTTCAAGATTGTATTATCATGTTTTTATTCCTGAAGACTACAGCTTTAATGTACATGACAACAGTATAGATCTGATATATTAGCCATCATATCAGTCATATCAACCATGACACAAAAATTATTATCAGTTATCAGGCATAATTGTAATATTAACCTGAGGTTTATACTACTTAAAAAAAAAAAGCCTGTTTGGGTGAAAATAAAAGTAGTCAAATTAATGAACAAATTAATTTGTTAAAATTACTACTTGTAATAGTACACAAAATGTACATTGCTAACAAATTAACATATGCTTGTAAAAGAAAAATAATTTTTCTAACCTCTATTAGAGGGCAGAGCCACGAAGAGAGATATGACTCTGTTAGAGGGTATGCGCATCGCATGACGTCACCGCCAGCTGGAGTGATTGCGGTTACGCCCACTGAGTGGCAAAAAGACTGAGCGGCAGCATTGGTTTTCAGCGTGAATGCCGTAAAAAAAAAAAAAAAAAAAACCTTTTAAAATGGGAAAAAGCTTTGCGATTGACTGTACAACTACATTTGACAAGAAATCTGAGGTATCCCAGCCAACATTTGTATGTGGGGCCCATATGGGTATGAAATGGGCTGAAAAATGGGGATTGATCCCATGTAGGATTGTCCGCGGGTTACATAATGGCCCCATGTTAATTGCCCAGATGAATTTCATGTAGGATTGCACTTGGTACTATAGGCCGGACCAAGTGGGCAACATGCACAAGACCCGTTACAGGTTTGAAAACTGGTGGACGAAGCACGGCAAGAAGAGTTGAAGATAAAAGGCACTATTTACTCAATTTTTGGTAAGTTAACTTAAATGTACGTCCATAAATATGTATTGCTTAATGGTGTTTAAGCGATTCATATTTTGAACAGAATTCATGTCAGATGCAATTATTTATCGACTTGTTAACAATTGCGTGTTATCACATTTGGGATGTAAAAGTGTTTGATTCCAATATCCCTATTTCTGTCATTAATTAACTACTGACCTTCGTTCATTTTCGGAACACAAATTAAGATATTTTTTATGAAATCCGAGAGGTTTCTGAACCACACATAGGCAGCAAAATATTGCAACTTTCAAGGTCCAGAAAGGCAATTAAAGGAACATGCCGACTTTTTGGGACTTGGGACCAGAGTTAGATAAGTCCATACATACCCTTTTCATCTCCGTGCGTGCCGTAACTCTGTCTGACGCAGCCACCGCTAGCCTAGCTTAGCACAAAGACTGGAGGTAAACGGCTCCAGCTAAGTAGCATACTGCTCCCAATAAGTGACAAAATAACGCCAACATTTTCCTGTTTATATGTTGTGATTTGTATAGTCACAGTGTGTACAAATAACAAGGTCATATGACACAGGCATCTTTTAACCATATACATACTGGGAACTATATATTTTTAAGAATGTTGGTAATCAAACCGTTGATGGTAGCTATTTACTTTCAATTGTCTGGTTACCAAAATTTTCTTTTGTGTTCAACCGAAGAAAGAAACTCATAGAGGTTTGGAACAAATTGAGGGTGAGTAAACAGAATGATGACAGAATTTTCATTTTTGGATGACCTGTCCCTTTAACTTTTATTGAACCCAGAATCTTGCTTTTAAGTCTTACAAGTTATTTGTAGTTATTTTGTGACTGATTTCGAAAAGATTTTCTGTACTTGAAAAAGTAAAATTTTGTTACGTTGTAGTAATTTGCTTATTTTAATAAATATTTTTCTACAACAGCTTTGACTTTGTTTTTTTTTTATGTTTATTTTAATGCATTTACATCAATATAATGGTAAATAATAGAGTACAGTTTACTGTTAAAATGATTCTTTTCAGCTTTTTAAATGTTAAACTATTACAGCATCTTCTTGAAGTTTGGGGGTATTTACAGGATTTTATTGGCATCTTTATTGCCAGGTAAATACTGTACTTTAGTGAAATTACAAAATATTGCTGTATTAATAATGTTACTGTAAAAAAAACTACAAATTACTGTATTTCATATACAACAATTAACAGTAAATTGCTTTGCAGTATTATACTGTAATCAATTTTACAGCAATTACCAACATTTTGACAGGACTTTATTGGCAACTTTTTTGCCAGTAAATTCCTGTAAATTCTACAAGAATTTTTTTACAGTGCATGGAACAAACAAGAACACTTGCACAACTCCGTTGATGCTCTTCAAAAACAAACTCCATCCACTGGTCCCTTAACGCTGAGTTCTTTGGGAATCTGTGCAGCCGATGACTTTCCTAAAGCCGAGCACACTGCACAGCGCTTTGATGGGCGTAGGCTACTGCTTTCTCTCTCTCGCTCTGATCTACGTGTGCGTGCGCGCCCTTCCGGGAGAAGTGCCCTTATTAGGACCCGTATAAGGAAATTCCGCCCCATCTGATGTCACACATGCCCATACCAAGGGGGTAATCCATCAGCCGGAAGTTGAAGCTGCCTCCGGGGCCGCCATTGTAGCTGGCTATCACCTCCTGTTAGCATCCCATTGACTCCCATTCATTTTGGCGTCACTTTGACAGCGAATAACTTTACATCTGAGGCGTCCAAAGACTCCATTTGTCCATTATTTATTTCTAAAGAAACACGACAATGTATAAAAGGCTCCATTACTGTGTATCTTACGTTATGGCCGATTTAGAAGCCGTTTTTGTAAATATAGGCTAACGACTGCGTCATAACCCCGCGACTCTCTGGCGCACACAAGATCAATGACCGTATAGACAGAAGTAGAAGCTCGGGGGGACGTGGAGGCATACAGTCAAGGGAGAAGCCCATAGATAGTCATAAAGTTGCTCCTGCTGCGAGCTCATGGACCGCTCATACTCACGATCTCCGGCTCTGCAAGATTCGGAAGGGAATGATTCAGATTTCGGCTGGCGCAGCTACTAGGTTGCTCACGTCACATCTCCGTCGTCAAGCTCAGTTTGAGCATGCGCAGTACGCTTGGCTATCAGCAAGTGAGTGCCCATGTTGGGCTTCAACTCTCTCCGTTGAAATCAACGGGGTCGCTGTGTCCATTTCTTTTACTGTCTATGGCCCATACTCGAAAAAAAAATTCCGAAACTTGTGACAAACCGGAAGGAGTATATTTGGAACAGAAATACTCCTTCAAACGTACAACTTAATTTTTGAAACTTTGTCCATGTTTAGCATGGGAATCCAACTCTTTAACAGTGTAAAAAAACTCAGTATGCATAAAATAGCATTTCACCCCCCTTTAAGAATTTTTAAACTGGAAACAGGACTAAAATATTTCAGCAGAGTATTTTATGTCTTAAGAGGGTAACATGCAGGTGTGTCAGGAGAGCATCATGACAGAACACAGATCAAATATACATGTAGATCACAAGATGAGAGTAAATACGTTCAAATGTTACAAGTTTTATCAACACATATATATATTATTTTGGCCTTTTTAAGGCCTTTATTGACAGGACAGCTGAAGACATGAAAGGGAGAGAGGGGGAATGACATGCAGTGTAAAAAAGGCCCCCTTGTGGCCGCTAAGCATCAGACACTTTACTGTGACTTTCTCTCTCCTACTGGAAGACACCTCGCTTTTCCTGGATTCTTAGCCAATCACAAGTTGACTCAGGATCGCTGCACGCTGGTAGCATTCTGTCCGAGACTTTTGCCAGTAGTGTACGCTGACCGCACGGACTTACAACCCGGATTGATAGAACTGCTTTATTCTGTGTGCATCTTTACAAGTAAGAATCGGTATTTTGTTGTTATTTAACTGTCATTGCTAAGGATAGATTGGTAGTGTTTTGTCTGTTTAGTGTTGCTAATGTAAGCTTAGGCTTTTCCTGCCCGGCTAGGCCTCATGTCGTGATGCTTCTTTCTATCGATGTATAGGTTGCCACTCGGGCATTATTCTTTGGTTACACATTGTAGAATACCAGTTAAGCACCCTCTGCGCATAGTTTGTAAGCTATCGCGGTGATATTCACTCTCAATCCAGTTAATCGGTTATAGCACGCACCTCCCGCATGTACACTGGTCGTCACGTCACAACTCTTGGAGTGGCCTGGTGTAGTTATTTATGCG
Source organism: Chrosomus eos (assembly GCA_036326025.1). Taxonomy (NCBI): domain Eukaryota; kingdom Metazoa; phylum Chordata; class Actinopteri; order Cypriniformes; family Leuciscidae; genus Chrosomus; species Chrosomus eos. Next base: position 10,142,921 of record CM070837.1, on the reverse strand, counting down.
ACCAGCAGAGGGAGCCATTGTATTGCGAATGATTTATCCTTTCTCATTGTTATAGTTGTAGCCATAGATATCATATAATAAAGGCTAGATGTCTTGTCCGCGTGCTGGCCAATAGAGTGCCGAAGTTATGACGTCACTTTGTAGGACAACTCGGAAGTTAGCGGCGCATTGGTTCCCTCGATCGAAAAGCTATGCATTTTCCCCATAGACTTTTGGAAAATCGCAAAAAATAAGATCTGTGTTCAACAAAGAGTTGTGACCCTTACACGTTTTGTCTATCAAGATAATCTTTACAAGTTAATCCAAAATTTATACATTTTGAAGCCTAAATAAAGCCATCAGATATAAAATGCTAACACAATAAAGTTTAAAAAACCACAAGCAGGTTATAACTGGTGTGTTTTATGTCATAGATCAAAACGTGGAAAATATTTAGAGGCTTTATTAACCATAGACCTTATTCCAGGCGATTTAGCAAAAACCCATTAAAAAAACCCATAGACTTTAGGGCGAGGGAACCGGAAGTGCTAAAATGCTAACTCACTTCCGCGTTTTGGCCTACAAAGTGACGTCATAACTTCGGCACTCTATGGAGGTCGACATCCGCACACAGCGGCCATCTTGCTTGTTAGGTTTGTTATAAAGTCAGAGATGTAGTTATGTCTGCATACATATGAATAATTATAACAATGGACTTCCATATGAAAGAATTATAGCCACGTTAATAACGAGTGTAAGGCCCCATCCTCACTACTACGTTTTCGTTTAGAAACGGAGACCTTTTGCTACGTTTGCACCTCTCGTCCACACTAAAACGGCAAAAACGGAGACTTAAAACGGAGAAGTTTAAAAACGCTGCATGCCCGTTTTGCGTTTTGAAACTCCGGAGGGCGTTGTGTAGACGGCTCAAAACGGAGAACTTTAGAAACGGATGACGCAGACGCTCACGCTTGGCTCTCTGATTGGGTGTCATCAGTCATGACGTATCATTCCCTGGTGCTGTAACGTTAACTGCCTACATGCGCCGGAGGAAAGCTATTATTCCAGCGATCTGTGACAATTCCCATGCCGTGTGCAGCGGCGGTATCGACCGTGCATGGAGCGTCGGTTTTGGGTTAAGCCGGGAAGAACCAGCGCATGGTGGGATAATTTTTATCAATGAAGTTGTGTTGTGTTTACACCGGCACGCGCATGCCCAGTGTAGGTGAATGGTCACGTGATCCGCGTTTTCAGTCGTTTTAATGTGGACGGAGAGCGCAGCTAAAACGCTGGTGTGGACGGAGATCGTATTCGTTTTAATCCTCCGTTTCTAAACTAAAACGCAGTAGTGTGGATGGGGCCTAAGGAACCAAACCGTTAGTAAATCCGTCAAGATTTCAGCGAGATAAGAGGATTTGTGTGCGTGCTGATCACTCACTTTAATTCACACCTTCCCTGTGGCAAGATGGCCGCCGGTGATGCCGGCCCGGAAGTGACTCCGAGTGCCTTAAAACATCTAGCCTTATATGGATATCTGTGGTTGTTGCTGCTTAGACCCACAGAACAGCCTTTTTCATTCTTTTAATGACAGTTTCGGCCATGTTAAAATATTATTGTATTTTATTCCTGCTATATTATTAGCATAGGATACAGTTAATACAAATAGAGGTTTGTTCCATGATAATCATTCATTTGCATTCAACTAATTATGTTTGTTTTATTTTTTATTTGTTTCAGAACCACACATCAATGTACATATTCAATCATGTAGTTGTAAATTCAATAAATACTTCCAATGAAGAAATCTTGCGTGATTCTGACCGATCACCTGCTGTGAGCTCTACCTAACGATCCACAAACTATCTTCTTCTGCACATGCAGCAAAGGGCCAAAGGTCAGGGGTGAAACCCAGGCCCAGTGCATCGAAGAGTACACCTCTACATATGAGCGCACGCTCCAGCATCTGAGCCATCCCTTATCAACACCAAATATCTAAACTAACCTTTAGCTGACGGCACAGTGAATGAACCATGGTCATGGATTCGAGAGTTGAGATTGTTCTTGATATTTAAAAAATAACTCTTTAAACCTTTGATCGGTTCATACTTTGAGTAAACAACATCTATTAAAGTCTTCTTAGTGTCATGAAAATAACCCGGGGCAACAGAATCAACTTTCATACGACACCCTTCAATTTCAGTATTTTGAATGTAACATACCATTTTGTGGTAAGGAGGGGCACTTTCAGTGTAATACTTAAACATTTCTGAATTGATCTTGAAGGTCTTGTATTCCTTCAACAAATTATCCAGGTTCTGTAAATACTCATCGATTGCAGCTTCAATTACATCAACACAGTCTGATGCAGGTTTTCCAGCCTGAACACCCAGTCGAGCCTCATGGATCAACATCTGGACGTGGAAGGCGGCTCCGTTGACCCAGATCTTAAACCCACGGCTGCTCATCTGTCCGTCATGCAGCAGGGAGTTTCTGAGGATGGTGAGATGTTTGCTCAGCTCCTGTTCCAGTCTCTTTATTTCCTCCCGTAATTGTTCGGTATTGTTCATGTACATGCGATGGCGTTTCAGATACTCTGACATTGAGTCTCGGACACTCGAAGCTTTCTCTGCCCCAAACACACGTTGTAACAGGCTGTATGTGTCAGCACTTGCCTGAGTGCCGCCCATGATGATGATATCTATGATCAAGGAAACCATCAAAGCTCCAAGTCCAACAGCATTCGGGACTAAATTCAGTCCGCCTATGGCAGCTCCAAAACTGCTGATGTAACCTGGCACCGTTTTGAGCATCTCATCAGAGTAAGCCTGCAGCGCAGCGTTAGAGTCGGAACCAGAATATTTCAGCAGAGACTCATCTATGCCTACATCTGGTAAAAGGGATGGTTGTTTTAACATGTCTTCATAAATCTGAAGAGCAGCCCTCTCATGGTCCTCCTGTGAGAATGAGCCGCCCATGATTATTCCTCTCGATCTGTGATCGCTCACACAGAGTTCAGATGTCCCCTGACCAGCAGACTGAACACTAAAATCAGAATACTGAGATAAAGCCCAGCCAGCACCCTCATATATAACCAGGATGACAACAGCCAATCAGACCTCTGGAAAATGGTTATGCGTAGGGTTTATATAAGCACAATGTTTTGTGTTGTTCATTCATTTACTGGACTTATTATGAGGCTGCATGTGTACTGGAAAAGACAAGTGGATTTTCAGCCTAATGCTCCCTTTATCACATCTATTCTGTCACAAAAAAAAAATTTGTTCTGGGTCATATGAGGGTAAAGATGTGATTTTCTTTTGTTGGTGCGAATAAAGCCTCCCAAAGCCCCTCCACAAAAGCTGTCTGGCTCAGACAATATGTCTATCAGTGAGCATTATGTGAGCACCAGTGGCTTGAAAACATTGTTAATGTTTTCGGGAAGCCTGTGATGCCTCAGCCATATCCAATGTGCCACGAGCCAATAGTGGAGCTGCGTTCGAGCGGGCGATCTGTGAGCAACGGTCTCGAAGGGTGTAGAGTCAGCTCTGTCTAAAGTCTAACCCATTGTAATCAGTGTTGGGGAAAGTTACTTTTAAAAGTAATGCATTACAATATTGCGTTACTCCCAAAAAAAGTAACTAATTGCGTTACTTAGTTACTTTTTATGAAAAGTAATGCGTTAAATTACTTTTGCATTACTTTTTCTCATTTGGGCTGGGCTTGCTTGTTTGTTTTTTAATAACAACAAAAAAAGTTCTATTTTTGGCAAATGTTAAGGCCCTTTCACACCAAAATGATAAATGCAAGGAAATGCATGTTTAATCCTGTACAGTAGAGGGCGCCGCTCAAACAAACTGTTCAGCCATTCTTCATTACAGAACAATAGGATACAGGAGAAGGAAGTTCAACACGCTTATTTCTACATCTAATCTTGAGTAATTTTTGCCTATTAGTATAGTTGAATTAGATAATTGAAGGTTAGCAGCATTGGTTTATAAATTGAGATTAAATACATAAAATATATTTGTGTAATTTACTATAGTTAATTATAAAGTTTTGCATAAAATTCTGAGATGGCATTTTACTGTTTTTATTCATTTTGGGGAATGCTGAATGTTTTCCTCCAAGTGAGATGAGTAAATGCATGTTCATATTTAGTCTAGAACTACAATAAGCATCATGTTTACTCTGCACGCACACACACACACACACACACACACACACACACACACACACACACACACCAACTCACTTTGTTTCTATCAATATGAGGACAGGAGAATTGTCAGTCCATACATGTGAAAAAGTAACTAGCGTTACTTATTTGAAAAAGTAACTCAGATATTTTGTTGCAAATTGAAAAAGTAATGCGTTACTTTACTAGTTACTTGCAAAAGTAATCTGATTACGTAACTCAAGTTACTTGTAATGAGTTACCCCCAACACTGATTGTAATATAAACACACTGATTTGTTATTATGGCAGTAAGTGTTTTCATTATAATATGCATACTGGCTTTAAACCTTTGAAAAAATATATATAACCCTTCAGGATTTCTTTAGCTCTGTATAATTTAACAGTTTTTCATAAAAAAGAAATGTTCGACCCAAATGGGTATTTTTGCGTCTCTGTTAACGTTGAGATTTTGACAGCTGCTTCTCCCAACATGCTTTTGGGTGATGTAAGCCATAGACAGAAAAATGAATGGACACAGTGACCCCGTAGACTTTGACGGAGACCAGCGAAGTCTATTAGAAGCACTTTCCCGGTGATGGCTGAGTGTACTGCGCAGCCTCAAACTGAGCTTGAAGGCGTAGATGTGACGAGAGCAACCAGTCTAAAAGTTGTAAGTCTTCTGGTAGCGGTGCCAAGAGAAATCCAAATGTCATATGAATTCACTGAAGTATTTCCAATCCATCAAAACGTTGCTGAAATATTTTGTTCTGATACTTTCATGGACTCTCTAAGGGCTTCTCCCTTGACTGTATGCCTCCACGTGCCGACGATTGCCTGCGAGCTTCTCCTGACTATGCGGTCATTTCTCTACTGTGCGACAGAAAGTTCCGTGGTCATGACACAATCGTTAGTCTATCTTTCAAAAACGTCTGCTACTGAGCCATAACGTACAAGGTAATGGAGCTTTTCATGCATTGTCGTGTTTCTTTAGAAATAAACAATGGACAAATGGAGTCTTTAAACGCTTCAGATGTAAAGTTATTCGCTGTCAAAGTGACGCCAAAATTAATGGCAGTCAATGGGATGCTAACGGAAGGTGATGGCTAGTTAGCCTCAGAATATCCCTATAGGAGGAATGCTTTCCGGATGCTCGCACACAAAACATTATGTTGCCATGGAGAAGATCAGTTAGCCATGGGTTACACCTGAGCTGGGGTTCTGTTTTCCCTTTTGTTAAGCACACAGACTATTTAAAGCGCTCTAAGGCAAAGAAAACAGGGCTCAAAATTAGCACCATCTAGCCAAACGCTGGTAAAATATGCAAGTGGTTGGTAGTTCCCCTCTGAGGGAACTCGCGCTGCGTCGAGAATCGACACATTGGGGAACGCCTTCAACGTGACGCACGTGTCTGAAGTTTGTATAGAACTAGTCCAACCTTGTTTGGTGTTGCGTCATGACGTCACTCGTCATGTGGCGGTGATGCGTAAGCTTCAAAAGGACGCCGGAAAATAACCACGTCAGCTTCTTGTCTTCAGCAAGCGCTCTGTGTCTACCGTATGTCTTATTTGGTGTTGTTTGTCACTTCATTAATAGTATGGCGAGCAAAAGCAAACAATTCAGACAGTGTGCGTCCCCTTGCCCGCTTTATTTGAGCGAGGGTGATACACACTCGCTCTGTGTAGTTTGTTTGGGAGTGGAGCATAAACGGGCAGCGCAGGGCGCTGTCTGTGCAAACTGCGATTAAATGCCACTAAGAACACTCCGCTCCCACCTGAGCCTGTTTGATGAATCAGGCCAGGCTTGCACTCCCCGTTGATCAGGTCCCATGTCTGCCGAGGCAGTGCGGCGCATGCTTTCATGGGGATCGCAGATGGAGTTGGCGGATGATGCTGAGACGACCTCGGCCCTTTCTCAGTATTCAGAGGCCAGCTCCATGGATCCTGCTCCGGGATCAGAAGCTAGCTCTGCGGCTTCTTCCGCCCGTGAGGAGGATCCGATGCTCGAACTATCTGGCTCCGAGGAGCTGTATTTTTTGAGCATCAACGCGCGAGAATGCGAGGACTCGCCACCCCATTCTCCTGCCTTTGAGCAGCTGCTGGAGGTTGTGACCAGGGCCGTGGCTAAGTTAACCCTCTGGGGTCGGCGGTATCTCCGGCGATACCAGCTCACTTTTTTCCTTATCAGTGCAAAAGAGACTCAAATTACTCTGTTGATTTTGATCTTACATATAAGTGTTGTACATCATTAGATCCTGTTAAGTGTCTATTTTTTTGTGGGTACTCACCATAAAAACAAAGTGTTGTGCTTTTCGTCAAATAAAGAAAAATAAACATGATGCGTGTTTTGCCTTCTCTCTGTCAGTGAAGTCCATTCTGAAACACGTCTGAAAAAATAACTGTAACTCAGTCAATACTTGTCACAGAGATACGAGAGATTTCTCTTTATGAAGCTGAAATTCTCTTCTTTTAAATTAAGTAATTTATTTTAAAAAAAAATATTTCCAGTTTATGTAATCTGTTTGAAACAAAGGAGAGAGGTACAGTTCTTTCGTTCTCCCTTCATTATCTTTAATTAGCTGAGACCGCCACGCCCCCAGAGCTTTTCACATGGTAAATAGGCGATCTAACGTTATGCATCGCACACGCCATAACAACACGAAGTTTCTTCATCAGATTCACTGATGGTTCATCGCGTTTTGAGGATGGCACGCTACTCCTTCAGATGATTCTGGACAGCGAGGAATAATTCACCTTTTCCTCAGAAGAATTTGAAACTTGGACGACCAACGGCTGCATTTTGAAGAACGAATTGACCCCGCCGAGGATACAAGTTCGGAGTAAGTTGTTTAGTGTTATATAATTCCTTTTCTGATCATAGAGCTCAAATGAATTTTCAGACTATATTTTGCCTAGTTTTGGCTAGCTTTTGACCTAGTTTGGCTTTTGTCACAAACAAACATAAACTACAAACAAAACTCCCTCGTAGGGGAAAACAAGAACGATAACAGGCAGAACCAGGAAACACAAGGAACATAGAAAACTTGGACAACGAACCAGCACAGGACTGTAAACACAGGGAGACTAAATAGGGAACAAACAAAGGAAGGTAACGAGGCAGGCAGGTGAGGGACATTAAACAATAACGAGATAACAAGATGGGCGGGTTTGACAATTGACAGGAGAGCACATGGCACAAGGAAATAACATGACAGCCATGTGCTCTCAACAGACCAGACTAACACAAACATATGACAAACAGGGAGTGTCACAGCTCTGTCACTAAACCAAGAGAAAACCCAGACAAGGGTGACAGAACTGTGACAGGTACAAAATGCTTCATGACGAAATCTGGTGGGGACGCGTACCCACTGCCCCCACCGAAATCGACGCCTATGCAAATATGTGATACTGTCTAAATACAATATATTTTTTATATATAAATGTTCAGTTCTACCAGAAAGACTCGGGAGATAAAATGATGTAACAAAGCATCCATTTATTGGCAGCCCAGCAAGCAATTATTTGCAAAGTTCTTTGGCGTAGGCCCCGTCCATAGATCGTAATCCGAGGGTAGCGGATCAGCATCTCCTGCCTGAAGACGAAGGCAGGGGCGCAGCCGACCCCCCAGGGGAGTATAGACGGGACCGTCCTGGTGGTGGTGGGGAGGGTGGAGGTTGTTGTCGCGTCGGCATCTGCAAACTCAAACATGTGTAAGTACCGATCTTTTATACGATAAGAATAAGGACGTGATTGGATAAACTTGAAGGTAACAAGTGACGCAGTAATTAAGTCTTCCTGGCAGAACTTATGCTAAAGCTTTCATTTTTGGTTAGTCTATGACACTACGTATCATGCGTAAATACTGCTTTATGCACAGATGTTCGTGAATAGATGTGTAAATGTTTGAAATGTAGTGATGTGTCGTTCGCGAACGATCCGTTCATTGAGTCTATCAGTAAATGTGTGCGGCCTATATGGGCCATAAACAGATACTCGCAGTGACGCGGTCTATACGGCCCATCAATAGATGTTTCTCCGTCCATCAACAGATACATTGTGCATCTATACCCATTAATTGTCCATCAGTTTACTTTAGATAATGTGCTAACAGTTTTTTTGTTTTGTTTTTTAGGAATGTGGCTGCATCGTGCTCTCCTTCTCCAGCAGGTGTCGTTCAGTTCTCAGTGCGATCGAGAATCATACTGAGTAAGTGCATAGATGTAATATTTACAGATGTAATGTAGCCTAATTGTGTTTACATCGTCATAATATAAAAGTTCATATTCTTGTGTGAAATATTTTTTTTTTTTATTCATGGCAACTAGTGATTGATAATGATGATAATACAGTTTCTTTGATTGTGTTATCAGCATGCTCACACTTTTTCTTTCTTCTTTTTTATAACAGATGTGACAATGAACGTCCAAGCACCAGTTCCGAAGAGAGGCAAGGCAAGCAAACGAGCAACAGGCAGTCACTCTGTCATGGAAAACAGAGACCGATGTTGACATGGTTCCACAGACACTGCGATTCCTTCCTGCACGGGAAACTGGACCGCAACTGAGCTCTGCAGACTCGCATTCGCCCATGAGTCTATTCAAACTATTTTTTTTTCAGAAAGTGCTGTGTCAACTCTGTGCCACAACACCAATGCCCAGGCTGCCAAGGCAAACTTAATTTTCTTTAACCTGTGATAGTTTTTTTTTTAGGATTCTTTGAATGCATTTTTTTTTTATATAAAAAAAAACAAGTTTGGTCTTTTTATTTTTTTTTTTTTTAAAGGATGTGTTAAGTGATAGGAATGACTTTAAGTCTTTACAATACAATACAATACAATTTTATTTGTATAGCACATTTAAAACAACTGACGTTGACCAAAGTGCTTAATAAAGCAATACAAAAAGTAGACAAAACTTGCACATAACAAACAGATACACGTCGAAGAGGAAAACACGGACACATCAAGGTATGTTAAAAGCTAGTGAAAAAAGGTGCGTTTTCAGTGAAGTTTTAAACAATGTCAGAGTTTGGGCAGATCTGATATTTGAGGGGAGGCTATTCCATAATTTGGGTCCATAAGCTGCGAAAGCACGGTCACCCCTGTTTTTTTATCTGGTCCTAGGGACATAAAGTAAGTTAGATTCCCCCCATCTTAATGATCTTGACTTCAATTTTGGGTGAAGCAGTTCAGATAGGTACTGGGGAGCTATGTTATGTAGAGATTTAAAAACAAAAAGCAAAACTTTAAAATCTATTCGAAATTTAATCGGTAGCCAGTGAAGCGAGATCAGAACCGGAGTAATATGTTCAAATTTACGTTTTCCTTCGAGCGTGCAGCTGCATTTTGGACTAATTGTAGACGGGAGATATGTTTCTGAGAAACTCCAATATATAAAGAATTACAATAGTCCAATCTGGATGTTATAAATGCATGCATGGCTATCTCAAAGTGTTTACCAAACAAAAACGGCTTAACCTTAGCTAAGAGACTGTTGTGGCAAAAACTTCTGTTAAACATCATCACTGCGTAAGAGACACTCAGAGTCAAATTAATAAAAAGCGAAATATTTATTCTTGCAAGAAGGCGCAGTCGCCATAACAGCCGTTACATTCTGTGAAGTGAGTGGCGCGCACCAGGAAGACATGAGACAGCCTTTATACTCTTTTCAAGGTTCCTTCTCACTCGCTGTACTTTTCCCCCACTCAGATAAGGTCCCCATTGCTGTTCAGTTTCTACTTAAGGACACAAACTGGTACTGGAATAAACCAGCCAAATCTGACCATTCCTAAGGTCAAGATGTCCTGTCCCATATATTCCTGAAACGTCACGCACAAGCACGTACACACATATACTTTTACACATTGAATAGATTAGGAATAAATGACTATTAAAATTTCTACAACAAGACGAAGATGGAAAAAGCAGGATTTTACCACAGCACTTATCTGCTTTTCAAGGTTAATGTTGTTATCAATCCAGATGTCATGATCCGGGTTCCTCCTTCTCTGTCTCCCTCTTGTGGTCACACAGTACACATTACACTATCACTTTTGTCTCGTCAGGTTCAGCTGTTCCCGTTTACCTTAATCTCCGCTCACCTGTCCCTCCTTTCCTCTAATGCTTCCTACTATTTCTAACCCTCTCTTTGTCTGTCTCCTTGTCAGTTTATTGCAAGCTATTCATGCAGTTAACATTGCTCTTACCTCTCTCATCTAAAATCGTGTCGTGTCCTGTCCTGTCCTGTCCTGTCCTGTCCTGTGTGGTTTGTGTGGAAGCCTCGCCTCGAGCTGGTAGATTCATCCGTTATCTTACACGCTCACATAACTCTGCCCTGCCAATTCAAACGCTGTGTTCCTGGCCAGACGCGGTATCCAGTTAACGGTACTCTCGACGGGTCTCGTCTCTCTCGGCAGTCTGCACTGGGGTCTCAGCCTCGCCAAACGCGTTGCCGCGTTTCAAGAATCCCAGTGATTATATTTCTACTACCTGCTGTTTATGTTCTATTTCTACAAGTGAAGATTTCTGTTTGGACTGTTTCTCGAGAATCCTGAGAAGATTTATGTTTCTTATTTAATTCAGTGATTCGTGCCTAATTTCCATTAAAGGGATACTCCAGGATTTAGCATTAAGCTTTGTATTAGTAGAAAACCAGTAGTATTTTCGAATTACCGTGCTTCCCCCCCTCATATCCCCCTGATATGAGAGAAAAATTAATTTTTAGTCTGGAAAAAATCCTCCGATGACGCAAAAATCGTCATTTTGCGTCATCGGAGGATTTTTGCGTCATCGGAGGATTTTTGTGACAGAGCCTAAAGACTACAGCCAGTGTTCCGCATGTTTTCACCACGCCCATATGGGGCGGGATCTCACTCACAGACTGTAAAGAGAATGTCCGCCATCTTTCTGTAAAAGCTATGCTAACAGGCTCTTGCCTCTTGGTCTGTGTAAAAAGTTTGTATAGTAGGCTAATCACGACGGCGGAAGATAGTTTTGAAGTTGAAATGGCAGAAGGGGATTTCGAAGATCTGTTGCGAGAATCTGATGCTCGCGGCGACCGGAGGCGGCCGAGCGACCGCGGCCGAGACCTCAGCCCGCGGCCGAGACCTCAGCCCGCGGCCGGAGCGAGACCTCAGCGCCCAGCCGGGCCCCGGAGCGAGACGCTAGGCCCGCGGGCGGAGCGAGACGCTAGGCCCGCGGGCGGAGCGAGACGCTAGGCCCGCGGGCGGAGCGAGACGCTAGGCCCCCGGCCGGAGCGAGACGCTAGGCCCGCGGCCGGAGCGAGACGCTAGGCCCGCGGCCGGAGCGAGACGCTAGGCCCGCAGCCGGAGCGAGACGTGAGCCCGGCCAGACTTACAACGCAATTCAGCACCATTTCGATGGGAATTTATAAAATAACTCACGATGTATCAAATCAAAGCAAGCATATTTGTATCCATTTTTCGGATTCTGCCGTCTGTAACCGGTAGGCGTGGTTTGGGAGTGGCCTCATAAGGGCAGCAAAGCAAGGGCATTCTGGGAGTTGTTGTCTTTCAGCCACATGAGTAAAAAATAAATTTTCTGCCTTTTCTCAGTCTAGAATGCTTCAATTTCAAAAATAATTTCACATTTCTACTATATAAATGACCAATATTAAATACACATTCATCTTCCCACAGCTGGAGTATCCCTTTAAAGACTGTATCATTGTGAAACTCGCTTTTGGTCCTCTGTCTCTAAACTCACAACACCAGTCCCCCAGATTACGAGTACAGGTGGTACTGTAAGGTGACATTGATTGAAGGTCACAAACATGTGTACTATGATCACTGGGGCCAAACAGGATAATTTCTGTCTTGTTTTCATTTAGACTCAAAAAGTTATCAGTAAGCCATAATTTAAGTTCATATATACAGTCCAGTAGTGGCTTTAAGGCCGAGTTGTCATTTCGTTTTAGGGGCAAGTAAATTTGGGTATCATCAGCATATAGGTGATAAGAAACCCCATGTTTAGTAAAAATGGAACCCAGAGGTAACATATACAGATGAAATAGTTCTGGCCCAAGGATAGAACCCTGCGGAACGCCGGACCCAAGTTTCATTTTAGATGAGCACTGTTTCCCGATACGAACAGAATAGCTTCTGTTAAGCAAGTATGAGCGGAACCACTCCAACACCGTGCCCCTAAGACCTGTGGATAATTCTAGGCGAGTGATTAAAATATCATGGTCGACAAGGTCAAAAGCAGAGCTGAGGTCCAACAGGACCAGAGCCACAGATTGCCCTGTATCAGTACTGAGAATGTCATTCATGACACGTAGAAGTGCAGATTCGGTATTGTGACGTAGTTTAAAACCAGACTGAAATTTCTCGTAGATCAGGCTCGCAAAACTCATCCGAAGGAATTAGGAAACCTAGATGCGGTAAGTGAGGGAGAAATCAACAGTTCTCTTACGAGAGGTTCTCTCGTATTGCGTAAGCTAGCTTACGCTACGGGAAAGATTCCATCTTTCTGAGAAATTGAAGCCAAAAATTATCCTATAATTTTGTATCCATTGTCAACGCAGTTCAGCTGCAGCAGACCATGAGAGGGCTAGCTAGCCGCTCATTGGTTCGCTCACGGAGAACTGCTCAAGCCTATGAGGGAGCGCGGATGAACCCGCGACCAATGAGAGTCTGACTCGCTCTCATTACGTCACCGCCCCCGAAACGGGCGTGGACGAGGCTATAAATACCCCGAAATAGGCTGAATAATCTGGTTTTTCATAACTGAAGCGACAATCGCCAGTAGCACAAGCACGGCCAGGAACGCAATACTCGTTCCCTCATCTAGAGAGACCGAGGTTACGTTAGGTAACCGATTCGTTCTCTTACGAGAGGTTCTCTCGTATTGCGTAAGCTAGCTTACGCTACGGGAACACCTGGTCAACGCCGTGCGTGCTAAGCATCCACTATTAGACCCAGGGGGGACCCCGGGGAACTCTGTAAGTGGGAATGAATATATGTACATGTGACAAAAGGCCAGCGGAGCGGGCCGGTGACTGTGTGGTACATAAGCACATTATAGAGAGGGAACAGAACGAACTCGGTCTGTGTAATTAACCCCCTATAGTGCAGCTCAACCAGAAGAGCTGAAACATACTAGACTGCTAGTAGTTTAGCCTGCAAGACGGGTACTTCCAGATTGTAAAATCTGACAAAGGCGGAGGGGGAAGCCCATCCCGCTGCCACGCAAATGTCGTGAATGGAAATTCCGCTGGACCATGCCCACGATGAGGCCATGCCTCTAGTGGAATGAGCCCTGATGCCCAGAGGGCATGGCAGGTCTTTAGATGCGTATGCTGCTGCAATGGCATCAACAATCCATCTGGATAGGGACTGTTTCGAAGCGGCCAACCCCTTGGTGCGCCCACCGAACGAAACAAAAAGCTGCTCGGATCGTCTGACCGGAGCAGTGCGAGTAACGTATAATCTCGGGGCCCTGACCGGACATAGGAGATTAGTATCAGATTCGCTATCGGATGCAGGCAGAGCCGATAGGGATATAACTTGTGCCCTGAACGGGGTGCCGATCGCTTTGGGGACATAGCCATGCCTAGGTTTGAGAACGACTAAGGAGTCATTAGGTCCAAACTCAAGACAGGACGCGCTGGTGGACAGCGCGTGTAGGTCTCCCACCCGTTTTACTGACGCGAGCGCGAGTAGAAAAACGGTCTTTAGCGACAGGTACTTTAGGTCCACGGTGTTTAACGGTTCGAATGGGGGAGCTTTCATAGCATCAAGAACTATGGAAAGGTCCCAAATCGGCACCGAAGGGGGGCGAAGGGGGGTTCATCCTTCTAGCTCCCCTGAGGAAGCGGACTACCAACCCATCTTTGCCCAGTGACTGGCCGCGCCGGGGTTCAGCAAACGCCGCGACGGCTGCCACATACACCTTAAGAGTGGACGGGGATCTGCCCTTGTCCAGCATCTCTTGGAGAAAATTTAGCAAGGAGGGAACCTCGCATAACCGTGGGTCCAGACCCTTTTCGGTGCACCACTCTGAGAACACAGACCATTTTGACGCATAGAGCCTTCTGGTTGAAGCCGCTCTAGCCTGCATGATCGTGTTTAACACTCCCTCTGGCAAAGCAACGGGTAGTTGTTGAGCACCCACGCGTGTAGCGCCCAGCGCTCTGGGTGGGGATGCCAGATCGTGCCGCGAGCTTGGGAGAGGAGATCTGCTCTGACTGGAATGGGCCACGGCGCTGTCTGTGACAGCTGCGTGAGCTCCGGAAACCAAGTCTGACCCTCCCAGCGCGGGGCTATGAGGAGCACCGAGTGCTGCGCTTCTCTGATTCTCTGAAGCACCTGTGGTAGCAGAGAGACCGGAGGGAAAGCATAAAGCGGGCGGCTGGGCCAGGTTTGGGCTAGCGCGTCCTCGCTCCTTGAGAAAAATATTGGGCAGTGGGTGTTCTCCGCCGAGGCGAAGACGTCCACCTCTGCTCTGCCGAATAAACGCCACAGTTTCTGAACTGTAAGAGGATGCAGGGACCACTCCCCGGGGGGAGTGGGGTTCCTGGACAGGCTGTCTGGACCGTCGTTCAGATGTCCCGGCACGTGCGTCGCCCTGAGCGAGAGCAGGAGACACTGAGACCAAACTAAGATGCGTTCTGTCGGCTGGAAAAGATTCCTGGATCTGACTCCGCCCTGACGGTTTATATAAGAGACCACGGCTATATTGTCCGAACGGATCAGCACGTGGTGGCCCTGAATGCGCGGGAGAAAGCGCATGAGCGCGTTCTCGACCGCCAACCTCTCCAAACAGTTTATGTGTAGGAGGCTCTCTTGAGCTGACCAGGGGCCGAAGGCCGGTGAGCCCTCGCAGACCGCTCCCCAACCCGTGTTGGAGGTGTCTGTCGAGATGACTTTTCGGCGTGAAACTGTCCCCATGGAAACGCCCCGCTGAAACCATTCTGCCACTGACCATGGCTGCAGAGCTGTGATACAGGTCTGCGTTACTTTTATCAGCTGGTGGCCCGTGGTCCACACTCGGTGAGACACACGGCTCCTCAACCAAAGCTGAAGCGGGCGCATGCGCAGTAACCCCAGCTGGAGCACCGCGGAGGCTGAGGCCATACAGCCCAACGCTCTCTGAAATGTTTTCAAAGACGTGAGTCTGTTCATCTGAAAAGATGCGGCGAGACGCTGCACACGGTGCGCGCGCTGCGTTGACAGACGCGCCGTCATCGTGACCGAGTCCAGCTCTATACCCAAGAAGGAGATAGTCTGACTGGGTTGTAGTACGCTCTTTGTCCAGTTGACAGAGAGGCCCAAAACTTTCAGATGGTCGAGGAGAACTGTACGATGAGACAGTAACTCTCTCTGAGTTTGTGCCAAAATCAGCCAGTCGTCCAAGTAGTTCAGTATTCGCAGCCCCTGACTCCGCAGGGGGGCGAGCGCCGTATCCATGCACTTCGTGAACGTACGGGGTGCTAGGGATAGGCCGAACGGTAGGGCGGTGTATTGATAAACCTGGCCTTCGAGGCGAAACGTAAGAATGGCCTGTGAAGGGGATTTATCTGGATCTGAAAGTATGCATCTTTCAGATCTAGTGATATGAACCAGTCCCCCTGGCGCACATGCGCGAGAAGTTTTCTGATAGTGAGCATTTTGAACGGTCTCTTCATGAGAACTTTGTTCAGCGATCTGAGGTCTAATATTGGTCTGAGACCGCCGTCTTTCTTGGGGACAAGAAAATAACGTCCGTAAAACCCCGACTCGCTCATAGCCAGAGGCACCCTCTCTATAGCCTTTTGCACAACAGAATTGCTATCTCTGAACGGAGCAGCGCGTCACTGCTTCTGGGTTCACAGTAGTTTCTAGCCGCGCTCGGAAGCGAGGAGGGCGGCGCCAAAACTGTAAGCGATAGCCTAGCTTTATTGTGTTTAACACCCACTTCTTCCCACGCTTTGAAGCGTGACGCTAGGGGGTGAATGGCTACATGGTCCCCGTCGCTGCACTTCGCGGGCCGCGTGAGCGCGCTGATAGTGTTTACAACAGCGGGACGTACACTCGGAGGGGAGTTTATGGGCCCTGTAACAGAGTGAACAGAAGTAAGACATGCACACGGGCTTGTGGGCGCGCTTATACACTCTGAGACTCGAGCGGGCTTGGCCCGCTTTATGAGAGTGGACTCTGTGTGAGACAGGGGAACTGGAGTGTCTTTGTGTATGAGTGAACACAGTGTTGTGGGCACATTCTCTACACAAGTTTATGGACCGTGTAACAGAGGTGGGACGCGCGCACGGGTTCGTGGGCGCGCTTATGTACTCTGAAACTCGAGCGGGTTGGGACCGCTTTATGAGAGTGGACCCTGTGTGAGACAGGGAACAGGAGTGTCTTTGTGTATGAGTGAACACAGTGTTGTGGGCACATTTTCTACACAAGAGGCTTTTACTCTCTTTTGAGATTTCTCTGGGACGCCGTAAACACGGCGTTTTGTGTATGAGTGAACACAGTGTTGTGGGCACATTTTCTACACAAGAGGCTTTTACGCTCTTTTTGAGATTTTTCTGGGACGCCGAAAACACGGCGTTTGTGCTCATGCAAGCGGGAAGGGATACCGGCTTGGTAATGGCGGGGTACACTGCAGTAGTAGCCGCGTGAGCGGGGACTAACAGAGGGCGAAACTTTGACGGCGATCCGGCCGCGGCGGGAGAGCGCCGTCTTTTTCTCAACCACGCTAGGCAGACTTCGAGTAATCAGTTTTTCAGCGCGATCCTCTGCCGAGGCCCCCGGGGAGGCGGCGGTCTGTGGCGGCTGTCAGAGCGAGCGAGGGCGGCCGCCCTGGTGTCGCTGAGAAGTCTGACTGTGTTTAGCTAGGCGCTAGGGTGGGGCTCGTGCAGGAGGCTGGTCACGTGAGCGGCCTGCAGAGGAGCTAGCGCGACGAGGCAGAACAAAATTCGCAGGAAAACCTCAATCCGCGACTGAAGGGGGATTTTTCCCCCGCTCTCGACCCATTCACGAAGTACCTCACTCTGTAGTAGACATGGGGTGCAGAAGCTGCTTGGCCGGCGGCTGAAAGCTTGAAGTCGGACTGCAGGCTTTAGCGGGTAGCACAGGTGATGAACGCCATCTTGCGGAGGGCGGCATAGACGTGCGGCGACCAGGTCCTCTACAGGGAAAATGGAGATAAAGCCCTTCTCTGCGGCTCCGTCCACAACGCGACGCGGGGTGGAAGAGTCAGAGCGAGTTCTAGCAGAGAGCGGGGCGTTCCAGGACTTTGTGAGTTCTGCGTGCAGATCAGGCAGAAAGGGCGCAGCCCGTTTAGCGGCGGGAGTCGAGCGCTGGTGGAAGTAGCTGCACGGGTCCCGGTTGATTCTCGGGCCAAGGAGGCGTGAGAATCGGACCAATCCTCACCGTCTGAAGCGAGAAGCGAACATGTCTCCTTGGTGTCCGCGGCGTCAACGGAGGCAACAGAGCGGCCACTCGGCGGCAGCTGTATGTCCGGAAGCGGCGGAGATGGAGAGCGGGAGCGGGAGGCTCCGGCGGGATGAATGCTTCCGGCTGGGGGTCCGGCGGCCTCTGAGAGCGGCGTATCTTTCTCCGCGGCGAAGTCAGAGGCGGCACGGAAGCATCTTAGTGGCCGAAGTCGAGCCCGCGGGGTCAACAAAGGCATAGTTTCGCAGAGCTCGCAGCCGCCACAGCGGGGGCGAGCTCGGCATGCTCCAATCCGAGGCAGAGAGCGCAGAAGAGGTGGCGGTCCCCAGCCTCGAGGGGAGCGCGGCAAGAGCCGCCAGAAAATTTACGAGACATCTTGAAAAAGACGCTCGCCTCTTTAGATACAACAATATATAGGAAGCATTTTTGTAAAAGGATACAATCCGTCGGATGGCGCTAGCTCACAGGACGGCTGAAGGTGGCGAAGACGGCCGGCTTCCTCAGTCTCCCAAACGCTCGCTAGAAGGTGCCTTTTCGACGACGGCGGCTTCTCTCTCAGGATCAGCAGATGCAGGTGCGTCGCTGAAGGATGAAAAATCAGATTATTCAGCCTATTTCGGGGTATTTATAGCCTCGTCCACGCCCGTTTCGGGGCGGTGACGTAATGAGAGCGAGTCAGACTCTCATTGGTCGCGGGTTCATCCGCGCTCCCTCATAGGCTTGAGCAGTTCTCCGTGAGCGAACCAATGAGCGGCTAGCTAGCCCTCTCATGGTCTGCTGCAGCTGAACTGCGTTGACAATGGATACAAAATTATAGGATAATTTTTGGCTTCAATTTCTCAGAAAGATGGAATCTTTCCCGTAGCGTAAGCTAGCTTACGCAATACGAGAGAACCTCTCGTAAGAGAACTGTTGATTTCTCCCTCACTTACCGCATCTAGGTTTCCTAATTCCTTCGGATGAGTTTTGCGAGCCAGGCTAGAGTTTTACCGCTTCACATGCCAAATGTAACAGCTCTCACAAGTTAGAAAGAAAACACAAAGCCAATCAGTTTAACGATGTTCAGGAGGCGGGACTCAGATCTATTAAACGTTTGTGTAATTGGCCATTTTTTGAAAGACGACAAGGACAAGCCGAAATTAAAACAAGCCGAAATGAAATAGGAGTAACGAGGCTATTTTTTAAATGTAAGGAGTACTAGAAAAAGTACAAATATTTGCGTGAAAATGTAAGGAGTAGAAGTAAAAAGTCGGCTGAAAAATTATGACTCCAAGTATAGATACCCAAAATTTCTACTTAAGTAATGTAACGAAGTATTTGTACTTCGTTACTTGACACCTCTGATCGTTAGCCTATTTTTTTACAAAAACGGCTTCTACGGGCCATAACGTAAGATACAAAGTAATGGAGCCTTTTATACATTGTCGTATTTCTTTAGAAATAAATAATGGACAAATAAAGTCTTTGGACGCCTCAGATGTAAAGTTATTCGCTGTCAAAGTGACGCCAAAATGAATGGGAGTCAATGGAATGCTAACAGCAGGTGAAGTTCTGCTATAATGGCGGCTCCCGCGAGGCTTCAACTTCCGGCTGATGGATTACCCCCTTGACTTGAACGCCGTTGCAATGGCTGTTTGCTCTTATTTCTGCTGATCTCCCCCAGCCAACACACCCATGTGGGGCCCAAAGGGGTTACACTTGGGCTGATATCTGGGGCCCACCTGGGCTACCCAACTGGGACCCAGGTAATTTTGTCCTCAGTTTCCATGGAGGCCCCACATGGGTTAGCCCAGATGGGTTGATGATGGGATCTTGATGGGCTCCATATCGGGCCCATATGGGTAACCCAAGTAGCTCACATTTAGGGCCTACATGAGTCTGCCCACACGGGTTGATGATGGGACCCACATAGGTCTTATCTAGGGCTCTTATGGGCCACAACAGGTATATATATGGGCTACTATATTTGTTTGTTTGGGTTACCTTATTTTACAGTAAACCCCTAAATACAAACATTACAAGTAATCCAGTAAACTACACTAAAATGTTAAAGGTATTCAATGAACAGAAAGCAGTAGTTCATTCTTTACTTTATTAAGCAAGTTATAATAATAATTTTAACATGACTATTAGAGCATTTCACACTTACAACTTTATAAAACACAAGTATCAAAATGTTAACTATATAAAAAAGTTAAAGCTCCTGACAATTTCCAAAACAGCTTCTCACTCTGTTGTCGCTCTCCCAACGGCCCTTTGAAAAGAGAAAATAAATGAATCAACCATTATGCCACTTTTTAAATTCCTTTTCACAGTTCAAACAGATGCGTCAGGTTAGCCTTTTGGTGATCCACATCAAGTTTATCAAAATAAGGGGTTTGCAAACCTGTCCTGGAACTCCATCTGCACATATTGAATGCACAAAATGTACATTTTGACCCACTTTTACCACTTTTGAAATCATTTCAATATTCAAGTCATTAAATGTTTACTTTGTTGTTAAACTGTTATGCTGCCTCATAAGTCTGTCTGAAATCAGTTTTGTGAAGCACCTTATGCCGAGTTCAGACTGCACGATTTTAGCCACGATTTTGGCTCGCCGACAGGTTGAGAAATCGCCGACAAATGCCCGAAATCACAGGCAAATCGGTGCTCGTTCACGCGAGCGACAATCACGCAGTGTGAATGAGCAAAGACGCTATCTGAGAGAATCGCCGACGAGTCGCCGACGCCCGTGAGATATTTGGCATGCTAAATATCTGGACCTGTCGGCGATTCACAATCCTGCTGTGTGAATGTGTTCTGACTGAAAACTACATCGGCGATGACCGACAGCCAACGAGAGAGCAAGATACAGGACAGCAGGCTGTTCGAGGAGGAGTTATAGACCAGAATATCAGTATTTTAATAGATAGATAGGCCTATATTTACAATTATATCAAACAGAAACAAAGCACAAACATCTGCATGACCAGCAGCAACAGCAGGACGTTTGGAAAATTATTATTTATTTACCCTCAACTCTCTTTGCAAAACACAGTCCTTGCTCCCCTCGTCTTCCCAACCATTTCCTCCTGCATAAACTGAATATTTATTTGTTTCATTTTCGCTACAAATCAGTGCACAGACAATTTGGATCGCAATCTTCTTGTAGGCTATCATTTTTAATAACAAAGTCAGTGTCGCGCGAGAACTCCGGTCTCACGCACGCGTGATCTTCCGTTTTTTCCGTATCACTTCTCGCGTTTGTTTGGTTGTGAAACGTAGTTTGCGGACCAAGCAGAAGTTGTCGGCGATTCTTTCTTTTGTAAAGTCATGCAGTGTGAAACCTCCTGTCGCCGATCCATCGTGCAGTGTGAACACAGCAGCAACTGAATGATACCCCAGATAGTCATGCAGTGTGAAAACAACAGTGACCCGATTATTTTGAAAATCGTGCAGTCTGAACTCGGCATTAGTGTGTAAACGCTGCCTGCTAAGACATTGCCTGATAGGGCAGCGAGGCAATGAGTCAGCTGCCTAAGTTTTCGGATGCAGACTTTGTATGTCTCCCACATCTAATAAACCTGATCCATCACATTAGCTCATTAGTAGAAACTGCAAGATCTGAAGTGGGTGTGCAGTGCTGAGGGTTCCCAGGACAAGTTTGAAAACCCCTGATTCAATATGTTTTGGCTATGATCATACTTGTCTTTTTAAGGTTTATATTTCCATATAAAAAAAGCATATCTTAAGACTTTTACCCATCTTGCTCTCCACCATGTGTGCTTGCACTACGCTTTCTTCCCCTGTCCCTGGCACCAATTAGCCACTTTCACACTGCCTTTTCGGCGTCTCTTCTGGTAATTTGGTTTGTAAGGGCTTTTTTTCCCAAGCCTCCTGAAAAATACATAAAGAGCATTAGAGTGAGATTAAATTCCATATTTGAGCCCTTGCAGCAAAGCAGTTATCTCCACCTAGGGGTGGGCGATATTGACAAAAATGAATATCTCGATATTTTTTTTCAATATCTCGATATCGATATTCAGACGATATTTTTGCGGGGACGGGGGTATTGCATAACTCCTGACACAAATTAAGACAAATACTGAAACTTGAGTCTTATATCTAGTAGAGAAAATGTAATAATAATTATTCTCTCTAGACCAATTCAATTAAGATTATGAGAAATTATTGACATTGCACTCTTTAGCAGTAGCACTTGTGCAATTCTACATATCCCTTTCCTTAGTTCAGTGGTTCTCCAATGTTTTAGAGTGCCGTACCCCTCTTCCACTTAGACTGCAGGCACAGCTTTTCCATTAAGAGACAATATTTTGCCCCCTTTAATAAATTTTTCCATTTCATTTTTTACCTTTGTAATACCTTTAAAAAATAAATAATTCCTTAAATAAAAACAATGTTCACTAAATAGGCAATGTTAAAAATCGTTTAATAAAAATATTATAATAAAATCGCCAGTAGGTGGCGGTAACTCATTGTCTTTATGTGTGTGAGTTATCGAGTCATTCATTGAATCTCACGGTTCGTTCAAAGCCACAGATTCCGTTGCAAAATAGAGCAATAAGCCTGAGTATACTGTTTTAAATTTAGTAAATCACTTAATGTTACCCTTTTGTTTTGTTTTTTTAACTGTTGTATAAAATCAATGTCACATTTGAAATCGTGTGTGGATATTCGGTAAACATTGCATCAACATTAAAAACACTGCCGGAGATCAGCAACCATGCGCGCTCTCTACACTGCTGAAGAAGCGCGGATGATCTGAAAACACAGACAAGTAAGCTGGAGTTCAGCAATCTTCATTTGAGATTTTCAACTTCAATTGAAGTGTCGTTCAGTCCGTCTATGTTCTGTCACGAGCCGCTTGCGCTTGCGAACGGCTGCCTGTTAAGGATTTCCTTTAACACCCGGAGTGCTAATGCCCGAATGACGTGCTGGTTGTCCTCAAAACAGTAACACGGCGGTTATCGCTCATATAATTTTTTTTGCCAACGTATAGTTAAGGCGGCAGGCGTGAGTTGCTTAGGCGGCCGCCTTAGTTTTTTGTTTTCTCTTTAACTTCCTTCAGCTCTTTTCATGTTTGGGGGGTTGGATTGTACAAATTATGAAATATTCGATATCCCAATTTTGCATATCGTCCAGACAACAATTTGGATATTATCGTCTACGATATATCGCCCACCCCTATTGTTGAAGCCATTTCAATGGAAGTAATAATAATATTTTGAATTTATTTAGTAAAACCCGAGAAAACCTGTGTTGCAAATGGAACGTAGAAATTTGAATGTAAACAGTTGACCAGTGATCTAGTATAATGTAATTTGATTGGTTGTTAGATTTTAGTATGAAAGAAATAGAATCCTGCGAAGCAGTCAGAAGAAGCCACTGGACTTTGGAGCAACACAGTCTTTTGACCTACACAGAACTACAGTTAATTTGTAAGGAAAGTAAAGATCCTAAGTTTTGTTTTATTTTATGTTTTGAAATTCACAATTAAACAGTCAAACGAAGAACTTTGGATTCAAGACTTTTATTCGCTGACGTTTTGTGTTGAGTACAAAAGAAATTTGAAGTCCTAAGCTAGTGAGTCAGCTTGCTGCACTCACATCAAAGTCAAAAGACTGCTCGACATAGTCAAAATATCGAGTAAATTCAGAAGATTGCTCGACGAAGCCGAAATACGAGCCTCGAGACGACAAAGAAGGCAGTCACTCGCGTGAGGACAGCGAGCGGATCGACGGATATTTAGTTAATCTCCCATCTGCAAATCAACGGGGCTGAGCTGAGGAAACTTGTTAGCGGCTGCTAACAAAGAAGAAAACGACGTCGCAGCTCAAGAATACAGAAAGAAAACCAGAGGTATTCGTCGGCTGAATGAAGTTTTCCCTGAATCAGGTCTGATATATTTTCTTCTCGGCTCTATTAGCCTCCTGACGACACTGTCTAAAAGTGACAGTAATTGTTCACTTTATATTTCGTTCTGAAAGTCATAGAGCTTTATTTAAAGAAATCCTACACTACATTGACTCTTTTTTATGAGTGTTTGTGAAGACATAAGAAGAGTAGAAGCTGTGGACAATACCAGAAATTGTGACAGTTTTGTGTGAAGATTTTAAAGTGACATGACATGGCAGATGAAAGCGCAGCTGCGTGTTTTGACCAAAAGAGGGCGCCAAAACCCACAGAAAAGGCTGTAGAGGAGAAAATACAAAGGCTGAAAGGAGAACGCAAGGGAAAGTTGGCACAAATAACCAAACAGAAGAATGATTTAGCCAAATTGAAGGAAAATGAGCACAATGTTAATTTTATTAAAGATGAAGCATTGCTAAGGTTTGAAAGATGCTTAAGACAGTATGAACGGATTAATGAAGAGTTGTGTGAGTTAATAGATGAAGATGATAAGAAAGCAGTTCAAGATGCTTATGAGAACAAATACTCTGAATTTAAGCTGTTTATAGAAGACACAAACAAATGGATTGCAGATGTCTTAAAAGATGAGGAAGATGATATCAGGCCACAAGATAGTGTATCCAGAGCTAACTCCAAGGTAAGCCGCACTTCCAGTACTAATTCTGCAATGCTGCGAATTAAAGCTGAACGTGAAGCACTGTTGGCAAGAGCTGCAGCAATGAAAAAGAGAGAAGCAATAGAACAAGAAGAAATTCGCTTGAGAGTTAGAAAAGAGCAATTGGAGCTTGAAACTGAGCTTGCTGCTTCAGATGCCAAATTAAAGGTGTATGAAGAATTTGAAGATGCTCGTGAATCTAACTATGATTTATTAGAGCCACCTTCAGGACCCAGATTTGAACCTCTGATACGAAGACAAGAAAAACATAATGTAGAAGATTATGTGCGTCGTGGAGCTGGTAAGTCATCCCTTACATTCAGTCCAAAGCCAGCCACTCAAGTTGATGCGTCAGATAGAAGAAAGTCATCGTTAAGGTTTGATGCTGTCAGCAGCACACCACATCTTAATTATCATGATCACACTGATTCTTCTACAGATAGCCTGCACGAAGTACTACAGCGTCAAAACGAAGTCACAGAGATGCTCATTAAACAACAGAGTTTGTCTCAACTGCCTCAAAGAGACATATCCACATTTACAGGAGATCCTCTGACTTACAGATCTTTCATAAGGGCATTCGAGCATGCTATCGACAGTAAAACAGACAGTCATCAAGACCGACTCTACTACCTCGAACAGTTCACGAGTGGGGAGCCACTTGATCTTATTCGGAGCTGTGAGCACATGAGACCCGACAGAGCTTACAAGGAAGCCAGAGAACTGCTTGATCGTCACTATGGAGATGAAATGACCATTGCTACAGCTTATATCAAGAAGGCTATGGAATGGCCTCAGATAAGGCCAGAGGACAGAAAAGGATTGAATGCTTTTGCTTTGTTCTTGGTTGGATGTCGTAACACAGTAAATGATGTGGACTACATGGATGAAATGAACAATCCTACCAACATGAAGTCCATTTTATCCAAACTTCCATTCAAACTGAAAGAAAGATGGAGAAGCTATGCTTATGACATTCAAGAAAGAACAAGAAAAAGAGCCAGGTTTCCTGATTTAGTGGAATTTGTGTACCGCCAAGCAAAGGTTGCCAATGACCCGCTGTTTGGAGATATCCTGGACTCCACTTCAAGTAATCAGATCAACTCAAAAAAGCAACCAAGCAATAGAAAAAGTGAGTCTAAAAGAAGCAGCTTTGCTGTAAATGTGTCTGCTACTGAAAATAATGTCAGTAAAAGCCAACCTGAAAAGAAACCCTTTGCAGTCAAGTCAGCAAGTGTCTTTCAAAGTCCATGTCTTTACTGCCAGAAGAACCATGCACTGAATGTGTGCAACAAGATTCGAGAACAGCCTCTGAAAGAAAGAATTCAGTTCTTGAAAACGAACGGCCTTTGTTTTGGGTGTCTGACAGCAGGTCACATGTCCAAGGACTGTAAAAAAAGGGCCTCTTGTCCAGATTGTTCACTCAAGCACCCAGCTATCTTGCATGTTGTTAGGGAGGATGCTTCATCAAAGAACAACAGTGCAGATGACAGCTCACAAAGCAAAAGTGAAGTCACAAGTGCTCTCGTGTCTGCAGGGTGCAAAAGAGGTGGCCATACTGGGGCCGGGAACAGTGAGTGTATTCTTCCCATCGTACCTGTGCAGATAAAACATAAGAAAGACACAAAGATAATCAAGACCTATGCTTTTCTGGATCAAGGAAGTACAGCGACTTTCTGCACTGAAGACTTGGCGAAGAAGTTGAATATGCGAGGGAGAAAGACAGAGTTCCTGCTTCGCACTATAGCGCAAGAACAGAAAGTTAATAGCTATGAACTTACAGATCTGGAGGTGTGTGGCTTAGAGGAGCAAGATTACATTCAGCTGCCCAATGTGTATACTCAGCCAGATATACCTGCAAAAAAGGCCAACATCCCACAGGAGAAAGATTTGGAGAAGTGGCCTTACCTGAGTCGAGTCCACCTCCCAAAACTAGAGGCAGAAGTTGGTCTGCTCATCGGTGTCAACGCGTACAAAGCCATGGAGCCATGGGAGATCATTAATAGCCAGAACGACGGACCATACGCTGTGAAGACAGCTCTTGGTTGGGTTGTCAATGGGCCAATCAGCAGATGCGAAGAGAAGGAATCAGACGATGGCAAAAGACAAAGTTTCCTTGTCAACCGTATTTCTGTGATAAGCGTTGAAGACATGCTGATAAAGCATTACAATGCAGATTTTCCCGAAAAAAGATGTGACGACAGACGAGAACAGTCTCAACATGACAAGCAGTTCATGCATACGGTGACAACATCAGCCCAGCTTGTGGATGGTCACTTCCGCATCAAGTTGCCTTGGAAGGATGACAAGGTGAAGATGCCATGCAACCGTGGTATTGCTGAACAGAGGCTTAACTCTTTGAAGAGGAAGTTCAGTAGGAATATTGACTTCTTTCAAGAGTACAAGGCTTTTATGGACAACATACTGGAAAAAGGCTACGCAGTAAAGATTCCAGAAGAACAGTTGATTCGCAGTGATGGAAGAGTATGGTTCATTCCACACCATGGGGTGTACCATCCAAAAAAGAGGAAACTCCGAGTCGTCTTTGACTGTGCGGCAACTTACCAAGGTATGTCGCTAAATGACCAGTTGTTGCAAGGGCCTGATCTAACTAACACCCTCATCGGAGTGTTGCTGAGATTCAGGCAGGAGCCTGTTGCCATGATGGCAGATATCGAGTCCATGTTTTACCAGGTGTGGATTCCAGACACGGACGCAGATATGTTGCGCTTTCTCTGGTGGTCAGGCGGTAATCTGAATGTGGAACCAGAAGAGTACAGAATGTGTGTGCATCTGTTCGGTGCTACATCATCCCCTAGTTGTGCGTCATATGCATTGAGAAGAACAGCGGAAGATGCAGCATCAAAGAGTACACCAGAAGCCACACAGACAGTCCTCAAGAACTTCTATGTGGATGACTGCTTGAAGTCGGTAGCCACAGAAGACAAAGCCGTTGCTCTTGTCAGGGAGCTGATGACGCTGTGCGCCAGTGGTGGTTTCCATTTGACCAAGTGGGTCAGCAACAGCCGAGCCCTGCTGGGCTCCATTCCTGACTACGAACGAGCGGCTGAAGTCAAAGATCTCGATTTGGAGCATGATGAGTTACCAGTGGAACGGGCATTGGGCGTGCAGTGGTGCACAAGTTCTGACAGCTTCAGGTTCAAAATACATCTGCCGGACAAGCCATGCACAAGACGGGGCATTTTATCTGTAGTCAGTTCGGTGTATGACCCAATGGGTTTTTTGGCACCACTCCTACTACCTGTCAAGCTCATTTTAAGAGATCTCTGCCAAGAGAAGAAAGGTTGGGACGAAGAGATCCACGAAAAGGCATGCCAGACATGGATGAAGTGGCTGACAGACTTAGGCAAGCTTTCAGAACTTAGTCTGAACAGATGTTTCAAACCCCCTGCATTTGGGCCTACAAATGTTGCTCAAATCCACAATTTCTCAGACGCTAGTCAAGATGGATATGGCGTCGTGTCGTATCTCTTGCTGACAAACGATCGGGGTGAGAAACATGTATCATTCTTGATGGGAAAGTCCAGAGTCGCTCCACTCAAAAAGATCACGATCCCGAGAATGGAGTTGACAGCAGCGACTGTTGCAGTCAAGATCGATCGGATGTTGAAAGAAGAACTTGAAGTTCCCCTGATGGAGTCGGTCTTCTGGACAGATAGTACAACAGTACTAAAGTACATTGAAAACGATGCCCTACGTTTCAAGACATTTGTGGCAAACCGTGTCTCTTTCATTAGAGAAGCGACTACATCTTCTCAGTGGAAGTATGTCAGCACCTCACAAAACCCAGCCGATCAGGCTTCAAGAGGTTTGAAGATCCAGAGCTTCATGGAAAGTAAAAGCTGGTTTCAGGGGCCTAGTTTTCTGCAAAAAGAAGTTGAATGGCCGGAACAACCTAAACAGTGTACTTACTTGACTGAAGATGATGTTGAGGTGAAGACATCCGCTGCAGTGTCATGCACAAACTCAAATAAGTGCACAGATCCATTGAACCAGCTCGTTGAGTATTATTCCAGTTGGCATAAGCTGAAAAAAGCGGTAGCCTGGATTTTGCACTTGAGAAGGACATTGCGGCACCTGAGCGAGAAAAGAAAAGAGTTTGAGCAGAACATACAGGAGAATGAGATTCATCCAGATAAATGCAGATCAATAGTTGAACAGCAAATGGTGATGTGCAAGAAAAACCTGGAAAAAAGAATACTTACCGTGGAAGATCTATCCAGAGCTGAAATGGAACTGGTTAAATACAGTCAGAGACAAGCTTACACAGAGGAGATACAAGCCTTGCAGCCGGGAGGCTCCCGTGTGAAAAAGAGCAGTTCTATCTTCAAACTGGATCCATACTTACAAGATGATGTGTTGAGAGTAGGAGGACGTTTAAACAGATCGGCGATGCCTGAGGAGGCCAAGCATCCTGCCATTCTGCATAAACAGCACAGAATAGCTCACCTCATTCTCCACCACATCCATCAAGAGTGTGGACATGGAGGTAGGAATCACATCTTAGCCATACTGCGACAACGGTATTGGATACCAAGAGCCAATGCAGCAGCAAGAAAAGTGATTTCAGAGTGCAACCTCTGCAGAAGACTGCATGCAAAGGCAGGAGAGCAGAAAATGGCAGATCTGCCACAAGACCGTCTGCTCCCTGACAAACCACCCTTCACCAACACGGGTGTGGATTATTTTGGACCTTTTGAGGTCAGAAGAGGACGTGCAAAGGTTAAGCGTTATGGAGTGCTCTTCACATGTTTAACTGTCAGGGCAGTGCATATAGAAGTAGCCCATTCTCTTGATACCGATTCGTGTATTAATGCCATACGGCGTTTTCAAGCAAGAAGAGGCCAAGTGTCAATCATTCGTTCTGACAATGGCACGAACTTTGTCGGCGCTGAACGAGAGCTGCGTGAGGCATTGTCAGAGCTGGATCAGTCTCGTATCAATGAAGTCATGATGAGAAAGGGTGTGCAATGGATTTTCAACCCGCCTGCTGCATCCCACCACGGCGGTATCTGGGAACGTCAAATCCGCACAGTGAGAAAAGTGTTGAGCTCTGTTGTGAAGCAACAGCTCTTAGAAGATGAAGGACTGCACACTCTCCTATGTGAAGTTGAAAGCATCATCAATGGGAGACCCTTAACCACGAACACAGATCACCCCAATGACCTCGAGCCGCTGACGCCAAATCATCTGCTCGCGTTGAAAACACAGCCTAGTTTTCCACCTGGTGTGTTCACTAAGGATGATGTCTACGCCCGCCGGCGCTGGAGACAAATACAATATATGGCGGATCTGTTCTGGCGAAGGTGGACTCACGAATACCTACCGCTTCTGCAAGAACGGCAAAAATGGCTCGGCCTAAAGAGAAGTTTCAAGGTTGGAGATGTCGTCCTCGTCGCGGATTCGTTCCTGCCAAGAAACTCCTGGGTGTTAGGTAGAATCATGAGGGTGATGCCTGACTCCAAAGGCGTTGTCCGAAGTGCTGAAGTTCGAACGAAGACCAGCATCATTCAAAGACCTATAACTAAACTTTGTTTACTGCAGGGAGAAGACTGAAGATAGAAGAGAAAGACTTGAGTAAACTAGAAATACTAACCGGAGTAGATTGAATGTTGAATAGAATAGAAATGACCAGTTTGAATAGTCTGTGAAAAGTATTTAGTTGTTAATGCTTTCCAGTTTATGTTTACTTTAAATACTTCCCTGTGAAGAGAAGAAGATTTTTTGCCAAAGGGAATTGAGAAAGTGTTAAATTTAGGAGAAAATGGCTTCAGTTTAAGTTTAAGTTGATAATTGATATGTCAAGGCCTAGTCAATTAGGGACCGGGATATGTTGAAGCCATTTCAATGGAAGTAATAATAATATTTTGAATTTATTTAGTAAAACCCGAGAAAACCTGTGTTGCAAATGGAACGTAGAAATTTGAATGTAAACAGTTGACCAGTGATCTAGTATAATGTAATTTGATTGGTTGTTAGATTTTAGTATGAAAGAAATAGAATCCTGCGAAGCAGTCAGAAGAAGCCACTGGACTTTGGAGCAACACAGTCTTTTGACCTACACAGAACTACAGTTAATTTGTAAGGAAAGTAAAGATCCTAAGTTTTGTTTTATTTTATGTTTTGAAATTCACAATTAAACAGTCAAACGAAGAACTTTGGATTCAAGACTTTTATTCGCTGACGTTTTGTGTTGAGTACAAAAGAAATTTGAAGTCCTAAGCTAGTGAGTCAGCTTGCTGCACTCACACCTATCTCCACCTTTACATTTTTTCAGGAAATACAATAGTATTGGATATAAAATTCATTGTCAAGACAGACTATACATTTATCTACTGGAATAGAGCAGTGTAAATATTGCATAAGGCCATCCTCAACCTTACAGTAGGCTACTTGCATGACACTCCACATCTGACACGATTTCTGTTCAGCAATCAACGATTGTTGTTATGCACTGGGCAAACGTTAGTTAGTTACCAAACTAAACTGCCAGTGTGAAAGCACCCTCAGTCACTTAATCTGCAAATTCCTAGCTAGCAGTTACTAGCGTAAACAAATAGGCGCTAGCGTGTACAGTAGGCTACTTCAGTTGGCTTACTTGATAAGTCTAGGGTGCTTTCACACTGGCAGTTTAGTTCGGAACGGAGCACTGTTTGTATGAAAAATCGCTAATGTGAACGCTGTCATGCGGACCCGGGTGCGCACTGGGGTACCGAACCCGAGACTACCTGGAGGAGGTGGTCTGAGTTCGGTTGCACTCGATCCGTGCTGCGGTTCGCGTGAATGTGAAAGCAACACGGACTCGGGTGCGCACTTGTTGAGATGGTCCTCACTGCAGAACATGAAATCCACGGGGAGGAGTCGGATCTAGATCCAACTCCTCCCACCTTACATACCTAAACCTACCCAGCTCCACCCCTTATCCCTAAACCCACCCCTAAACCTACCCAGCTCCACCCCTTATCCCTAAACCCACCCCTAAACCTACCCAACCCCACCCCTTAATCTGGATCCGACTCCGCCCCCCGGATCTCGTGTACTGCAATGAGGTGCTACTGCACTTGTTCAGGAAGTAAAGTGACCTGCGCATGCTTTTTAGCTGATTATGATGTATTTAGTTAAAGAAAAACAATGTAAGGGGTGATAGTATTGATAATTTACCTTGGATAAGAGCGAGAGTGAGTCCACCATGCCAACCTAAGGAAAAACAAGATTATCATTATGGGGAGACAACACAAAAAATGTACCTGAATAATCGCAATTACATTTCCTTCCAAATCGTGCAGCCATAGGTTAATCGATGGCTATTTTACATCAGAAGTAGTAATCTATTGTGTGTATTGTGTATCGAGTCATACACTAGATAGATACACAATGCATACAATACAATATACATACACTGACATTATGGATTCAGAAGGCAATAAAATCACGACTTACCCCTGTACATGTTTAAAATAATGTACATGTGTGTTACCAAATCCATCAAAAGGAATTACTAATTATTTGAAACAGTATTCTAAAGTGTAACTATATTGGGTATCTTTTGTGCAGTTGTTTTTGAATTAGCACTAAATAAAGAAAGGAAAAAATAGCACAGGAATCCAAAGGGTTGCCGAGATGGTGTTAAAGCTTCTCAGATCTCATAATTCAGTGAAAAGTTACTAGTTGTTCTGTGACAAAATAGACATTTAATAAAAATGTATTTAAAATTAAACATCAAGAATGTAGCCTAAATATTTTATTGAATGTGCACACTTTTAGAATAAAAGCTAAAATGGTCGCTGTATGGCGCTATTCTGTGATCACAATAGACAGTAGCAGACAGATTAAACAGGCTTGTCACTCTGGTAACGTTAATTAAATTCGAAATATTAATAAGTCCTGCTTTCATTTTGGGTGTTTAATGTGCACATCTTATAAAAATTAATCAATTGCTGCCATTGTGGGATTTATATTGTAAAACAGTGGTAGCAGCTACAATTTTTAAGCTGGAGTCTCCAATCAACTTGTTATAATACACAGTTCATATAGTATTATTTCTACTATTTTTTACTGACAAGAAGCCGGCGGCTGGAAACAACAAAAGCTAAAATACGGTCAATCTTAATTAAAACTGGACGTTTCCATCATAATTATGCTTTTAAACGAATGTTTGCCACGGGTAGATTCACAAAAAGGCCATAGGTTGCATTTTTGGGAGAGTTAACCTTTAACAATTATAAGAAACTAAAAATTTTTTATATAATAGCGTGCAGAGCACCAGATAAGGGAAAATGGCGCGATCTGAGGGAACTCGAAATTCTAACTGAAAATCTAACGTGACAATAAGCTTTTGGCTATACATTTTGGTTAACATTAGGCTATGTTTTGAAAACAATGTATTTTAATTAACATTTCAGTCTTTAAATGATTGTAGATCTTACCTTGAATACACTGCTGACAGCAAGAATCTCCTCCCGAAAATTACAGCAGAATGAGTGAGAGAGCAATGGCGCAGCGCCCGCGCGGTTCAGGGCAGGGTTGCCAGGTCCCAGAAATATTTCTAGCCCAATGACAACTCAAAACCCGCCCAAATGGAATGAAAACTAGCCCAATTTTCCGACAACGGCTGGATTCCCACAAAGGGCCTTAAAATAAACTTATATATAGGCTATATATATATATATATATATATATATATATATATATATATATATATATATATATATATATTATATATATATATATATATATATATATATATATATATATATTGTGTCCCAAGATGAAACTCGAAAAATTAGAATATCATGAACAAGTTATAATTTTGATGATTATGGTTTACAGCTTATGAAAACCCCAAATCCAAAATCTTAGAAAATATGAATATATAATATAATATGAATATGTCGGCCCTCTGAAAAGTATAGTCATGCATGTGTAATGTGTATATAGTTAGATAGATAGATAGATAGATAGATAGATAGATAGATAGATAGATAGATAGATAGATAGATAGATAGATAGATAGATAGATAGATAGATAGATATATAGATAGATAGATAGATAGATAGAAAGATAGAATTACAAAATATATTAGTTTCACCTTTTAATTTGAATTACTGAAATATATGAACTTTTGCACGATATTCAAATTTTTCGAGTTTCACCTATATATACGGTTGCAAATGAGAACTTGTTCTCAACCGATTAACCTGGTTAAATAAAAGTTAACCTGGTTATTTTTAAATAAAAATAAAAATAATAATAATAATTAAAAAAAATAAAAATAACAAAAAAAAAATATATGTGTGTGTGTGTTAAGTTTAAAGTTTTGGCCTTTTGTCTTACCCAAAATCTTATTATCACACACTGTGTTTTTTTTTTTTACACAATCTCATACAATAAAGGTCAAACAAGAACTTTTCCTCTCTAATATTATTAATGATCAACAGTTGAAGTGCTTGAGTGACAAGCAACGTGGACAGCAAGCTTCAACTCTGCCTCTTTCACAGCAACATTAGTTCTTAGAAAGGAATGTTGCCTGTGTCAAATAATGTTTTTTTATGTTATTCAGTCGCAGCATAAGCTAGCCTGATCACTGTGGTGAACTCTGATTTCACATTTGCAATAATTGCTATCATCATTTGGAACACTTTGAATGTGATGTGATGATGCTAGATTTGGGATGTTACCTCAAAAACAAATGTGTGACGCGTCCACTCGCCCGCCACAGCGGTTGTTGCCAAATATTCATTCCCGGGGATCAACAACACCCACTAATAATCGGTTCCCTTTTAATTTTTTCTTTGTCTACAATTTAATTTATATATTTTTTGCGGCCGCAGAGTGCATAATAAATATAGCCCAAAAAAACGCAACCCGCAACTCCATAATTTTTCCCGCGACTCTTTTTTCAAAATAGCCCAATTGTGCGGGAAAACCGCCACCCTGGCAACATTGGTTCAGGGCGTGGAGTGGGGGGGGATGGGAATTGCTGAATGAAATCTCGCGAGATCCATCCTGCCAAAGTTTTGTACACTTTCAAGTCTTTTTTCTTTTTTTAGCCCTTTTTCTCAATAATGTGTATCCGCAGGCTCTTTATCATTTTAAATTACAAAAAATTGGGTACAATTGCAATTGTGTTGGCATTTATAAATTTTTAATAGATTAAAGTCACATGTGTCAAAATAACATTTTTTTTTAAAGGTGCAGTGTAATCAATCTTTGGGATTGACTGTTTGCACTTGTCTTGGTAAACTGATTAGTCCCCTTGTAGCCCATTTTCAACCCATGTACTCAATTTCCCATTAGTGAACCAACTAGGTCCCATATGGGGAGCCCACCTGGGTTTGCCCATGTTGGACCTACTTAGTTGACCCAAGTGGGCCCCAGATAAGATGCCCATTTTGAGCCCATGCCCCCTCTGTACCCACGTAGCCCATGTGTAACCCATGTGGGCCCCACATACACGTGTTTGCTCCCTCACTTTGAGAACCACTGCTTTAACCAGTCTATGGCTTTAACATTGTTAGCATGTTTTATCACATTGCTAGCATGTTTTAAGACATTGTTAGCACGATTATGTTTTAACATGTTGCGAACATGAAATAACATGTTGCTAAACATTCTTAACATGCTGTTAGCATGCTGTTAGCTTGTTTTAGTACATTTGTCCAAAGGTAGTTGATAGGCTTTGTTAAATCAAGCTAGCAACATGCTAAATCATGTTATGAACATGTGCTTAAACATGCTTGAAAGCTCTAAAAGGAGTTTTCAGTCTCAAAAGATGAATATTAAATAGCACAACGGCTTTCTCGCCAACATAATAAACAACACACACTTTACCTTTAACACTATGAACCCCACGGTGAACTGTAATTTAGAGAGGATTATTGCAAAATTATATTTTACAACCAGTGTAAAATAAACATGACGCCCCTTTCAAATATGTCAGTGCAGGAGTGAGAGCGTAGAAGAAACCATAGATATAAAACATGTCATTTATTTAATGTTTTGCATAGATCACAGCAGATTCACAATATGAGGCATGCATTAAAAGAACCATTGAAATGCATTCAAATGTGAACCATCACTGTAACATCTCTTTATGGTAAGGTATCATAAAAACAAAGCAGTGAGATGAGAACATTTGGTATAATTTGCCTTAAGAACATAATCATACTGTACATTCAAAACAGGTCTAAAGATTTGGTGTAATTATGGCTTCCAGCAGCTGATGCTTGTCACACAGTTACCATTATGTCACTGAGGTCCTTGCGTTTGAGGTCCGGCACTTTGGCGTCAGACGCAGGATAGCCTACAGGAAGCAGAATTAGAAGCTTCTCATTGGCTGGTCGCTGGAGGAGGGACCTCAACTGTGGACCACAGTTCAAAGGAGTGGTCGTCACGGTAACCAGCCCAACATTCTAACACCACAAAATGGAATATCACATGAAATTCAAATTCAAAGATCCACAAATGTTTGATGTGTGCGTTTCTGAGTCTCACCTGCAGGGCGGCCAGCAGAATCCCACAGGAAATCGACACGCTGATTTCATTGTAATAGTGAGTCTTTTTCTTGCCGTTGGGCAGAAGTCCATGTGTCTGCTTAAACACTAGGATCAGATACGGAGCCACATCTAAATACTGCTTCACCCAGTTTGTCCTGTGAAAGAGACAGGGTATTACAGTGTGGAGTATTATAAATATTATCACTTCTTCTTATTATTATATTACTCTGTATAGCATTACAACAACAAAAATAATAATAATCATAATTATTATCATATTACAGTGTTTTGTATTATAGTATTATCAACTTTATTATTTCTAATAAATATTGTATTATATTACAATGTACTGTACAGTATTACAAAAATACAATAATAATAACGGATTTAATTATTATTATTATAATATTATAGTGTATCATATAAATATATATTTTTTAATGTTATAAATATTATTTCTTATATATTATTATATCACTGTGTATACCATTACAACAACAAAAACAATAATAATAATTATTATTATATTATAAAAATATTATTTAAATCTTAATTATTATAGTATTATAAACATTATTTTTTCTAATAAATCTTGTTATTATATTACTGTGAGCAGTATTACAACAACAACAAAAATATTAACAATAATTCTTATACAAAATCTGTGTAAAGTATTACAAAAATAATAATAAAACATTGAATTATTAATATTATAATGGATCACATTATAAATATATTTGTTATTGTATAATATTATAGTATTATAAATATGATTGTTTCTTATAAACAATATTAATAAATGGCTGTATATTGTATTATAATCATAATAATTTCGTATTTTTAATTTTTTTTTATTGTTGTTTTATGTGACCTCTTAACTCTTTAAAACGTTGTTAACCATGGTAAAAAAAAAGAAAGAAAAAAGTAACCACAAGGGGGCACTAATATCATAGCTAAATGAGTTTATCAACTCATATTACCGGTACTATTATTGTTGTGTGTCTGTAATTGTTATATTAAATTATAATACTAGTTGTATAGTACAGTAAAAAAATAAAAGTAATAAATACTTAGCATAAAACTATATGTAAAAAAATATTTTTGAAGCCTCTTGTCTATTTGAAACACACCGAAGTCTCTTCAGGTCATGGACCCACTTGTCTCCCATCCTTTGGTTGTAGTTGATCTCCTCCTCTTCCTCAACGATCTCTCTGATCTTGTGTTTCACATCGGCATCAGACACCACCACAAACGTCCAGGGCTCAGTGTGAGCTCCACTGGGTGCAGTGCCTTACACACACACACACACACACACACACACACACACACACACACACACACACACACACACACACACACACACACACACACACACACTGAGAGTGAATGAGTGATGAAACGAAGGGCTGGCTTTGAGCTGTTTCCAGCATGGTGATTGGCTGCATTACCTGCAGTGCGTATGACATTGTCAATCACTTCTTTTGGAACCGGTTCTGGACTGATGAAGCGGACAGATCGTCTCAGATTCATGAGCGAGTAAAACTTCTCCGAGCGTTCCAGCATCTCGACAGAAGAGTACTGAGCTGGAGTGTATGGGATATGGACTAAGTTTTCTTCCTCTGTTGAGTCTAGCCAATCATCCTCATCCTCTGTGCACAGACAGCAGATTTAGCCAACGATGCCAATACAAAGAAACACAAATTCACATCATGGCAGTCTTATCTGTCTTTTGTTTTTATTGGTTATCAGAAACTGTATGCAAAATATGAATACTATGCAATTATGAAAAATAATATATTGGGTAGCAGTTTAGTTTAGGGTGCAATTCTCACTATTAACTAGTTGCTTATTAGCATGCATAGCCTATTACTAGGATATTGGCTGTTTATTAGTAGGCTACTTATAAAGCACATATTTTGCCTTAAGGCGCGTCGGACCTGCGCCGGAGCCTCTGCGCTATAGACTACGTGTTGGTTTTCATTGCGTTGACGCGCAATTACACACGCAGAGGGAGCATGTGAAACCCATAGACTGTAAAAAGGTGAAACCCTAGGGAGGGTGGGAGGGGTTCTGGCAGACCAATCACAGCGCTTGCGTCCGCGTAGAATTGACGCGTTGTTACATTTTGGAGAGGTGCACGCGCCATACAGTAGACATCACGCGCGCTACACACAGCCTACGACATACGGCGCGAGTTCGACGCAGAAGTATATAAATTGTCCTTTTATTCTGCGTGAAGCAGCGTGAATTTCTACATTCCTTAATCTACCCAATACTTAAACTTATAACAACTACATTAGCCTACTAACTATTAACAAGCTGTAATTAGGAGTTCATTGAAGCAAGTCATAATACCTCTTCAAAAGTTCTGCATCTTTGCGCTCGACTCCCTCTTCAAGGGCATCTTCGAATTAGAGCTCTTGTGTCGAGTTTATGTTTGCTTTTCCTCTCTGACTCTAACCATCCAGACAGTTTCAAGTATTCAAGATTACACTGACTTTTTTTTTGCTCATTGTAATCATGTGCTTTATTGTTTAAATACTAGTGTAATTTTTTATATGGTCTATATATTTGGGCCATTACGATTAAATTATTATATGACATAATATAACAATACTATAGTAGCTGTATATATATATATATATATATATATATATATATATATATATATATATATATATATATATATATATATATATTATATATATATATATTAATTTGAATTATAATTAATGGCTTATACATGTATTATGATTCTGATACTCTATACTAATGTAAAAATCTATAATACATCTATACTAATGCTGGTTTATTTATTTAAATGTTTAAATAATATTTGATTATTAGTATTGTACGTATTATTGCTTTTGTAGACTGGACAATGGGAGTAAAACAAAAATAAAAAGTGAAGTTCCTGTCAAGGCTACTACTTTATTGTTACAGTAATAAGGCTATTAATAGTGTAGAGTACAGTACCGTTGTGTTTCCTGCTGATTTCTGTGTCGTCCTGCAGATCCTCATCCACCCATGGTCTGGCTGTCTTTCCTGAACTCTTCTGCTTGGATCTGCTCTCTCTCCTCTGGGAGTTTTTGAAGAGAAACCCGATAAAAACGCACAAAACCACCACGAACACCGGAGTAAGAGAAGAAAACACCGCCATGATGGACGAGTCAACTCAGTCTGAAGGAGTTTCACACAAGTTCGGTGAAAAGGGAGGGACTCACTTATCTCACTGTCTTTCTTCTGTTAATATTCAAACAAAGGAAACATAAAACCGCACAGTTGTTGTCTCTATACTATCAGTGAGCAAGTCTCGTTTTAATACTAGCATTCATATCTGTAATCGTTATAATAATTTTAAACTTAGATTACAATAATCAATTTAATAATAATAATAAGCAATGCATTATTGTTGTTTATATTATAATTATTCAACAATTAACGTGATTTCAAAAACGGGGATTCAGTCAGGAACGAACAATGACGTCTTAATGAATGAGTCGTTGAATCATTCACTCAAAACGATTCGTTCAAACAAACATGTTAATTAAATCAGGAATGACTCACCACACCACCTGTCTTTTTTGAAGTGATGCACGGAAACGGAAATATTTTCGTTGGCGGAACAAAACGGAGGAAGTAGGGCAGGCTGATTGTCTAAAATGTAAGTTGGGCTTTTTAAAGTTACACTATGTAGCCTAACTCTTATTGTTTAAAATTTACAAAATGTATATCATCCGATCGAGTAGGATAGCCTACATTATGAATCATCTTCCAAGCCGTGATTTTGTCTTATCCTGAATCACTACGGTAGCCTATGCCTATAATAAGTGTTTAGATTCGGACTGACCGAGCAGGACGACAACCTTGCGGGTCAAAATGGCCCCAACCAAGCCCTAAAATTATACTTATTTTTTGTCCAGAAATGTTTTGTCCAGAAAGCTTATTTTATTTCATTTTGAGAATATTTTTAAAATTTTTTAATGCTTTTTTTGGGGAGATTTCCTTATTTTATTTACCTTTAAATTACTAGATTTAATCAATAAATAATCAATAAACAGTAATTTAGTTATTTAAGCACATTCTTTCAACTTAAATTCAAAATAACTCACAATTTCGTGCATACACCTTTGAATTCAGCTCAAAGTATCTTACATTGGGTGTCTTGAATAAAAAGAATATAAGATGATATTTCATGACTCTAGCCACTAGATGGCCTTATAGCTCTATTTGAAGCAAATGAGCGGTTCCGCTGGGTCCTAAAGTCTTTTTTTCTTCAGTATGCATCAGGTACATGTAGACATTATAAAATATTTTTTTGGTAAAGGTTTAACATTTTTAGTTTGAATTAAGCATTTTTAGTTTTTTTCTATGTATAGTCTACTGAAGCATTCCTCGCATTCCATTCATTCATGTGGGTCAAATAGACTCGGAGGGAAGGTTTTGTTACTTTTTAAAATTTCAACCACAAAACTCCTCGAATCCATTACATTTTTTTGTGTATTCGTGGTTCAAGTACGACAAAAGTCATTTTTTACATAAAAATTTTGAACATAAAAAAATGTATTAAAAGAAATCCGGGTCAAAATGACCCGAGGAAAGGATGAGTGACAGAAGTGGAACTACCTCTCTCATCCTTTCCTCTGGTAATTTTGACCCGGATTTTTAATTAATTTTTTTTATGTTAAAAATGTAGTTACGATGGAACAATGTTCTTCCGCAAGACACACCTTTAATATGAATGTATTTATTAAACTGTTGTATAAAAGCAATGGATCGGCTTTCTTGCTCGTGTGATACTGCTTATATACAGTTATTATTATTAGACTATTTTGTTGTTGCTGCTGTTATTATTATCTCTATTTATGTTTATAAGTCTGTGTGAAAAGAGAGAGAGAGAGAGAGAGAGAGAGAGGAGAGAGAGAGAGAGAGAGAGAGAGAGAGAGAGAGAGGAGAGAGAGAGAGAGAGAGGAGAGAGAGAGAGAGAGAGAGAGAGAGAGCTTATTGGAGGCACTGCTGTCTCATTTAAATCCTCTTAAAACATTCTCGGCCTCAACGTTAACAAACAAATATATTTTTCTTATGAATGCATCTTTCCCAGAAAAGTCGTGAATATCCAGCGGACCTAAACAACATGCAGCAAAGCAAATTACACACGGACAGAATTATTAGACGTTTCAGTGCATAATTCATCTTTACATACATCTTTACATGCTACTCAGCAGATTTATTTTCAGCAGAAACAAACAAACAAAATATCCAAGCCACGGCACTGCTGACTTATTGGAGATTTATTAATTTAATTGGAAATCTTTCTCGCTCGCCATGATATTATAAAGCGTTCACATTTGAATGATGAGCTCGGAGTTAATTTAATTGATATCAATCATAATATCAGATTAAAAATAAATAACAGAAGTCAAAGGTTCTCTTCATACCACAAAATGAAAATGATGTCATTACTGCACTGTTGCCA
Source organism: Chrosomus eos (assembly GCA_036326025.1). Taxonomy (NCBI): domain Eukaryota; kingdom Metazoa; phylum Chordata; class Actinopteri; order Cypriniformes; family Leuciscidae; genus Chrosomus; species Chrosomus eos. The sequence continues at coordinate 10,101,808 of CM070837.1, read as the reverse complement.
TAGTAACTAGTTTCCCTTTGGAAACAAAAGAAAAACTTTTTTTTTACGATTTACCATGATATGAAGGCTTAATTAGGAATTTATTTTTGGTAATTTAAAAGTCATACTAAGGTCAATTTTGTAGTAGATGTTGTTTTTATTGAGGAAATCATCTCAATTGTGTCACTGTTTTCCTCACAGACATGAAATAATCTAAACAGATGGCAATATGCCCTGTCTTGACTTTGTCTGGAATAGTATTCTTCCTCTACGGGCACGCACCACACACCACACACACACACACACACACACACACACCACACACACACACACACACACACACACACACACACACACACACACACACACACACACACACACACACACACACACACACACACACACACACGTGTGTGTTTTTAAGAGCTGTTAATCTTCTTTACAGTAGCATCTGTGAGTACACTGACCCTGAACAGCTGACCTATATAAACCAATCAGATCAGTGTATGTCATTAAACACACATGGAGTTCTGCCCATTAAACCACAATCAGATTAGATATGATAGCGTGTGTGTTATTCTCAGGAAACAGTGCTATTTGTGTCCCCATGACTTACTAGTGATTATAATATAATTAAGATGATTTGTTTAGAGTGAATATGAGATAATTTTAATGTACAACATTCAACACAATCAATCTCTGACATTATTTAAAGCACAATGAGAAGTTCAAAACATGTCGTTAGTTTTACCGTTTACTGATTCAACACAGTTATGCTGCGATGTTTCGAAGATCTCAGAAACTCATTTGTGATAATTATATTTCAGTGTGAGGATAACAAGCTCTCTGTCCTGTTTGAAAGGGGCGACGAATTTCTGCCCAGTCAAATTTCAGCATCACACGTCCATATCACAACCATTTCATGCTTTTCCATCTCAGTATCACTCTAGAAGGGAAATGTGGAATAGAAAGAGGAGAATAACATATTTTCATATTATGAAGGTCTCAAAATATATTAAATATTAAAGTATATTAAATAATCAGTGAAATGCAAGTTAAATGTCAGATGAATTGCAGCTGTTATGGCTTTGCTAATTGATCTATAATGACTAAATGACTCTGTTATGGCTAAATACAATATGTAATATATATAAAATACAAAATCCTTTCATTGCCTCTTTAGAGTCATGTTATTGTGAAGCTGATACTTTGCCGAGGCCACGGGTTCAGTTTGAAGTGTCTTCATTTATGTACAGTATGTGCACATTTGACCGTCTGGACTTTTAGAATATAAAATACATGAAAAGTCATTATTTTCTGAAAGTCATTTCCACCATGTGTTATGTTCTATGGTGAAAATTATGTATTTGAAATAAAATGTCAGGCTCTTTTGTCTTGCTGAGGCCTGAATACACACAATTAAATGATATTTTCACACTTTTTTTTTTTTGCACTTCAACAAAAATACAGCTTGGTTTGAAATGGCACACTGCAAAAAAAATCATTTTCTTATACTTAGTATTTTTGTCTTGTTTCCAGTCTAAACATCTAAAACTTCTTAAATCAATATGCAAATAAGCAAAATGATCTGCCAAGGAGTAAGAAAAACAATCTTGTCTCCATCCATTGGCAGATCATTTTACTTGTTTTAAGCAAAAACTCACTTTATTTTTTTATATAATATCTTATGCTATTTTACTTGTCTAGTAAATGCATGCATCTTGATTTAAGATTATTAATATATTTGGACTGGAAACAAGACAAAAATACTAAGAAAGGGATTTTTTGCAGTGCATGCATACAATACAAATATTTAGCTCACAAGTGATATTTACCTTGTATTTTCTTTGTTTTTGTCATATTTAATTTCAAGCATAGCCTATTCTTCACTTTTAAAAACACTTTTTTTAGGGGCAACCTTTTTGGTTGAGACCAAATGAAAAAGTGACAACACAACTATTAATCTGCGAAACTGTTAAAATTGATGTAGTTCTTTTTCACAGAAGATAATAGATAATAAATCATCGAAGTTTGAGACAAGGGTGAAATGATCAAATCTACATCCTAGATAAAAGGCACTTGAAACATATTAAAAATAATATAGCTTTAGTCACCTTCATATAACATAAAAAAATATGAAATCTTGGTTGTAATAAAAATCTTAGTCATGTGAACGTTAAAGTCCCCCTGTAGTGAAAATCAAGCTTTAAATGTGTTTATATGTCTATGTGGTGGTACAAATTCATAAGTCAACACCATTGCTGTGTATTTTCTCCTTAAAACTGCAGTGAACCAAAGACTGTGTTTCTGACATCACAAACCTGTAACCAATCAGGTCAAGTGTGATCGTTAACGAGTGGATCTCTGAGCTGCTGTGTGAGTGAGTGGAGGTGGGGCTAATTTGCATATTCGTAGAATCACATATACTAAATGAGGCAAGGGTGTAGAGTTACATTCAAGCTATTTTAAGGCATGACAAATTATTTTTCAAGAAAAAAAAACAAGTTTAAAATTGTAATTTTGGTGATCAAAGATGAGTTTTAAGGGATAGAATGATTGATTACAAAGGGACTTTAAGGGAACATTCCATTTTACCATTTTGTAAACATAATGGCTATTGAAGATTCTCTGAACATTCTGAAACAATGACTATCATTCAAACGTATTATGAACGTCCAACTAAAACGTTTTGATAACATTATTTAAGACCAGATAATTTTGAAAAAAACATTCTTTTTTACGTGACTGAAAGAACATTTTTTTTATAACTTTGAGAGAACCTTGCCGAAACGTTCGCCTGAGAACTTTCCCTTTTAGCTGGAATAGTAGTAGTGGAGCAGAAGAATTTGAGCATGGCTAGTCTAATAATAGTAGCAGTAGTAGTGAAGTGAAGGCTGCTGTAATGGCTGTAAAGTGAATGGAGTCTGCAGCAGTGGCTCTGATAGCACTAGAGGTATTCCAGTACTTACATGTCTCTGGACACAGACTGTGTTTAGTGGAGTGAAATAAACCAATTACAGTACACTCACACCATACACACGCAGACCGTCGCGGTCACGTGTCAGCAGTGAGATTGTATGTGCGTTCCTGAAGAGCTTTCAGACCTGGGGCTTCTCCACAGATCTGGGTCAATGCTGGGCAAGTCAAACATTAACTAATAACACGAATCTGCCCTTCGCTGCTCAAAATCTATTGGCCACTGCCAGTAAGATTTGCTTTAAAAAAAAAAAACATCATTGATGAGTTTGTGGTTAACGGTCACATGTTATCTAGGCCTATTACTTTTTTTTTTACAGTAAATTCATTGTAAATGAGATCCCGAAACACTGTGATTCTTGTTCTTGTTTTCATGCTTTCTGTGTATCTTTAGATAAGATGCCTTTGATTTCCCAGAATGCACCAGTTTCTCAAAAGGAAGAATCTTCCTAGCTGAACAAGACATTTGAGTTTGGGTTCTCCTCATGAAACCCTGTTTATTCTGTGACTCTTTTTGTGGGTTATAAGTTTGCCAGATGGTGACAACTGTATGAGTGAGTCATTGGTTCGTTCAAACGTATTTGTTCAAAACTTTGATTATTACATGAACGGAGCAAGTGAGTGTGAGTGTGTGCAGACCGATTCGAAAGTCTGCTCTCTAATCGCTCTCGGTACTTTGATGTCATGCACCGATTGATCTGCACAGTGCTGCTTCAAGTCGAACACACCTTGGCTGTGTTGAAATCGCCCCTTATTCCCTTATTCCCTCATTCACTATTCCCTACATTAGTCCACCAATATAGTTTACTTGAAGTGCATGAAAACGAGTGAGTTTCAGACACTGAGTGCGACGGAAGTTCTGCCACTTTTGCATACTTTGTCGTTGTAAAGTCCGCCTGTGGTGAAAATCCAGCTTTTAATGTTGTTTATATGACTATGTGGTGTTTTTAATATGCTTTAAGACAAACCATGTACAAATTCATAAGTCAACATCATTGCTGAGTATTTTCTCCTTAAAACTGCAGTGAACCGAAGACCGTCTCAAAAACGCGGTTTGAAATCGCTGGTGTTTCTGACGTCACAAACTACCTTGTAACCAATCAGGTCAACGTGTGATTGTCAATGAGTGGATCTCTGAGCTGAGTGAGTGATTGGAGGCGGGGTTCATTGCATATTCATAGAAATGCATAGGGGAGAGCCGGGACGATTGAAACACGGGACGGATGAACCATTGAGATTTCCTTGAAAACCTCTCATAGCATGCAATGCTTACCAGATCAGCGAAAACATTTCTTCTTTACGTCATGCTGTTTTGGAGTTAAAGCCGGAAAGCTGTTTTTGAGTGCGGTAAGTGAATTATTTCCGTACTTTTTTTTGACTGACTGTTGTATTTTTTGCCTCATGTGCTATTGTAATGATAATACGGAAGGTATAGTACTGCAACACACCATTAGGCCTAATGGTGTGTTCTCACCGAACGCGAATTTAATTATTTGCGTGAGTAAATTACATTCAAAGTCAATGCAAAGACGCGAATAGACGCATCATTCGCGCCGGGCGTCGCGAATGACGCGAATTGGGCGACGCGTTTGCCGCGAACGTCTTCCGCACAAGTTGAAAAATTTGAACTCGAGCGAATGTTCAAGCGTCTAACTACACGATAGACGCGTATTTGACGCTCTATTCGTGTTCGGTGTGAACACACCATAAGTGTGCATTATCAGAGTTTTTTAGTTTAAGTGCAAAACAGGTTTAATTGGCAGGAGGCGCTGTCGGGACGGTTGAAACAAGTGTTCATAATTTTGTTATGTTCACAATAACAGGATTCCACTAGCTAACACTCAATATGACTCAAGGAAGAAATGTAAGAAAATGAATTGTAAACGGATTTGTCTGTCTTTGTCAAAATAGCCTATGAGATTACGCAAAATGCGCAATTTTGTGTTTCAACATTTTGTGTTTCAATTTTGTAGTTCAATTTTGTGGTTCAATTTTGTTTAAATTTTGTGTTTCAATTTTGTGTTTCAATTTTGTGTTTCAATTTTGTGTTTCAATTTTGAAACAAAGCACAACTACCGTTCTAAGTAAATTTTTACTTCTATATTTGTACCGAATAACACATGATACTAAGAGAACACATATGTGAGTTGTTTATCACAAAAAGAAAAAAATCTATCTGTAACCTTATCTTAGAAAATGATGTTTATCTGAAAAGTGTTTCATCTGTCCCGGCTCTCCCCTATACTAAATGAAGAAATAGTGTAGAGGTACATTCAAGCTATTTTAAAGGACAATTCCGGCGCAAAATGAACCTATGGTGTAATATCACATTGGTACCGAGTGTGACCGTTCTCTGGGATTTGTTTTCATGATAATTGAATGTAAAGAGTTTTATCACTAAAAACTGTTTAGCTTATAACACTAGTATATGGGGCATCGAGTAAGTAAAAATAAATCGCTAGTTAATTCCACTAACAAGGCTCAAAATAGCCCCACACTAACACGGCAGCATAATGAGGGTCCTTACCTGCAAACCGAAGCATTGAGAACTTTGTAAGTGTACAGACAGTTTAATAAGAAGATACTTTATAAAGACACTTCGCGTTTACAGGCAGGAGCCATCTTTGGAAAACAGTCTCGACCAGTCGAACCACGAACGCCGTGCTAAGTGATTCACAAACGTAATTCCTATCAACCAGCGGAGTTCACAAACGTAATTCCTATCGACCAGCGGATGCCGCTGTTTTTAATCTTTACACATTTTATATGGTAAATGGACTGCATTTATATATAAGCTCTTCACGAGTTCTCGGCTGGTCAAAATACCATCATATGCAGACAGACTAAATACAACGAGCGCATTTATCCCAACGCACAGCATTGTTTTGGATGTTTGGTAAGTTCCATCTAAAAATAGGCAATACATCATAAAAGCTGACCAATCAGGTTGTGAACATATCCCTATGCCTTTAGGTTTGGTGATAAATAAGCCAATCTGAACGCTAATCGGACCAGGACTAAGGGATTTTTTTTTGGGTCCTGACCAAACGAACCAAGTGAAGCGAACTACAAGTGTGAACAAACCCTCAAATAGTCCCCTATTTAACGGTATATGGGGCGATTTCGGACACAGCCCTAGTGACTCTTATTAGCGAGTCATTGAATCATTCACTCAACCAATTTGTTTAAATCTCTGATTCATCCAATAACGCCATAATGTTGCTTGGAGACGCGTAGCGGTTGCTAACTATTTTATTTTTGTTGGCGGTATAAATATTGTCTAAAATTAGCTTTTTGTTTATTGAACTGTCTGTCGTATAAAAGCAATATCACACTCGCAATAGTGTTGTGTTTGCGATAATGAGCTGTGATTACCTGCACTATATGGCTGATATAGCCTAGTTAATCATGCATTTATAATCATACATATACCATCATATATTATAATAATCATATTTGCTCAGCACTAAACCAACAATATCCAGTGTCTGTTGTGGTGACATCTCTGGCACTTGAGGCTGAGGTGGGAAAATATAGCCTATAATTTCTTGGAAATTTAGCAATAAAATGTAAAAATTTCCCAGTTTCCATGTGTCTCTGTTACCTCTCTTCCTCCTTCAGTCCTTTTCTGTGTTCTCCCCTGTGGTGTTTGCCTCTCTTTATGGCTGACTGCAGCGTAATGCCAAAGAAAAAAAGCACATTCATTATAAATAGATTGATTTTTAATGATGAATGTAATGCATATTTTGATCATGAATTATTTTTTTCTTTGTGACAGACAGTTTTCGGGAAATGCTCAAGTGCACGAGTAAATATTTTGTCTTCATGATGGGTCTGGGAAATGTATAGAGGAATGTGTGTTTTAAATTCTGCTTCATGTGGCTTTTTAATCTTCCTCGCATGGCGAATCTCTGATTGCATTGCTGGGCAGCAGATGCTTCGGCTCTGTCTTCTCCTGTCCTCTGGCACAGGCACACTAACATTGGCATGCTAGATGAGAGAGCTAAAGAAACAAATGAATGAGACGAATGCTGGGATTCAAAGATGAAAAAAAAAAGACATGCCAAGAGGACAGTGGTGAACGAAAAGAGCAACAGAGATGTCTGAAGGAAAATGTAGGGGGAAGATGAGCATGACCGGTGCAGAATACATTAACCCTCTGAGGTCTGAGCTGTTTTGGGGCTCTTTCGGTGTTTTGGTATGCCCTGACATTTGTGCTTATTTCAGCTACTTAAAACATACCATTTGCCAACATATAAATTTGCTGTATTCAGCACAAACTCTGCTACAATAATATGTGAGCAAAATTGATGTACTTGTTTGCATTTTATAGAAAAAAAATAATATGCGTGGTTAGTACGTTTTGGAAAAAAAAATGTCACTGCAATAAGGCCATTTAACACATAATGAATAGTTGTCCACAATACTTTTGAGTTACTATTCTTGTAGGCTAGAATTTTTACTTCAAAATGAAGTGAAAATCATTCTGACCACTCTTTCAGAAACATCAATATAACGATTTGAATTTCTTACATCAGTTTTTGGGTCAGCAGTGCTGTATGCGTGGGAGTGTTAATGCCCATGAATATTAATGTGATTTACACCTGGGAAGACTAAAGACACTCCCCCAATGGCTAATGGGCCATCAAGGTGCTTTGAGGCAGCCTGAACAAAGAATGATTCACTGGTGAACAAAAAGTTAAAAAGAACAGCATTTATTCAAAATAGAATTTACGTTCTTTCCTAAGAATGTAAAGACTTAAAGTCATTACTATCACTTAACACATCCTTTCAAAAAAACAAACATAAAAATACCAAACTTGTTTTTTTTATAAAAAAAATATTTTTATTCAAAGAATACTAAAAAAAAACTACCGCAGGTTTAAAAAACTGTTTGAATAGACTCATGGGCGAATGCGAGTCTACAGAGCTCAGTTGCGGTCCAGTTTCCCGTGCAGGAAGAAATCGCAGTGTCTGTGGAACCATGTCAACATCGGTCTCTGTTTTCCATGACAGCGTGGACTGCATGTTGCTCGTCTGCTTGTTTGCCTTGGCTCTCTTCGGAACTGGTGCTTGGACATTGTCACATCTGTTATAAAAAAAAGAAGAAAGAAAAAGTGTGAGCATGCTGATAAGACAATCAAAGAAACTGTATTATTATCATTATCAATCACTAATTACCATGGATTTAAAAAAGACATATTTGTAATTTCACACAAGAATGGGAACTTTTACATTATGACGATGTAAACACAATTAGGCTACATTTCATCTGTAAAATATTACATCTATGCACTTACTCAGTATTATTCTCGATCGCACTGAGAACTGAACGACACCTGCGTGTCCCTCTGCGAGGTGCTGGAGAAGGAGAACGTGATGCAGCCAATTTCCTAAAAAACAAAACAAAATAACTGTTAGCATACATTATGTATACAACAGAGTTATTGAATATTCTGTACTGAATATGCATCTGTTACTGAATATTCTATATAGGTATTATTGTTTTTTTTGTATTATGTTTTGTTATTGAGTGTTAAAGCTGCCGTGACAATATAATTTCCTGCAAAGGATCAATAAAGTATCAACAACAACAACAACATCTGTTGATGGCCCATATAGAATGCATGCTGATAACACAATCAAAGAAACTGTATTATTATTACGCTTATCAATCACTAATTACCATGGATTAATTTCACACAATAATAGGAACTTTTACATTATGACGATGTAAACGATATTACGTCTATGCACTTACTCAGTATTATTCTCGATCGCACTGAGAACTGAACGAGACCTGCGTGTCCCTCTGCGAGGTGCTGGAGAAGGAGAGCATGATGCCACATTCCTAAAAACAAAACAAAATAACTGTTAGCATACATTATGTATACAACAGAGTATCTGTTGATGGCCCATATAGAACGCACGCATTTATTATGTACACTCAATGAACGGATCGTTCGCGATCGACACATCGCTACATTTCAAACATTTACACCTGTATTCACAGTGCATAAGGCAGTAAGCATGATAATTAGTGTCATAGGCTAACTAAAACTGAACATTTGCGAGTATCTATGGCCCATATAGACACCACGCATTTAGGGATAGGCTACACAATGAACGGATTGTTCGCGAACGAACGACACATCACTAACTTACATTTCAAACATTACACCTGTATTCACAAACAAGTATTTACGCATGATAAAGTGTCATAGGCTAAACAAAACTGAACATTTATATATAACATATTGTATTTAGACAGAATCTATCACGTTTTTACCAGAGTCTGAAATATCACATATAACCTAGCAGTTATTCCCCAAAAAATGCATTACACATAGGCTAAGGCAGTAGGCTATTTTAGCATGATAAGTCATGGGCTAACCAAAACTGAACATTTATATATATTGTATTTAGACAGTATCACGTATTTTACCGGAGTCTGAAATATATTTATCTCAATCACATAACCTAGAAGTTATTCTCGAAGAAAATGCACTACACATAAGGCAGTAGGCTATTTAGCATGATAATCAGTGTCATAATCAAAACTGAGTGAAAAATATGTATGCTATATACAAATATGTTCAGAGAATATCACATTTAAAAAGTTTACACGAGCATACAATGTTAGGGATATTGTGAGGTATTTCCTATGTCAAAAGCTAGCCAAAACTAGGCAAAATATAAAATTCATTTGAGCTCTATATGATAAGAAAACGAATGAATTATAACACTAAAAAACTTACTCCGAACTTCTATCCTCGGTTGGATCAATTCGTTCTTGAAAATGCAGCCTTTTCGTCGTCCGAATTGCAATCTTCCTCTGAAGAAAATGTGAATTCGTCATCACTGTCCAGAATCATCTGAAGGGCCTCTCTGTCGGAGTAGCGTGCTGCTGCCATCCTCCAAATGCGATGAACTAACAGTGAATGATCTGATGAAGAAGCTTCATGTTTTTGTGGCTTAATCGCGGGGCGTGCCGCGTGTGCGATGCATAGATCATCTATTTTACCATGTGAAAAGCGCTGGGGGCGTGGCGATCTGAGCTGATTAATGATAATGAGGGGAGAACGAAACAACTGTAACTCTCCTTGGTTTCAAACGGATTACATAAACTGGAAATATAATTTTTTTTAGTAGCTTACTTCATTTAAAAGAAGAGAATCTCAGCTTCATAAAGAGACATCTCTCGTATCTCTGTGACAAGTATTAACAGAGTTACAGTTATTTTTTCGGACGCGTTTCAGAATGGACTTCACTGACGGAGAGAAGGTAAAACGCGCATCATGTTTATTATTCTTTATTTGACGAAAAGCACAACACTTTGTTTTTATTGTGAGTACCCTAAAAAAAATAGAAACTAAACAGGATCTAATGATGTACAACACTTAAATTTAAGATAAAAATCAACAGAGTAATTTGAGTCTCTTTTGCACTGATAAGGAAAAAAGTGAGCTCATCACGCCCCCGTGACGGCCGACCTCAGAGGGTTAAAGACAGTTAAACTGGGCTACTTCAGTCAGCCCACATCACAATCTTAACATGATGCTATAATGGTCGACAACAGCACTGATGACAATCAAATTAGACCTGATTGGATCGTAGAAACCCTGATACCCTTTCAGTCTAGATTGTTGATTGAGCTAAATGACATTTGAATGGATTGCGTTGTTGCACATCTGGAGGGCGCAGAGCCAGAGCGCGCGCTTGTCATTAGACATTCTCCTCACATGCACCTCCCAGTCTCCCTCGTGAACGCGCCTGCAAAAAGTGGGTCAGGAAATTTAAAGGGGAAGTGTTGCTATAAAGGAATTTCACAGTTCATGTGTTTGTAATGTATCGGTGCTCTTTAAAGAGATAGATCCCTAAAAATTTAAAAATATGTCATCATTTACTCACCCTCATGTTGTTTTAAACCAGTATTGTGTTTCTTTGTTCTGTAGGCTACAATGCAAAATAAGAGACATTGCTGATCCATATTGACTTCCATATCCAGAAACCGTTTGCTTACTAACATTCTTCGAAATATCTTCTTTTGTGTTCAACAGAAGAAAGAAACTCATACAGGTTTAGAACAACTTGAGTGAGAAAATGACAGTTTTTTTTTTTTTTTTTGGGTGAACTATCCCTTTAACGGAGGCTGTATTTAACACATTGACATAAATGGTATCACTTTGTTTTTATTCTCGTTTTTAAACCAAATATATATATAATATATATATATTTCAATCATGACACCTCAAAAAAAATTCCAGACTTTTTAAACGTTGCGCAAGCAATCTCACTGGCTGCAAGATCAGCAGATAATCATATATAACATAATTGCATAATGACTGTATCGCTGGTGTCATACATTCTAGAAAACAGAAGGAATGAAGGTGAAGAGCATGAAAATGCATTAGAATTACAGACAGATAACAGAATCCTGATATGGACCACAAGATGAACGGCCTTAACTGTGGCAATGAAGCGGATTAATACATTTTAAGGATTAATGTGACACGTTCCGTAATTAGATGCAAATTTGTGACTATAACAGCCCAAAGCGAGCGTGTATGATGATGTTGTTTAATATATTGTGCATTTGTGTGAATAAAATTATTAAGCAACACTGATGAATGTGTATTATAACAGTTCAGACATTTTGCCTTTATTGTAAGTAGAACAGCACAAAAAAAAGACCACACTTTACATAATATTTAAAAAACGAAAAACAATTAAAAACACCCAGAACGCAGATATACAGTCCTTAAAAGTGAATAAAAAGAGAATTTAATGTTTAAAAGAGTAATACTTGTAATAATGTATAAAAAGACAAATCATCGCTTTAGTAAGCAATCAAAAAAATGTTCCTATCATGCCAATAAAACATGCATAAATAAAGCTTCCGTACACTCAAATACATTTTAGAACAAACTTAATAAACCAAAATAAAGAGATCAGCCTAAACCCTGAATGTTCTTCTCAGAGAGAAGGATCAAACTCTTTAAAATCCACAATGATACAAGATGCAGGCCGACAGAAACGGCGATATCATAAAAATAGAAGAATCTTCTATAACAAGAGAGAATCTCTACATATTTTTGCACTTTCTCTCTCGGCCTGCAAAACACATCATCCGTCCACGCTGTGTAGAGGGTTAAAAGTTTAAACAGCACCATAGTTTTTCCCCTGGATTCCTTGTTATACAACTTACACCATCAAACACACATTTTGACCCATGAATATGACACCAACAACCGACATGAAGATTAAATGTTCGTTATAGACAAACATAATATACCAATTTACACCCATAGCACTTTATAATATGCTAATATTCAGCCACTTAACAGTATATTCTTTGGCAGCCTCCGTGTGAAACCGTATGAGGATAAGGAGATAAAAGCCTAGATTTATGCGATTTCGATAATGGCTTGAGTCAAACTAGACTTCCTCATCCAGCTATCATTAGACTTGATCATTAGATGAACACTAACCATCATCACAGTATGTCTGTTAATAAGATCAACTGTCATGCAGCCCTTGTTGTCTTTTAGAAGCATTCAAATCTCAGGCTATGTTGGCAATAGCATACTAGAATACTACAGTACATAATAAATAGTTCACTAGTATTTAATTCCGAATATAGTCTTATTTCTTTACTTTCTGGCAGCACATCCCACCCCCCAAAATCTTTCAACTTTTCACATTCTACAATCATATCCACTCTATGAAAGTAGTCATTTTAGTCATGCGTTTAAACCCAATTTTGGGTCAAATATGGACAAACTCAAATGTTGGGTTAAAAATGTAATAACCCAACGGCTGGATTTGTCCATATTTGACCCAAATTTGGGTTGAAACAACACAGAATGTTTTAGAGACCTGTCAAAAAAAAAAAAAAACAGTTCAACATTCTTGAAAGACTAGCGTTATCAAAATACAATAATGATGGTAATATGACAGACTGATATGTATTCTGGCCAATTATATGACTTAAAACTGAACATTACACAATTATTGTATATTGTATTGTGACAAAAAAGGATTTTAGCCTTGTTTTCCAGTACAATATCCAACCATTCTCAAATCAAGATACATTTTCTTGAGAAGCAATGCGATGCTTAAAACAAAAAGAAATATCTTCCAATGAGGTCACAAGAAAACAATCTTGTTTTCCCTTTGAATAAAGATATTTGTTCTTGTTTTAAGCATACATTCACTAAATTTTGATCAGAATACAAGACTTAACTTAAATCAAGATCATTTACTTGAGAAGCAAAATGACTTAATAATGTTTAGACTGTTCGCAAAATTATGAAAGTCAGTTTAACTGGACAGATATTGGTGAATATTGGCCATCAGTACAGGACAGTGATTGGACAAACCAAAAAAACTATTCTGAGATCAGCAGCTAAAGACCAAAAGGTGTTAAAAAAAATCTAATGTTTGAGACTTTAACAACTTTGCTTAAAAGGAAACCAAAATAAAATATAATTAATAGGCTATATGAAATAGCTTAGTCAGTTATGGTTTCACACAAATAACTGTAATACTGCACCAAACAGTGTAATAATGTATTGGGCATGTGAGAGCGACTGAGAGGTTGAGGGCAGGAACATCAGGCTGTCCCGATCGGCTGCTGAGATTGTTTTCAGATTGAGTCCCGGATGAACTTTGCACTCTTGGATTGATTGTGTGATCTATGTGAAATGAGGGTGGTCTGACCCAAGTTGCTTTTTTGGGATATGGGTCCTTGGAAAATGAACTCTGGTATATTGATTGTGGGCCAGAAAGGAATCCTGGGATATGGAGCCCTTGAGGGCTGTATGCTGACTCTAGACTGAGTGATGGATGGTGGGACCTGTAGTTCAGGTAGCTGGATTGTCGTTGGCATTTTCAAGCACTTAAAAGCTTTTCTTCTGCGGAGCGCTGAGTTTTCTCATTCCTCTTATCCTGCCGAGGAGCTCACGCACGAATACCTTGTGTAGAGAGAAAACACAGAGACAGAGAGAGAGAGAGAGAGAGAGAGGAGAGAGAGAGAGAGAGAGAGGAGAGAGAGAGAGAGAGAGAGAGAGAGAGAGAAGAGAGAAGAGGACAGAGAGAGAGAGAGAGAGAGAGAGAGGAGAGAGAGAAGAGAGACTGTGTGTAGTAGTCTCGTCTACTCATGTTTCCACATCATTCGTTCACTCACTGTGTAAAGCTTGTGGCTGTAGGTCAGCAACAATGCTGCAAGGTCTTTGATTCACAAACTATGTGCTTGGTTTTGATGCACAATACACACACTCAAACAATGCACGCATTACACACACACACACACTGGTGTTTATATTGGATTAAAAGCATCTGTATCTCTGGGTCAGTGGGTTATTGTGTCTGCCGTCTTATGCATTGTGATTTTCATAATGTTGGATGGATTCTTTGAGTGCACGCACACACACACACACCACACACACACACACACCACACACACACAACACACACACACACACACACACACACACACACACACACACACACACACACACACACACACACACACACACACACACACACACACACACACACACACGTTGGTGCAACAGCATTATTATAAGGACTCTCCATAGGCGTAATGGTTTTTATACTGTACAAACTATATATTCTATCCCCCTACACTGCCCCTATCCCTAAACCTACACACACACACCACACACACACACACACACACACACACACCACACACACACGTTGGTGCAACAGCATTATGAGGACTCTCCATAGGCGTAATGGTTTTTATACTGTACAAACTATATATTCTATCCCCCTACACTGCCCCTATCCCTAAACCTACACACACACACACACACAACACACACACACACACACACACGTTGGTGCAACAGATTATGAGGACTCTCCATAGGCGTAATGGTTTTTATACTGTACAAACTATATTTCTATCCCCTACACTGCCCTATCCCTAAACCTACCATCACAGGAGACATCTGCATTTTAAAATGTTTAATAAAACATTGTTTTTTTGTTTTTAGCCATTGATTTATGAGGACTTTTGAAGTGTCCTCATAAACCACCCATAAGTTGTAATACAGTGTAATACACATGTCATTACACAATTTGTGTCCTCATAAACACACACACACACACACACCACACACACACACACACACACACACACACACACACACACACACACACACACACACACACACACACACACACACACACACACACACACACACACACACACACACACACACACGCACGTTTTCAGGTCAGTGCACACTCATATGAAATCCACTAGCATGTCCTAAAGCATTGTGTGTAGAGTGACTGGTACAGCATTAATTAAAGTGTAAATTGCAGGTTAACCACCACAACCGATTAATGTGTACATTAAAGTGCACAATATGGATATATTAAAAAATTTCTGTCTTAAAATGCGTTAAAATAGCATTTATTGGGGTTTCTTCAAAGGTAGCGTGTTTTTTACCGTAACTGGGTGAGGATGTCATAACAGGGAGCTGCGGGCAGTAATGCACTCACTCTGTGTGTGCTGTTTGATGGAGAATAAAACGATTTGCGGGACTCCCGCAAACTAATACAATTTTATTCATCTGTTGCAGAAAATCAATAAGAACATCTAAAACAAAATAGAAACGGTTTACAGGCAGAGTTTCTATTTCTAACATGTCAGCAGTGAGGAGCGATGTAGCCAATCACAGCCATATGTGTTGATTTCTTGAACGCAATAATGGCCAATCAGAAGCATTTACGATAGATTCCCCTCACCGCTCAAAACAGACTTTTTGTTCAGTGCTGAATTCTGTATGCTGGCAAATCCTCTAATTATAACAAACATAGTGTAACGTTATATATGATGGAAGCTTCATTGATAATAACAGAGATGTGCGAGATCTCTGTGAACTGATGTCAGCTTTAGGAATTATTATGGGATCGCAGTTTGCGCGCAGTCATGCCAAACCATGCACGCAGTAGCCCGCTTGCTTTTATGTTATAACAGTGGTTTGTGTGTTAATGCAACAAACAATTGATCAGGAGCATGTATGCTGATGTGTATGGTGGGCTAACACGTAGGCTAACTTGAAAGTATTTGAAGGTACAGAAAAAAAGTATTTTTGCGGGCGGGAGCGGGACAAAACATGAATGTTGCGGTCGGGAGAAGAAAGTAATATAAGAAAGTAGTTGAGCACGTCAGTTATAACGACACACGTATTCAAAAATAGCCGGGTTTAAACCGGGCTTGGGCTCATAATTACAGTTTATGTGTCGGGCCGGACTCGGACACAGCGGGCTCGGGTAACGTTAGGGTCTTGCTTGATGTTTTGGGCCGATCTAAGCTCTACCTCGGGTAAGTTAAGCGAACACTTACAGGCACGAATCAGCCGTTTGTCCTTGGGGAACTTGTGGAGCCTCTCCCTCGTTTTTGATGTATTCATACATCCCGCACAAGCACAATAGTTAACCATTTTCGCTAGCTAGGACTCCAATATAACGTAACTCTAGGCTTGTTGCATAGACCGTAAAAGCTTGGAGTCCCTGTTATGACATCACGCCCAGCCTAGTGGAAGGAGGGGGCGTGGTTAAAAGCACTGTAAAACGAACCAACTTTTCATTATATTCAGCATTTGGTATAAAAAAATATAAAAAAAAAACAATGGTGGGCGGTTCTTATCTTTATATTTAGTAAGCACATTGCATTATCTTCGTGAAAATTTTTACCTGCAATTTACACTTTAAAGACAACATACAGATGTTAGAAAGTCTTAGTTTGTGGTGGAATTTGTGGCTCCGTTTCAAATACTTACTGACTACATAGGCAGCAGCCTTTTAAGGTAGCATTTTGATTAAGATGCCGCATTAGAAGTTACTGACTAATTTTTTTTTGTCCAAAAAAGGCAGCATCGCATGTATCATTTTCAGATGACTGATATAAGGCTTTGTTTTGTGAGTGCACCTATGATGCCTTAAAATACTCCTTAAAATGCCGTCTACGTAGGCAGCTCACTATGTTTTGGAACAGAGGTTGGTGGCCTATATTTTGTGTTATGACTTACATCAGTGGGCTTGAAGCAGTCTGTCAGGGATTCCTGAGGGACAAAAAAAGAAGGTATCATCCGACTGAGACACACACAAACAACTTCACAGACAATTACATACACAATGTGAATTTTTGGCTTGGGCATATAGAGTTTTTGTGTTACTGTGGCAGTAAAAACCCTCAAGGAGGTGCTAGAGTTTATTTTAATGTCTCTATCAATAAAGCAGATGTTATTATACAGATAGTATAAAACATACTTTAAAGACGACCTTGTTTAGTGTGTAATGTTGCTGTTGGAGCATGAAAAAGGTCTGTAAAGTTACAAAGCACAAAGTCACTCCAGCGGGAGTTATTCTCTATATCAGTATCTGTTTCTAAATTCCCTGAAATGACTCGAGTCTTGAGTTTTTTTTGAACGAACCCACATCACAATATTCCTTATTTAAATAATTCCCGCCCAAGGCATAATATGCTAAATAAAGGGCGGGGCCTGGTTGAGTTAGTCAGTATGCGTTAAAACTCGTGGTTATGGTAAGGGTCGGGACATTTCCAAAACACACTTGACCAATCATAACACACAGGTCCAGCTGACCAATCAGAGCACACTGCGCTTTTCGGAAAGAGGGGCTTCATAGAGACAGGAACTAAACAGGGGTGTGTTTCCAGAAGCCAACTTTAATCGCAAATTCCGTCGTTACCAATACAATTCAACAGAACTTGAGATCATAATTTGCCAACGATGCTTTTGGGAAACGCACCGCAGACTGTTACTGACAAACTGGAAGAGAGGTGCTGCAACAGTGCAAAATATGTAAAATTGTTATATACACATTTTTTAAATGCTAGTAGAGCCCAAAAACTAAATCAAGACTTTGTAAAAGGGCATAATACGGCCTTGAGAACTAATTTTAACTAATTACTCTAATTAAGATTCTCTTAACGCCGCTTTCGGCAGTGCTGAGAATGCGAAATGAACAAAGCATTATGAATGGAATTCTGATCAATTTCAGAACATCATGAAATCAAGCATAGCTAAAAGTGTTTGCATTCATGTACAATGTTTTGGCATTAAACTCTATATTCAGTGTTTAAGGGGCAGTTTACACGACACCTTTTACAACCAAAATCGGAAAACTTGTTATGCATTTTGACCGTTCAGTAACACAACAACACCGTTTTGGGGGCCTGAAAACACCAACTTTTGAAAACTAGTTTCAAAGTGCACTTGTTTAAAAAACGATACCGTTATCATTTCCATGTAAACTACAAAAAAGCGACATCGCCTGGCAGCATAATACAGCGTTTTTAGGCGTTTTCTCGGATCCGTGTGAACAGGGATTATTTTGACAATGTTGTCGTCTGAACACGAAAAACGCAAAGGAACAAACGTTTCCGTTTTTAGTACATCATTGTCATGTAAACGTACCCTAATAGGAAAATGCATTATTTTCTAAACACACGCTCACACAGGAGTTTACCTGTAGTTTTACAGCTCTCTCATCTTCACTGTTCACCTCCAGGAGATCATCAATGTCAATCTCCACCTCTGGCATTTCTTCTTCCTGTACAAACAGAGATCACACATAGTAGGTGAGTGGACACGAGACATCAAATGCTGAGTTTTAAAGAAACATCTGCAAACATCTGATACTTAAACGAAACCACCAAGAGACCTCCAAGTAATTCATTTTCCTTCATTAGTGCAGAAATTCCGACAGATTGGATAAATGTGGTCTAGATCAAGAAACTGTGAATTATATGTTCATCAGGGCTATTTGGGAAGCGAGAACATCAGGAAACACTCCAGTCACAAGCTGAGGTTAATCTGAAGGATGTGCCACTGTGATGACAGACAGAAGCACACAGGCACGATGAGATGAGGTCTATAAATACACTCCCCTGTTTAAAGGTGAGAGGAAGAGAGGGGACTTTTTTCCATGTGGTAATCGCTTTGGCTCGTTTGGCAAATGAGAGAGAAAGAAAAATACACCATCAATATGAAAGCACATTTGTCATTTCTTTCTGTGAGTGCCAGTTTGTCCGAGTGTTACAGCCAATTCTGCATTTGCTTGACAGATCCAAGGACAAATCCAGGATTTACTGCCCAGATTTACTCTAGTCCATCCAATGTGCATGAATGGATTTTCGGATGATGTAGGATTTTGTTCAACGTTTTTTCACGTTAGTAAAAAATGTTTTATTGAAAATAAATCAAACACAAAAAGCATTTCAACAATGCATTATTTTTGATGCAATTAGTTGCAGAAGAGCATCTCTGAACACACAACACATCAAACCTTGAAGCAGAAGAGCATCTCTGAACACACAACACATCAAACCTTGAAGCAGAAGAGCATCTCTGAACACACAACACGTCAAACCTTGAAGCAGAAGAGCATCTCTGAACACACAACAACACGTCAAACCTTGAAGTAGAAGAGCATCTCTGAACACACAACACATCAAACCTTGAAGCAGAAGAGCATCTCTGAACACACAACACGTCAAACCTTGAAGCAGAAGAGCATCTCTGAACACACAACAACACGTCAAACCTTGAAGTAGAAGAGCATCTCTGAACACACAACACATCAAACCTTGAAGCAGAAGAGCATCTCTGAACTCTCAACACATCAAACCTTGAAGCAGAAGATCATCTCTGAACACACAACACGTCAAACCTTGAAGCAGAAGATCATCTCTGAACACACAACACGTCAAACCTTGAAGCAGAAGAGCATCTCTGAACACACAACAACACGTCAAACCTTGAAGTAGAAGAGCATCTCTGAACACACAACACATCAAACCTTGAAGCAGAAGAGCATCTCTGAACACACAACACGTCAAACCTTGAAGCAGAAGAGCATCTCTGAACACACAACAACACGTCAAACCTTGAAGTAGAAGAGCATCTCTGAACACACAACACATCAAACCTTGAAGCAGAAGAGCATCTCTGAACTCTCAACACATCAAACCTTGAAGCAGAAGAGCATCTCTGAACACACAACACGTCAAACCTTGAAGCAGAAGATCATCTCTGAACACTCAACACATCAAACCTTGAAGCAGAAGAGCATCTCTGAACACACAACACATCAAACCTTGAAGCAGAAGAGCATCTCTGAACACTCAACACATCAAACCTTGAAGCAGAAGAGCATCTCTGAACACTCAACACATCAAACCTTGAAGCAGAAGAGCATCTCTGAACACTCAACACATCAAACCTTGAAGCAGAAGAGCATCTCTGAACACTCAACATATCAAACCTTGAAGCAGAAGAGCATCTCTGAACACTCAACACATCAAACCTTGAAGCAGAAGAGCATCTCTGAACACACAACACATCAAACCTTGAAGCAGAAGAGCATCTCTGAACACTCAACACATCAAACCTTGAAGCAGAAGAGCATCTCTGAACACACCAACAACAATCAAACCTTGAAGCAGAAGAGCATCTCTGAACACCAACATCAAACCTTGAAGAGAGCACGCAAAGCATCAAAAAGATTACAACTAAACGAAGAAGGATTGAACACTCAACACATCAAACCTTGAAGCAGAAGAGCATCTTGAACACAACACATCAAACCTTGAAGAATAAAACCTGAACAGAAGAGCATCTCTGAACACTCAACACATCAAACCTTGAAGCAGAAGAGCATCTCTGAACACTCAAACAACATCAAACACACTTGAAGCAGAAAGAGCATCTCTGAACACAACACATCAAACCTGAAGCAGAAGAGACTCTCAACATCACAACACATCAAACCTTGAAGCAGAAGAGCATCTCTGAACACACAACACATCAAACCTTGAAGCAGAAGATCATCTCTGAACACTCAACACATCAAACCTTGAAGCAGAAGAGCATCTCTGAACACACAACACATCAAACCTTGAAGCAGAAGAGCATCTCTGAACACACAACACATCAAACCTTGAAGCAGAAGAGCATCTCTGAACACACAACACATCAAACCTTGAAGCAGAAGAGCATCTCTGAACACTCAACACATCAAACCTTGAAGCAGAAGAGCATCTCTGAACACTCAACACATCAAACCTTGAAGCAGAAGATCATCTCTGAACACTCAACACATCAAACCTTGAAGCAGAAGAGCATCTCTGAACACACAACACATCAAACCTTGAAGCAGAAGAGCATCTCTGAACACACGACACATCAAACCTTGAAGCAGAAGAGCTCCAGCAGCAGAAGACAGACACACACCGGTGACACTCCTGTCAGATGAGAGACTGAGGCTATAATTCACACGGCTCAACAAAACTGGACAATAGAAGATTGGAAGAATGTTGTCTGGTCTGATGAGATGATTTATGATCACAGTGTATCATCTTCTGATGGATACTTCCAGCAGGATAACACACCATGTCATAAAGCACAAATCATCTCATACTGGTTTCTTGATCATGACAGTGAGTTCACTAAACTCAAACCTCCACAGTCTCCAGATCTCAATGCAATAGAGCAGCTTTGGGATGTGGAGGAACGGGAGATTTGCATGATAGATGTGCAGCTGATAAATCTGATGTTATCATGACAATATTGACCAAAATCTCTGAGGAATGTTTCCAGCATGTTTGAATCTCCGCTTTGAAGAATCAAGCGGCTCTGAAGGCAATCTGGTACTAGCAAGATGTACCTAATAAAGTGGCCGGTGAGTGAATATAGGAGAGTGAAAGAGAAACTGAGATTTAGCGAGAAACAGGTCAAAATTATTATTTCTGGTCTGCAGAGTTAATAAGGATGAGTCTCTCTCTTTGTGAGGAAAATTTACTCTATGGTTCATACTGTGAGGGAAAAAAAAAAAATTCAGAAAATGATGCATTGTCAGAATTGTTTGTATACATTTAAAAAGTAAGATTTCATCCAAAAATATTATTTTTCCTCTGGAGTTTCTAAAGAGATCTCAATATGAAGTGAAAAATGTTTCACCAAATTCTGCGTAAACCAAATGATCTTAGCGATGCCATCCGCACAAAGGTGAATATTGTGAATTTATGTAACTCTACAGTCAGTCTTTCTGATATTTTCAGAAAGATTATGACACACTTTTACATTTAAAGACAAATACAAATGAATGCAGATCAATATATGAACACTCTAAATCTTCAAAAACAGACGCTCACATATGACAATAATGAAGATTTTGACAATTCATTCTCTTAGAATGACATCATGGCTTCTTATTAGAGCTGTTTGCTAAAATAATGATCCTATCAGTCGCCTGCTGCTGTCAGATGAGCTAATATATCATGCGTTTACACATTCACATTACAAGGACTATTATTTTAGACCTTTTTGCATGCGTGCGTGCATGCTCATTCCTTCCCGAGATTCCTGGAAAGAAAAAATAGCAACAAAAAAAGACAATTCCAGCCACAAAGACTAAATCAGATAAAGCTTAACCATCAGTAGATCAGTCAAGCTAGCCGCCAAGACAATGGCCAATCAATCACAGACTGTCTGATCCGACATCAATCGAGAGATAACCTGACACAGATACCATCTGCCATCTCAAACAATCATTACATTAGCTATATTTCACACCGATTCACCAAGTCAGTAAGAACCATTTTGCAACCACCCAGACAACCCTACATGCTAAAACTACATTAACCACCTAACATTTTCTTCCAACCATCCAAATGAATGAATTAAAATTAAATATATATAATTAATTAAATATTGTATATTATTAAATACATTTAAATATATATTCATTGAACATTGAATTATTTATTGAAAAATATTATTTATTACCTTTTAAATCCATTCCTCATATTGCAGTTGTTTTATAAAGACTTCTCATTTCATAATTGTTTTGACCAATCATTAATGGCCACTACAGTATAAAGCATTTTTCATTCCAGCTGTGCGAATGTGCTTGCATATACTGTGTGTATTGTGAATGAAAAGCCCTGCAGGTGGATTGTGGGTACTAATGTGTGTGTGTGTGTGTGTGTGTGAGCTGCAGAACCAGCACAGACACCTTCACTTGACCTATTTGTTCACGGTGCCTGAAAGCGCAGTCGACTGGTGTCTCATCTGCAAACACAAAGCAGAGGGAAGCAATCTCTCTCCGTCTCAGAGCAGACAGGTCAGACCACTGAGGATTTCACACAGGCGTTAGTGTGAGAGAGGGCTTGCAGGAAAGTGCCAAATGTACACAGAAACGCCGGCAGCAATGCTCACAAATCACACACAAACTCCCACACACATAACACCATTTGCATACCAACATAAACAAGCAGATTGTACTGTACTGCACACATATGTGCTCATAAAATACCATGCGCATGCATTATATTCTGTGCGCCACAATCGGGGTCCTTCAGTTGGCAGAATAAAGATGATAAACTTGCTCTCTACAAGGCAGGAGTGACATGAACCCATTTTTTGAGGGAGCATCAGCTGCATTTGTGGTTTTATTAGTGTCACTGGTAAGAAAAACATGACTGAAGAAGACAAAAAAAAAAAAACATTCATTATATACAAATAAAATATGTGTCTCTAGTCATACAGTTGATTAGTAAAGGGAATAGACTTCAAACTTTGACCTAATATGTAGTTTATAAATAAACATCATGCATTTTTATCATAAAGTCAAATGCTCTGAAGAATTTTTTTTAACGTTTTTTCAAAAACATTAAAATATTCTCACAAAGGCTGCATTTATTTGACCGCAAATGCTGTAAAAACAGTAATATTGTGGAATATTATTACGATTTAAAAATATAGTTTTTCTATTTGAATGTATTTTAAAATGTAACTGTTTCCTGTGATCAAAGCTGAATTTTCAGCATCATTACTCCAGTCTTCAGTGTCACGTGATCCTTCAGCATATTAGAATGATTTCTGAAGGATCATATGACACTTATGATTGGAGTAATGATATAAATAGACTCAAGCTTAAGCATTTGCCTATTTAAATCCAAACAGCAACTTTTTTGGCCAGGCAGAGTAGGCTATATAATATAATATAATATAATATATATAATATAATATAATATAATATAATATAAATAAAAAAGACAAATGTTTTTTACATACAAGAATTATGCTTCTTAATGATCAACATTACAAAAAAATATTTTGGAATTGGCATTTAAAACGAATTGGTTTCAAAAAGGTATGATGCTTCAGCTACAAGGTCAGATAGAGATTAAAATACAATATAAACAAACAAATGCAGACAGGATCGTCTCTAATACAAAACACAAACACGCTGAATCAATACAAACAGTCGAAGTGAAATGAAATGCAGTGGCCGTGTGATATCAGACAGATAGACAGAGCCCTGAAGCGTTGAGCATCAAAGACAACCCCTTCCCCCTCGCTGAAGAGAAAGACAGCAGAGAGGGGGGTTGTGGGTATCTTTTGCAGACAGGGGCATATTAACCCCACTGGGCTGAATGTAGACATATCTCACTGCTTCTTATGCGGTGTTGTGTGTCAGTACAGAGAGAAGGTTTTGCAGCCATTCTCAAAAAACGTCTCTATGACTCAGTACTGATACAATTAACAGGCGACTGAATTTAGCCACAATATTTGATAGATTGCACTATTTAGTGCATAATGCAATATAACCTTTTCCAATATTTTTTTATGTCCCATTATATAAGAAAAATCAACAACATCTAATTCTACTTACATTTTTATCATGATTAAAAAGTAATGCTTTACCAGCATGTATTTTTTTTGTAACATTCAACACTCAAACAGAATGTAACAGGGTCTGCACAAAACAATACAATATTATGGGCTACCAGTTTTTCGCCAAATTAAAATGTGGTTAATTGTGAAAGGGATTCCAACAGTATAATTTATAGTGCCGGCCCGTTATCAATATATTTGTGGTATGGATTCTGCTATTCTTTTACATTTAGATTTTTTTTCAAGCGACATCTTTATAATTATCATCCTTAGTGTGAATGGGCCTCAAGTTTAAAAATCAGCCATAAATGAAAATGCATGTTTATTGAGCACTAATCTTAATATTTTGGATTAGTGTTTAGTACAGCAGTGTTACTGAATTAGCATTCACATCCTATCACAGCACTATTCATCCTTGATTCTCACACAGAGAGAATCTGCATGCTTGCAAACTGCTGCCCTGTGCCTGAAATAGACCGAATCCTCTGCAGAAAAACAGCTTAGGCAGCAGTTTGTGACCGTCATTGATTTGAGGACTCAGTTAGACAGAGGACTTCATCATTAGCTCGCACGTATACCACCTCATCTCTGTTCAATACGTTAATGAACTCCAGATGGACCTGTTTTACTAAGGCAAAGCCCATCAAAGAGCTCGGATACACATGTACATGCAAACTGCAACGAGAAACGTCCTACATTTGTTCTTTGTAAACCTTGTAAGCACAGAGGTGCTGAGAATGCAGAGATCATGCTGTAGACACACACACACACACACACACGCGCACACACACAATCTCAGAGGGTTATATGTGAGCATGAGATGACATGCTGTTTTACTTGAGGCATGAAATTGATTCAATTCCCAGTCCAAAATCGTACACTTTTAAACCATTAAACTGCCTAATTTTCCTTTGTTTTACCGTCCAACGCATCCCATTCTAATTCTATTATATTCTTCCTTACTGCTTTCCTCTCATCTTCCATTTTAATGTCTGCTCTAATTCTTTCCCCCCAATCCTCTTCTCCCAGAAGTCACAGAAATTAACCTCCAAATATCCTGATAACGCTTTCTTGCTCATCCTTTTCTCACTGTTGGATACATTCACTCACTGTATGACTAAATTCATCTAATCCACGCTGTGCTGTCACTCATTCTGATCGGCTGGGGTCAGAGTTCAGCTGTGACTGAAAGCCTGTGATGTCATAGTCAAGTGATGCTATAAAGCGTGAGATCTGGCGCTGTGCCAGGCTCAGATATTTGATCTATGCATTGCAAGAGCTGTAAATGCCTAAAGCATTCTTGTACTCAATGGGGTGATAGAGCCGCCTTCAAATGATTGCACTATTAAACCAAATGGTTTAAACCATTATTGTTCAGGTACTGTAGTTAGCTAAACTAAGTTTATACATTAAGATGCTGAGCAAGCTGTCTGCTATTAAAGTAGAACGACTCAAGAAGGTAGTTTAGACTTATGCATGCAGTTCGTCTCGCAGCCGAAAGGATAAATTATGAAAATTCAATGCATGCTTGCATTACATCATGAATTGTATTTTGGCATATTTGGGAACGCAACAACTCATGCAATCAAGTATACATTGCTAGAAGCAATTGCAAAAGCATGTGCATTCATGTAGAGGATCAGTTTCAGGCCTCAGGGTTTTGGTTGAATTATGTCAAACTTCTCTACATTTACTGTCAGCAAGTAATCCCATGCTGACCTACTCATCCTTATGTAGGTCTAGGTGTCATCACCTTACACTAACCCTAACGGCCACATTGCACAATGGAGATGTTGTTGTTAGTGATTTGCACGCAAATCCAATCAGCTAAACACTTTCCCTTAACTTATTTAGCTGTGTGAGAGAGACATATTGAAATAATATCAAGCAAGCATGCTGCTAGCGAATACCAAAATGGCTTTGGTCATTTTTGCTCATCAATTAAAAGAGTGCCTGAAAATATGATAATGAGAGCTACATAAGCGCTAACAAACAAATGAGTTGACATGAAATGGAAGTCGTGATGGATATCCAAGTGAAATGGCTTCTCAAACCAGAAAATGTCGCTGCAAGAGTTATTTTAATTAAAGATTATGAGGTTAGAGTATTTTAGATTACTCTAAATACACTGCTGAAGATTATTTCTCAAAGTGTTTATTAGTGCAGCTGGCTTGCGCTATAGTCGAATTCCCAATGCTTTTGTTTACATGAAGTCTTTTGCCTTTTATTGCAACCTGCTATTAATGGGTGGTCAGACATTGAGCTGTGAACGGTTATTGGCTATGTGTGACTTCCTTCTCTTGTTTATAGTGTAAATGTGCCAGGTCATTAAAATAAACCGGAGTAAACACATCTTTATTGGCTCACATGCTTAACCTAATTAGATGCCTTATCTTGTAAACGGCTTCCTATTTGATGTTATGATTAACACCACAAATAAAATGCTTTTTTTTTGGCACAAATGGTAACTCACTGCTGCCATAAGATGTTCAACTCTAAAGACCCACATGCAGCTGGGATTGTGTGTAAAGTCTAGAGAGACCATGTTAAAGGTTAATTTACCATATATGCATGTCTGCTTACTTTGAAGAAGATGCATGCAAAAAAACAACAACAACACAGCATTACATTAACCCTATAATCACTAAAGCAACTTCCCCCAGACCATAACTCAATATACGTTTTATTAAAATAGACACTAAACCCAATAAATACAGAAATGTAACTGTTTTTAAACTAAAACATTTTTATTCAAATATAAGAAGTATTTGGCACTATTTTTGTATCTGACGGTGTTAAGAGAAACACATTTTGTTAATGAAATGGTCGGTGTCTGAAAATGTTAAACAGATTTAATTCTAATTAGTGCTGTCAAATCGATGAATCGCATCTACCATAAAAGTTGGTTTATATGCGTGTGTGTGTGTGTGTATATATATATATATTATGCATACATCTATATCCAAAAGGTAAATTAATATAAAATACAGTAAAAATAACATGTACACATAAATAAAGGTTTTTGTTGAAGTACCTTTGTTATTTTGTAAAAAAATGCTAGAACAATGGTATACCCACAGCGAATATCCCTGAAAATTTCAAGCAATGAAGATTAACAATATTTCTGAAAATAATCAAGTGTTTCTTAATTGTTCTCTAATTTTGATCTCTACTTAATATATATATATATATATATATATATAACACACACACAAATGTTTATGTTAAATGTGATTAATCACGATTATTCGATTTGAGACCACTACTTAGAATTATTAAAACTGAATGAATCCATAATATATCATTTGAATAAGAACTTTTCTCAGGTTTATGTTTGGTTTTGCTCAATTACTCAAGAATCTGTGCTCCTGTAAATATCAATTCCCTTATTTTTACTGGTATCCTGCTTTTAACAGGGTCAACGTTATTCTGCCTCACAAGTCAAACTAGCTGTTTCTCTCTTTCTTGTCTCTCTAAGGCCAACACAGCATCAGCAGAAAAAAAGCAAGCTGCCGCAGAACAGAAACACAGAGGGAGACAGATAGAGAGAACAAAAGAGGATAAGAGCAATGAGACACCTCACAGAGGTCAGCAGAATGACATTTTGTCATCTTGAAATGAGGACCGATGCTAAAAATGCCACGCTTTAAAGATTCCTTTGTATAGTGCCATGCATTAAATTGCTGCTTTAAAGAAGACAAATGTAGGTCACACAAAGACAATCACAATTTATCAACCTATAAACCCAAGGGGGTGGTGAACTGTAGCTTTGAGATTATAAACCTTGCTTTGTGACCATTCAGGTCAGAACCCCACAAGAGGAGATTCACAGATCATCGGCACTGTGCCCTTGATCAAGACATTTAACCTCAAGTTACTCCAAGAAGACTGAACCAGTAATACTGTAAAACAAAAGCTGAAAATAAACAATTATTTTGCCTAGCTTGATATGTTGGTATACTGCTGTTGTGTTTCTAAAATATATCATTCACACAAAAGAGCCAAATGTAAATTATTATAAAATACAGTAAAAAAAAAGGAACTGCAAACAGTAAAAAGGTCAAAGTACCTGACTGTACTGTAAGATGCTTTGCATAAATGCTAATCAAAATCAATACAATTATATTATTCAATATTAAAATTCATTTATGTTAGGCTACATTTATTTAATTTACTATTACCATCTAGATTACAACATATCTTTTTTTAAATTCTAATTATCAAAATTAAACTATATTTACAATAAACTAAAACATCATTAAATAAAGCCTAATTATTGATAATTAGAATTTTCTATGAAGTTCCGGTTCTGGTGCAGTCTCACCTCACAGTCGTAAAGTTCGCTCAGCTGTTCAATGATCCATTCCTCCAGGATGAGTCTCTTCCTCAGCTCCTTTCTGTCGTACTTCACCGTCACTTTGCCCTGCTTTTTCTGCACCGGGTCATCGCGAGGCATCGGTCCGGAACCGGCGCAACCCACGCCAGCCACGCCGGGCTGGAAGAACACCCTGGCCGCGGCCGGGGGAAGCTGTGCGCTCGTCTCAGCGCTGGCGGTGGACATTGCGTCGGTGATGGTGGCGATGAGGATGATGATGGTGGTGTCTGAGGGGTGTATGTTGCAGGACACAGTTTCTCACACCTGCTATTTAAAGCGCAGCGCGAGCATTTAAAGGACGCCCGGCGCGTGGGAGGGGAATGGCAAGCCAATGTGCGCGTTCGCGTTAACGCTGTGAGTGCCAGCACGCGCACAGTATTGGTGAAACGGGAATCCCTCTGCGCTGGTTGGACAGTATCAGATGGATAGTTTGACAGCTACCATGGTATTAAATTATTAGCATATTCATAGAGGCTAACATGTATGTGTAGCCTATCTATCTATCTATCTATCTATCTATCTATCTATCTATCTATCTATCTATCTATCTATCTATCTATCTATCTATCTATCTATCTATCTATCTATCTATCTATCTATCTATCTATCTATCTATCTATCTATCTGTCTGTCTGTCTGTCTGTCTGTCTGTCTGTCTGTCTGTCTGTCTGTCTGTCTGTGTGTCTGTCTATATCCATCCATCCATCCACAACAATATACAATGCAATACAGAATACAGTAAAATATAAAATGTAATATGAGTACAGGTTTCTTTTTGGATGGAAATTGCATTTACACTCATTCTTTATAAAAGTTTGATACTGGTTTGATATTTTGCTTCATAATGATTCATATATGGAGGCCATTGTCCTTTAACACAATATATGCGATACTAAAATGATACTGCAGAATACAAAACACATACAGGTGGAGAATGAGTAAAACAAAGGAAAACAGGTCAAACATGTCACACACACAGGATTCTTGCTAAACTGGTCATGGCTGACATAAATCAAATGCATATTGTCACCTAACTCAGAGAAAGAGTTGCCTGTGTTATCTGTCTTTTTATGTTGATCCAGAGGTTTGTAACTACTTGTATGCTGAGGTGGGATAGAGAGCACATCACGAGGAGAGAAAGTGATCAGGGTTTATGTAACGTAATGAAACTCTCACTAATGAGATGGCCCAATCCCAAAACAGCTGCTCTAGAAAGAGAACAAGAGAGACTGAGGGAGAGATTTTGTACCACCGTGTTCTCATTTATCTACTTTATAATGCTTCCTAATAACCAAGTGGGATGTATGATGTGTGTGTGTGAGCAGCCATGATGATGGATTGGTAGACAAAATGCATGGTGTGTGTGTGTATGTGGATTAGAGGTTATGTGGGGATATTCAATATTAAATCATCCAATCCAAAAATACACGGCTTATTGTTCTGTTTTTGTACGTTCTGCATTAAGCTGATCAGAACAATTCTTAGAAGTATTTTTTTCTGATATTTTATGCATTTGTTTGTGTGTAAGAGAGAGGGATGTCAAATGATGTCATGCCCAAAAATAACAACTGGCTTAGAGCAACACACACACACACACACACACACACACACACACACACACACACACACACACACACACACACACACACACACACACACACACACACACACACACACACACACACACACACACACACACACACACATTGACTTATATTTTTATTATACTGAAATATACAGTCGTGCTCAGAATTAATGGCACCTCTGGTAAATATGATCAAAACTGGCTGTAAAAAATAGATCTGCATCGTTTATCCTTTTGATCCAAATATTGGCAACCTTAGAATTTTGTACGAGTAAAATATCTCTGAAGTATATTCCCATTAATGTTTACCTTTTTAAGCACACCAGGGTGACTAGGAACATGAAATTGCCTAGCTTTGACTTCTTGTTTCACAGGAGTATAAATATGAGGAAACACAAAGGCTAAATTCCCTTAATCATCCATCACAATGAGTAAAACCAAAGAATATAGTTCTGATGTGCAGCAAAAGATTGTTGAACATCACAAAATAGAAAGTGACTGTAAGAAAATAGCTAAAGAATTGAAAATCTCCATTTTGACCATCAGGGCAATAATTAAGAAGTTATAATCAACTAAAGATGTTACGATTCTGCCAGTAAGAGGACGTGTGTCTATATTGTCTTAATGCACGGTGAGGATGAAAGTTTAAAAGGCCAAAGACTCTTCAAGGATCACAGATGGAGAATTGCAGAGATTACTTCGAGTCTTGGGGTCAGAAAGCCTATAAAAAAAAAATCAAACAACCACTACATCACCACTTGTTGTTTGGGAGGGTTTCAAGAAAAATCCTCCTCTCTCCTCCAAATACAAACTCCAGCATATTCAGTGGTCAGACACGACTGGATCTTCAAACGGCACAGGCTTCTGTGGTCAGATGAAACTAAAAAAAGAGCTTTTTGGTAAACACGTTAGATGGGTTTGGTGCACACAAGGATAAAAAGTACCCCATGTGTACAATTTAATTTACCATTGGATATTTAATGTTGTGGGCCTATTTTTCTGCTGGAGGTCCTGGACTTCTTGTTCAGATACATGCATCGTGGATTCTATCAAATAATAAAAAAATCAAAACCTGACGCCTTCTGCTAGAAATCTTATAATGGGCCGTGGTTGGATCTTCCATCAGGACAACGATCCAAAACAAACATCAAAATCAACACAAAAATGTGTAACTGAGCACAAAATGAAGCTTCTGCCGTGACCGTCCCAGTTCCCTGACCTGAAGAGTGGCTGAACTGAAGAGAAGAAGCACAAACATGGATCTGTGAATCTGCAGGATCTGGAGAGATTCTGTATGCAGGAATGATCTCTGATCTCTGGTCAGTTGTTCTCCAAACTCATCAGGCATTATAGGAGAAAACTCACAGCTGTAATCTTGGCAAACGGAGATTTCAAAAAGTATTTAATAAAAGGGTGCCAATAATTGTGGCCAACGTGTTTTGGAGAAAAACATTTATTTCATAATGTGAACACACACACACACACCACACACACACACACACACACACACACACACACACACACACACACACACACACACACACACACACACACACACACACACACACACACACACACACACACACACACACACACACACACACACACACACACACACACACACACACACACACACACACACACACACACACACACACACACACACACACACACACACACACACACACACACACACAACCATTAATTCTGAGCACGACTAGCTATATATTAATAAAACTAAACCTAATTTCTCACAGAAGCCGTTATTCAAACAGTCATGTTCAGATCATGGAGGCTCAGATGGGACATATACCCTTTACATAGGTTGAAGTTGTGAAAATATACTGTAAATTGGTGCCACCTTCTGGATATGTCATAATATTACATGGAAAACACATAAACACTTGTAACATTAAAAATGTAGGTCATTTAAGGCTGCAGTAGACTATAAAAGGCCAGTTTTAAGCACAATGAATTGAGCAATGAATGTAAGAATAAAATCCTAAAAAAAAATGCGGCCATGTCCCATGAGGTTAGCAGTATTTACAAATTAAAGAGCCCATACAACAAGACTTTTATCTCACATTTCTCAAAAAATCACCCTTTGCTGTCTAAGAAAGCAGAATTTGATTTACCAAAAAATAACATAAAGGTACAATATCCATTTCACGTGAGTGCATGCTAAGTGTGTTAATTAAAAATATGTAATATATTTGTACTGTAGATATTCAAATGTTTTATTAAAATAGCCTTAGTCATAATACTTATTAATAAATACATAAATAAATAAATAAATAAATAACAATTATAATACAATACATATCAATTATGGAATAATTAGAAAATATGAAAATATTATAATTAAAGCATTAAACACATTTTATACAATACAAAATAAAATAAATAATTTAAAATTATGTATTAATAAAATGTATTAAAACTAATAAAAAGAATGAATGAAATTGAACATTAGCAAAAAAGCTCTTGCAGACGGAAAAGATTTACGGAGAGATGATCTGTCTGTTATATTCTGCACCTGTCCGCTAGAGGCTTTTGTACTAAGCGCGCGCTCTAATCCTCTCATGTGACGTCGGTGAAATGGCGGATCGGGATGGAAGCGACGTCTGTCAGAGTTCCAGCCAAGGTGAGTTTATTTATATAGTGTAAAGTTTATCTTAAAGTACTAGTCCGCTTCCAAACGAGTGTACCAAACTCTCCTCTATGTTTAAAGCGGGTTTGTAAAACTTGTCACGAAATAACACTTTTTTTTTAAACCTCAGAAGCAGCGCGAGCCGGTCAGAGAAAAGGGATTAAATCAGTAAATCAGCCTAAACGCTGAGCCAAAGCACTGCCATCGGCTGTTTACATCAGCTTTCACGCAGAAAACGTTTTTATGTGACAATGGCTCTGTATAATTAGTTTAAACGCGTTTAAATGCCGTTGAAGCAGTTTTGAGCGGAGCACCTGTTACGTGCGCGCGCGTATTCTACGCGATGATGTTTTATCTCTGTTACTCGTGTTGTTGTGTTATTTGTACTGTAAAAGAAATATCACGAAACCAGCTCTTAAATAGTCAGGTGTTGTCATATGTAATCATACTATCTTAATGTGTTTTGTTTGTTGGATAAGTAAGTATTCAGTTGAGTGAATCACGTCTGTAAATGTAGATTACCCCGCCCACGTCATCTTCATTCCCCTCTTACATTATTATCTAAAATGGTCTTAATCGTATTAATCCGGGTGACTAAAATGTCTGATGCAACCCATATCACTTTGAAAAACTATTGAAAACATAAATGAGCTAAGCCTAAGGCAATTTGAGAAATAAAAACTTGCTAAAATGTTAGGCTTGTATTTGTTTCTGACTAGTTTTATATTTGCATTAAGTCAGTAAACCATATTATATTATGATGAATAAAGTTAGACTGATATTTTGGTCAGGTAGATATTTGTCCATTCCTAGATGAACCTTACTCAATTCTGTCGATTAACCGAGATATTACTTTACCTTTATGGCTCCAAACTCTACCTAACATTTTTTTTCCCAGTTGATTGTAGGCACAGACAACAACAGTGTTACTAGTTAAAGTGTAATGTTACTGTCTGTTACTGGGGCTGGAGGGGCAAAGATCAGATTCCTGTGCCGCCTCTATTATGAATTGAGAAAAATCAGACACGCAGAAATCGAGTGATAGAGTAGTTGCATGGTAGTGTTTTAGATCAATGTGCTAAATCTAAAGATATTTGATTATTTCCAGATTATCAACATATCAACAGCTCATAACCCTACTTGCTTTGCTGATCAATATTAAGCATTAAAGCATTAGTTCACCCATAATTTACTCACCCTCAAGCCATCCTAGGTGTATATGACATTCTTCTTTCAGCCAAACACAATCAAAGTTATATAAAAAATATCCTGACTCGCTTTATAATGGGAGTAAATGATGCGTCGTGTCAGAGGTCACTCTTCCGCCTGAACTGTACGGCCAGCACTGGAAGCCACGAGCCAGTGATTATAGTTTCTAAAATTATAATAAATGTTTTTTTTTAACAAAACTGTAGGTTATTGCCTCACTTCAGAAGGCCTTTATTAACCTGTGAGCCGTATGGATTACTTTTATGATGTATGGATGTGCTTTTTGGGCTTACATTTTTTTTTTTTTTTACCATTCACTCCCATTATAAAGCTGGAAAGAGCCAGTATATTACTTAATAAAACTCACATTGTGTACGGTGTAAGTAATATACTCCTAGGATGGCTTGTGGATAAGTAAATTATGAGGTGAACTAACACTTTAACTATCCCTTGTGTATACAATTTATAGTTTCAGATGTTAAAAGTAAATATTGCGCAGTAGGGCATAATGGAATCAATTGTTTTTGTAATATGACTGAAACACGAGGTGTAGATGATGCTGCATCCTTTTCTATGAGAAGCTCTGATGACGGCTTCATTGTAGCTATGCTAATCGAATCCCCGCTCTCTGAATATTTGAATGAGTTAGCATCTAAACGAATCAGACCTTTCCATGTATGAGTGCTTAATGCAAATTTTTTGCTCAGGACAGTAAACAATGTGAATAAATTACACGTGCGTGTAAATGCATTTTCAGTGTTACCAGATCTAATCTGAAATGGCCACGCACGCAGTTCATATAGACAACTGCAAAAAGCTAATCTCACTTTCAGCTTTTGAATACTGTATTTAATGTTTGCCTGTAAAGATGGATTGCAATCATTACAAAAATCTGTTTGCAGATGCAGTTTTATGGATTCAGTACACATACGTTTAGCAAGTATTGGCTTATTAATGCATCATGCATTGAAGATTAGTGCTACAGTGCATGTTAAGTGCCTCCTATACAGGTAGATATGTTAAATACCATAGGCTATATCACACATGAGTTTCTTAACAGAATATGTGGGTAGAATTGACTTATAATAGCCTTATTTATATTGGTGGATTAAAGTAGAAGAAGGATTTACATTAGCGATAATAGTGGTTCTAGTCGACTGCACTGTTAAGTGTGTGGGGAAAAAATGATCAGATTATATTTCATTACTGCATACCAAGCAACTTTTGTGTTTGTGTGTGTGTGAGAGTCATGATGCTTTCAGTTTACAGGTTGATGATCTTTACGTGTCGTTCACCTGTTGGCTGTAAACTGACTATCAGCTGTTTCTCATTCACAAACACACATACCCTTATCCACTGCAGTAAAGAGTGGGACACTACAAGCAATAACTTGTCTGGTGGATTCAGTATTTTTTATACTGATTCAAAAAACATAATTTTTCCAATTCATTAAAATTGGTAGTTTTACAAATGTTCATTAACATGCTTTGTCCCTATCAAATAAATAAACAAACACAAATAAATTGCTCATTAGTCGTTTGTTTGTGAATGCAGCCAGCAAATACAACACAATGGAAGGATGTTGTCGGACCAATCCTTTTGACTCATCACATTCAATTTGAGCAAACTGGCAGCTCTTTTGATGTTCAAACACTGTTAGATGACTAGGCGATCATCCCGACCCATCCCTAGTTTGAGCATCATTTGTTTGAGGGCATGTGAGCCGCATCTAAAGTACAATGTAAAACACTTCTTCTCACTGCTAAAGGTGCGGTCACATTAGCGGCATATTGGCAAAATTTTGCTGGCAAAAAGGTCCATTGTATGAAGCACAGCTCACAAAGATGTCGCTTTCAAAACAAGCAGCTTTCTGTTGGTTATCCCTAGTCTGTGTATTTGTTTGTGAACACATGTGAGCTAGTGTTGAAATGTCTGAGGTGGGACGACTGTCTTATGGTGTGGTTGGCGTTGTTTGATTTTTGTGGGCAAAATCCTCTCATTATCATTTCAATGGGCTATAATTCATCTCTTTCCAGTCCATTTTATCCCACTACTCTGTAAGGGTGCCCAGATTGACTGGACACAGACCGTTATCGGCTGATAATAGCTTTATATAGTTTGATTTGTGGTCTCTATAAAGGCAGATCAGATGACGCAGAATTCGTGACACAGTTTTTCTATGCACAGATAAAATTGATTCACTATATTCAGTGGTCTGGCAGTTTTTACCAAGTGTTTTAAAATGACAATAAATTTGCAACATCTTTGAGGAGAGCGGAGACATTGCATTAAGCCGTGAAAGTGAAACTGTTCCTCAAGTGGCTTTATGTGCGTGCGCTCCGAGACGGAGTGGAACTTCGGGTTCTCGCCTAAACTATTAAATGCATGCACATAGAAATATGTTAAAATGCCCAGCTTGGTGACTATTAGGAATGTGATGGTGAGGATATTTTCCCACCGGTTAATCAACGTGTGAGAACACTGGTAAAACCGGTATCACCGGCGGGGGCTTTTAAATCGCTAGTAATTTGAAGGGGAAAGTTAAATGCACAGGCATTCATAATGATTAGGCTTGGGTATCGAGTATCGAGTATCGATTGGAACCGGGACTTGCTTTGCGATTTTCCCGGAATCTTTCAAAAGTTTAAATTTCGATTCCTAGTTTCGATTCCGCCGACCGGAAGAAGAAACCGCTGAACACCAATGAAGAAGCGTCAACCAGAAGTGTTGACAGAACCGAGCGAAGTAACTCGAGAGTCGTCCTATGCTGCGCTCCAGACGCGAATAGCGCGTCAAATTCGCGCCTACTGCGTCTAGTTATACGCTTGAACACTTTGAATCCATTCGCGCGTCAAGAGTGAAATGACGTGCGTAAAAAAGGAGTACTCGCGTCTATATAAACGGATATTATAAACTGAAAAGCGTGCCTGTCCCCATTCGTGCCACAGTAATTGTTTACGCGCGTAACGCGTCTATGCATTGACTTAACATTGAAATCACTCGCGCCAGACGATCTATACGCTTCTGGTGTGAACGCAGCATCAAACCAAGGCATGGATATGTTCCAGAAGTGCTCTCGACGGCGTTCAGAGCACCGGTTATTTCGCTGGTTGCTCTCTCCTCGCCAGATGACAAAGGTTGTTTCTTATTGTTTATTTGCTATTCTGCACCAGGTTAGCCCATCAGTGGAAGCACATTAACATGTTTAAGTACCTGCAGCATCATACATCATGTGTAAATGTGCTTTCATGAGGTTTTCAAAAATAAAGCTCGCTTGAGGAAAGTGTACCCCTGTGAAAATATATTCATAATTTATAATATTGGTAACACTTTACAATAAGGTTCGTTAGTTAACATTAGTGAACTACATTAGTTAATATGAACTAATAATGAGCTGCACATATGCAGCATTTATTGATCTTTGTTAATGTTAATTTCAACATTTACTAATACTTTATTAAAATCTTGTTAACATTAGTTAATGCACCGTGAACTAACATGAACAAACAATGAACAGCTGTATTTTTATGAACTAACATTAACAAAGATGAACAAATAATAAATGTATTGCTCGTGGTTAGTTCATGTTAGTAAATACATTAACTAATGTTAACTAATGAACCTTATTGTAAAGTGTTACCATAATATTTATATTCACGTTCATAGATTTGATATTTATATTGTAGTTGAAAACAGCCCTGTGAGAAATTCATATATGTTCATAAAAAGTAAAAGGTTAAAAGGTAGATTAAAATTGATGGAGAAGGTCAGACTATTTCCTTCAGAAAGACCGTTGGTTAGCTAGCTCATTTAAATTATCCTAAACTTTTTTGACCCTGCCTATTAAAAGAATCGAAATCGAGAATCGGAACCGGAATCGAAACTAGGAATCGGAATTGGAATCGGAATCGTTAAAATTCAAACGATACCCAACCCTAATAATGATGCGGAGCAGAGCGAGCCTTTTCAGTTCATTCCTATGCAATAAATGCTCTGTTCACGGACATGTTAGTTTCGCTTTGAAATTAGCTCCAATTTGGGGGCGGATTGCTTGAATGGCGAGTTTATTAGACTATTATTTTTAATGAATTAGGGCAATTCCATGCAAAGGTCATCTTTACCATGAAAAAATAATTTTAACCAAAAGAACAAAACACTTTTTAAGTTGTCCATTTAGATCTGTAATAAACTGTATTAATGTGCTTTAACAAAAATTAAGAAAATTGCCTTGTGTTTATCCACCAGATATGAGGTGAGCAACAGTGCTTAAATTACATTTTCAACCAGCCATATTTCATGCTTTCAAAAAAAGGTATCAAAGACCCCCCTTTTAAAACTTTATTTTAACAGTAAGCATTTTGCAGAAAGATGGAGGCATGCCTTAGGAATAAATAACTAATTTGGTCATAACAGCACTGCCTGTTGAATTTATAAGGGATTAATAAAGAGGTCTTGACGCTTCAGTGCATGTCACGTCCATAACGTTTTAAAGGTTTAGTTTATTTAATAATCTTCAGAATCATTTCAGACAGTCTTCTTAATGTGAAAACACAGCCATTATGCGTCAACAAAAGTGCCATGATGGTTTGATTGTTGATTTTCCAAACAGATTCTATGTATTTCAGACGCGTCACATCCATAACGTTGGTTTTTGTCACATCCATAACGTTGGTTTTTTCCTCATAATACACTTCATAAAAATACATATATATTAAACATTGATATTTTTATTCAGCTAAGACCCCTTCATCATGTGGATAGCAATATTTATACATTGGATTTAAAAGTTCACAGACTTTAAAGGAAATCGAACAGTATACCAAAAACTCTGTCATTTCCCGTCACATCCATAACACATGCATATTTTCCTTTTTTGGGGTGCTTAAATATATTTTAGAAAAATATATTTTGCCTGTCAATTCCCAAGATTGGGTGCTCTGAGAATATGCATTTCCAATTTAAATATTGTAAGAAGTTTTTTTTTCCGAGACATTTCACCTGTCGTTATGAGTTCAGATGTCACATCCATAACACTGGAATTACCCATAACACAACAACAGAACAGTGCAATGACAAATTTGTTTAAATGGGCGCTTTACATTTCGCTTTGACACCAAATATCTCGTCAGTCTCGTGATAAATGAAATCGGACTCATGCTGCTGATCCGTGCTTCGACTCTCGTTCAGCTCACGATTTAAGCAGACACGTTCAGTTTTTAATTGTAGAGACTGTTCT
Organism: Chrosomus eos; assembly: GCA_036326025.1. NCBI lineage: Eukaryota > Metazoa > Chordata > Actinopteri > Cypriniformes > Leuciscidae > Chrosomus > Chrosomus eos. Next base: position 10,062,052 of record CM070837.1, on the reverse strand, counting down.
CTTTGGATTGGATTGGATCCGCGCATTCAGCCTTGAAGTGAAAGCGGTCTAATATTCCTTCTGCCGTCTGTGTCATTTAAGGTTAATCATCAAACAACAAATGACAAAGGACTACGTTCACACTGTCAGTCCAAATCCGATTATTTGTGTATCCGATTGAAATCGATCTAAAATTATTGATGTCCACACTGTGTATCTGTTCAGATCCGATTTGTGTGGGCATGCAGCTCTGCATTGGTTTCTATGGCAATGACGTTGTGTGTGGTACGGCAAAAACAACAACCGCAACATGGATGGGTTTGCAATCAAGATGCTGTCTTGTTTAAATTTTACAACATGAAAATGTGTAGCCGTGCACTGGACTGTGCGGCAGAACCGTAACATGTTCCTGGATTCAAAATATTATTTTGTTGATCCTGGAATAACATTCCGTCCCAAAATTTTTTCCTTATCCTATCCCTACCTCTAAACCTAATCCTACCCATAACTTTTCCCTAAAATCAGAGGGAAATGATAGGTGAATAACACTGATGTTGAAGCACCTTACCGCTTCTAAGCCTAAACTTGACATAAACTGTAAACTTGTTCCTCAACTCTGATTGGTTAATCTGAAAGTTGTTCCAGGATCAACAAAGATGTTGATCCAGAAACATGTGGTACTTGTGAAATCACGTTACCGTCGTCTCCCCCGGTTTCTAAATATGTCTCCGTTATATTGTCATTTTCTGCTCGTCCGGCATTTTGCAAAGACACAGCATTGTTTCTGCAGCGACTTTCGGTATGTTTACTATAACAACGTCTGATGTTTACATTTTACGTGGCGTGAGAAAGTCACACAAACCACAGAAATCACATAGCTAATTCTGATCGGATTTCAATCGGATCTGCACAAAAATCGGATTTGGACTGATAGTCTGAAGTGAACGTAGCCAAAGAAAAAAAATCACTCACTGCTATCTAGTAGGGTTAATCTATATTTACTTTATACAGTGTTGTTTTACATTTGATTACTGTCTGTTCATAAAGTCTGTTGTTGTTTATTATTATTATTAATCATTTTACAGGAATGCCATATTTGTTAATCTGTAAGCTGTTCCTAATCACCTCAAAGAAAGGGAATGGAATATATTACATGTTGCTTGCCAATATATAAAGAGTTGCCAATTCATGATAATCTTTTTTTTATGTACTTAAAATGCTTTGGTTTAAGAATAGTTGTCCTATTATTTATTTTGGTGAATGGTATCGGCCAATACTGCTTCCAATCATTGATTGGACCCAAAAATCCTGTTCGGAGCACCTTTACTATTCTGTGTGCCTTAGCTGTCATGGTGTCCGTTAATCCGCTGGATCACCTAGCTGGTCTTCATACTGAATATTTCAGTAGGAAACAGAGAGCTGTGTGCGTGTGTAAGGCAGTGTTTCAGTGCATTTGTCAGTCTGTGTTACTTTCTCTATAAGGGCCTGAGAGAGAGAGCGAGAGAGAGAGAGAGAGAGAGAGAGAGAGAGAGGGGCGAGAGAGAGCGAGACAGACCTGTAGAGAGACACTGGCAGCATCAGCATCAGCAACTAGAGCAGTCGTGTCTCTCAGGCTTAAGGAGGAAGAGAGCCGGCCGTTTCTGTGGATTACAGGAGCGTCAGTAAGCTGGGCTGGACTGGAACAGTTTTGACTCATCTCTCTCTTTCCTTTCAATCTGTCTTGCCGCATCTTGCAGATTTTACTGTGTCTGTCACCCTTCCCACCGCATGCTGTATTATCTGAGAAGATTCAGAGGAGATGTGTGGGGTGTTAGCTGTTAGCAGCGCTGAGTACTGAGAGAGAGAGAGAGACACAGAGGAGAAGAGGCGAGAATGCCGGCCCCCCTCAGGATGAGAAGGGGGGCTTGTAGGTCGGCTATCCCGTCTCTCTCCACCATCGCTGAGGAAGAGGAGGGACAGCGCAGTCGCAAGAGACGCAGGAAAGGAGGAGGTATGTGGGAGGTCAGGATAGGAAAGATTAAAAAAGCTGATATAAGTCTCTATGGGGTTTTGCTCTCAGGGGTGCTAAGCTAATAATTGGTTTGTTTTCATGTTTTGATATCAGCTTTGGTTGTGGTTAAAAGTTGTATTTTTGACTTTGAACTGGTTGGTAGGATCAGATAACGGCATAGAAGTGCAGGGTAAAAGATGTGTGAATATTTATTATATTTTTATAATGCTTAACTAAACTTATGATGATAAATTATATATAATTAGTACATATGTTATTTTGAAGAGACTACATGGAATATATCTTTTAAATTTACTTATCACTATTGTTAAAGTGCAAAAACAAGATTAATATCTCAAATATTAATCTCTATAAATTTTAGTCTGGATAAAAACCAAATTGCATACAATTCAAAATCTCTTGAGAATTCAGGACAACCTCATTTAGAGCCCTGATTCATGTGCGTCATGAAAGTGTGGCCTTTAATACTCATTTGCTAATGTTTTGTGTCTGTCTGCATTGGCAATTATTTTAGTCTATGGCTGTGAGTCAAAACTAAGTGAGCTACCAGCCGAGACAGCAGTTTTGGACATCAAAGATGTGAAGTTTAAAATGGCAATCTAGTTAGGCAGCTCACAAGGCTTTGAGATTGAGAGACACACCCTTTGCTCTTAACCACTCGTGCGTTTGACCTAAATGCAAAAATGCTACATTTTTAAATGTTTGCTTTACTTAGTTAAGTAATTAGGTTTTTTAGTATCCATGTAAGCTGATTTCTGCTAGCATCGGTGCACATACACGAATATCATTGGCAGTTTTGTGAGTACAGAAAATGATGTCAGTCTATGGTGAGCGTTAACATCATATCTATTACACTGAAAATGTGAATAACACATTTATCCATCTTGAGTGTCTAGTGTTTCGGCACCACTTCGACTGAGCAGGAAAAGATTTTTGCTCTCTTTTTTTTTTTTGTTAGGTGTGGCTGTTTTGCCCCACCCATTGTCGCCACAGTGGCAGATGACTGTCAAGTTGAACTGGATGTCCTAGCCTGTGGGTGGGTCACATGACCACTGGTAGGAGGAATGTAAACAGCAGCTCAGTTAGCTGACTGGAAGACGCAACATAAAGGTGGAGACTAAAAGCTGTATGTAATAATTAGGGATGTCGATTTAATGACAGTGTTCAATATTTTCATTTCTAGATCTGAAATGACAGATCTCTTTCATTGAAGAATCACTAATGTAAGCTTTCTAATGATAATTAGCCTAAACCACCTCATATTTAAAATGTAAATCAAACACAAGTGCATGTGAATGCATGTTAGCTCTTCAACCTATAAGGAATGACTCTTCACATGCTCTGATTTTGGTCACAAGACTGTGCAGTGTGGCTCAGCTGGGTCAAAAATCCCTCAGATCTCAAAGCACTGCTGCCTCACTGGAGCTAATGCTTCTGTTGCTCTAGTGTGGGACTCTCAACCCTTTTGTCTCCATTGCCCACAATAATATTTGAAGGCAACATGAGTTTTCTAGTTATTTGTGATTTAATGGATAAGGATGTTTAAAAATATATTATTAAACCTTAGCTAGTAAAACTAATCAAATGTATAGTAAATTCACAAAATTTTACAAAAGTTATAAAATTATACTAATTTACTTGACTTTTCCAGGTCTATGGAAATCACGTTTAAAATTAGCCTACCTCATTTTCAAGGTTTTTCAAGACAGTGAAAAACCAGTTCTTTTCCCTGGTTCTGAAAAGAAAAAACAAAACAACAGTTGTTGAGGGGGGGAATAAAAATAAGAAATACATTTTTAATTGTTGTAGTATTTTAAGTCATTTTGAGGCCCCCTTGGCAGAAATTTTGATTTGTGATTAACAAATCACAAAGGCTACAATGTGCATTAAATGAATACATTTGCTGGGTGTAGAGTGAAGCGTGGCCCTGTTTTGTTTGTTTGTTTTTGTTTCCAGTGTCTCAGAAGGGCTTTTCACCTTTGAAATTGTTAACCCTGGGTCATTCTAAACCCCAGGTAAATTAAATCCTAGGTTATCCTGACTCACATTTCACAATGCTCATAATTTACCTGGGGTTAACAATTAATCCTGGATATTCGTAAGCTGACCTCTGTACATTCCTAAACCCTGGGTTATTGTTCTTATTTGCTTATTTACGGTGTCAGTGCCATTGATTGCAGCACGTGACCTGTTTGCATAAAAGTTATAGCGTTGCGCATCCTAGTATTGCCGAGGTTTATACTGAATGGGTATTTCGGAATATAAAGTTAAGATTGAAACGGTCTCTTCTTCACTCAAATTGTCACAGTTTCAGTCAGCATTTGACATTTTTTCCTCTCGAATGCTGAATTTACTGTTTATATGGCCTATAAATGCAGTGTTTACGTGACTGTCCAAAGCATGAAAATGTAAGTACGCGATTGTTTGTCTGTTGCCAGCTGTAACATTCTGACACTGCATCGTTTCACACTGTACAAGTTTGGCACCGCAATGCAGGTTTAACACTGCAAAAGTGGTTGAGTTTCATAACCCTGGGTAAAAAGCATTGCTGAGTGTGAAACATTCCTTTACCCGGGGTTAAAAGCGGTGTTTAGAGAACGACTATAACCTGGGGTTAAGTTGCAATGTGAAAAGTCCTACATTGGCTCATTATGCAGTTAATGCAACTCATCTCTGCATGTGCTGCAGGGCTTGACATCAACTTTTTGAGGCACTTGTCCTTTGGACAAGTAAACTTTATGTTTCACTTGTCCATGCACAAAAGTCACTTGTCCAGGTAGAGATTTATAATTTTATCTAGGGCTGCACGGGGAAAATGTCATATTGTGATTATTGAGGTCAATATTGCGATTGCGATATAATAAACAAATGGTTTCATGAGTCAACTTGTTTGGTTCTAAACCAAATGCACACACAGATTAGTGATAATTCTGAAATTAGCTATAACTAAATGATTGATAAAACCTATAAATGATCAATAAGCCATTGATGTCTGGATAAAAAAATAACTGTCTAACAGGTAGGACATATACATAAATTGAATAAAGTTATCAAACAGTCTGCGCTGCATAAATTATAAATTATATATAGACTAATCCTTATTAAAGCTACACAAGTTCTTTAGTCAAGAGCAGTGAGTAATTTTCTCTGTTCCCTTTGTTCTTTCATTAACTTTACTGACAGAACACTTTATTGGTAACTGGCCCTTTAAGAGCAGCCGCTGTGGATAGAGATGGATCTCACGCACCTCATTCACTCACGAGTCACAACTCTTTATGTCCATCATAAGACTGCTCTTATGTTATGAAGATAATCGACAAATGACATTTTGGCATAATTGTATGTGTTGTTGATGTTCGTTCAAGCGCGAAAGAGATCTGTATTCTGGTGCGCGGTCTGTGCATGCGCATCATACTGGCGCGCATCTTTCTGTGAGTCACATTCAGGACATCTCGAAAAATGTGTTCGTTTCAAATCGGTATAAATCTGTAAAATAGACGTAACGAGTGGCACATAACGTGAAGTAAGATGGCATTTTATTTTGTTTGAAATTTAACTTGTCCGGTCGGACAACTCATTTTCTCTTCTACTTGTCCTACTAAAAATCCACTTGTCCCGGACAAGCGGACAAGCCTTAATGTCGAGCCCTGTGCTGTGACTTTGGGTCACTTATAATGTGCATTTGAGAACACAACATGTGCCAACCATCTTCCAAAACTTCTAATGAGAAGCACTTGTAAACCAGTTGTTGACAACAAAAGAGAAGCTAGTGGTTTTCTGCCACAATAAAAGTCTAATGTTTGAAAATGAAGAATGTAGGCCTATGCCTAATTAAGCCATACATATTAGTATTGTTGCACTGTAAAATACATTTATTTTTATTAATTTTTTCATAAATACTCTTTTATTTTACAGAATAGTAATAGTAAAATTATTATTTTTTTAATAATATTTGATTTTATTTCTATTTAATAAACTTTCCCCAAATCGTGCAGCTTTAGTTGTTCAATAATTGAAAGCGGACCGTTATTTGAGCTACTTCTGTTAGCTGTTGTATGAACAGGACATTTCTAGAATCACGCTTGTTAGTATGCAGTTGTCAACCTCAAATACTGAATGTTAACAGCCTTATTCTGTACTGTTATTCTGGGTTAGTATGCTACAGTTTCTCTCTTGTTCAATTCCCAAAGTGTTCACTGATAAACTAACACCCTGTTGTTTAGCAGGGGAGGAAGGGCAGTAAATCTAGTCAGTGCACTAAATGTGTCTAAGCTGGTCATTGATCACTTGCTGAGAGAAAACTGCATTCAACATAAGATTCAAACAGACAACAAGATAGGGCTACTTTATTGATCCCAGTGTTTCCCCTACCATTATATAAGGGGGGCGCCCCCCCCTCCCAACGCTCGCCCCCCTTCCTTGAAGGTCAAGTAAATTTGATTTGATTTTCTTTATAGCGCCAGATTACAATTTATTTTATTAAACAAACTAAATAGCCCTTAGGTAATATGTTATTTATCTTATTTCCACGATGGCATGTCTTTTCTGTCTGTGTTCGCATGTTTACAATTATCCCCCCCCCCCCCCCCCCTAAGCTGTAAACCTAGGGAAACACTGGATCCCCATGTCAAAAACTCAAAATGACTGTCATTTCACATTGTTTTGATGAGTCATAACTGATAGGCCTGAATTTTGGTGGCTTAAATTCCTGCAGATGTTGTGTCACACAATCTGGAATAACTACTAGTGTTAAATTGTGTGTTTTTCTAGAATTGTCTTGTACTGGTTGGTGAGGGTAAGGCTCTCTCTTCCTCTCTCTGTAAGCTTAGCATTAGCCACTGCTAAGCTGCTCAGATCGCTGAGCCTTCCCGCTCCAATACACTCACACACATACACGCGTATCCTTGTGCAATGTGGAGAATTGCACACTAATCGCTGATCTCTCTCTCTTTAATCGTGCATTTTTTTCTGCACTGCACACACAGCAATCACACACAATTGTGATTTGTAATCTGACTTTTACATGCTCAAAGCGGGGATCTACTGTCTCTTCTCGATCAGTCTCAGATTGAAGGGGCGTGGTGAAAGTCTCATCCATGTCTCCACATATTCCTCTCTTTTATTTGTCAATAAATCAGCACACACATTTTCGTCAGCCTGTGATGGACTTTTGTGTAGCCTATGCGTGAGGTTGGGTCTGATGTTTTGGATTAGGATTTCTTCCTTGGCAATGTAGACGAGTTTTGCATGGGGTTTTCCAAAATTCTTCAAAGCCATGAGTGCAATTCAAGGTAAGAGCTGTCAGTGATGTGCAGTTCACCGTTTCGTAGAGCAGGGGTTAAAGCTTTTTAATGCCAAGATCCCCTAAATATGAAACTCTTCCTAAAATATAAAGGCTAGGCTATATTAATGCATACAGACCCATTTGTATTGTGTGTGGACAAATCGTAAACATAAACGATTTTTCGTAATTGTGAAAATTAAATATCTTTTTTTGATTTCAGCAATACAATTTCTGAAAAACATTTCTATAATACTTTTCACTTAGAATATGCATATTTTGTGGACCCCCTAACCTTGAGGTCCTCTTTGAAAACCCCTGTGCTAAAGAAGTAAACTGATTCTTTGGTCTTATAGGTCATGAAGGTCAACAGAAGTCATTAATGTTGAGCTTTCTAGCACTAAATGAAGCTGTATGTTTCTCTCATAAAAATTAAACTTGAGTAAGTTACCAAGTTTAACTTTATAGTTGAGTTGGTTGCTAACGTTAATCAAACAGAAGGTGCCTCTGTCCTGTTGGAGTCAGGATTGTGTTTGTAGACATGATTGTTAACAGGCTTGGTTACGAGGTGTGTATAATTTACACTACCTTATTAAATAACTCCACCAACAGTAGCTCTTTAGTTTGGGTACTGCTGCTCTCTCCTTCTGAACTCTTCCCTCTCTTCATTAAGGCTCCAGGTGAAGGGTTGCCCAGTAGGAGTGTAATGATACCCTCATGTCACAATTTGATACATATCACGATAATGAAGTCACAATAATACATATGGTAAAAGGTTAGCAAAAAATTACACTGGCTTTCTTATATGTAAGGAGGGGGGCTTCAGGGACAATAAATAAAATCAAATAAAAAACAATCAAATCTATGCATATCGAATAGAAATTTGACTTTTAATCGAATTGTGAGATTCCAAAGGATTCCCACCTCTAGTACTCCGTGTGATCGCCGTTTTGGCCAAACTATGCATAAATACATGATGCTTTTCATTCATAATTGTTTATGCAATTTACGAAATTATATTTGATTTATAAATGATAGTTTAAACGTTATGCAATTTTTATTCACAGACAGTCATGTTATTCACTATATATGTTTTCATAGCATTCAGTTGGCACTTATTGTGAATGACAACATTGGGCAGGATGTGGAATAGTGTGTTTTGCCAATAAAATATAAGAAATAATCGGCCAACTGATCAACTTTCCCCCCCTTACTGAAATTATGCCTCTTAATATAATTATATAGGGCTGGGCTCTATCGGTATGAACGTGAACCGGTAATGTTGTGCCATGATATGGATTTTGCTATACCGTGAATACCGTTACATATTCATGAATTCTAATTTTGCATTTATATTGTTTTGTTAAATTTGGTATTCTTTATAACTTTTAACACTACTAATGACGATACAGAGTCGAGGCTGAAACGTCCTCTACTGGGTCCTTACAACACAGTGCTTCTGAAAAATAGCTGATGCTGGGAAAGTGCATCATCCAATTTGTCCTAAACATGAGCCATGCTTTATATTAAGGGCTTAAAATAACTGGTAAGATATAACGCGTAGGCCTATAGTTTAAAGCTGCTTGCTCTGAAAAGATGCTCTGACAGATATGTGTGTGTGCCAAACAGATGGAGCACAATAGAGTAGGAGCAAAATAACTCAAATATTTGTTGTTGGACACAATAAATGTGTCAATAAATGTGACTATTGTAATGGGGTAATCAAATGTTGGTTAATTAGTCTGTGCTGTTTTGATTGTATTTATTTTTAGTGTAGTGAATAAAAAATTGTTAATGTAATGTGATTTTTGCACATAATATACCAGAGCCTAGGTGGTTTACTATATTTGTTTTCATAGCCTTCAATATGAACATTGTTTGTAGGACAACTTTGGGCAGGATGTGAAATAAAAAATACAAATATTTTCTTTTAATCCAAGTAGAAAAATTTAGAAAATAGTAGTTCAAAGTCCCTCTAGTTCATGAAAACCTAACTTAAATAAAACTTTGCCATGTTTATGTATCGTATGGCTTGGAGATAGGTGCTATCTCTGAAGCGTGATGTTCTGCTGATGATGCTTCTGTACCTCTTCCCTGATGGCAGAAGAGCGAACAGGTGGTGTGCTGGGTGGTGATGTTTCGCCTTCCTGATAATTCTGGTGTCGTAGTGTGAGGCTATGGTAGGCAGACTGCTGCCACTGGTCTTGGAGGCTCTGCTCACGACTTTCTCTAGTTGTTGCTTATCCTGGTCGCATTACTGTACCAGGACAGGATAGAGAAGGTCAGCACGCTTTCTATGACGGCTCGGTAGAAATGAGTCATGCCTTTCTGGCTAACCCCAGATTTCCTCAACTGATGAAGGAAATTCAGTGTTTCCCACAGAATTAGATTCTATGTGTGGTGGTGTGTTTTTTTTTTTTTTTTTTTTGGGGGGGGGGGGGGTATTAATGTATTAATGACATTATAACATTAAGTTATAATGTCTATAACTTAAAGACATTGCTATTGCTATTGCTATTGCTATTGCTATGCCATTGCTACACTTCTATGACTGCTCCACAGACTTCTTGTTGCATATTTTGCACTCTTTGTTTGAACATTTTATTTTACGGGCCTTTCTGAAAAAAATATTATTTAAAAAAAATAAACATAATATCATATGGGCTTGTTTGTGTGATAGACTACAGGCTCTGTACTAAATGTACTAAACTATATTAAATTTAAATAACAAATTAGATTTATAAATAACCAGCTTTTCAAAACAACATTTGCAATGTGCAATTTTAACAAACTATACAAATATTTTAAAATATTTGTGCTAAAAAGTGCATAACAACTGAAACAACAACTGAATTTTAACAAACACTATACAACTATAAAACAATGAAGTGCAAAATAAAGTGTAAAACAACATTGTCAAAATGCAGAGGTGCGAATTTACAAACAACTGTTAATTTAACATAAAAGCATAGGCTACTTTTGCCATGGTATGGTTTGCCATGACTGAATGTTAATAATCCCTAAAAAGCTGACATCATCGCGATCTCAAACATCTCTGTTATTATCAATGAAGCTGATGCACAATGAATATTTCACAATATCTACACGTTGTTTGTTATAAACAGAGGATTTGCCAGCATGCAGAATTCAGCACTGAACAAAAAGTCAGTTTTGAGCGGTGAGGGGAGTCTATCTTAAATGCTTCTGATTGGCCGTTGTGTTTAAGAAATCAACACATATGTCTGTGATTGGCTACATCGCTCACGCAGGAAACATGTTACAAATAGAAACTCTGGCCAGTAAATCGTTTCAATTTTGTTTAGTTGTTCTTTTCTGCAATAGATTGATAACAATTTATTAGTTTGTTATATGTTTTATTCATTGATATTCATAATTTGCGGGAGTCCTGTGAATCGTTTTATTCTCCCACAGCCCGCACACACAGAGTGAGTGCATTACCGCTCGCACTCGCACTCGGCCATCAAATCTAGTTCCGTGCCGCACTTCTCTAGATCAAGGGCCCGCCCCGAGGATGGCGGCGGGTAATATCGGCCCAAGTTCTGCCCCCGGCAGAGAATTTAAGCTATAAACAGGACAGAGTAACAAGGCAGGCTTCGCTCATACATGTTTTTGACGACGTAACGTTAGTTAAGGCGTGTGTTGCTTAGGCGGCCGCCTTAGTTACAAAGTGCTGCAGGAAACCCTGAATATGTAATGGAAACGCGACAGCGTTTAACATAGAATAACTTATCAGAATTGTTTTGCAGCAGTGTTCATTACAACCATTCAACTCCGGATTGATTCTGGAATATTCGCTGGGAAAATAAGCTCCGGAGTGACCGCAACAATCTGTCCTCCAAGCTCCAACTCATGCTCATGTTTTGAGACTGTGCTCGAAGAGGAGGCGGGGCTATTCGCGCCCGCCTCCGTTGTCAGTTTGTGTGTGAGAGAGAGGGAGGGGTGAGAGAGAGGGAGGGGGGGAGCAAGCTGCGCGCAGCTCTACAATAAAATACAATTTTACCCATATTAAATAGTTTAAAAATCTGAAAATCAATCCGTGGCGGTCAGCGTTGATATTGTGGCGGCCCGCCACAAATTAATGAATGTATGGGAAACCCTGAAATTGAGTCTGTGATGGGCTTTGCTTACAATGAGACTGATGTTCAGGTCCCGTGAGAGGGACTGGTGTATGGTGGTGCCCGGAGACCCTCTCAACAACCTGATCATTGATGGAGAGAGGAAGCTCCTGGACTGCTTTCTTTCTAAAGTCCACTATCATCTTTTTGGTCTTAGATGTATTGAGGATTAGATAATTGTCCTCGCACCACCTCACCAGCTGTTCCACTTCACCCTGGTAAACCGATTCATCCCCATCAGAGATGAGACTACTACAGTGGTATCATCTGCAAATGTTAGCAGTTTGACGGATGTTGAATGGGACATACAGTTGTTGGTATACAGAGAGTATAAAAGAGGAGGAGACAGGACACACCCTAGTGAGGCGCCAGTGTTACGAACCCTGGTTGATGACACATGGTTATGAATTTTGACATTGTTTGCTACAGGACAAAAATGTCAGGATCCATTGACACAGTACAGTATTAACACCTATGGCTAGAAGAGAGTTATAGGCTATACTGTAGTGACAGGGATAATAGTGTTAAAAGCTGAGCTAAAATAAAGGAACAGAACACGAGCGTATGTACTTAGACTCAAGATGTTGGAGAATGAAATGTGTGCCTGATGACACTGCATCATCCACTCCCCTATTTGGCCTGTAGGCAAACTGGTGAGGATCTAGTGTAATATGCGCTAGGTTCCTGCAGACTAGGCGCTCGAACACCTTCATGACGACAGACGTGAGTCCAACAGGCCTGTAATCATTAAGGCAGGGGATGTTATCCTTCTTAGGCACTGGAATAGCTGATTTAAAACAAGCAGGTACTGTCACTGTGGTGAGAGACCAATTGAAACCAACCAGCCCCGGGTGGCAGAAACTGAGAGAGCTTGTCTAAGCTTCACTGGACTCAAATCTTCAGTAAAAATCATTAAGCCTATCCGGGAGGGAGGGGTCACAATCTAGAACATGATGCTTGATCTTGTAGTTGATGATTGCCTGCAGGCCCTGCCAGACACCCGGAGTATAATATAATATACACCATATACCGCCATTCAACCCAAAAATACAGATGATATTTGGCCATATCGCCCAGCCCTATATAATATAATTCAAAAATCTTTTGTATTTATGTAAAATATTCAAATTTTGTTAAAACATGAAGATGTTTGCCATTCACCCAGATTAAATATGTGCCGACTAGAAGACATGTTATTGGTTGGATTTGATTTCAGAGTCTGTGCTCACAAACAAGTGAACTCAAGTTCAGCGACACTAGTCTCAACTCTGACCTTTGCCCTTAAAGTCGTATCATCTAAGACCTGGGAAACGCTCCTGGACACCATATTCCTTTGCAATGCTACGTTCAGCACACTGTTATTTGTGATGCAGTAATCCTAATCTCAAATATTATTTCAGATGGATTGTGTGCAAAATGGGGTGATTTCCATGTAATTTTGCAGCACATACAAAATTGTCTAGTAAGCTGGTAAACAAGCATTTGGTTTTAACAGGTATTTCTTTCTCTTCCTCCCTTCATATATTATCTTGTGTAACAAAAGCAGGCTCCTGATTTACATAGTATTTATCTGATGCTTTGTCTTCAGACCTCAGCCTCACTCTGACTCCTGCAGTTGTGCTTCGCTGCACACACTGGCATGGAAACCGTTCACAGAAGAGCCAACATGAACAACATTGACAGGAGTAGAAAATAAGACTATTGCTATAGTCACACCGGATGTGTTCCTGTATTTGTGTTTTAGTTTGCATAGCTATCTCTTTGTTCTTATTTGATTATCAGAGAGCCCGAATGAAGAACGTTTCCTTAAAGGATTAGTTCACTTTTAAAAAAACTTTTGCTGATAATTTACTCACCCCCATGTCATCCAAGATGTCCATGTCTTTCTTTCTTCAGTTGAAAAGAAATTAAGGTTTTTGATGAAAACATTCCCAGATTTTTCTCAATGGACTTCAATGGGACCCAAACGGTTCAAGGTCCAAATGACAGTTTCAGTGCAGCTTCAAAGGGCTTTAAACGACTCCAGACGATGAATAAGGGTCTTATCTAGCGAAACGATCGACCATTTAAAAAATAATAAAAGTTTAAGTTTTATAAGCACAAATTCTCGCCTTGCTCTGTTCTGTGAGACCTTTTCAACATAATTGCGTATTACGTGACATCACGAACGCGCATCACAGAACAGAGCAAGGGATTTGTGCTTATAAAACTTAAATTTTTTAAATTTATTTTTTAAAATGACCGATCATTTTGCTAGATAAGACCCTTATTCATCGTCTGGTATCGTTTAAAGCCCTTTGAAGCTGCACTGAAACTGTCATTTGGACCTTGAACCGTTTGGGTCCCATTGAAGTCCATTATATGGAGAAAAATCCTGGAATGTTTTCATCAAAAACCTTAATTTCTTTTCGACTGAAGAAAAAAGATATGGACATCTTGGATGACATGGGGGTGAGTAAATTATCAGCAAAAGTTTTTTTAAAAGTTAACTAATCCTTTAAATCCTCCTCCTACTACATGGTCTACATTTTGGCACACTACGGATTTTTTTTTTTTGGTGAATACATTTTAGTTTTTGTAACAAATGTCAATAATTAGGCTGTTACTGTGTGTGTATGTGTGTATATATAATATATATATATATATATATATATATATAAATATATATATATATATATCAAACCGCCAAGATACAAACTAGCTAAACCCTGTAAGTCAAAGTCCAAGAAGTGTTGTTAGTGCACATTGACTTGAGATTTTACATATTGTTTATATTACGGTATGTAAATATACCACCCCTTAAAGCCTGTATGCCGTCATAACTTGAGCCCTGTTCATTGTTAGCATTCTGCGTATTTGTTGTCTAAACAATTGTTCAAAAGTTTGTGTAACTACCTCAAGATGATGATTTCATTAATGCTGTTTGCTGCTGTAGATGGTTGGTGTCTGTGTATCTTCCTGTTTATTCTGTTCTGCCGTCAATACATGCTTAACCAGCCTGTTCAGCCCTGCATTCAGGACACAGATTAGTAAGCTAATCAGGCATGGGCCTCAGACCAAACTTTCATGAGCTGGTATGTTCTGTGCAGGAATGGAGAGACAATGCAAAAAGGAAAGTCCAAAACCTGCTTGAAGTGGCCCAGTTCAAGTATTTTGTGTCTAATCTCGAGAGGAAGGATGTGATGGTATTGTAACTATATGTAGCCTATCTTTTGTCATCTCAAAAGAATGTATAGACAAGATAACATTGGCTTCATTCTGAGATTTGATTGTTTTTGCACCCCTTGGGCATTTGAGTAAATGCTATGCGTCAAGTGAAAAGCCTTTACCAGCGAGCTACATGAAGGCAAAATCAGGTGTTCACACAAACACACCCCACAGGTGTCATGTTAAAGTTTCACCGCCACAATAGCCTGAGGTTTGTTTAGATAGTGCACATATCGGATGATTTCAGTCATGTTTTCCTTCCGTTAGAGGCATTTAACAAAGAAAGATTAAACCATTAAGTTGCAGTGATGTGTTTAGGATTGTCTTTTGCAGTTTTATGTGCTACAAACAAGCTTACCTTGCAAGCAGCACAGCACAATATGTTGGATCATGAAGTGTCCATATCACTTATCTGGGCTTATGATTCACTGTCAGGTATGTTCTGGGTTAAACGCCACTGGGTCTCCCTCACCGACAAGTAATGAGCCGCAGCTACACACACACGCACACTCACTCACTCACTCACTCACTCACTTCGGGATTTATAAACCTGTATTCTGTGTTTTAATAAGTCTCAGTAGAGAACTGATGACTAGATTAGATTGTATTACTGTAGTGTTGAAGTCTGTGTGTGTCTGTTCAGGGCTGGTAGAAACTGAGGATATTCTGACTGACTGAAATATGAAACCATGAAGAATTTCATCAACGTCCCTTTTTCTGGAATATAATGATTTCAGAAATTGCCCTCAGTAATCATTTGAGACCTTGCCCATTGTTTGTCTCAGAAAGGTGATATCCTGCGTTTTTTGTAAGTGGGTAAATTGGGTCAGATGGAGTTTGGCCTGGGATAAATCAGGAGCAACATTGTCCTGAAATCTAGAGCAAGTGACGGCCGTCACCTCCTCAGGGATCGCACACAGAAATAGATTAAATAATATCATGATAGCTCTGTTCCAACGCATAACAAGCTCACTTTAAGTACTTTGATACCACAGCAAAAACTAGCCTAACTAATAAAGTTCAAACATTATTAAAGACAAGTGAACAGTCAGTAATAAAATAAGAACAAATTCAAAAATTACAAGCTTATATAGGCTAACAAAGTTACTAACAGTATTCACTATTCAGGTACATGAATTAATAGTTAGGCCTAAATGTAAAATGACACTATTTGCTTACTGTAGAAATTAAATGTAGGTTCATCTTTGTTAAAGCTGTATTATTTGATCTTATTACCATTAATGACACAGTCAGGAATATTAAGCTGCTGTCGCTTTAAGACCGAATGCACCGACCGAATATACTGACACGCATCCGGTTTCTTTCTCAACTGTTCACTTATGACATAACCAAGAGAATACTTGTCGAGATGGGTATTTTTATATAATTTTCTGTAAATGTGTCCGTTTAAACGCGAATAATGGTGAAAGAGGAATTAATTTGGTGTTCGAGGTCTGTCTGAAACGCATCTCTATCTCTGTGTGCGCGTGCTTCGGTGTGTGTGCGGCTGTGCGCAGAGATTACAGAGCGCGAGTCCCGATTTTTGCCGCTTCTTCTGTATTTTAAATCGTTTGAATGTGTAAATTGACAAGACAAAACACGTCCAAATGATGGTTAAACTTAGCAGGTAATCCGCGAATCACATGTGTCCTGATCGTTGCACCCCTACTGGTTGCGGTTTAATATTCACAGATCATGATTGGATTAATTGTTCAGCCCTACTTTTAATTTATTCATCCAAAATTTCCCGAATTCTGTGACATTCCGCATTCTACAGTAAATTCCATTTTTGTCAATGAACTCTGCAATTCCGTTCGTGTTTTCCTTTGTATTTTGTGTATTATGTAGAATAGGGTGTTTTTGTTTTTGACACGAGTCGTCAATGACTTTTGCTAAAATGCAGTGACTTATGTCTTTGCTTGTTGTGATTGTTTTTGTACTTTATCCATTCCCCCCTCGTCTAGACGCACCATCTGCCCATAGCTTGTTTATCCCCTCCTCCCCCACAGTGGAATTATGGGTAGCACTCTTTAAAGATCAGTATTTGTGGGAGCCATAATACATGCTATTATGTGGGTGATGTCAATACTGTTTTGCCATTGAATTTTCCTTTACAGCAGTCTGATGACGTGTTAGAACTTTTAATCTCACGATTGCTACAGAAATGGCTTTGTTGTGCCTCATTTCCAAAAGCATAATTTGGAATATTATTCAGATGCCTAACCTCAATGGAATTGAGGCACATTGTGCCTGAAATTTCTGTATTCTAAGTTTGGGATAAACAAGCATAATGTATAACAAGAAAACATAACTGTTATTGATTGGTGTGTGAGATGACGCACACAGCAGGAGACTGATTGGTTTGAGTGCAGGAATCAATAACAGTTTGACCAGATTGCTGATTCTGATGTGCTGTTTGCTTCAGTATCTGTCAGATGTAGAGACCTGATTATAGTAACACTACAAATACACTTTGTCTGTGGAGGGTTAAACATCTCAAGCCATATTTATGCTTACTCAAACAATTCCTTGAAAACAAATGCCAAATAGGCTTATGAATACATAATTTTCAGGCTGAGATCTGTCAGGTCATAAACCTTCTTACAGTCACTTCTTAAAAGAGTGTGTGAGGGGGAATGATCTCAGGTCCTTAAAGCAACACTATGTAACATTGTTTACCTGTGTCGCTTTTACTGGCACTATGTAACTTCGGGTTTCGGGTAGGAACCCGACCACAAAAAGAACTACAAAATTCGACTGCTTTACGTCAAGCGCTACAATAGTCATTATTTTGTTTTTCTTCCTTTGTGATGTCGCAATACATCATTCTTTCATGAAATCATGTAACATACTCTACCTTGTCTGTGGACATCGTTCGTTCTAAAGCCGGTGCTGGGTAAACAGCGAGCGTGCGTGCGACGGTAGGCTAGATTATTTACCACAGCGGCAATGGACAATTTCGTTTCCAACCAGTAGGGCGACCGAAGAGGAAAAGTTACTTGGTGTTACCTAAGTAAATCAGAATGATGTAGAGCAAACAACATTGACTTTTTGCATTTTCTTTAACACTATGTCTTGTGTATCACTGTGCAAATAAAAAATAAATGTTATGTGGAATATGAGACTAGTATGTGTTTGTTTACACCTGTATAAATAAATATTGGATCTCTCTATGGTTGGCATGTTAACTTTATGAAATCAAATTATGTGTAGTTTGTGAAAGTTGTAAAAACATTTCTTGGTTACAATTTACAGTTTTAATATCATAAATATTTAGTATTTTAAAATATTTGATATAAAATATTGTATTATTTTAATACAATTATATTGTATTCTTTTAATAATAAATGTAATATTCATTAAGATTATTTTTAAATCGGATTACGTAATTTATCAATAATAAATTACAAAATAAAATGTAATATTTAATGTTAATAAATGGTTTATATTCCTATTATACCCCCTTTTTAAATGATATAATGTCTTAAGTGAACCCATACAGTTAACAGCGATGTGCCTATATGTTTCAAAAAGAAATAAAGCACTTTGTATTTTCAATTCTCTGATGAATAAACAGTTTGAGTTTTTCCCCCGTCCCTCTCTGTGTCATTCAGGCTCTGACTTCCTTCTCAGAGCAGATGAGAAGTCGTCATCATGGAGTCGGCCGGACTCCTCTGCCTCGGGACAGAACACCTACACCATTCCCAGCCCTACAGAGACACACATCATTACCAGACCAGGTCACACACACACCTGTGCACTACTGTTAGCTGTATATATGCAAACATCATCTCCCAGCTTTACTGCCTGAACTCATCCAGCATGTGTGCTTGTGTTTGCAGAGCCTCTCATGCAGAAGATCGATGAAAGGCAGAGACTCGCACGTGAACGGAGGGAGGAGCTGGAGAAGCAGAATGGTATGACAAACACACACATTGTTATTAAAGACAATGTCAGAGTGCCTTTGCAACATATTTAACGTCCGTAACATGACCCATTTCAGAATGAAGTGTATATTCAATGTTAATTTTTTTTTAAAATCATGCTTATTTTTTATTATGCTCTGTTTTTGTTATGCTCTGTTTACTGTTATTAGTTTTTTGACAACTTAATTTTTCTATTTTTAACTTCTTAACAAAGACACATGTTTGTTGAGGTACTACATACAAAACAGATACAAATGACAAAGGATGTAATTGCATGTAATTCTTGTTTTGCATCGGAGAATGATGGGAAATGTAGTTTCGTCATGCAAGACTGTCATCTCATAAATAATATAAATGAGTATTGCTTTCTAGCAAGCTTCGTCTACAGTTACAGTACAGAAAACAAAAAAGCAATCACAGCTAAAACTTATGAATAATATCAATTAGCTTTTTGTTAAGTATTCTTTAACAGAGGTATTACATTTGCTGACTTGACTCAAATGCACCTTAAGAATGGGCCGGTTATTAAGATGTACATGGCTTCAGTTTTGATTTCACAGAGTTTAACTGGTTTACTGTGCAAACACACAGATACTGCTGAACTGACCTTTGATCAGAGACTCTCAGTCCTAATGAGAGTCCTAATGAATGATCAGTGTAAAAGCAGTTACGTGTTCACATGGTGGTCTTGTTATTTCTGTGAGTTGTTGGAATGTCAATCATGTGAATTTGTCAAATCAAACCTTCTTCTCCATGTAAAGCTCAGGGTTACACTTCTTGCACTTTTTCCTGGTATTGCCTTTTTTTACACATTTTGCTCTTTGTTTGTTTTCCCTGTTTGTAACTGCATGACTGACTTGAAGGGGCAGGTTGCTGTGGCGAGGTGCAGTTGTTTTGTAAACTCTTGGCAAGGTGGTTACCAGGACACACAGTTTTATGTAAGGGGTTATAGGCCAAGACAGAAAGGCCAGAGAGAGATTGGCAGATTCATTTCGATTACTGGAGTGCTTGGTTGCAAATTAAATTGATAATCCACAATGTTGACTAATAACATCTGCCTTTCTTATTATTTAGTACATCTTCACTTATAGCTTTAGTATTAAACTTTACATTTAAAGGGATAGTTCACCCAAAAATAAAAATTCTGTCATTTACCCACCATTTTGTCTTTAATATAAAGGACTTAATATAAACATATTTTAATTCGTATTTCAGAGATTAACCAATGAAAACTGCATAATCCATATTATGGATTCATTTTATGATCTTGATTCAAGTTAATTTAGGCTTTTTCTTATGCTGACACACACACATAGAGCTCATCACATAATGAACGTGGAAGCCCAAATGTACATGCGTGATGCCAATGAAGTTTGTTCCACCACCATGTGACGTCCCATAAGCTGCTTTGTTTAACATATGTAAAGGCTCTTATGCATCAAGTTCCTGAGGGTACTTAAAAATATCAGTTTTATATAATTTTTTTAATTTCATAGCACCTTTTTTAACAAACATCTTAATTATCATTTTAAGAGGTCTTAATCGAAACTCGCAGTTTCAGAGCAGTTCGTAATCAACAAATATTGAATAGATTGCTAAAGATCTACAGTTAATATATATAAATAAATAATGAAGATTTTTTCTTGGTGGCCTTTATATTGTAATATGTTGTAGATGGTTGTTAGTGTGCTGGGCTGCCCTGTAACAGGAAGGAAAGACTTGAATGAACACAAATAAAATGAACACATTTAGTATATAGAATTTATTTAGTGTTGGCACATTAATCTGTACTTTTTGTAAATTAATAAATTAATTTTGTTTTGCTTGTAAATGTCTCGTTGTGTCTCTTTATTAAGGAGAAATGCATTATTTTATCAATTTTCATTGGTGCCCTTAAAGTTTTTAATTGTGATCCTACACATATCATCTCTGTATGTGTGTTTATTTGTCTAAATTAAATCTGTTCATCATACAATAAGGTTGTATCATTTCACAAGCCTTGGTTTTAATCACTTAAATCATATGGATTCATTTTACAATGCCTTTTATGAACTTTTTGATTACCCGGACATTCAGTGGAAGGACCAAAACCTCTGAGGTTTCATTGGAAATATCTTAAATATATTATGGGTTTGGAGTAGGGATGTCACAGTGAGGAAGTATTCACACCAGTATATAAACTTGAGACAACAACGGTATCGCCAATATCACGGGATGCTGAACTAAATTACAGCTAAATGACAATGGGGGTGGTGACTGACTACTGCAGCAAGATTAAATTATTACATTTTTGGCTAAATATCCCTTTAAAGACTTGTTATAATCTCTGTGAAATAAGTAACAATTCTTACAGGTTTTGAGGTCAAATATAGTTGTGTTGCCTTGTCCTTCAATGACAGCCTCTTTACAAATCTCAAATATGACTGGTGACATTACAATATCAGGGATCTCTTTCTTTTTAGGATCCTCATGCAGGAACAGAACATATTTGGTAGGGCATTCCCACATCTAGATACAAGATGGGCTATTTTTAGGAATAATATTATTTATCCTCTTTCCTTCCTTCAGTGTTCCAGTAGTCATGACAATGTTACAAATTGTGATTTCCAGACATCCTTAAATTACACTGGAAAAGTTGTGTTAGAGTTGAAATTATAAAAGCACTATGCATAAGTCTTTCTGAATTTGGAGTATATGTTATAGGGCCAGCAAAAAATCC
The DNA here is from genome assembly GCA_036326025.1 of Chrosomus eos. NCBI lineage: Eukaryota > Metazoa > Chordata > Actinopteri > Cypriniformes > Leuciscidae > Chrosomus > Chrosomus eos. Next base: position 10,040,793 of record CM070837.1, on the reverse strand, counting down.
ACGACTTGACTAAGGGAATTCATTGTGTGTGTGTGTGTGTGTGTGTGTGTGTGTGTGTGTGTGTGTGTAGCTGCACGTGGGTCCAAGTGGCAGGAGAGAGAGGAGAGAGCCCGACAGTTTCATGAGAGACAGCTGGAGGAGCGCAGGAAAAGGATGGAGGAGCAGCGCGTGAAAGAGGAGAGGAGACGAGTTGCTGTGGAGGAGAAACGACGGCAGAAACTGGAGGAGGAGAAGGTGAGGACATCAGGGAAAACCCTTCACTGCAGTTGAATTTATTCAGCTGTTTGTATTTATTCATTCTCTACGTTTAGTTTTCATTATTTATCTTTATATTATAAGAACAATTACATCAGTGGTTCTCAACAGTTTTGACTCCTAGACCCTGTTTGACCACGACTATACTGTATTTGAAGGCCCCTGTGATAATTCAGTTTTAATAAAAAAAACCTTTTTTTAAAAATTGGATTTTTATCTTTTATTATGCTTTTTCACTTTTTCAACTTTAGTTAGTGTTAATGTTGCAGTTTGAGCATAAAAAAGATCTGAAAGTTTACAAAGCTCAAAGTCCACTCCAAAGGGAGATATTTAATTTTTTACAGGATCCACTTTCTAAGAAATACGTGTTTTTTCCGGGCTTTATGAATTCACAATGTTCCTCATTTAAATAATCCCCGCCCACAGAATACGCAAAAAAGGGGACGAGGCCTGGTTGAGCTTCTGCTATGTCTAAAAGACGCTGTTTTTTCAACCGCTTTTCCAAAACTCATCTTCCTAAGCCTGATGACAACTTAGAGTGGTTTATTTTAAACGCTGTTTCTGCACATTGCCATGTTTATCAGTCCTGTGAAATCCATTCTGCACGATCCTCTTGTTCATTAACGTTGTCAGGGTCTGAATCAGGCTCGAATTGGATTGAAATTACCGCCATCCTTAATATTTACACTAGAGCCGAACTCAGTTATGGAGGGGCGGGACATTTCCTGAACACACACTAAGCTGTGCCAATCACAACACACTGGGCCAGCTAACCAATCACAGCACATTTCGTATTTCGGAAGGACGGGCTTTTTCTAAATCAGCGTGTTCGAGCCAGACTGGGGAGAGAGGTGCTGTAATGTAAAATATGTGAAAAATAATGTGTTTTTTGAACAATCAATCATGAAAGCATATTCTAGTACCCATCAAATATAAAATCAAGACTTCGTAAAAGGGCATAATTGGACCCCTTTAATAGTGCTTGAGAACCATTACATTGTCAACACTGTGAATGGTATAAAGAGACCCTTTCCTTATTATTCTAATACTAAAGGAAATAATAAAGGCAAACCATACATCTTGTAAAAAGATCCCAATAATATAGACTGCAGGATAAATTCTTTAAAAACAAAATAAAAAAGGATGCATTTGTGATGGATGCAAATGTCCTTGTGTGTTTCAGGCACGGTATGAGGCTGTTATCAGGAGGACCATGGAGAGGGGTCAGAGAGCCAGGCCGAAGCCGAACCGCTGGAGCTGGGGTGGAACGCTCTCCGCGAGCACGTCACACAACAGCGGTAAACACACACGTGCACAGAATCATTCAGGATGTGTCGAAAACTACTACGATTAATTCTGTTTCCCTGATACAAGCTCACTTTAGCCTGGTTTTCAGGATTTGAAGGTCTAATATTAGAGCCTTTTATAGTGTTTAAATATAAATTGCATAGGTTTATGTATCCAGAACTGCACATTTATTTTATTCTCTTCTCAGTGAAGAGCTCACTGCACACCCCCTTTGTTACCTTTATTTTCTGCTCCATCAATATCTCACTCTCTCTATGTATGGTTCTGCATTTCTCTTATTCCCTCTTCCTTTCACTGCTTTTCTCTCTCTCTCTCTCTTCTCTTCTCTCTCTCTCTCTCTCTCTCTCTCTCTCTCTCTCTCTCTCTCTCTCTCTCTCTCTCTCTCTCTCTCTCTCTCTCTCTTCTCAGGTTTTGATGATTCTGCTCTCTTTTCATTGGATCTAGCTGGGCTGGAGCACTATCATGGTGTTTTCAGCTTGACGCGTCAGCAGCAGTTTCGCTCTAAATGTGAATATAACCGGCAGTGTAGAGCAGACGACTAGCACTATTAGCTAGAACTTGTAGCATCACCTATAAATGATTAGTTTCCTTTCCCGTTAGCACGGAGCCAACAATATAAACAAGCAGTAGTATTTTAGATGACTCATAGACATTTTGTAGTTTCTGTTTTAAAGGGGACATGTATCTCTTTGTCAAAATTTGGAAAGAAGTTCACTTCTTTGCACCAACAGCTTTTTTTGCTTTTACACCTTTAAGATATGGTATACAAAACAAACTTCAAGTATTAAAGCTTAAGCCTTTTTTATTGTTATTTCAGGTGTGGACTAGTTCAGTACATCAAAAGTCTTTTAAAGTCTTTGAGCAAGAAACATATTTTCCATGATACGATCCCTTTAAAATCATGTAATATCAACATATAATAGGTGATATTAGATCACATATGTCCTGTTAGTTTTAAAGTCGTCAATGTGTTTGGTCCAAGGCAGGTTGTGATAAAGTGCTGTTATCCTCAGTAGTCTTTAGTACACGTAGCTAAGCACTTTTCCTCATATCTACATACTTTTAAAAATTAGCATCCATTAGCTTCTGCAAGCATACACACAGTAGAAAAGGTCTCAGTAAAGCCTCTTATGCCCTCTTCCCCATTTTCTATCTTTCTTTAGTCCTTCCTTCAGGGCATTTTTCTGTATTACGGCCTTTAAGTTGTATTAAGTTTTGCATCTAATGTGTATTTTTTTTGTCTGTGTGTTTGTAGATGCTGACAGAAGGTCAGTCTCCACTATGAATCTGTCCAAACACACAGATCCAGTAATTTCCAAACGCCTGTCATCTTCCTCAGCCACCTTGCTGAATTCCCCAGATAGAGGTAAAAAATCTTAACACCATCTCATAGCCAAACAAGTCCCTTTTTAAATTAATAATTTACCAAGGACCCCCTTTTTGAATTTACCCATATTTGATTTTTTTGTGTATGTGTTTTTGTGTGATTTTGCTGTACCGTCCAAGCCTTACAGAAGCGGACCTCTCTCTCGTCGTCTTGCTTGATTAAAAAAACGCTATCTAAATCCCAAATATCCAGAGAGAAGATCCCTCAGGATAAACCAGCAGGTGGATTTTAGAAATCCTGAAGTCTTTTTTGCTCTTTTACTGGGTTCAAACCTGTGTTACCCAGGGCTTCAGACTGCAAAGTAACTGATCATATATGAAGTAACAAGCATGAATGAACAGTTAAAAATAGAATATCATTAGCGACAAATTACAGAACCTTTGTTTTGATATGTGACTTCAATTAAATGTATGTTAATTCTGTTTCAATCTAGGCACTACTATAAAAGTGTTATAAGCCATGAATCAACCAAAGCAGCTATGAGGCGAATCATAACATTACAAACTTTAATTTGTAGCAAAAAAGTATTTGATATTCGGACAAAACGGCAAAGATAACACTGTGTACTTGACGGCTTTAATGAGGGAAAGAACTTTAATCCCATGAAGCATTGCAAATGACAATCGAATTAAAAGTAATGCTGAGATATAAAAACCATTCAAAGTTGTTGATTATAGTTGTTGAGTTGTTGAAACAATATAATTTAAGTACTGAAATATATGTACCTGTGTATGCTTTAACAAAAGCATATACCATTGATTAATGACCTCTGAACTCACAATAATTCTGTCTTTAAATGGTTGTTATCAATAAAAATCTTTTTATATGGAGAAAATGTTTGAGTTTTTACTCAACATGTTGCATTTTATTGCATCCACACAATGTAAGCATGACCAAGTGCTTCTAAACAAAATAATAGCAAATCTATAATCATGCAATTCTGTAATTTGTCGTTTTTAGTCTTGAGCCCTGAGTCATGCAGTCTCTTCCAGCGTTATTGCATGTTAAAGTTTGTGTAAGTTTTAAAGGGTTATACAGAAGCGAATAATAGTTAAGCTATAAAAACAGTGGGGGGAAAGTTGTACTGTGTGTGCTCTGCTGCATGCTTTATTTGAGGGCTTCACTGGCATTTGACTGTATATTGGTTTTGATATTTAGTTCTTGCATGTTTTTCCCCTACAGCTGTTGGCCACCTTTTTTTAAAAGACAACATGAAAACAATACAGATTTATTTACTTTTTTTTAATGTTATTGTGCACAATTAATCAGTGCCTGTTATTTTAAAGAAACCATTTGTTTTCAAGAATTTAATGTAGTAACTGACTCATTTTTTTTGCTACGCCATGTGCAGTGGTCAAAATAATATTAATTTCATAGCTGACTTTTCATAATCCAGTCAAATCATGATGGATAAAATGAAGTCCCACCCTGAAATATTATTTCATTTAGACATTAGATGTGGTGTTATTGCAGTTTCATGTTGTCTTTCCACTGGTGGTTATGTTTGGGTTACTGACTCTGTGTTTTCTTGGTTGGTTGGTCTCACTTAACGCAAAAGATTTTAAGAAATGCATGATTCACTGTCACCAGCAGATGATGCAAATGGGTAACCTATTCTGGGCATATGAAGTTATGAATGCATGTGATGGGATTCATGTGTGTCAAGTGCTTTACTTTTGCATGTTTAAGCTGCTTATTTAGGACTTTTGTTGAGAATTGCATGTGTGTGTTGTCCAGGTACACGTCGCATGCCTCTTACCCCATGGGAGAATACAATGATCACTCGACTACAGACACCAACACACTCCTACCTGGCCAGGAGTCGCAGCGCCATGTCTTTGTCTGGAGAAGCAGGTAGAACACAAACCTGTGTGTGTGTGTGTGTGTTGTGTGTGTGTGTGTGTGTGTGTGTGTGTGTGTGTGTGTGTGTGTGTGCACAAATAGAGCTGATGCTAATCTTGTGTGTATTTATATGTTCTGTCTTTTTCTTGCTAATTGTTTGGGGTTTTTTTCTGTTTGGGGATTCTGTTATCAACTGATTAAATTAAAGGCTTCTAATATAGGCAACTGCATCATCATTTGACTGAGGAATTGATTTGTCTGCATTCAGAGTGAAATACTACCCTACTGCATGCTGTGCCATACTTTTCATTGCCTGCTGTTTTTATATTAGTGTGTGAAACACTTCGCAGTGCAAACACAAAAAGTATGCTACGTTGTTGTCAACCTAATAATTTGTGTGACGTCCAGTTTTTGTTTAGGAATTAAAAATGTTATTTTGCAGTTTTATTCCAATTTAAGTTCATATTTAGACAAATGCAATGCTTTGCATACAGTAAATGTACAAATTAAAGCGTATACATAATGCATACTGCAAAAATTGTATGGTAGTATGCCATTACGAACATGCTCTCAGATTGTCCTCAATCATTGATGATCAGCATTGCCTAATTTCTGTCTAGAGCTTCGTAGATACTAATACACACTTTCTTCTTCTTTCCTTTCCACTTTTTCACCACTCATTCATCCCCTTTTAACCTTTTTCTTTTGCTCACCTTCCTCCCTGTCGCTCCTCTTGTCCATAATGGATCACTTTAATGATCTCATAATACACCCCGTTTGGTTAAACTTGATCGTGGTACAGTGACCCCCGTTTGTCCTCGCTCAGCCTCCTGTCACCCAATGAGCTCCATGTCCTTCAAGTCCATCCAGTCACGCACCGCCGAGCGACCAATCAAAGCAGGCCTTCATTTTGAGAAACCAGTCAGAGCAGGGTTCATCCCTTCGGACGGCAGCTCTCGCAGAAAGACCACCCAGAATATCCTGGTATGGTGTAAATATGTGCTTGAATTTTTTTGTGCCTGTGCAAGTGGCCTATGCTTGAAAGAATGTACTTAAGAGTCTGTGTAGGGCTATTGCAACGTGTTGATCTTTGTATAATGTAGTATGGAAGTACTCTCGAAAGATGTGTTTCATGCCTCTGTGTATAGATTGACAGGAAGGATAAGGACTATGTGAGGAAGTCATGGAGTAACCTCTCATATCCCACTCCCAGTCTGAGCCTGTTCACACCCAAGAGATCTCCCTCTCCTGTCAGTCATCGCAGCAGGGGCACCAATCCATCACCCAACAGGTATAAGAGCCATTTATAAGATGAGGAATATGAGTATTTTATAAGATGAGAATATGAGTAAGTTTTTATACTGAAAATTTGTGGAAATATTTGCACAAATTTGTCTTTATTTTTGGATGTTTTGTTGGGTAAACGATCAACCAGGGTTAGTAAATTAAAAACTAAAATAATTACAAAACTTCATAATCATCCCACGTTAGAACCGATCCCTGATTTCTATAATACACACACACACACACACACACACACACACACACACACACACACACACACACACACACACACACACACCACACACACACACACACACACACACACACACACACACACACACACACACACACACACATTGTCTGTCTTGTATATGTGTGTGTGTATATATGTATATACATTAGAAATAGTATAACAAATATACATTTGTGAACAACTTTGCTGTGAGTTTTGTTGGACAGAATGAAAAGGGCTAAAATTTTCCCTAACTGATTCAGTTATTTATTTATTTGTGTCTGTTCCTCAGGGGCTCCACTGCTAAACCCTCTCAGAAGACGTTTAACCCCAAAAAGTCCAGGTCTCCTCCTCCCCAGCTTCAATTCCACTGTCTCCTAGTAACCCCTCCTTATTGCCAGGCAATCTCAGGCCCAACAGAGTGACATCAGAGACCCCGAGAGTTACCCCAGAACGAGAGGGGGGCAAAAAAGAGGATGTTGAACCTCCTAAAATTGAACCAGAGGCTCCTGCAACTAAACCAGAGCCTTCTGCTGGTCTGTAATACTGCGCAACCATACATGAACCATCAAGTTGGATTGAACTAGCATCATATGTTATATTCCTGTGGCTCTTTCTCTTTGTAGAAGGTTCTGGAAGTTCTCCAACAGCACGGCCCTCTGCAGGCACAACAGATCCTGAGGAGGCATCTCGTCTGCTGGCTGAGAAACGACGGCAAGCCAGAGAACAGAGAGAAAGAGAAGAGGAGGAGAAGAGACAGCAGGAAGAGGCTGAAAGGTGTGTGTGTGTGTGTGTGAGATATTTTCATGAGCACTGTTATTATATCCACCGGTGGGGAAGCTATTCGAAAACTAGTTGCAATAACAGCCCTGCATTTAAAAAAAATATTTCTGCTGATTTGCACAAAAAAGGATTAGGCATACAATAATGTCATACATGAGAAAATTTGATAGTTGTAACCAAATATGTTGCAGGGTTGTGTAAGCTACAGTGTTGTCTAAATGTACACTGAACCCAACCAAAGCACTATACGTTTGTTTATTTTGAATGATCATGTACCTGTGCAGGCGCAGCAGGGAGGAGATGGCCCGGAGGAAGGCAGAGGAGCGAGCCAAGAGAGAGGAGGAGGCGCAGCGGCAGGCAGAAGAGAAGAAGAGACGAGAGGAGGAGGAGGAGAAGCGATTAGAGGAGGAGAGGACACAGAGGGAGAGAGAGGAAGCTGAACGCCTGCAGAGACAGGTACACAAACATATACACACAACAATCTCATTCATTAATCACACCAAACCGATAAATAAATGCACAACCCTCAATATGTGCTTTATCAAGATAACATATCAACATTAGGGCTGTAAATAGATAATTCAACATCGATTGGTTTTAGCGGAATTTATTTATTTATATACACTACTGTTCAAAAGTTGGTGGCCAATAAGATTTTCTTTTTTTTTTTTTAAGATGCATTAAATTGACCAAAAGTAACAGTAAATGCATTTGTTTCAAATTAATGTTTTTTTTTTTTTAAATGTAAAAACCACATTAATGCTCTAATTTTTCTTTTGGACTTTCTGTTAATCAAAGAATCTTGAATAAAAATTTTAGCAGCACAGTTGTTTTCAATATTGATAATGGCCAGAAATATTTCTTGAGCCGTAAATCACCATATTATAATGATTTCTGAAGGATCCTGTGACACTTAAGACTGTAGTAATGATGCTGAATCACTTTAATCACAGGATTAAATTACATTTTACAATATATTCACATAGGAAAAAGTTATTTTAATTTGTAATAATATTTCATAAAATTACTGTTGTTTTTGGTCAAATCAATGCAGCTGTTCTGAGTGTAAAAGACTTTCAAAAACATTAAAGAAACTTACCGACCACAAACATTTGAAAAGTAGTGTATAAATGTTTATAATATTTTTTAAATATAAAATGCATATATAATGCATAATGTATTATCTGACTATCATATGAATATAAATATAGTCAAATTAAATGTGTACAAACAATATATTGGCCACTTTTTTGTAATATGTGAACTAACCAACATTTTTTTTCACTTAAATAATCTCAAAAACATGTTAAGTTTGACAGCCTTAAATTAATAATGCATATACATAGAAATTCAAATGCCAGTGTGTTTTTTGCGGCTCTGTATGTTCAGAAAGAAGAAGAAGAGGCTCGTCAGAGAGAAGAGGCAGAGCGTTTACGTCTGGAGAGAGAGAAACACTTCCAGAAAGAAGAGGCTGAGAGAATGGAGCGGAAGAAGGTAAACAAGTTCATTTTATTGAGTGACTTTAAAAGTAATTACAGGATTTTAAGTTACCTGATTGTGTTATTGTCTGTCACACAGCGCCTTGAGGAAATTATGAAACGCACACGCCGATCTGATCAGGTAAGATGTAAAGCCATTGCTGCTGCTTTTTCAGCATTGTCGTCTTTCATTCGAAGTGCTGGCTTTTTCTCTGACACACTTTCTGTTTTACACATTTTGTGTTTTGAAGAAAGCCGCCCCACAGAGAAATGGTGATGTCAGCCAGCAGAGCGGACAGGATTCAGGTGAATTGTGATTTTTACATTTACATGTGCACCATAGTGTTTCCTCTCTGACCTTAGCTTTTCCTCTGATTCATGAGTTTGACATAATTAATGTCCCTCTCTCTCGTCTGTTAGTGATTTCAGTATCCAGCAGTCCCTCAGTGAGTGTGTCGACCCCTCAGGCTCCGGAGACCTCTGAGACCGGACGCAGTGACCGTAACGGACACTCGGATCCCAGCTTCATTACACCCATACTGCCCACATCAGGTCACAGGTGAGACTGTACCAGAATTATTCATAATAACAAACTTGAAAAGCCGAGGCCTGCTAGTTAGAGCTTAGATTCTCTGCCCGAGCCCGGCCCGAGCCCGACCCGACCCGACCCACGGGCCGGGCCGATATTTCCTGCCACTATGCTCGGGTCGGGTCGGGTCGGGCCCTTGATCAAGCACGTCACGTGTCACGCGCAGCGTCTCCTCCAATCGCACGCTGTCCTGTATTGTGTAGCTTAAGTGCAACGTGGAGCTTAAAGAAGTAAAGAAAAAAATTTAAATAGGAGACTTAACTTTGAGCAAGTATGAAGGAAAGTCGGAGGTATGGAAATATTTTAAACTAGTCGTGGGCAGTGACAACATATGTGTCGGCTTTGTTGAGTGCATTAAGTGCGGCGCGCTGCTCGCCTATGATAGAAAAAAAACTTCGGCATGATCTTCAGGCATGATTTTTACCACTTCATTATGTTTTGTTTTGTAGAAAGCCTTTAATGTGAATTTCGTTTTGCATAAATTGCATCTTTATTTTAGTAAATTTTAATTAACCAATTGCCTTGATTTAATAAATAAGAAGCAAATACAGCAGACAATATAGCCTAATTATGACATGGAGGCGCCAGCGAGCCGCGGTCATCATAGCACGTGAACTGGAGCATCTCATCATAAATTAAATCAATTCTCGGCACGCTTGTCACCGAATTTACAAATGCACATCTTGCTTGTTGCACGCACACATATGTCGAAATAACATTATTTATAATAATGAATCTTTAAGAATAGGCTATTTGATTGAATGCTGTATGTTGTGTTCAATTTTTTTAAATTAAAACTTTCATTGTGATAATTAAAATAATTGAATATTAAATATTAAGTGGCCAATTTTTGCACATTTATTAATAGTATTTATATAATATAGGCCTATATATATAAAATTGTGCAGCTCCCCCAATGGTCTAGCACCCATTCAGCACCTGCATTAAAAAAATGATATGGCGTCGCCCTGGTTATAACGGCCCACGTATTAAAAATGGTCAGGTTTAAATCGGTCTTGGGCTCACAATTACAGTTAATATGTCGGGCCGGGCTGGGCTCGGACACAACGGGCTCGGGTCGGGTTGGGCTGGGCTTGATTCTTTGGGCCCGATCTAAGCTCTACTGCTAGTTAAAGGGATAGTTCACCCAAAAATGAAAATTCTTTCATCATTTACTCACCCTCAAGTTGTTCCAAACCTCTATGTGTTTATTTGTGCTGCTGAACACAAAGGAAGATATTTGGAAGAAAACAGATCTCAATCCCCATTGACTACCATAGTATATATTTTTTCCTACTATGGAAGTCAACGGGGATTGAGATCTGTTTTCTTCCAAATATCTTCCTTTGTGTTCAGCAGAACAAATAAACACATAGAGGTTTGGAACAACTTGAGGGTGAGTAAATGATGAAAGAATTTTCATTTTTGGGTGAACTATCCTATCCCTTTAACGTGATTTGAAACAAATATTCAGTTTGATTCCAACTTGTATAATTTCCCATTCTGTCCAAAAATGTAATAAACAAAAAAACCTAAAAATTATATGTATTTATTAATAATAATAATAATAAATACATTTTTTATTTTATTAATTAATACCAAAGTATTATTATTTAGTTAATTAAAATTCTATCTATCTATCTATCTATCTATCTATCTATCTATCTATCTATCTATCTATCTATCTATCTATCTATCTATCTATCTATCTATCTATCTATCTATCTATCTATCTATCTATCTATCATAAACGCCTTCACTTGTCTTTATATTAAGAAAGCTATTGAAAAACATTAGGTATGTGCTATTCTAGTTTACTATTGAAATTGCTTTGAATTGTCCTCATTTCAAAGGAACTTTGGAAACTTTTCTTCTAAATAAATGTTGAAAATGAAATTCTTCTAGATACTGATGTTGATCTGCAGCTCTGCTGTCCTCTACTGGGGATAGAAGGAAGTCCAACCTTATTTTTTATAAGCTTTTGATAAATTATTAACAGACAGTATGAAAACTGTTTGCATTTATTCATTAATAAACACTTTTATCCAAAGCTACTTACAAATGAGAATGCAAGCAGAAGCAGTTAATTCAACAATATGCTTAATCATATGCTTAACTTGAACTTGATCTCTCTCTCTCCCTCTCTCTCTATCTATCTATCTATCTATCTATCTATCTATCTATCTATCTATCTATCTATCTATCTATCTATCTATCTATCTATCTATCTATCTATCTATCTATCTGTCTATTTATATAAATAAAACCGTTTGTAATCTGACTCCTTTCTTCACTGCAAGTGTGACTGCCCAACTCAGAGAAAACGGCTCTGTCACAGAAGCCTTCGAGGAGGTCATAGAGCTTCCCCTGGCGAACAAACTGTCCCATAAAGATGGAGATGGAGAGGAAGTGGAAAATGAAGAAGAGGAGGAGAAGAGGAAGGTTCCCATATTGGCTTTCAGAGAGAATGGCAGCACGCATAACGTGAGTGGACTGGAGGAGAACCCGACACAGTAAACACTTCTCTCAGGTCAGTCAGACACTGATTTTTTTTTTTTTTTTGCATGACGTTCCATGTCCCCTTTACCTTATTTTGATTTTTTTCCCCATTATAGATATATGAACATTTATAATTGTGGAAGTGCAACCTGAAACACAGGAAATAGAGTCCGAGGGAGACCCCTCACTGTACTTCCCTTCATCGGACACTTAGACACCTCAAATAGCAAAGAGAATTTACGGAAACGAAAGTGTCCTCGCAGCTGAGACCGATCTCTCGGCTTCTGCTTCCTGTAATCAGCTCCTGTCTCCCCAAACTGAAGTGGTACGCTCCAGGAACCACATCTTCCGTCATTTGGGGAGTCGTGGTGACTGTGAAGGCACATTTAGTACTTGAAGAAAAGTGTCGTCGCTGTCGTGGAAGTTCCTGTGAAGTGCTAACCATAAGGAATGTGTGACAAGAGAATGACGTTTGTTGTGTTTGCGTAGATTTATGGGCGAAACCTTGTAGTTTTGCTCTCGTTATGCCAGCAACTGAGTGGCTCAACTCTCTGCTTAGTTTTATAATTAATGTTCAAATGAAGAGAACTTATTTTCTGCCCTCTTTGTAAAGCTTGAACAGATTTTTCCCTTTTGAATTAGCCTCATTCCACTCCAGTCCGAGCGAAGCAAAGCTTTCATCCTTGATTTTTATTTTCTTCCTAATGTGGTTGGGTGATTTGAATCTCACGCAACTTATCAGGAACATATTCATGATATATTTAACTTAAAATTAAATGAAAAAAAAGGCATTTTTTCATATTTCGTTAAAATTTAAGCACATCCTAACAATTTCTCATTTTCTCAATCCCCCCCCCCCCCCTGGATGTGACCTGGATGTGTTTTTGTGAGATATTCACCCAGATAATGGTTTGCTTGCCATGTTGTTTTGTGTAGCATTAATCACAGACACCCGAAAGCAACTTGTAACATAGAGACTTGCGCGTATATGAGAGGTTACGTCTATTTAATCGGTAGAACCCATACAAGCTAATCTTTCAAAGCAAGAGATCTTTCGAATGTAATCATAACGTAATAAATAAGCAGAATCTCTTTAAATCTGAAATGCTGCTACCTATGTCTTTCCTCTGCCTTATCAGATGAAGTGAAGTTTTGAGGATTTGTGTGTAGAGCTGATGTTAAAGGGCTGATTTGTTTTAGTTTTTTTGATCCGTTCATCAATAGGCTCGTAACACGCGCTGTCGGTACAGCCCTGTAAGTGCTGCTGCATCATGTAGCTGTTTCCATCCCAGCCCTATGAGATGCAAATAATCATTATGTCATAGGGCTCATGGAAAACCAAGTATCCTATATAGGACATATTATGAAGCGATTTCTCTTGTAAACAACAAAAGACTATCTCTGTTTTTGTTGTGATCAGTATCAGTGGATGGTCAGTGGACACCATGCAAAAAAAGAAAAAGAAGAAGCAGGGATCAATTAAATATCTTGAAATGAAGAAACTGTTAATCTTGATATGCAAACACTAAAAAAAGTATACATGAATGTTGCACAAAATCTGTTAGCAGAATGGTGGGTGAAGGTTTAAAACAAGCACAACTTGTTTACTGAGACGTCAGGGACAGATTTCTCAGTGAAGACTTATTTATAGCGCACTCCTCATAAAGCACCCATGTGCCCTAGACCTAATCAACAGCACTGAGTACCACTTTAAAAACTCAAGCGTTTTCTCCCTACCAAGTTGATCTATATGCATGTACAAATGATGAAAACAAATAAAACTTTTTATCTGGACATGACTTAAGACTGCTTTGTGTTCCTAGTGTGCATCTGTCTGTTACAAATTAAGTTGTCACAGTAAATTAGGGCTGCGGTTGTATGATTCTGACATTTTGCTGGCCTAGTTTAAACTTTTTCCACCAGTGTTTTAAATGGTTCCAGTGTGAAGCTGATGATCTCTTTTTTGTTTTAAGATAAACATGTAAACATACTTTCAGGGTTTTTTCCACCTAAAACGGGCATCTGGAAATTTTCAGTGGCACCAAATAACACACCACAGATGATATCTATCAAGCTTTTTTTTTAATGTGGAATATTTCATTAAGATCATATGGGGTATTAAGTTATAACTTTATCTTTTTAGGTTATTGTCTATGATCTATAAGTTATTCAAGATGTATTAAATTATGATTTTGTTATCGTCCAAAGCATTCTGCCTTAGCAAAAACCCATAATTAGAAATGCAATGCAGAAGAAAGCATTTTGAAAAAAGCAATGCCAGATTTCATTTCAACATTTAATTCAAATATGGTTTAACTTTGCTATGAAGTGAAACGGGCAGTGAAACCGCTCCGCTCAGGATCCAAACAATAACGGGAGCGACTGAAAAGCCTCTGCATTTCTCCCAGTCAGACAGAGGATGAACCACTGCCATGTAACGCTGAATGGTCATGAGCGTTAAGAACAACACGCTGCTGTAAAAGCCAACATAGAACAGAAACTTCACCGCCAACCTTCAAACGTCCAACCCCAGATGAAGTACGAGGCCCAGAATGGAAGTCTAAAAGTGAACAGCAGATCTGACAGAGCCAAATTGAGGATGAACAAGTTGGTCAGGGATTTGATGTTTATGTAGAACGTCAGAATGACCAGAACAAGGCTGTTACTGAATGACCTGAACAAGGCCGAATGAGAATGGATCCAACTTTCACCACTTCATCTTTGAGACACTAAAATCGTTCTTTCTCTATATTTGAATACCGTCTTTGTTCTTTTTTGTAATTAAACTATTAACGCTGCAACAAGATCCAACTCTTCTCATCTTTCTCTGCCTGCAATGTGACTTGTAGAACTTTTCTAAACAGTAGGCCTACATGACTTGCCTAAATTCTTGATGATAATATTCTTGTACAGCACAATTGTAATCAGAACAGACTTATATCACTTTGAACAGCTAACTAGGATAACTATGTTTGAAGATTGAATCTTATAATGTTTTAAAAGAGCAGCATGATGGTAAGCGATGTTTGTATGATGTGTATTTGACATGTATCCTCCCTCAAACCTCAGTCTGTATAGATAAGTTCATCTCACATACACAGAGGAAGCTCAAGTGCCTTTGATATCTTTACAACTGATGTAACTGTTCCACTTAAACCATTTTGTAATTACAGGCATGCAACAAATATAATACACTCAGAAGAAAAGCAGGCTTCTGTCTGACACTTCATATAAAACCTTTTACGAGTTCCCATCATGGAAATATTTTATGACTGTAGTTTTAATTCATTAATTTGTTTTAATTTATTGGTTTAAGTTTTATTTATTAAACGGCTCATAAATGTTTTTTTAATTATTATGAGATTATTTATACGCCAAAAAGGCTATATATAAGGAGAAATGTCTTAAATGATTGCATGATACTTTCATGTTTAATGTTTTTTTTTGTGTTCGTGTTTACAAGCTGGTTAATTTAGAAAATTTAATTAAAAATAAAAATAAATAACTAAATTTATTAAATCTATTTCCATAAAATATTCTATATTGAACCTTGGTTTTCTGAAAGGTAAATGTCTCCCGTTACTAGCATAACCTCTGTTCCCTGAGAGGCGGGAACAAGACATAACGTCAGCTG
Source organism: Chrosomus eos (assembly GCA_036326025.1). Lineage (NCBI taxonomy): Eukaryota > Metazoa > Chordata > Actinopteri > Cypriniformes > Leuciscidae > Chrosomus > Chrosomus eos. The sequence goes on along the minus strand of CM070837.1, from coordinate 10,025,502 downwards.
TGATGTATATGGGAACTCCTCCCTCTCCACTTTTGCTGAAATCATATGGGCTAACACCAGCTGGGGACAGCTGGCCAATTGTTGCGAAGCGTACAAATACTGACAGGTCCACGGGCAGTATAAAATGCATGGGCGCGACAATTATGTCAGAATCAAGATTGAATGCTACCACAGCTGAACAAACAGCGATCACGGCAGCTAACGTAATGTCTCGTTCCCGCCTCTCAGGGAACCGAGGTTACGATAGTAAACGGAGACGTTCCCTTTCGAGGCGGTAACTCAACATTACGTCAGCTGTGATGTATATGGGAACTGTATTAAATCCCGCCATGAGAGCAGTGAAGATAAGCCCTGAAAACGGGGTCAAGCTACTCCCACACGTAAGCGAAGACAGTTCTTGGCCAATAGCCGCGCTGCTAGGAGTACTCGCATCTGAACGGCGGAGCTAGACCAATTAGACGTCTGCTCCGACCTTATCAAAATTTGCATATCCCAACGCAATGAAAGCGAAGGCTGTACTGATCTGGGCAGACACAACACAATAAGCACTCAAGCATGAGAGTGGCATTTGCTGTGACAGCTGCATCAACCTTAATAGCCATAAGCACAGAGTTAGCAGCATAATGGTAACTACTGTTATAAGAATTCATGATACATGAGTAAGAACTTAACTCACCGAAAGCACTTGTGACGCTACAGACTGTACATACAGCTTATAAAACCTGGCGAATGTGTTCAGAAAAGGCCAGTCAGCAGCAAGACATAAATCCTGGATAGCCGTACCTCTAGACCAGGCCCACGAGGAGGCAATCGCCCTCGTAGAATGAGCTCTGGTGTTAAGGGGACAATCTTTCCCCTGGCATTCGTAAGCCAATGCAATAGCGTCCACAATCCAGTGAGAAAGTCTCTGTTTTGAAACAGCACGTCCTTTAGTGGCGTTAATGGACTGTTTTTATGTTAGTTTGGATGAACCCCTGTATTCTCTGATGCAATTGGAATACAGGCAATTGCACCCCTGGACCAATACATCCTCTATGCCCTTCTGCTCAAAAGGTCCATGCTCACCTCAAACCCCAAGCCCACATTGGACCCAAAGCTCAGCCAGCCTTTAGCCACACCCCTTACGGACTATATGCCTGCCTATATGCTATTCCCTCAGGCCTTCCCTTGGTCCCAGAATGGTCTTCTTCCCATTCCCAAGTGGACTCTTTCTCCCATTCCCCAGTGGACTCTTTCTCTCATTCCCCAGTGAACTCTTTCTCTCATTCCTCCTGGACTCTTTCTCCCATATTCCTCCGTGGACTCTTTCTTCCATTCCCCAGTGGACTCTTTCTCCCATTCCCCAGTGAACTCTTTCTCTCATTCCTCCGTGGACTCTTTCTCCAATATTCCTCCGTGGACTCTTTCTCCCATTCCCCAGTGGACTCTTTCTCCCATTCCCCAGTGGACTCTTTCTCCCATTCCCTAGTGAACTCTTTCTCTCATTCCCCAGTGGACTCTTTCTCCAATATTCCTCCGTGGACTCTTTCTCCCATTCCCCAGTGGACTCTTTCTCTCCATTCCCCAGTGAACTCTTTCTCTCATTCCTCCGTGGACTCTTCTCCTATTCTCCATACTCTTCCCTCCTGTGGACTCTTTCTCCCATTCCTCCGTGGACTCTTTCTCCTTCCCGACCTTTCCTCATCCCGTGGACTTCTTTCTCGCTCTTCTCCCATTCCCCCGTGGACTCTTTCTCCTTCCCCGTCTCTTTCTCTCATTCCCCGTGGAACTTTCTATTCATGATCTCTTCTTTCCCCCATGGACTTCTCCCTTCCCCATCTCCCCCCCTGGACTCTTTCTCCCATTCCCCGTGGACTCTTTCTCCTATTCTCTCCATTCCCCCGTGGACTCTTTCTCCCATTCCCCTGTGGACTCTCTTCTCCTATTCCCCATGGACTATTCCTCCCATTCCCCTGTGGATTCTTCCTCCCATTCCCCCATGGACTCTTCCTCCCATTCCCCTGTGGATATTCCTCCCATTCCCCTGTGGATTCCTTCCTCTCTACCATTCCCATTCCCCGTGGACTCTTCCCCCCATTCCCCTGTGGATCTTCTCCTCCCTCCTCTCCATTCCCCCATGCACTATTCCTCCCACTTCTCCCCGCTGGATTCTTCCTCCCATTCCCCCGTGTGATTCTTCCTTCCCTCCCCCATTCCCCGTGGACTCTTCCTCCCATTCCCCTGTGGATCTGTTTCCCTTCCCATTCCCCCTTGGACTCTTCCTTCCATTCCCTCATACCTATTCCTCCCATTCCCCGGGGATTCTTCCTCCCATTCCCCGGTGGATTCTTCCTCCCATTCCCCCGTGGACTCTTCTTTCTATTCCCCTGTGGACTCTTGCTCCCATTCCCCCGTGGACTCATCCTCCCATTCCTCATGGATTCTTCCTCCCATTACCCCTGAGGAACTCTTCCTTCCATTCCCTCATTGGACTATTCCTCCCATTTCCCTGTGGACCTTCCCCATTCCCCCGTGGACTTTCTCCCATTCCCCCGCCATACTCTTTCCCCTTCCCATGGACTCTCCTTCCATTCCCTCATGGACATTCCCCCATCCTCCCGTGGACTCTTCCTCCATCCCTCATGGACTATTCCTCCTCATTCCCCCGGGACCTTTCACCCATGTCCCCGTGGACTCTTCCTTCCATTCCCATGACAATATCATATCCTCATATCTTCAGAGGATGAACCACTGCCATGTAACGCTGAATAGTCATGAGAGTTAAGAACAACACGCTGCCGTAAAAGCCAACATAGAATAGAAACTGTAGGACTGTAGGACTGTTTTTATGTTAGTTTGGATGAACCCCTGTATTCTCTGATGCAATTGGAATACAGGCAATTGCACCCCTGGACCAATACATCCTCTATGCCCTTCTGCTCAAAAGGTCCATGCTCACCTCAAACCCCAAGCCCACATTGGACCCAAAGCTCAGCCAGCCTTTAGCCACACCCCTTACGGACTATATGCCTGCCTATATGCTATTCCCTCAGGCCTTCCCTGGTCCCAGAATGGTCTTCTTCCCATTCCCAAGTGGACTCTTTCTCCCATTCCCCAGTGGACTCTTTCTCTCATTCCCCAGTGAACTCTTTCTCTCATTCCTCCGTGGACTCTTTCTCCAATATTCCTCCGTGGACTCTTTATTCCATTCCCTCATGGACTATTCCTCCCATTCCCCTGTGGACTCTTTCACCCATTCCCCCGTGGACTCTTCCTTCCATTCCCTCATGGACAATATCATATCCTCATATCTTCAGAGGATGAACCACTGCCATGTAACGCTGAATAGTCATGAGAGTTAAGAACAACACGCTGCCGTAAAAGCCAACATAGAATAGAAACTTCACAGCCAATCTCTCCAAACGTCCAACCCCAGATGAAAAAAATGCAAGCCCTAAAAATGCAAGCACGGTTAATGCAATGCATATTTTTTTCAAGTAGTGCAATTCAACAAGCTTTTTTGTTTCTTAAACATTTGTCATAATTTTACTTCCATGCTGTTGATGGACCTCATTGACTTCCATAATATTTTCCCCCCCGTACTATGGAAGACAATGGTGCCCATTAAATGTTTGGTGACTGACATAATTCAAAATGTGTTCAGCAGAAGAATAAATACAGGTTTGGAACAACTTGAGGGCGAGTAGCCTACATGATGACATCATTTTAATTATTGGGTGAACTATCCCTTTAATTTGTGCTAACACTTTGTTTTGATCGTTGCTGAACAGACATTCTACTGACTCAAGTAATTTTGCAACTACATGTCAACATATTCTACTAACATGAATCCTAAAGCCTTGTACACACCGGGACGAATATCGGCTGGCGTTATTCGTCAGCGTTTTTTAACGCGTTTTTTGTGTTCACACCCAAGCGATTTTCGCTGACGATGAGCCGAGTGAACATGAAAATTCATTCCCTGACATTAGATAGCGCTTAAAGAGCATATTGCAGGTAAAAAAAAATCTAAATTAATATATAACCTTGTATGAAAATACCATATGAAAAGGTAATGCAGGATTTAAAATGTTTTAAAACGGCATAAGGGCACAAATTTAGTAGATAAAGTGAGCGTTTCTTTGACTGCTCGTAAAAACCGCTTTTTTTTTCAACATCGCGTCATTTTACGTCAGGAGAGGAAGGGAGCCTCAGCAGCGCAGATAGGTTTGTATTCAGTAACAGCGGGTAAATGTGCTTTTTATACTCAGAATGACAACTTGGAATGTAAAGAACAACATATTATACAGTTATTTGTTTTATTAGGAAAATACCATATACATAAAAAGAATTGGGCTTTTTTTTACATTTTTATAAACGACTTCACATTATATACATCTTTTGGAACAAACTAAAAACAAAAAAGCAATGAAAACATGTAATGCTTTGAAAGCACTGGATTTGATGTTAAACTTGTTTTGTACTTTTTATTTCCTGTCAGCTAATGTTAATGTGATATTGTGAATATGTAAAACCTCTTGTTCTCGTGGCATTGAATTATAAAACAGTCAAGAGCCGTCGGGAATCAGGGTTTTCAGTAGTTTTTGTATTTTAATTTATCATCGTCATGGTAAATTGTGTTTGTGGAGGTTGCAAAAACTACGGGCTGTCAGGACATCGAGTCCACAGGTTTCCCTAACAGGAAAAAGGACGCTATTTATCGTGCCTGTGTGCGGTTTGTGCAGCTGTAGAGACGGGATTTATCTTCCGCATCAGCTTCGAGAAACGCGGTCGTGTGTAGCGTACACCAGATCGGAGGAACAAGTATATCACGAATAAAAATGTCTCTGTCTCTCGATGAGAAACCGCTACATTATCACGTAATTAGTCTGGATGGATATTAATGAGCACGACATACGCGCCTGATCAAAGCTTATAGTTTCTGTTATTGGTAAATTCCTCCTAGATGACCAATAATAGCTTTGCTATTAACTGATATACGATGGTAATAATCTGTACAATATTGTGAGCACAATGTATAGAACAAAGTCATTACGACGATATACACACATTTTACCAAACAGAATGAACGATGCACTATAACTCTCTATTACACTATTAATTAAAACTCACAGTGAACAGTATTAAATATAAAAACAGATATGCCTTACCTTTTTGTTGCAGTGCAGTTTTTATTGCAAGTGGTATAATGTTTTGCCGACAGCATGTCCTCATTTTTTATTGCTGCTTCCATTCTCCTGATTGCTATTATTTAATTTCGTCATATAAAAAAACATCCAGGGAAGACTGAATAGGCTGTTTCTTTTAATGTTTACTCAGTATCGGACAGCTAGGCTAATCAAAAAGACACGCGATTAAGTGATGCAATAAACTGCGGCTGCGCACACTCACTCCACACAAGTTTTTGTATAATGATACTTCTGCAATAATGTGTGTCTCTTCTGACCGTTGTTCTGTCTAACATTAATCCTGGCCTGCCCCTGCTCTCTCGGCAGCATAGCAGGCTCATAATTGTATGGCTGTGGTCCGTGGTCCGTCATACGAGCAAGTCTGAAATGTCATTGCGATCCATTGTTTTCCTGTTGTTTGAATGGTTTGAATCGACCGCTCTCCCGCCGGTTACGTCACGCCCGTCACGCCCATTTTCAGATGCGGAAGTAAAATTCTCTCACCAAAACGACTCCAGAAGCCAATGTAACATGTTTATAAGTATATTTTAAAGAAAATCTAGTTACTACATTGTTTTTCTATACATTGACTCGTTGGGTCCGCTAACCTGCAATATGCCCTTTAATGTAAAACAGAAATACCCTGGTCCACAAAGTGCTTCTGACACTCGCTTGTCACTCAGAAGAAGAGAGCAAGTTTGTCGCGTTTGTCATATAGTTCTTTATTCTCGTTGGTGTCTCTTTATAAAGACACCAACAAGACCAGCAGCTCTACATTCATCTGGCCTTGCATCTTCCTCGTCTTATTTCTCTAGACGCTGGTTTTCGGCAAGATGGCGGAACGGGCAAGCAATACTTTCTGAGCTCTCGTTCACCTGCCCCGAAATATTTACTTCAAAATTCAATGTGATTGGTCAAAAGGTTTATAAAAAGTAAATTGAACATTTAAATAAGTGATTGAAACATTTTATTCCTGAAATTTAAAGCCCAAACGAAGTTAACCGAACATGCCAAACGGAAAGACCGAACCTAAATCAGCCGCTACCTCAGGCCAAGCAAACACGGACCATGGTTATGCGCAGATGGATGTTTCAACCAGTGGTGGGACAAAAAGAAAGAGTTCCCCTCTTACTCCAACGAAAGTTCCAGCGCCACCTTCGAAGGTAAAAACCTCACAGGATTCGTCTGAAGTTCCAAACGCGTCTCTTGTTGAAGCTATAGAAAAGCTCACCTCCAGAATCGACCGCTTCGGTGATCAGCTGAGAGAAAACTCTGTCATGGTGGCTAATATCACCAGGCTAGTGGAGCTGAATGCCACTGAAATTAAAGAGTGCAAGGTCAAGATTCAAGCGATAGAAAAAGAAATGCCCCGTCTCGTAAAGGAAAATGAGGAGCTGAAAGATAAAGTCACGGAGTTGGAGCGTTACAAGAGACGCTGGAACCTAAAAATTCATGGTTTGAAAGAAAAAGTTGACGAAAATACCCGAGACGTTGTCAAGAGTATCCTTTCCAAATTAGCTCCGCAATGGGATACATCGATGGATTCGGTAGTTGATACTGTGCACCGCATCGGGAGAAAAGAAGAGGGGAGAGACCGTCAGGTTATTATCCAATTCACCATGAGATTCCACCGTGACTCCATCTGGAAATTGTCCAAAAACTCTAAGATTTGCAAAGATCTGGGAATTCACTTCAAGCAAGATTTTTGCCAAGCTGACAGGGAGGCTCGTGCAGCTGCATGGCCGAAGATGGAGCAAGCCAGGGCGGCAGGCCAGAATGTGTACTACAGAGGACATGTGGGCTACATCAACGGTAACAGGGTTACTCTGGATTAGACAGAGCTTTGGACAAAAGCATGTCATTTACCTCTCGCTCTAACAGATTGAGATTTATACCTTAGGCTTTATATTAATAGGTTCTGCCCTAACCTAAACGTCTTTCCAGATCACACTGTTGTTGTTAAAAGGGTAAAGTTATGTTATTACATTAGTGACTAGTGAGTTCTCAGGGTAATAATCACTATGTAAAAAAGGGGGGGGGGGGGGGGGGGGGGGGGGGGGAAGAAAGAAAATTATTTATTTGTTAGCTTGTTAATTCAAAATAAGTGTTTACTTTTAAGCTTTACAAAAAACAAAAAAGTCACGTTTTTCAAAAAAAAATTGAAAAAGCTTGAAACTAAGTTGTTAAAGTATGTTCACTTTAGATCTTTAATTTAAGGAAAATAATGATTGTTTTATTAGTTATTCTGATCACATTTAATAAGGCTTGATAGGGGCCTTGCAAGAGTGTTTACTTCCAGAAATCTAAATTCTTTTTTTACTCTTATTTCTTAATTCCTTTTTATATGTTTTCCCATAACCAGATGCTTTCTTATGTTTCACTTAACACTAGGGGTCTAAGAGATTTTGTTAAAAGAAAATCTGTTTTTCTTTTTTGTAAAAATGAAAGGGCACAATGCTTTCTTCTCCAAGAAACTCATTCTGTTGAGATGGATGAAAAATTCTGGTCAAACCAGTGGGGAGATAAAATACTTTTTTCTCATGGTTCTAATAGGTCAGAAGGCGTTGCTATACTTTTAAACAACTTTCCTGGGAAGATATTAACCACTGTTAGGGACAGCTGTGGTCATTGGATAATATGTGTTTTTGGAATAGAGGATAGTTTTTTTATTTTGGGAAATATATATGGATATAATAATCAAAGCCAAAACAAAATATTGATTGATTATGTTATTAGAGTTGTAAAGGATTTAGGTCAAAGGTATCCTACTGAAAACTTTATTTTCGGAGGTGATTTTAACATGGTAATAGATGATTGGCTTGACAGGTCTCCTTCGAAATTTACAAGACATCATTACAATCCCATTTTGCTTAACTTTTGTAGTGTGTTTAATTTGATAGATGTATGGCGGACTAAAAACCCTTGTATCCAAGTCTTCACTTGGTTTAAACCTGATGGCTCAGTGAAATCTAGATTAGATTTCTGGCTAGTCTCTGAAGTTGGATCTGGTCTGGAGTCAAGCTCTATGGTTTCTGCTGCACCTTTAACTGACCACTGTATGGTTAGACTTATTATTAAACCTGCAAACACATATCAAAGGACAAAGGGGTACTGGAAATTTAACTCAAATCTTCTAAACAGTGAAACCTTTTGTCAAGAAATTATAGCTACAATTAATAATATAACTGGAGATTCAAATTTTACAACTTATAGAGAAAAATGGGAATATTTAAAATATAAGGTGCGTCAGATCTCTATATCTTCGGGTAAATTATTAAGCAGGAATAGAAAAAAAAAAGAATTGGAAATTATTAAAGAAATCAACAGTATTTGTATTAGACCTTCCTTAAATGAAAATGACAAACAAAAACTTATTCTCCTACAATCTTCACTAGACAACATTTATGTTGATAAAGCCAAAGGAGCGTATATAAGATCAAGGGCGAAGTGGATAGAGGAGGGCGAAAGGAGCTCCACATATTTTTGTAGATTGGAGAAACAGAGACAAGAGCGTAATGGTATTAAGTCTTTGCTAATTAATAACCAAGAATGCACAGATCCTGATAAGATTTCTAAGGAAATTTACAATTTCTACAGTAAACTGTATTCCTCCTCTTATTCACACACAGATGCCAATGCGTTCTTTGATCTTATTAAAGATTGGATCCCCAAAGTAGACGAGAGTTTTAAAAATGTTTGTGATGCAGATATTAGTTTGGCTGAAGTGGAAAAAGCCATGAAATGTTTATCATTAGACAAATCACCCGGTTCAGATGGATTAACGAGTAACTTCTATAGGCATTTTTGGGAGAATATTAAAGACCTTGTTTTTCATATGTTAAAAGAAATATCTGAATCCCGCATTCTTCCAACTACTATGAAACAAGGGATTATTACTCTCATCCCCAAACCTGGGAAAAATCCTAAATTAATAGACAATCTTAGACCCATAACCCTGCTTAATAATGACTATAAAATTTTAACTCATATTTATGCAAACAGATTAAAAACTGGAATCTCACAGGTTATTTCAGAGACACAGTCAGGTTTTTTAAAAGGGCGCTCAATTCACAATAATATACGACTTGTGCTCGATTTATTGGATTATAATTATTTGATTGAAGACGAAGGTTTTATTTTATTTTTAGATTTTTTTAAAGCTTTTGACACAATCGAACACAATTTTATGTTTCGCACTCTAGAATTATTTGGATTTGGAGAACATTTTATTAATTTTGTCAATTTAATTTATAAGGACACTAACAGCTCAGTTATATTACCTCAGGGTACATCTTCAAGATTTTCAATTGATAAAGGAATCAAGCAAGGTTGTCCCATTTCTCCCCTGCTCTTTATTGCTGCAGCGGAAATGCTTTCTATTCTCATAAAAAATTCTGATTTTGAAAAATTGACAGTGTTTGGCAAACAGTTTGTCGTTAGCCAATTGGCTGATGACACGACTATATTCATGAAAAACATTAACCAAACTCCAAAAATTCTCCAAACTATAGAGCTTTTCTCCAGGGCGTCTGGTTTAAATTTAAATCTGAAAAAATGTGAATTATTACCAATTCATAACTTCACTCTTTCGACTTTTTGCAATATTCCTGTTAAAGATACTGTTAAATACCTAGGTATACACATTACAAAGGATAATGTCTCACTTAATAACCTCAACATTTGGAATAATCTAGATAAATGTAAATCTTTTTTGAATTTGTGGTCTCAAAGAGATATCTCTATTATTGGCCGAATTTTTCTTACAAAAATGGAATGCATTTCTAGACTTATTTACCCAGCTTACTCAATCTCATTTCCTAAGAATGCAATAAAAGCTATAAATCAAGCCAATTTCAATTTTATCTGGAAAAGAAAAACACACTACATTAGAAAAGGAATCTTGGTTAAGGAGTATGAAGAAGGAGGGCTAAAAGCAATAGACATTGAATGTATTAATGGTACTGTTAAAACGAATTGGCTTAGATCCTTTTTAAAAAATGAAAGTAGTTTTTGGTTTCATATCCCCAGTCAAATCTTTATGAAATTAGGAGGCGTCAATCTTCTCCTTAGATGTGATTATGACCTTAAAAAACTCCCTGTTAAGTTATCAGTGTTTCATCAACAGGTTTTACTTTATTGGAAAATGATCTACAAGCATAATTTCAGTCCTCACAACATCCCTTTGTGGAACTGTAGGTATGTGGTATTTAGGAATAAGTCTTTATTTTACAACAATTGGTGGGAGAAAGGAATATGGTCTGTGATGCATATTTTAGATAACACTGGAGTCATTATGTCTTTTGACGCTTTCTGTTTAAAATTTAATTTATTTGACAGAAAACAGTATGATAACATTATCAAAGCAATACCACAATCTATAATTCAGGTGTCTTTTAACATATCTCAAAGTAATGTAACCCCCTGTCTTCCTAAGCTTTTGGTGAATGGAGTTTCTCTAACTCACATAAATTTACCCAATATTACAATTCGTAAAGCCTTTGTAAAGGAATTATATACTTATTCTTCTAATAAAAATTCAATCTCTCAATATTTTTCCAGTGCTGAAGTTAAGAAGTTAAGAACAAAATATCTTAAATTTCCAGTTGCACCAAAAGCAAAGGAAGTGCACTTTAAAATTCTGAATGGAGTATATCCTTCTAGAGAATTTTTAAGATGTCGATTTGGTCTTGATGCTAATAGTTGCTCCTTTTGTGTTGATCAGATTGAAACAACAGAACATCTGTTTTATGATTGTAAATTTTCCTATACCTTTTGGGAGGATTTGCATTACTGGTTATTTCCTAAATTTAAAGATTTACCTGTATTAACAAAGGAAAATATCATTTTTGGTACTTTTATGAAAGATGAAACACTTGACTTGGCAGTAAACACATTTATTATTCTTGGGAAATTCTTTTTACACAAGAATAGATTCTTGAAAACACTACCAAACTTTTATGTTTTTCATAAAGAACTGTGTCATTACTTCTTATCGCTAAAATTGATGAAGAAAAAGAATGCCTTAATCTTATCTACCTTGGTAGAGGATGTGAAACTTTCTGAAAACCCCTAGTCATTTATTTTCTTTATTATTTCCTTTATTTATTTTTATTTTTTTTTTATTTTTTTTAGCTTATTTGTATTTTTCTATATCCTATGTTATGGTGCTTGTCTGTTGTCTGAGAAGACATTTCATATGATGTACCAGGCCAATTATGGTTGTCAATAATACTGTTCAATAAAAAAAAAAAAAAATAATAAAAAAAAAAAAAATAATAAAAAAAAAAAAATTTCTCTAGACGCTGTATATCTTCTTCGCCGTTACGTATGTGTGCTCGGCAAGACCGTTTTGTGTTTGAGCGCCCCCAAGTTGTGTTTGACTGTAACTTCAGAAGCTTCAGACACGTGAGCAAAAGCGCCAATCTCATTGGTCGGATAGTTTTTGACGCGGCGCGTCAAACCAAAAACGCATCGGTGTGCACACTCACATTGGCGCCCATTGTTTAGTCACGAGGCGTTAAACGTTGGCGAATATCGCACGCGAAATTCGTCCCGTGTGAACAGGACTTAACACCTATAAATTAGTTGCCATGTAGTTGCAAAGTTACTTATAGTCAATAAAATGTCTAAAGTGGACCATTGAAATAAAGTGTAACCTCATTCTAATAGACCCCTTATCAGCCGACGTCACGACGCTAGCTGGAGGCAAAACAAACGGAAAACTGCAGGCGGCCAATACAAACCAGCACAGATTCGGCTACATAATAAGGAGCTTAAATTATTATTATTATTATTAAATGTCATCTTGATGTGTTGTTGGGTGCAAGAATCAATGAAAAATGAGTATGCTGTATCTGGAATTTTTATTTCTAGAAAATATTCACATCATTAACATTGCACGTAATGTCACTCTTTACATTGTGGTCTTCTCGGCGCTGGCTAGGCAGAACTGCGGATCATACAAGTCTTGTACATGACCATTCAGCACATAGTTATAGGCATCTAAAGATTTATATGCCCTCAGTTTCTCTTTACACTCGGTTTCTTATCGGATAGGTGTAGAAGTCAGGCTACTCAACCGGAGTTAGCGTTAATCCTGTCAGATCGTCCATTGAGTGAGTGTGTACGGGTCAGCCGTAAAACGTTTTTTATGTCTGGTTCCGTCCGTTAAAATTAACCTTTGCAAATAAAAATCGCGGTCCTGGACACTGAGTGACCTTACACATTAAGATAAAATCGGATTTTCTCCAGTCATTGTTAAAAAACAAGCTAACAAAACTTGCAAAATAACGTTAGGGAAGCGGCGAGAGGGATCGTTCTGCAGCCACCTAAGCTCCGCCCACAGAAAAACGTCACCATGTTTACCAACTGATAAGGGGTCTATAAGCTTGAGAAATGTTGAAAACAGCTGCTTGATGTTTTTGTGGATATTTGTTCAGGATTCTTTGAGTAAAATGTAAAAAAAAACAGCACTTATTTTAAACCAAAGACTTTTGTAATTGTCTTTACTGTCAACTTTGATGTGTTTAATGCGTACTTGATGAATAAATTAATAAATTCACAATAAACAGAATAGAAATAAGAAATTCTTGTCAAGGTAGAGTAGAATTGCTTTATTTTGGACACATTTTCTTCAGTATTATCCGTAAATGTTTCTGGAATTTTACTCCAATTAAAGCATAAAGCACTGGGTTTAAACAGCAGTGTGAAAAAGCCAACAGACGGCAAGCGTAAAATGCATAATCAAGATGAATGGATACCTTACAGACTGTGAATGGAGTGAAACCATAATCCTGCAAAATTCTCAAGAACATCACAATGTTGTATGGAGCCCAACCGATGAAGAACACCAGGCCGATGCAGAATATTAGTTTGATAGTCTTGTTTCGTAGCTTTGTTTGGGACCGCACAATTGTCAGAAACATTTTGACATAGCAAAATCCCATGATGCAAAATGCAATCAAGAAAAAAATGCTTTGAAAATAAACAGCGACATGTTTTGCTCTAATACTGTCAAATTCACAGTAAATATTATTATCGTGTTCCAAGACTTTGCTACGGAGTGAGACTAACAGTGCAGCCGTTCCGCTCAGGATCCAAATGATGAAAGGAGCGACTGAAAAGGCTCTGCATTTCTCCCAGTCAGACAGAGGATGAACCACTGCCATGTAACGCTGAATGGTCATGACAGTTATGAACAACACGCTGCTGTAAAAGCCAAAATAGAACAGAAACTTCACCGCTTTACAGCCAATATCTCCAAACGTCCAACCCCAGATGAAGTACGAGGCCCAGAATGGAAGTCCAAAAGTGAACAGCAGATCTGACAGAGCCAAATTGAGGATCAGGATGTTTATCAGGCATCTAAACTTCTCGTACAGCACCAGGATGACCAGAACCAGCAGGTTACCAATGCAACTAAACACAACCAGAAGAGTGAAAAAAAGTGGAATAACAATAGATCCCACTTTCACTACCTCCTCTTTGCGACATAGTTGGTCTTCTGGTTCTGGATCATACTCGCTAGGTGTATAATCAGTCATGATGTTCTCTGTGTGAAAAAATTGTTGTTAGAATTCATTGTAGTAGTTTACTTGTCTAATAAAAAAGATACAAGATATAATAACGAATAATCTATCTTATTATAGTAATAATTCTTACCTTATTTTGTCAGTCCTGTTAGTACTAATGACTCCTGGCTAACTGGACGGGGATATTTGAGCGTTATTATGAAGAATGGTTAAATGTTTGTCTACCTAAAAACTCAGCCATTCCTCTTTAACTCAAACATGAAATGAAAGTATCACTTTCACAATGAAAGCTAATTGTTTTATAAAGTGTTGCAGCAATTCTTTAGAAACACATTTTAGGGTAGTTGCCAGTTAATGGGCGTTTCAAAACTGTTGGATCATAATGGTGTTAGTATTTTTCACTTTATTCCCATGTTAAGAAGTAAAAAAAATTCTAGCTGTTGCTTTTGAATCAACAGCAGGACTGAATCTGCGTGATTAATGGCAGTAAATAGATTATAAAAATGCTTGACAGCTGCTTTTTTGTAATTGTTTTTTAAATCATGCATTTATGTCATGTTCATTCATGTTAATTAAAAAAGTTGTAGATGTTGTTTTTATGAAGATGATTATGGTTGCAGGGATCTCATGCACAGTGTAGAGGCTGCAATATTGTTTTGTTTTTAACATTAAAAAGTAAATGCATAAAAAAAATGAGTTTATGATCTCATATCTTCCATTTTCCTGTTTAGGTCAATGATGATGCTGCTGTGCTTCCTTCCACAGACCACATTGGTTTACGCTGTCGTCACGTGACAGAAGAAAATGTCACGTTCCAGTCATAACTACATTTAGCTAATTTCATTGCACAAAAACAAAACTGCATAATCTGCATTTTCACAGACAGTTCTCATGCGGTTTCTTTTACAGTAATTTCACGTGGGAGTACCGGTATTTGAGAAATTCACAAACACTTCATTTAGAACATATCTTTATTTTGTGTATCCAAGCTGGCATGAACTCAAAACATGCTTTTACACAAAAATAGCATTCCAAGGTTTTGTTTAAGGTTTTCGATAATGATGATTTGATCCAATCGGCAGCCAGATTCTTCAATCTTCTTCAATGCTTGTTTTCTGACGACTCAAGTATTATCTTGCCAAGTAAAACAAACCACATTATTCATAGATTTAAATCTTTACATAAGACCTTCCTTGGAATGGCTCGGAAGCTATTACGAAACCTTGCATTTACAAAAACTAAAAAGGCTGGGTTTAAGCAACAGTGTGTAAAAGCTAACATTCGGCAAGCATAATACGCATAGTCGAGTCTAATGCTTACTGTACAGTCTGTGAATGGCTGGATATTCTGATCAGTCAAAGATTTTAAGAACATAACAATGTTATAGGGAGCCCAACCAATAAAAAACACGAGCACAATAACAAATGTTAGTCTAACAGTTTTGTGTCTCTTTTTGGGCTGTTTTTTTGTTATTGTCCGAAGCATTCTGCCATAGCAAAAACCCATGATTAGAAATGCAATACAGAAGAAAGCATTTTGAAAATAAGCAATGCCAGATTTCATTTCAACACTGCCATATTCACAGTATGTATTATTAAAATGTGGTATAACTTTGCTATGAAGTGAACCGAGAAGTGAAACCGCTCCGCTCAGG
This sequence comes from Chrosomus eos, assembly GCA_036326025.1. Classification (NCBI taxonomy): domain Eukaryota; kingdom Metazoa; phylum Chordata; class Actinopteri; order Cypriniformes; family Leuciscidae; genus Chrosomus; species Chrosomus eos. The sequence continues at coordinate 10,010,149 of CM070837.1, read as the reverse complement.
ATCCAAACGATAACGGGAGCGACTGAAAAGCCTCTGCATTTCTCCCAGTCAGACAGAGGATGAACCACTGCCATGTAACGCTGAATGGTCATGAGCGTTAAGAACAACACGCTGCTGTAAAAGCCAACATAGAACAGAAACTTCACCGCTTTACAGCCACTATCTTCAAACGTCCAACCCCAGATGAAGTACGAGGCCCAGAATGGAAGTCCAAAAGTGAACAGCAGATTTGATAGAGCTAAATTGAGGATGAACACGTTGGTCAGGGATTTGAGACTCTCATAAAGTGCCAGAATGACCAGAACAAGGACATTACCGATGCAGCTTAACACAACCACTAATGAGAAGAAAAGCGGAATGAGAATGGATCCAAATTTCACCACTTCATCTTTCTTACACATCTGGTCGTCATAGTCCATGTCATAGTAGTCACTGTCAGTTGTATTCTCATCAGTCATGTTCCTTCAATAACAAACTGACAAGATCCAATTTGTCCAGTGTATGCTAAAAAATAAATAAAAAACACTTTGAAACAATTTTTACTCAGAAATTGCATTTGAATTGTAGAAATAATTACAAAGAAATGGTGTTCTTTTCTTTTTTTTTTTACAGAGGATGTGTATGAAAAGTCATTAATGCAATCTCTGCGATTTTTTAAGAGGAAAAAGAGAAGTTATACAAGTCAGTTCAACTCGAATAATCAAATGCTAACAATGCATGACTTACCTGAATTCTTGATGATATGGACCTATAGTGCACAATGATGATCAGAACAGCACATTACCGACCGCTGCAGATGACCACAACAATCTCTAGTATAAAATTAACTGGAATTTCATGAACTTTGTACATCCATGGTCACATGAAGCAGTTGCATGTGATGATTGTGATGTGAAATGTTCCTTAGATCACCTAAAATAACCAAGTTAGAAGAATGTATCTAATCAGTGTATTAAAAAAGATCAGTATGATTGTTCTGTTGTTGAAATGTATCCTCCCTCAAACCTCAGCCTATAGATCCTTTCATCTCTCATACACAGAGGAAGCTCAAGTGGCTTTGAGATCTTTGCAACTGATGTAACTGTTCATCTATTACAGGCATGCAACAAATATAATACACTCAGAAGAAAAGCAGGCTTCTGTCAGACACTTCATAAAACCTTTTAGGAGTTCCCATCATGGGATCATTTTATGGATGTAGTTTTAATTAATTCATTTGTTTTCATTTATTTTCTGTTTTGATTAAGTTTTATTTATTACACAGCTCATATCGTACTTTAAAGTGTTTTGAGATTATTTAAGATATTTATCCTTATTGTCACAGGTTGTTTTGGTTTTTGATTCACATTTCATGTCAGTCATGTTTCATGTCTTGTCATGTGATCCTGCCATGTGTTCTGTGCTATCATGTTGTCATTGGTGTCACATGTGTGTCTTGATCAGGCATTAGTCTTGTGTATATTTTTAGGCCCTCATGTTTGCCATGTGTCTTTGCCAATATTTTTTTTTTCTGTTACCTGTAACCACTGTTGGGAAGTTTCTGTTCACATTTAAGTATTGAGTTTCATGCCATGCCATGCCTTTGTTTCATGTTTGATCACATTATGGAAATAAAGCTGCACTTGGGTTCAGTGGACTTCTGTGAGACTTGTGTGCACTCGGTTCACCCTTTATGCCAAAAAGGTTCTATATAAGGAGAAATATCTGAAATGATTGCATTATCTGTTCATAAAATTGGTATCGAAAAAAGTATCATTTAGGAACCTGTATCGAAGTCATGGTATCAGTATTGATATCGAAAACTTTTGAACGATACCCAGCCTTACCAGCCAAGCTCAGCCAGCCTTCAGCCACACTTCTTACAGACTATATGCCTGCCCCTTCCTCCCATTCACCCATAAACTCTTCCTCCCATTCACCCATACACTCTTTCTCCCATTCCCCCATAAACTCTTCCTCCCCATTCCCCATGTGAACTCTTCCTCCCATTCCCCTGTGAACTCTTCCTCCCATTCCCCAGTGAACTCTTCCTCCCATTCCCCCTGTGAACTCTTCCTCCCATCCCCCTGTAAACTCTTCCTCCATTCTCCAATAGACTATTTCTCCCATTCACCCATGGACTCTTTCTTCCATTCACCCATATCCAATTCCCCTGTAAACTCTTCCTCCCATTCCCCCATAGATTATTCCTCCCATTCCCTCATGGACTCTTCCTCCCATTCCCCCATAGACTATTCCTCCCATTCCCTCGTGGACACTTCCTTCCATCCCCCTGTAAACTCTTCCTCCCATTCTCCAATAGACTCTTTCTTCCATTCACCCCTAAACACTTCCTCCAATTCCCCTGTAAACTCTTCCTCCCATTCTCCCATAGACTATTCCTCCCATTCCCTCATGGATTATTCCTCCCATTCCTCATGGACCCTTCCTCCCATTCCTCATGGACCCTTCCTCCCATTCCTCATGGACCCTTCCTCCCATTCCTCATGGACCCTTCCTCCCATTCCTCATGGACCCTTCCTCCCATTCCTCATGGACCCTTCCTCCCATTCCTCATGGACCCTTCCTCCCATTCCTCATGGACCCTTCCTCCCATTCCCCCGTAGATCCTTCTTCTCATTCCCATGTGGACTCTTTCTCCTGCCGATGTTCCAATGGAACTTTTTTCTGTTTTCTCCTTCCTGCCAACAATACGTTGTAGTTTCTGTTTACGGTTCTGTCGGTTGTTCTGTAACTCTGAGGTAGGAACGAAGTAGAGAGACTACAAAACATGGCACAGAACAGGAAATAACAAAAGTCCACACAAGACAAGGAGAACACAAGACAGGAATCACGACAGTTGTGATGGAGTGCTTGGAAATGATTGTGGTGTGGAAGCTTAAGGAAGAGGTTAAAGACCATCTTGGTCCTTATCTGTTTGCCTATCAAATCAATAGGCACTGGTGATGCTATCCTTACTGTGGTGCATCATGTCTTAAAACATCTGGAGGATCCCAAGGCTCCTCCAGGCACTAGGCACTAGGCTGTGTTGTATCCCAAGGCACTAGGCTGTGTTGTAGAGCAAATAGTGAAGTCTTGAGGAGAGGACGCAGGCGTTGTTTGTTCGCCGCTTCTCCGCCCGTTATCTTTAATTGTGCTTACATATATTTTGTGCTTGTGCTATTTTTACGAGCTCTGTGCACTAGTTTGTTTTTAAACAAAGGTGCGCACTTTTTATACCAGTGGGAAACTAGGTAGCTAGACACCTACCGGCTACAGACGACTTCCAGCTCACAATGGCGTTCAGATATTCCAGCTCGCAACTCCGACGACTTGATTTCGCAACCACGCCTGGATTTGGCATCCCCATCATCAAGGAACTTGGACTTATTCGCCGTCCTCGTTACATTCATAGAGGCTCCGGTCGAAAATTCGTCTTTCATAAGCAGCCGGGCTGCTCTGCTACAAACATCCCATCTCTCTGGTCATCCGTCGCATGTGTGGCGCGTCATCAGAGTGCTGTCGCTCCAGCTGCCATCAATACTGGAGATATCGCGAGACCTCTGCACTCCAGTATGCGATCCTCGCACTTTCGGCTGGATACAAATTGTGGAGTGGATTCCAGTCTGCGTGGAGTAGATTTTAATGTTTTGCGACCCATACAAAGATTCACCCCACAGTCATTGGTCAAAATCGAACTTTTTAACACTCAATCCATCAGTAATAAATCCACATTGATTGAAGAACACATCAGGGAGAAAGGACTTGACTTTATGTGTCTGACGGAAACCTGGCATCAGCCAGAGGTTTACTTTGCCCTAAATGAAGCCTGTCCCCCCGGCTACAGTTACTTGGAGGCAGCTCGCAGCACTGGCCGCGGTGGTGGCCTAGCTGTCATTCACCGACAGGATCTAGAGCTGTCCCCCATCGTACTGCCTGCAACATCTTCCTGCGAGTGTCTTGCATTTACATGTAAGCCCCCCTTTCCAATGACTGTTCTTCTTATCTACCGGCCCCCTAAACTCAACTCTACTTTCATCCCGGAAATGTCTGATCTCCTTACAACACTCTGTACGACCTATGCAAATATAATAATCCTGGGAGATATAAATATTCATGTCGACACCCCCTCATGTCCTCCCGCTGCTGATTTCCTTCAGCTATTACACTCCCTCGATTTACAACAACATGTTGATGTCCCCACACATTCCAGGGGACACACACTCGATCTGGTCATCTCTAACTCCGCCCTCATTAGCAAACTACATGTTTATGATCTCGGTGTTTCAGATCACAAGGTTGTGTCAATGGAGTTGCCTTTTCCTTCACCCCACACCAAACCAAGGCGGCAGATCCATTATAGAAAGCTGAAAAACATCAATGCAGATGCCCTGGCCCAGGACCTTCAACATCTCTCCTCCGGATTTACTGACTTCGTTTCTGTAGCTGACTCCGTGGATTTCTACAACCAGTCCCTGAGCAGTCTTCTGGACCTCCACGCCCCCTTAATGTCCAGGTCAGTCTCATTTACGCGCTCTGCACCTTGGTACACCTCTGAGCTGAGAAAGATGAAGGCGGCTGGGCGTGTCCTTGAGCGGCGGCTAAAGGTCTCTGGACTGACTGTTCACAAACAGGCATACAGGGAGCAAAAGAGGGTATATGCAAAAGCTCTGAGGGACGCAGGGTCCAGGTTTTATTCCGCTATTATCAATAACAGCCCTGGTAACTCCAAACAACTTTTTTCAACAATAAACCACCTTCTTAAACCCCCCTTACTCTCCCACCCTGAGACCACCGAAGAGAGGTGTAACTTGCACATCACTTTTTTCAAACAAAAAGTTAATAACATCCGCTCACACCTCGCCGCTACTGCTGTCCTGCCCCTCCCAACGGCCGACCCACCGTTTGAGATTGTCCAGCCCCTTTGTTCTTTTTCTGATGCCACACAGGAAGAAGTGGAGGATGTCATTAAAAAAATGAAGCCGTCCACCTGTGCCCTGGACCCTTTCCCTTCAGCTCTGCTGAAGGCCAACATCTCTGCCATTTCACCATTTATCACAAAGATCATAAACCACTCCCTCCTGGTTGGTCATATCCCATCAACATTAAAGACTGCTGTCATCAGACCTCTATTGAAAAAACCCACTCTGGATCCAGAAGTTCTCTCCAACTACAGGCCCATTTCCAATCTTCAATTCCTATCAAAGGTTCTGGAAAAAACAGTTGCAGCTCAACTCCATGTTCATCTTAAACACAATAACTTGTTTGAAAAGTTTCAGTCTGGTTTCCGCCCTGGCCATAGCACAGAAACAGCTTTGGTCAGGATCACCAATGACCTCTTGATGGCTGCTGATACTGGTTCTCCCTCTCTACTCGTCCTACTAGACCTAACAGCTGCTTTTGATACAGTAGACCACAACATCCTCCTCCACCGCCTGCAATACACCATTGGACTCTCAGGAAATGTTCATAACTGGTTTAATTCATACCTAAATGGCAGAACTGAGCATGTCGCCCTGGGAAAAGCCAAATCACACACTCATAATGTCACCTGCGGTGTCCCTCAGGGCTCTGTGCTGGGCCCCACACTCTTCTCCATTTACATGCTGCCTCTTGGCAAAGTCATTAGCAGACATGGTATATCATTCCACTGTTATGCTGATGACACACAGCTGTATCTCAGGACAACCCCCACTTCTTCTGCTCCCTTGCCAGCATCCACACTGAACACCTGCCTCGAGGAGATAGAGGCGTGGATGAGGCTCAATTTCCTGCAGCTAAATAGTTCCAAAACGGAAGCCATCTTAATTGGCACACCACATCAGCTCCGCTTTTCCACCATCAGCAGTATCACTTTTTCGGGCCAAAGCATCGCCCTTTCCACATCTGTCACCAATTTGGGTGTTAAAATGGACTCTCAACTCACCTTTGATACCCACATCAAACACCTCTGTAAGACATCATTCTATCATCTCAAGAACATTGCCAAACTCCGTCCAACACTTAACCTGGCAGATGCAGAGAAGCTCGTCCATGCCTTTGTGTCCTCCAGGCTGGACTATTGTAATGCACTCCTCATCGGGATCTCTGGCAAAAGCATCCAGAGACTACAATACATCCAGAACAGTGCTGCCAGGATCCTGATGAGGGTGCGCAAGCATGATCACATCACGCCCATCCTAAAATCCCTTCACTGGCTCCCTGTCCCACTCAGAATTGAATATAAGGTTTCCCTCCTCACCCACCAGTGCATTCATGGACATGCCCCCCTTTACCTACAGGAACTCCTCCAACACCAGAGCTCCTCACGCACTCTCCGGTCTGCAAACACAAACACCCTTTATGTCCCCAGAACCAAACTCTGTAGCATGGGTGATAGGGCCTTTTCATCGGTTGCTCCAAGGCTATGGAATGCCCTCCCTGATCACCTGAGGGCCCCACAGACTATTAATGCTTTTAAACAAAACCTAAAAACATATCTTTTTAAACAAGCTTTTAACTAAACGTATTTTATAGGGACCCCCTCTTAAACTTACTATTGATTTTGAGTTTTAATTATAGTACTATATGGTCTGTAGCACTTTGAGATTGTTAAAATGTAAAGTGCAATACAAATAAAATTTATTATTATTATTATTACGGCATCAGGAGGCACCTTTTGGGAGGGGGAGTAATGGGATGTTTGTTTTATTTTTGGTTTAGTTTTAGTGTTCCTTGTCCCTATGTTTAAACTAAACAGGACAGTGCACACTAAAACTTGTGTGATCATTTGTTTCCTTAGCAACCCATTGTGTTCACCTGTGACTCATTTAGCTCCTTTGTTTGGTCTTTGTATTTAAACCCTCTGTTCAGTTGTTTGTCTGTCTTCAATGTTAAGGTTAGTTTATGTTGCTTTTAGTTCTTCTGTGCCAGAGTGTTTTGTTTTATTGTTATTTAGATTAATAAAGTAAGACTGCTGCTAACAGATCCTCATTGTGGAACCAAACCGTGAAACTAACAGCATGCTTTTTTTACATTTTAGACAAATTGTTCCTATTATTTCTTTGCTGGAGTAGAGAAACAATATGTTCAATAAACAGAATTTGAGGAAATGAACCTGAGACCTGAGTGTGGATGTGAAACGTGCTGCATATTTTTTTGGTGTGCATTAATAGTAATTCACTTTCTGACTGCGAATTTGATCTGCTACAAGTGAAAATGGTCCGTTCCACTGATAAATAACAATTGTCCATATTTAAACTGCTGAAAATATTTTTTTGTAACTGACCACACTCTATAAAGGTTCCAAAATGGAGTTTTAGCCAAAGAAGACCATTTTTGGTTCCTCAAAGAACCTTTCAGTGAACAGTTCTTCGACCATTTTTTCACGGAGTTAAGAACATTTTTAAAAGTCTAAAAAAACGTTTTTCTACTATAAATAACATTTGTGTAATGGAAAGGTTTCATGTCACTATAGATGCAAATAAAGGACCTTTATTTTTAAGAGTGAGGGGCAGATGCTTTACAAAGGGGACTCATACTTTATGCTCATTCTTTATTTTTACTGTACATCATTTAATTTATATACAAGCAGTGACAAAACAGGAAAGAAATAATGTGATGTAAACACAAATACAGTAAAAATGATGTAAACACATACAGTAAATAAAAGGTATATATAGATATGTTTTAATATCATGTGAAAATAATTTCTGCATTAATGTCAACACTTGAATGAAAATAGAACATTTGTCATTGTTTCTTCCATTACGTACTTCCAGTTATATTTTTATATGACCTTGAATGAAATGAGAACTTCAACCACAAGAAGGAAGAACATAACATGATTTTCTCAAAACTGAATGCTTTGCTGCTTGATAGAGAGGCAACATTTCATTCATTTTTTGCATTTTATTCACGCATATTAAACAGTTGTAATGATATTGACAGTAGCTGTGCAATGAATCTTTAGACTCTTAAAAAATTGAGTTTTTTTATCGGTTCCATGAAGAACATTTAACACCAATGACATTTCCATTGAAAGGTTCTTTATAATGGAAAAAGGTTCTTTAGGTTTTCTAAAATGCTCTTCACACTAAGAGAAATAGGTTCTTGTAAGTACTGATCACTGACAGGTATTTTGGGGAACCGAAAGTAGTTCTTCTCTGGCATCTGCGAATAAAACTCCCGTTGGAACCTTTATTTTTAAAAGTGCATGTACATCATTCACACATTCACATCATCTTAGAACTCATTGTTGGTTCATAGCATTCGCTAAAAGTGCTTGAGTTTTCTCTTAGTACATTGAACCCTGCGATATATTTTTTGCCAATCTGGCTTGACTGAAATCGAGTTTTTTTTTTTTTTTAAAGATCTTCTGCAGAATCAATTTTAGATGATTCCTGAACTTTACTCCAATAAAAACATAAAACACAGGGTTCAAGCAACAGTGTGTAAAAGCTAACATTCGGCAAGCATAATACGCATAGTCGAGTCTCATGCTTACTGCACAGTCTGTGAATGGCTTGATATTCTGATCAGTCAAAGATTTTAAGAACATAACAATGTTATATGGAGCCCAACCGATAAAAAACACCATTGCAATGCAGAATATTAGTCTAACGGTCTTGTGTCTCTTTTTGGTCCGAGATTTTGTTATTGTCAGAAGCATTCTGCCATAGCAAAAACCCATGATTAGAAATGCAAAGAAGAAAAAAGCATTTTGAAAATAAGCAATTCCAGATTTCATTTCAGCACTGTCATATTCGCAGTATGTATTATTTAAATGTAGTATAACTTTGCTATTAAGTGATCCGAGCAGTGAAACCGTTCCGCTCAGGATCCAAACATAACGGGAGCGACTAAAAAGCCTCTGCATTTCTCCCAGTCAGACAGAGGATGAACCACTGCCATGTAACGCTGAATGGTCATGAGCGTTAAGAACAACACGCTGCTGTAAAAGCCAACATAGAACAGAAACTTGACCGCTTTACAGCCACTATCTCCAAACGTCCAACCCCAGATGAAGTACGAGGCCCAGAATGGAAGTCCAAAAGTGAACAGCAGATCTGACAGAGCCAAATTGAGGATGAACACGTTGGTCATGGATTTGAGACTCTCATAAAGTGCCAGAATGACCAGAACAAGGACATTACCAATGCAGCTTAACACAACCACTAATGAGAAGAAGAGCGGAATAATAATGGATCCAACTTTCACCACTTCATCTTTGTAACACATCTGGTCTTCATAGTCCGAGTCATAGTAGTCAGAGTCTTTTGTTTCCTCTCCAGTCATGTTGTTCTGCAACATCACAAACTTCTTTAGTCAGATTAGATTTGTCCAAGTTCAGTTCTTTACTGGTTTCTGTGGAAAATACACTCAAACATTAGGACAAAAGAATAGAAGATAATCATATGAATCAGTTTAGCTAATTTTATTCCATTGTGAGAAAATACTAAATACAGCCTAACATGTAGTCCTTACCTGCTTCTATTTCCACTGTCTAATCTCCAACTAAATCAAACTTATTTGATAGGAAATAAAAGCATTGTGCTCTTTATTTTTTGTGTTGAGTAGACTATATCGTCAAGACAGCTAAGCGGATCAAATGAGAGGTGTACACCATTACACCTGAATTTATAGGCTACTGGGTGGTGAGACTTCCTCTATTTTATAAAAAAAAAAAAAAAAAATCGCTAGAACAATTTACACCAAATCTTTATATAATACTTCTCTAATCTATATATTAACAGATGATTTAAACAGTAACTTGGTTGAAGTTTCTGAGGAACAAAATAATAAGAAGTATTTTGCAGCAATTACCAAACTTTCCAGACATTTATATTTATATATGTGTGTGTGTGTGTGTGTGTGTGTGTGTGTGTTGTGTGTTATATAGTATATTAATAACCAGGGGCCTGTACCATGATGGTAGTTGAACAAACTCAGGGTTACAGGATTAGTTTTGAGTTGACAAAACCAAACCAATCTAACCAGGCTTTGATGCTGATCATCAACTTTCTCTGTCAACTCAGACTTTGATCCTGAGTATAGGAGTTTAGGTGTGACATCAGTAGCAAACAGCCAATCAGATGCTGAGAAAGAGTGAAACTCATTTAAAACTCATTGAAATTCATTTTGTCGTGAGAGAAGCAGCGCAATTCACTTATTAAATAAATAAAGTATTAAAATGTTAAGATTTTAAACAGCAAGAAGAAAATAGCCTTGCTGTCTATAAAAGAGGACAACTAAAAGAAAAGTCTTGCTACTGTATATCAGTGCAAGTAAAAGTTGTAGCGTTAGTTTATACAATTGATAAAGGTATAGAGAAAATTGAACATTTAAGCTCACATGTAGTCATTGTATAGTTTATCTATTGATTCTAAAGCATATTTATATTACATGTATATATTTATTAATTTAAACTGTGCATAATAAAGATTGTTTAACTAAAAACTAACATTTTTATTCTAAATTAGTATTAGTAAAAGCCAGACAATTTTGTCTTCAAAAATCATTTGCCATGTAGTGACCTTAATTTGGGGTAGAAACAGGTGCAGTGACTTTATCCTATCAGACATGTGTCACTTCATGTTTACCTGGAACATAATCAAACCACTTTCATGGTGCCTAAAACCCAGGGTTGCCGCAAACTAAACTGAAACATAGCTGGCTAGCCACCTAAACCGGCTTCATGGTCCCCAGATTTATAAATATCAAGTTACAAAATCATCACAAAAGACATTTAACCCATCAGAGTGGATTAGATAAAAGACCTTCAAGAGAAATAATAACATGTATACCATATTTACTTTATCGCACGATTAACAACAACACTAGAAACAACTGCTTTTGTATTTATATATATAAAATATAATTATAATATATATATAATATATATATATATATATATATATATATATATATATATATAAAATATCTTACGGGGTTGAAACAACTTGAGGGTGAGTAATTACTGACAGAATTTTCATTTTGGGGTGAACTATCCCTTTAACCAAAATGTGGGCGGTGCTATAATAATCAGTGGTCCAATAAAAAAATATCTTGGCTCGGAATCCCGCCCTCAGTGGGCAGGTCTATCAGAAGGCTAGCTGTAGCAAGGTTATATAACAAGTGGCTAGGTCTTCCCGGATTTCACAAAAGCTTGTATGTCAGCTTATTTTATCACTTTCAAGACTTTCTTCACAGATTTACCAAACTTCCAGCTGTAATACATACAGGTTGACTTTAGTCTGAAGCAGCTTTTATTCGGAATAAATGTTCTGACATAGGCTATCATACGCGCGTGACTGGCTGTTGACGACATGGAATTGTTGACTGAACTTTTGAAACTTCTGTTCGTTATTTTTTTAAATGTCTAGTTTCTATGACAACAAAAGACACTGTTCCAAATAACTTTAACTCTTTGATTTGAATTAAAACAATACAGTTTAAGTTAAAGGAATGTGTGAACGCGAACATTGATGCTTGTTGTTTACATTTCAAAAGCAGTTGTTTCTAGTGTTGTTGTTATTGTATAATCGCGCAATACTGTATAGTAAATATACATGTTGTTGTTTCTCTCGAAGGTCTTTTATCTAATCCACTCTGATGAGTTAAATGTATTGTGTGATGATTTTGTAACTTGATATTTATAAATCTGGTTATTAATATAATAACACACATACACACACACGCTAAGTATAAATGTCTGGAAAGTTTGGTAATTGCTGCAAAATAATAATAATTATTTTTCTCTGAATCTTCTACCAAGTTACTGTTTAATCATCTGTTAATATATAGATTAGAGAAGTAGGGTTGACTTATGTTTTAAGTTGTTTTTAGCTTGTAGTAGTTCCTTTATTGAAAAGCTTTATGACAAACTTGTCCTTTTTTATATTTGATATCGTTAAAGTTTACCATATACTTTATATTCAGGAGAGATGATAGATGCCTCTTTGTATTTAAGCGTTTATAGTAAAGTACTCGACTCTTCACGATATTGTACAGTTACTCATTTATAATTAGAATAAAATAATCTCAAATGAATGTAATCTCAAATGACTTGAGAGAGACTACATTAAATATTTGTACTGTTAATAAATCATTTGTCACACCATTTTACTTTTTGTAGTCTACTGAAAGTGATTCAGTTCACACAAAAAAGTGATTAACTTTATAACATCTAAAATATACACTTTTGGTTGCATGCATATACATAACATTTTTTTTTTTTTTTTAAGTGGTCAATGTCATCGGTTAACTGCCTTTTTTTATGTGTTGTAGAAGCATACCTGTAGACACGCACCTTTTGATTGCTTTCACTCTTCACGATATTGTACAATTTTAATAAGAGACATTTTGTCATTAACAATAATGTGTATTCTACAGCTTTGGCGATCAACAGTATGAGCACTAGTAGTGATGCTTGACTTAGCAAACACCGCTGATATGACCAAGATATCATGCTTAAATAAATATAACGTGCATGCCAAATGCCAGTTATCCTTTGTCACTGTGTTTCTTTTACTCAGCAGACTACAGATGACCTCTTGACCTCCCGTTGTCAGGAAGCTAGTCAGACCATGGCCGCTGGTGCTGCAGTCGGGGAGGGTCAGATCCAAAGGATTATCAGAGATCTGCACGGTACGGATGTGTGTTTGCCTTCATGAAAGAGGCAGAGCTATTGTTTAGAGAGTAAAACGGGGGTCCATGGTGGAGCACGTGCGATTGCGATTTACAGGGCGCTGGCTTTCAACACGGGGAGAGAAATGCAAAACGAGAGAGACCTGCGTATCAGAGTTCATCCCTCATGTGTGCCGTTTCAGTTCCTGAGGTGGATGAGAGGCGCGTGGAGTAAATATAACCAAAAGGGACTTAAAAAGGAGAAAAAAACTTCAACCTTTGTAAAATTACTATAAAATGGGGGTTTTGTTGTTTGTGATCATTGTTAATTACAGTGTATTGCTTTAAAATTTGTAATCATACTTGTTAAATGGTCTTTTCTTATAGATGCTGTGTCAGAACTGGCAAAGGAGTATAAAGAGAATGGCGAACCCATTACAGATGACAGCTCCAACCTGCACAAGTTTTCCTACAAACTGGAGTACCTGCTTCAGGTCAGAGACTTATAGACGCAGCAAACAAGTGCAATCGAGCTCCCTAACCGATCTCTCAAAGTAGTCCGAAATGTATGAGGCCACATTGCATTTGGGGCCAGATTTACTTACAGCTTGCGCCGACACAAACACTCTTTTGTTGTTAAAAAACGGTCAGGATTTACTAAAGACACACAGTGAAAGATTCACGCTGAAAGGCATGGACAGTTATTTTTGCGGCTGACCATATTGTATGCATTTGTAGGAGTTTCCCTTTCAGATGCAGAATTTATGGTAGAAGAGAATTCAAATGAATCCTGAAAGTTGATTTACTTCAGTTCGTCAGTTTACTGTTATTTGCACCATTATTTACTGCCCAAAAAAAGCATGTCTTAAACCAGTTGCTTATTTGGCTTAAATCTGGCCCTTGTTGTCTAAATTCTCATGCATCCTCTTGATCAAGTAAAGTCCAGTCACCTTTATTTATATAGCGCCAGCGAATACAAACCCTTCAGGCTGATTCAAGACCTCTCCTCTTCGCGTCGGGCTCATAATCAGCCTGTCGGGCTTGTATTCGCTATAACAACCGCCTCGCTATACATTATCCCTTACATATATATATAAAATAAAATTTGGATTTCATACATTCATTTTTTATACAGAAAAAATCCTGTCATCCAGCCATCTCCTCCCTTCCTCTTTCATCCTCATCGCCAAAAATGTATTTTAGGTGGACAGATCAATACAGTACAAAAACATCCAAAGATGTTGGAAAACAACAATGCCAAACCACATGAACGTCATACGTCAGGTCAGAGGTCACCCTCCCACCGGAACTCAACTCTCTCGTGAACACGCGTACATCCGTTGCCGGAAGCCTGTGAATATAATGTTTTAAATATGGATATTTATCTTATAGTATTGCATCGCTTCACGTCAGAAGGCCTTTATTAACCCACTGGAGTTGTATGGAAAACTTTCATGATGGATGGATGCGCTTGTTGGAGCTTCAAAAACTATTCAATGCCATTATAAAGCTGGGAAGAGCCAGGATATTATTTAATATTACTACAATTGCGATTTTTACCAGGAAAAAAGAAGAAAGTCATATACATATAGGATGGCAATCTACCAAGAGCAGTGTAAAGTAGCATCTGGGTAAAAGACTTTAAATAATTAGGCTTTAAATAATGGCGCAAAGACAAATTAATTATGGGATCATTTTAATTTTTGGGTGAACTGTTTCTTTAAGTTCCATAACTCCATAACTAAAGGTCATCAATTATGAAACAAGTACAATCCAGCTAAAGCAGCCTTTACAGAAGACAAAAGTGCCATTATTCATGAGTCAGTTCAATGTTGATTCCATTCAAGTAAGTGTCGATGTTGCAAAATTTGTCAAATTTGCTATAAAGCAGTTCTACAAAAAACAGTGGTTATCATTCAGCTCAAATCAGTTAAAGTTTTGTCTGATCAACAAAAAAGGGCCACACACTCACCTGCCAATCAATCATTGTGCTAAAATAAGGGTTTAGAACTTTACTGGTATGTGTGATTTATAAAAAAACAAAAAAATTTGTCAGTCATAATTGTATTATGCTTTTCTAGTGAGATTGAAGTCAAGTCAAAAGTGTGACTTTCTGGTGCAACATGCAGTGACAGGCTGTATTTAGTCATGCAATCAGAAACTCTCACTTTGATTAAACCCAAACACAAGTGATCACAGGTGATTTAGGTGTAAATAGCCATTGTTTCTCCTGATCACCCACAACTGATGTTAATACCAGGTGTGAAGCGGCCCATATGGATATACTCAAAGGCCCTACTCCAGCTAGATGAGATCTCAGATTAAATTTGTCCATTTAAACTTCATTGAGTCCGTTTTTAAGGTGTTTCTCTGTCATTTATTTGAAGTGTTTTGCTATTATTATCTTGCTCAGTTTGACCAGAAGGAGAAAACAACATTTCTGGGGTCCAGGAAAGACTACTGGGAGTATTTCAGCGACTGCCTGGCCAAAATCAAAGGAGCAAATGATGGAATCCGCTTTGTTAAATCAATTCCAGAGGTAAAAATCTGTCTCATTCACTTCTGACAAGCATTTGAGCAGCATTAATATGTGTGATATGCTATATTGCATCTAAAAACATTTTTATATAATTTCTATTTTTTATTTTTATTTTTGGGTTTTACAGGTGAAACTCGAAAAATTTGAATATTGTGCAACAGTTCATATATTTCAGTAATTCAAATTAAAAGGTGGAACTAATATATTTATATAATATATATATACAGTCGTGCTCAGAATTAATGTTACCCCTGGTAAATATGACCAAAACTGTCTGTAAAAAATAAATCTGCATTGTTTATCCTTTTGATCTTTCATTAAAAAAATTGCCAAAAATCTAACCTTTCATTGAAGTAAAATAATTGAAAGTGGGGGGTGGGGTGGGGGGGGGGGGGGGGAATCACATTATAAAATAAATGTTTTTCTCCAAAACACGTTGGCCACAATTATTGGCACCCTTTTATTAAATACTTTTTGCAATCTCCGTTTGCCAAGATAACAGCTCTGAGTTTTCTTCTATAATGCCTGATGAGTTTGGAGAACAATTGACCAGAGATCAGAGATCATTCCTGCATACAGAATCTCTCCAGATCCTTCAGATTCCCAGATACATGTTTGTGCTTCTCCTCTTCAGTTCAGCCACTCATCAGGTCAGGGAACTGGGACGGTCACGGCAGAAGCTTCATTTTGTGCTCCCCAACACATTTTTGTGTTGATTTTGATGTTTGTTTTGGATAGTTGTCCTGATGGAAGATCCAACCACGGCCCATTATAAGATTTCTAGCAGAAGGCGTCAGGTTTTGATTTTTTATCTGTTTGATAGAATCCACGATGCATGTATCTGAACAAGAAGTCCAGGACCTCCAGCAGAAAAATAGCCCCACAACATTAAATATCCAATGGTAAATTAAATTGTACACATGGAGTACTTTTTATCCTTGTGTGCACCAAACCCATCTAACGTGTTTACCAAAAAGCTCTTTTTTTAGTTTCATCTGAACACAGAACCCTGTGCCGTTTGAAGATCCAGTCGTGTCTGACCACTGAATTTGAGTTTGTTTTTGGAGGAGAGAGGAGGATTTTTCTTGAAACCCTCCCAAACAACATGCGGGGATGTAGGGGTTGTTTGATTTTTTTTATAGGCTTTCTGACCCCAAGACTCAAAGTAATCGCTGCAATTCTCCATCTGTGATCCTTGGAGAGTCTTTGGCCTTTTAAACTTTCATCCTCACCGTGCATTAAGACAATATAGACACACGTCCTCTTCCTGGCAGATACTGGTACTGGTAACATCTTTAGTTGATTGGAACTTCTTAATTATTGCCCTGATGGTCAAAATAGAGATTTTCAATTCTTTAGATATTTTCTTACAGTCACTTTCTATTTTGTGATGCTCAACAATCTTTTGCTGCACATCAGAAATATATTCTTTGGTTTTACTCATTGTAATGGATGATTAAGGGAATTTAGCCTTTGTGTTTCCTCATATTTAAACTCCTGTGAAACAAGAAGTCAAAGCTAGACAATTTCATGTTCCTATCACCCTGGTGTGCTAAAAAAGGTAAACTGGGAATATACTTCACTTTTACGATTTGAACGACAGTTTTGATCACATTTACCAAGGGTGCCATTAATTATATATATATATTAGTATACATATGCATGATTATACTTTTCACCTGAGTTTCACCTGTATAAGTAATTAATGAATTAATATGAATATTGGCAACTACAGCAATAATAATTATTATTAATGTTATTTCTTTTTATTACTATTATTATATATTAAATGTTAATTATTAAATAATAATTACTTATTTATAATTAATTAGAATAAAATAATCTCAAATTAATTGAGAGACTACATTAAATATTTGTACTGTTAATAAATAATTTGTCACACCATATTTTTTGTAGTCAACTGAAAGTGATTCAATTGATTCAGTTCACACAAAAATGTGATTAACTTTATAACATCTAAAATATACACTTTTGGTTGCATATGCATAAAAATGTTTTATTTTATTTTTTAAAGTGGTAAATGTCAATGTCATTGGTTACCTGTCCCTTTTTTATTATGTGTTGTAGAAGCATACATGTAGACACACACCTTTTGTATAAACAAACCTTCATATCGGCTTTGTACAGTTCCGTTTTCTCACCGAAATATAAGATTTTAGTGATACCATTGATCAGCTTCTTCTTTGTTTGCCCGTATGATATGCTGATCGAAATGTCATGTTCTTTATAAAATGTACCACTTCCATGTAACTGCTGACTGATATTGTCCTCAGTCAGATTCACCTGTATTGTCTTAACTCTGAAATCCACCACAGAGTTGACCAGCTTCTTCCTCTTATGTTGTGGCTAGTTTCGTTGGCAGAATAGCTACATTTTCAAGTGGGTGAATTATTCAGCTTTGTCCAAGTTACTGGTTATAGTCTGTGTGGTTGCATGTTATTATATTTAATAATGCTACACAGAAAGACAAACATCCATCAGTTTAAGTGATGAAAATACTGTCATTTGAAAAGCAATAATTAATGCCTTAAATATAAGCAATCACCCAAAACATCCTAGCAAACTATTGGCAACCACTCAGAACATCCTTGCATCATAATTGTGAGTTTGGTATGGGCAACATCGCTGATGTTTTCTTCAGGAAATAACATCAGTCTAAAAAGTCTAATGTCCACTCCTAAAAGTGTCTAATGATGTCAGATATGAATGCTTTGTTCTTTTTCTGTCTCAGCTGAAGACGTCTCTGGGTAAGGGCAGAGCGTTTATCCGTTACTCACTCGTGCATCAGCGGCTGGCTGACACACTCCAGCAGTGCCTCATGAACCTCAGGGTCACCAGGTAACACTTCACTGTCACCTCACCTGACATCTTTCTACACAAACATGCCCTGCGTCTCAATGGCCATACTATTCATCCTAAACAGTATGTGAGATTAAAATAAGTATGTCCCAAAGCATAGTATGTTGAAAAGAGTATGCTAGAAGTTCCCGGATGGCCTACTATTTTCGGTTGAATTTCGAAGTGTGGATCCCTGCACACAGGGGCGTTGCTAGACATAAAGCTCTACTGGGGCACAGGTCCCCCATTGTTTGTCTGAGATAGCAACAGTAACTAAGGAGGGCGGGGCTTACCGAGAGGTCAATTAAATATAAATCTTTTATCCGAAAGAATGATTCATTGTTATCAGACACAATCAAAGACAGTAATACAGAACACAACAATGTGTTTATTTTCTGTGCTATACAGTGCTGCAGGCAGGGGCGTTTGTTTAAAAAACACCAACTTAGGGGGTCCGCGAACCTACACATGTGCATTTTAAAGTTACACTGTGATTTTTACCCCCATCTAGCGGTGAAAAGGTATATGACCATCCAGTGAATATTAGTTTCTGTTCCTCTCAATTTCGATTTCGTTTTAAAGGAGAACTCCGGCGCAAAATGAAATTTGGTCTAATTACACATTGTTACCTAGTCAACCGTTATCTGAGATTTGTTTTCATGATTATCGAATGTAGATAGTTTTATCTCTAAAAACAGTTTAGCCTATAATGCTAGTATAACGCAAGTAAATAGGGCATAGAGTAATGACAAATAAAAATCGCTAGTTAATACCACTAACAAGGCTCAAAATAGCTCAACACTAACACGGTAGCATAATCAGGGTCCCTACATACAAACCGAAGCATTGAGAAGTTGTAAGTGTACAGTAGGGCTGTCACTTTACGTTCGAAAATCGATTGCACAATCGATCGGACCAACCAACAACAAGTATCGAAACGAAAATAGGGAATCGATTTTAACGGCCTTTTTTGATGTTTTTTTTTTTTTTACCAAAAATGTGTTTTAGGTGGACAGATCAATAGAACATGTAGGATTTTGGAAAATAATAATGTCTTTTCTGTTAACCAAATGCTTTTTAATATTCGCTATTACTTCAAGGCAAGTGAACAAGCGCGCCGTTATTTGTTGCCAGAGCCGTTGCTTAGTGACGTGTGTGTTCAAGTAAGCCAGAAATGTGCAGATTCTGCGCAATATGCTGTATTTAATATATCACGAGGACTCATAGATGTGTATATCTCTATGACGAGGACTCACGAGTTGCGTATTTGCGCTGAATCCACACAGATTTGGCTTACACGAACTTCCACAGCAAAGAAAGTGAGTAAACAGACGCACGCCTCTTGATTTGACAGCGTTAGCCGCCAAAGTTCATTTTTACCCGCATTTGGCGAGTTGAGGGTGTTAATTTCAATCCCTGAATGCTGCACTCCTGTTTGTCATTGTGCACGAAACTTCACGCCAATAAATCATCACGAATATTGCTGACTTGTGGGCGCTGCGCGTCTCAAGCACCCTCTTCACGTTCGTCCTAATGCCTGTTAGTTGTCAGTGGATTTGCCTATATTTGGTGTTGAAAATGGAAACGTCTTTAGACACGGAAAATCGATTTTACAATCGATTCAATGAACACTTATGTCTCAAAAATCGAACAGGATTTTTTCACAAAAGTGACAGCCCTAGTGTACAGACAGTTTAATAAGAAGATATTTTATAAAGACAGTCGACTTCATGAAAACAGACAGGAGCCATCTTTGGAAAACAGTCTCGACCAGTCGATCTACGAACGCCGAGCCACCTTATCACAACTTCTGACTCGTTCACATCTCACCAGCGCACTTGGCTCGGCGTTCGTAGATCGACTGCTCGAGACTGTTTTCCAAAGATGGCTCCTGTCTGTTTTCGTGAAGTTGTCTGTCTTTATAAAATATCTTCTTATTAAACTGTCTGTACACTTACAACGTTCTCAATGCTTCGGTTTGTATGTAGGGACCCTGATTATGCTACCGTGTTAGTGTTATGCTATTTTGAGCCTTGTTAGTGGTATTAACTAGCGATTTTTATTTGTCATTACTCTATGCCCTATTTACTTGCGTTATACTAGCTTTATAGGCTAAACTGTTTTTAGAGATAAAACTATCTACATTCGATAATCATGAAAACAAATCTCAGATAACGGTTGACTAGGTAACAATGTGTAATTAGACCAAATTTCATTTTGCGCCGGAGTTCTCCTTTAACTCCTACGGTGGCCAATGTACTCCAAGATTAACATGGCTTCCAGTTCGACCTCGTCCACATTCGACACGGTGCCATCGAGTGTTAAAACGCGAAAGGCGAAGCTTGAATTAACGGGTATGTCCCTCTTTGGCTAATGTACTTTCAAGATGGAGGGGCAACATGGCGACCGACATTAGAACCCCTCACCCGTATGTATTTTCAATCGCATATTATACACTCACGAGAATACTTTATTACTTGAACAAAGTAAATACATTAATGAGCACATATATTTTTGAAAGAACTAAGTGTTTTTAGCTAAGAATAAACTAAAAAAGTTACACAGTGTAGCTTTAAGGTGTTTAAAAGGCCAAAAAATTGGATAACAATAGCTTTAAAAGCATGTTAGTGGGCAGCAGTAGCATAAATTATCTGTCAAGCAGATAACAGATTCTTTAACATGAGAATGAGGATAAATGTTGCAATGAATGATCCACACTACAAAATGTTAATATCTATTGTCAAAATTTAAAACTATTTCCCACCCGGTGGGCGTTGTCTTCAGATTATGACGCGTGTCGCTCTGTCTGTCTCTATGGCTTTGGCGGGACCTTGATATCGAAGTATTATTTATAAACTTTTGTTTCGTCATGTTTTCATAGCCTACCTCTCAATAGCGTGCCAACACCGGACTTCGTTGTGCTCAGATGTGTGCGCGCTGCAGTTTTCAGGTCAGCTTCTGTTTTCGGTTGAACTGCGTTGTATTTACAAGCGTTAATTGTTTTATTACTGCGTTGTAAATAGATCATTTCTATTACCATATAATATAATTTATATTAAATACACTGACAAATAATATAAATTGTTAAACTCAAACTTCAGATTTACTGGGGAACAGCAGATTTATACTGGGACACGTGCCCCAATAAAAGGGGTCTAGCAACGCCTTGCACACTATAATGGCTAATATTGCCCAAAACCCATTGCACTTTGGAGGAGGATCCAGTTCAGAACTACTGGACTTTTATAAAGATCCGTTTGGCCATTAACTTTTAAATGCATCTTTATGCATTAATATTGAGGAGAGCATTAATATGCTTTTGTAGTGAGATTGAAGTCAAGTTGGCACCAAAAGTGTGACTTTCTGGTGCAACATGCAGTGACAGACTGTATTTAGTCATGCAAGCAGAAACTCTCACTTTGATTAAACCCAAACACAAGTATCACAGGGCTCTCAAGTTATGAAAACAGGCAAGAGTGACACCCCCGACGAGGGGACTGGTCGCGGGAATGGGGTTGTTTCATGACAATATGTCAGTCATCGTGTGGTAGTGAAAATATGACTAGGCCTAGACTACTTGTTCTGAGCAGGTGTTGTCAGTGAACACAGGCTGTAAAACTGTTGGCTAAGTTACAGATACTCATGAAAAACTGATGCTAATTATCTGGGAAACATTCTCTAACAGCAGTCAACTTGTCATTGTTTGTGTCAAACAAGTTGTGAATTTGTTGTAACATTAAAACAGGAGATCATGAGTTACTCTGGGCTGAAAGTGATGCTCCAGGCTCCAGTGGTTTCCTCTGTGGGTGAACGAAACTTTCGGAAGATGTTCTAGCAGAATCACGTGAACAATTCCAGGATATGCTTTTTTTCATTGGTTGTTGTGTTAAATCTTACCCAGATACAATAGTGCTATTTTCTGATTGGCTATTGTGTAGCCCCTTTCTTTTTTTTGATTGGCTGATAAGTGGTGGGCTCGACTGAGAACTCCAGGGGAGACGCGCTTGATTCCTGCCGGTTTCATAGTGAGAGCGGCGCGGCCAGGTACATGTTGGCCGCTGCGGCATATTAAATATATTATAAATAGTTTTTCCACGTGAGAAATACAGTGTGTCGCGGGAGTGTGTGACAAAGGACCGAAAAGAGTGACTGTCACGCTCAATGCCCTGCACAGGTGATCAGTCGTGGGTCTTTCTCCGCATGGAAGACCCACGACTGCAGATCAATGTGCGTCTGCATTTCTCTCCGATACGGTAGGATAAATTAAATGAAATGTGGAGGATTTTACTGGGACAAGATGATTGACAGGCCAGTTTACTGTGACAGAGAGTAACCGTTAAAGACGCAATTGTATGACGTAATACTATATCCCAATGCTACACACACTCAAAAGTATCTACTTTTTCTTCACAAAAAGAGTACCTACTGTTAGGGCGTAGTATAAGTAGGTGAATTGAGCTTGATTGACAGGTGTTCTGACCAATCATACTTCGCCATCCACCATTTTGTCCGACAAAGCAGTCAGGAGAGTCAGTAGATTAACTTGTAAGGATTTGAACTTGAAAAACTGAATATTACTGATGCCTTTTCCGCGGTTAAAACAACATTCCTTCTTATGTTCATTCATGTTTATTGGATGCTATAAATGAACTAGAAGGAAGAGATGATCGGTTCACGAGCAGCTTTAACTGATGCTCTAGCGATCTGTCACGACACATTAAAGAGCCACAAAACGGTATTTATTGTTTAAATTTCTTTCAAAAAATGACCATATTTGAATGGTGAGACTTTGTTTAATATCAAAAGTAACCTGGTCTGTTCTGTCTGTCAGCGTGTTGTCCGTCTCATCTCTGCTCCGTGATGTATTTTTCACTGCGTGAGAACATGGTGTGTGCGTGAGAGTGGCAGAGCTTATCAACTAAGGGGCGCGGGTCTTTGCGAAGGGTCAATTGAGATGCAGGAATGGAATTTAGTATTCAGACTCTTAGGCCCTGTTTACACTAGTGCATTTTCGCTTTAAAATGCATAAATTTTGCTGTGGTTACGCCTAGTGTCCACCCTACTCCATAGTTTTCGACCCTTGAAAACAGAGGCCTTTGGAAACGCTGCAGACCCAGTTGTAGTTTGAAAACTCTGGGGTTGCGTTTCAGTGTAAACGGACCAAAACAGAGACTTTTGAAAATATAGGAGTGGCTGCCCATTATCGCTCCCTGATTGGGTCTTCTGGATCATTGCGTATATCCTTCCCTGATTCGTCAAGCCCTTATCATATACCATTACGCTACCGGAACACAACAATAACAGACCAGAGCTGTCTCTCTCCTTGTAACAGACCAGCTTCGACCGTGTATTCAATAACATGGGGACAGAACTGCAAGCGTTGCTGATTTTGCTGTCCTTTTTAGCAGCCATTGTGCAGTTAAACTCTGCATTTTATAATACTGACGCTGCCTACATGCGCAAGAGGCAAGCTATTATTAGAGCAATCAGCAACTGTTTACACTACACACATGCCCAGTGTGCATGGATGGTCATGTGACATGCGTTTTCGGTCGTTCAGTGTGGATGGAGACCTTTTCTGAAATGCAGTGGAAAATCCAGTATGGACGGGGGTCGTTTTCATTTTATAACGTGTTAAAACGAAAACGCCCTAGTGTAAACAGGGCCTTAATCAATCATTTAAATGTTTTGAGCTGCAAATCTTACATTGAAATGTACTTTTGATATTATCAAATTATTTAGATTTTCTTTAAAAATGTTTGGTTTTTCTTTCCTGAAGAAAATGTAACACATTATGAAACACACAAATATTTCTGCATGTAAGTGTATGAAAAATATGAATATAGACCTATAATAAAATAGTGGTCAACCAATATATTGCCAGTGCAAAAATTTGGCATTTTTTAAATACACTGGTCTACAATTTTCTAGAAGTCATCTGCTTAAAGCTACACTGTGTGATTTTTACCCCCATCTAGCGGTGAAAAGGTATATGACCATACAGTGAATATTAGTTTCTGTTCCTCTCAATTCCGATATCGTTTTAACTCCTACGGTGGCCAATGTAGTCCAAGATTAACATGGCTTCCAGTTCGAGTGTTAGGCAGTTCGAGTGCTAACCCACGCGTGTTAAAACGCGAAAGGCGAAATTAACGGTATGTCCCTCTTTGGCTAATGTACTTTCAAGATGGAGGGGCAACATGGCGACCGACATTAGAACCCCTTACCCGTATGTATTTTCAATGGCATATTATACACTCACGAGAATAGTTTATTACTTGAACGAAGTAAATATACATTAATGAGCACATATATTTTTGAAAGAACTAAGTGTTTTTAGCTAAGAGTAAACTAACAAAGTTACACAGTGTAGCTTTAAGAAATAAAGGGCCAGATTTACTAAACAAGGCAAATTAATGTAAAAGCGCAATTCCAAAAAAGTGTTGATAGTAGTGTAAAGTTCGGCGCGTGATCGCAGCCGGATAATTTCCATAATGACCAGGTAAATGTATCATGCCAATTTCATAATCAGTTCAAAGATAATAAATACAAAACATCAAATGCTCTGGAATAAAGTGAGAAGATGCGAACGTGACATTATAAAATACATGATGCAAAGTGTATAGCATCACGGGCTAATTTGAATGACAAATCACCCCGAGCCTCTTGTT
This sequence comes from Chrosomus eos, assembly GCA_036326025.1. NCBI lineage: Eukaryota > Metazoa > Chordata > Actinopteri > Cypriniformes > Leuciscidae > Chrosomus > Chrosomus eos. The sequence continues at coordinate 9,985,495 of CM070837.1, read as the reverse complement.
GCAATTCATTATATACCCAGACCAAGACAGAAACTTCTTTTACATGGAAACATTTGCTAACGATGGGAATCTGCATTCAAAGTTTACGCATCTTTTTTGAGAGCAGAATGCCATTTGCCTGGAGGACCCAACCCCTCCTCTATGTGCAAGTTATCTCTAAACCCTTAAAAACTTTACTTCTTTGGGAATGAGACATTTGTACCAGTCGCATTAAGACATTTCAAATGATACCACACATGTATAATTACTTATTGTACACATTTACCGGTAACATTGCATAGGTTTTTAGTGAGTTTTCGGTGAGGAGGAGAAGAGGGGGAGCAGGGGGAGGTGATGAGATGTAAAAGTGAGGTGTGAGCTGCACTGTGTGGTGCATCTCGGATGTTTCTGTTACATTTGCAAGAGAGAGTTCAAATGTTAATTCTCAGGAGAGCCTTTTGTTTTCTCGAGGCGTAGCCCAGACTTGCTGGCACCCGTCTTTCACGCTTATATCCAGTTGGCCTCTATGTCATTCATGTCATGTTCATAGTGTGTTGTATGTAAAATTAGCACTACCTTATCTTTATTTGAAGAAATATTATTCCCGGTGCAGACAGATTGCACTGTTGCAGAGTTTACTTTCTTTTTTATTCATATTTTTAACAATTTACTTTATGATAAATATAATAGGATTACAGAATTAAGAAGTTGCAGTCTTAAAAGTATAAATTTGTTTATTTTACAGATTTCAACTGTAAAAGTTCAGAAGTTCAAATAATTTTTTTCATTTTAATTATAATAATAAATAATTACAAAAAAACTAATAATTATTGATTGCCTTTATTTTATACTGCGACATTAAAAGTAGACCAGAGTGCTTAACATAGTAAAAACAATCAAAATAGTACAAACATTATAAACTAATGACATGCATAAGCGTGCAATACATAAAAATACTTAAATGTGTATGCACATTGTTTATGTATATTAATGAATTTAATGTATAGTCAAATACATCTGTAACTTTATAATTCATTAAAATGGTCATTTGAAAATTATATTCTGTATGGAAGTTAAAACATTTAATCAAATGGCCTTAATTTTCCAGAATTCAGCTGCCCATATCAAACATTTGTATGCAAAAATTGTGCAAAACCACAAAGTTTTCATGCAGCATTTTAGTGATCATGGAAAATTTGTTGGGGCTTTAGTGTAGAGGCATGAATAGTTAAATATGGCAGGTTCACAATCTAAACCAAAAAAGGCAAACGCTTATTTCCGCATCTTCTAGTTGCAAGTACTATTTACATCACACAGATTCATTCAGTAGAAACAATACTGAAAGCACTTCCCACATAGAGTTTTACTTCTTAAAATTAGCTTCCCTGTTTTAACAAACAATATTACATTTACTCTGGGTTAATGGGTGTGTTCTATACATGTGTATGCCTGCTTATTGTGAGCTTCCTTATTTTTAATACAGACTGATTCATTTTCAGACTATGCAGCATTTGTGATGAGCAAATGGCACGATAGATAGCCCATGGCGTGACTGAATTAATATGGCCAGTACAATGTCATATTTGCTAGCATAAAAGTTAGATATTGTGACAGACTTATTTCCAATGCATTCCTCCTGGGGGATCTATGATTATGGCTGCATTCCAGTTCAAATGTGTATACTTTGCATGTACTATGCGGGTTATACATACTTTATTAGTATGACAACGTGCATTTTTGAAACAAGTTTTTTCATTTTTCAAACAGGCCTCTTATCTGCATACTGTTTGCATTTGCAAAAAGTCAACTGAGAACTGTCATGATCTACTATGCATCTGTTGTGCAACAGGCTTTTGTGGGTAATAGCTATAAATACATACAAGAATGATCAAATCTACTTTGAATAGAGAACCATCCAAGCATCTTTCTATTTCCAATGTAATATGATTTGGGATACCATAATTCTTATTGCTCATGCAATTTAGTATGTTAGGCTTGAGTTGAACATGGTTTTCTAAAGCCTTTTTTTTAAAATTGTGTTTTTCTGCAGTGACTGGTATAATTCCCGGAGTCCATTTCTCAAACCCCATCTCAGTGTGGACATCATTAATTACCTCTATGAGCTCAATGATGTTCAATTTGATGTGGCATCCAGGGGTCATGACCTTGATTCAGAATGGCCCACTTTTGCAAGGTAAGAGCACACTGTAATTTTGCAATTTATTGTATAAATAAGTAGACTAACACAAACACACTAGCAAACATATAATGCTACTAATTTATAGTCCATTTGCCATGTGGTATTTTTGGTCCATTTGCCATGACTGTAAATAGTATTTATGTGAATGTGTTTTAATAATCTGATTGATGTTCATTTCAGTTAATTTAAAGTTGACTAAAAAATGTGTCACAGGAGGACACTGGGAATGACTAGCTCTCCCAGTCACATGTGGAAACCACCAAGTCGTAGTTCCAGCATCAACAGTCTGGCAAGCACATACTCACAGGTACCAGCACATCAATAGTATGTCCCTGTTTTAAGTAAAATAAAAGTAGGTAAAGCTTGTTTTCAAATTCATGCATTATGCAAATATATTGATTACGAATATTATTTATATCAGTAATTAATTAATATTTATACTAATTATTACTATTATAATTTTACAGGTAACACTTTATTTCACAGTGTCATTGTTACATGTACTTACCATAGTAATAACAGTAAATTATGCATAATTACATGCAACTCGCCTCAACCAAACCCTAATCTTGTTGTTAATTAATATTACTCAGTATTTAAATATATAATCAATGATACCTTAAAATAAAGTGTAACCATTTAAAAATATTTATTAATATTAAGTATATTACATGTATTACATATTTATTATTTGTCATGTATCATTCTAAACTTCCAAACATTAACATCACTGTTTTATATCCAATAGATGCCATTATTTGTCTCAATGTCTCAAATCTCTATTCAACTTGAAGCAATCTCTCTTTCTCTTACTGATTATGTGTATCTCCTCTCTCAGTTTATTTTCTCTCTTTCTCCCTTTCTCCCAAACCTTACAGCAGGCACACGAGTTCCTGGGGAGTCCAGACTTTGGACCTGGGCTTCTATCGGACATGTCTGTGCAAAACACCAGTGGACTGAATGATTCTTCCATCAGTGCTATAGACGATCTCCGCCTGGAGCTGGACCAGTCTGAATTAAAGCAAAGAGAGTTTCTTAACCAGGTGCAGCAGTTAGGTGCCGAGGCGGGTGAACTTCGTGGGGTTGTGGGTGAGCTTCAAAGGCAGCTGGATGTCTCTTTAGCTGCCCAAGGTAACCATCAGGAGCTCAAGCAGAACCTGGAGAAGCTAGCTGAGAGCGAAAGAGCCCTATCCCATGAGCTGGAGGTCTTGAGGGGACGCGAGACAATCCGAGAGGCCTCCCACAAGGACCTCCAGGACATGTTGGCAGCAGCAGAGCGTAAAAATGAGGAATTGATGGCAAGGCTAGATGGAGTATTGGATGAGAAAGGCCAGAGAGCAACCAGTGACTTCAACTCTGCCCAGAAGATTCACGAGTTGTTAAATGAATTGAAAGATGCTGAGAAGGGGAGAATAGATGCTCTTGCAGAAGGAGAAGAGAGGAGAAGGCAGGCAGAACAACTAGCTGAGAAAGTCCAAATGAAGGATGAGGCACTCAAAGAGGCTGAGGTAAAAATGGCAGCTTGGATGGAGAAGGGTAAACAACTACAGACCATGGCAGAAGAGCACCGTAATGTCATGGACAAACTCCAAGGGGCTCTTGCAGTAAGAGAGAAAGAGACCAGCAACCTTCAGAGGCAACTTATAGATCTCCAGTGCTCTCTGGAAACTATGGAAAAGCAGGCCAAGGTGGAGAGGGAGGGAATGCAAGAGGATAAAGAAGAACTTGAGAAGAAGATGAGTGGTCTGGAAGGGCATCTGCGGACACAGCTAAAGGCTAAAGAATCTGATCTTCTCTCCAGTACCAAGACAGTCCAGATTCTGGAGAAGGAATCAGAGAAGCTTAATAGGGAGAAACAGAATCTGATGGTAACCGTATCTGAACTGGAGAACAGCACCAAAGAGCAGGCTAAGAAGATTGACGAATACAAAGATAGCTGTGCCATGCTTATGGAGCAAAACAGTGAGCTCCTCCAGATGATGAACAAGACTGAGGACACCAAGAAAGAGTTGCTTAAAAACAAATCCTCCCTGGAGAGTGAGCTGGCCGGATTGAGGGCCTCTGAGAAGCAGTTGCGAGCGCAAATTGATGATGGGAAAGTGACAGTGGATGAACGAGAGCAGCGAATGAGAGAGGAGAACAGGAGTCTGGATGAGAGGCTGCATAAGGCCAACATGCAGTTGGAGGAATCCAAGAGTTCAGTTCGACAACTGAAACTGGAGAACAAGGACCTAATGGAGGTTCAGGTCACTCTTAAAGTGGCCCTCACAGCTATGCAGGAGGAGATACGCAACATCAACAGCCAGATTGCTGAACTTGAGAAGAATCTTGGAGCTGCGAAATGCAATGAGGCAAACCTGATCGCACAGCTTAAAGATATGGATTCCAAACTGGAGGACCGGGAGAAGCTCTGTGAGGAGCTCCAGGGGAGGGTGGAAGAACTTGAAGGTCGGGAGAGGGATTTGGAAATGGAGAAGGCAAAGGCAGAAAGAGCTTTTGTTAAACAAACAGAGATGATTAATAGTCTTGAGGCCAAGAGGAAGGCTGTAGAGAAGGTCCAATTTGAGCAGAGCGCATGTCAGGCTAAAGAAACCAAAGAGATTGCTTTAAAAGTCACTCTCCTGGAAGATCAGCTGGGATTGAGTGTGAAAGAAGTTTCTAGGCTTCAAGAGGAAGTGCTTGATTTTAGGGCTAAACTTCACAGTGCTATAGAGGAGAAGGACAAGACTCAAGCAAAGCTGGATATCACTGAGGCTTCCTGTGCAGAACTGCGGATCTTGACTGAGCAATTGAAGAAGCAGGTGGAGGAGCAGAATCGACTGCATGTGAATGAACTCCTGCAGTCTAGCGAACGTGTTGAAGCCTTAACGTCTCAACTGAACCAGGAGACATCTGCACATAAGAAAACAACTGCTGAGATTGCTTCAGCCCAAGAGGAGTTGGTAGAGCTCAAGTCCCAGAATGAACGCTTGGTCCTGGAGAATGCTGAGACCAGAGAGTGTCTCCACCGAGTCAACACAGAAATGGCAGAGCTGGGAATAACAATTTGCCAACTCACCGCAGAGCGGGAAGAGGCCCGGGAACGATGGGCTGCCGAAGCTGCTCGGATACAAGAACTGCAACAGCAAGGAGTGAAGGAAACGGATCGGCTCAATGCCAGCCTGGTGGCTCTTCACCAAGAAAACTCTAGTCTACATGAAGAGCTCCAGCAGACTGAGAAACTTTCAGAAACTGTGCTGGAACTAAAAGATCTGCTGGACAAAACAGAGGGCGAGCGGGACGCTGCGCGAGAAGAGATCGCTGCAGGGAAATTTCAGATGAGCACGGAGAGTATGACTTTCAAGAACCAGATAAAGGTAAAATGATCTCAGAATCTTCATTATCACTTTAAATCCCTTTTGTCACATACTTACGCTGTTTATGCCATGGTAAAATTACAGCAATTACAAGATGACAACTCTACTGTGTAGAATATGTACAAGCTCTCTGAAATAATTTGTTTCCATTGCAAATCTCGTAATGCCAAAATGCATCAAATGTATTGCACTTTGCTGTTGATGTGCATTTTATATACAGTGGTGCTCAGAATAATAGCACCCCTGGTAAATATGATCAAAATGCTTGTAAAAAATACATCTGAATTGTTTATCCTTTTGATCCTTCATTAAAAAATTTCACAAAAATCTAACCTTTCATTGAAGTAAAATAATTGAAAGTGGGGGGTAAATCACATTATGAAATAAATGCTTTTCTCCAAAACATGCTGGCCATAATTATTACTTTTTTCAACCTCCTTTTGCCAAGATTACAGCTGTGAGTTTTCTCTGATGAGTTTGGAGAACAACTGACAAGAGATCAGAGATCATTCCTCCATACAGAATCTCTCCAGATCCTTCAGATTCACAAGTTCATGTTGGTGCTTCTTCTCTTCAGTTCACCCCACTCATTTTCTATAGGGTTCAGGTCAGGGAACACCCCCCCCCCCCACACACACACACTTTCAATTATTTTACTTCAATGAAAGGTTCGATTTTTGCAATTAGTTGAATAAAAGATCAAAAGGCTAAACAATGCAGATTCATTTTTTTACAGGCCTTTTTGATCATATTTACCAGGGGTGCCATTAATTTTGAGCACCACTGTGTGCAGTGTTTTTTCTGTTTTTACAGTATTGTTAATTACTAATAGTAAAATTAGAAAATAGGGATGCACCGAAATGAAAATTCTTGGCCGAAGCCGAAGCCGAATAATAATGAAACGCTTGGCCGAAGGCCGAATACCGAATGCGGTATTTCACATTTTTTCCATTTATTTTGCCAATTTTTTCACCATTGCATTTAATATAGTAAAAATATGCTTTTTTACTATTTTGTCTTGAGAAAAACATCAAATTGCAAAAATACAATTTGTTTAACACTGAATTTTTTTTAACATTCCAGCAGATATTATTTAAACAAAGCACAATATAACTTAAAATAAATAAATTAGTAAAATAAAAACTATATTTTTATTTGGCCATCTTTGAAGCCCCCCCTTCTTGAATAGCCTATGTTAGGCCTATAACTGACTGCTGAAAGAATATAACTAAAAAAGTGCATTGAAAAGTGCAAAAAAATGTGGATGAACCCACAACAAATGAATAACTGTCCTAGACATAAGCCTACTTTTGCGGTTTACATAAACTTTATCGTGGGCGTTGACAGGTTTGCATGGATTGCCTGGATCACTTGGGTTTCAATATAGCACGCGCTCTCCGTGGCGATTAGCAGATAAGGAGTTGCCATGAGAACGACTCTTTTCATCTCTCTCTCTTCATACAGATTACATAAACAGAGAATATTTGTTTTCGTTTTGAATTAGATCGTTTAAAAGTAGACAATTAAATGATTATAAAGATATGCCTTTGCCTGTGTGACTAGTATTGTATTGGCTGAGTTTTTTAGAGACGTGCTCCAGAAAAAAAAGTTAACGGAGACAGAGGCAGAAAGCACACCCTGTTTATTTTCTTTATTTTACAAAAGCACAGTTTTGTTTCGATTGTAAGTGGACACAAGTAGTCATTTAACAGTTTATGTTTTCATATTTCTTAAGTCTGCATTTAAGTGACCATAAATGACGGAGTATTTAAGTCTATTTTGCTGCTATGTGAAAAAAATCCAGCAAAACGCGGCGGCGCGTTTGTCAACTAGAGGGTTAAAAGACGCTTTAGTGCTGCAAGTAACAACGTCTGCCACAGACGCATCAGATGAGCTTCTCTTTTGTCTTCTCCTCAAAGGGGGCATGTTGGCTGCATTTATAAAGCGCGCGCCTCTCACTCTACGCTGGTTACTATTTAATCGCGTCATCAAAAACGTCATTGTTCGGTCAAATTTATTCGGCCTTTTTACTTGTTCGGCCGAACACCGAAAGTGCTTTTTTTGCTATTTTCGGCCGAATAATTTCGGTTGCCGAACATTCGGTGCATCCCTATTAGAAAAGGAATATCAATAAAAGCATGTACCATACATATACAATTACCTCTTGCAGCCTTTTTGCTTGTTTTTACATGTCACAGCAGTTAAAGGGATAAACAGTTGGGTTTTACCGTTTTCGAATCCATTCAGCCGTTTTTCTGATATTTAGAAGAATATCAGTAACCAGACAGTTTCTGGTCCCATTGACTCCCATAGTATATATTTTTTCCTACTATGGAAGTCAATGAGGCCAGAAACTGTCTGCTTACTGATATTCTTCTAAATATCAGAAAACGCCTGAATGGATTCGAAAACGGTAAAACTCTGGGGGAGTTGTAAAATGAGCCTATTTCCAAAAAAAGTGGAGTATCCCTTTAAGTGAGAAAAATAATTAAAGTTCAGCAATGTGAACTCGCACTGCAAGTCAGAAACGCGTAATTACAGTAATTCTGACATGACATGAATGCAATTCTTTTGAATGCCACTTTAGTGGTTTTATCTGATTTCCTTAATTCATAAATTCAAGCATATTTTAGTCTTCAAATAATTGTTTATATTTTCTAGTACTTTATGTATTATTTATTTATATAATTATTACTTTTCAAACTAGAGTCTTAATGAAGAGATTGAGGGTTTGAAAAGTCAGCTAGACATGGAGTTGAAGAAGACATCTGAGCTGGAGGCCAAATTATCAGAGTCAGAGGTATGTAAATGTTTTGAGCCAGGTGTGACTCTGAGCGACGACTGACTAACAGCATCACTTTTAATACTTTGATTTTAATGATCTTCATGATCATCAGATACTTTTTTGCATACCAGCATGTGAATCATTATTATTCATCTCTGTTGGCTGATAACACTGATATTAGTAGGTGATGAATGTCTGATCTCTTGCTGCTCTTTTTGTTCTTGTTCATTGGAGACCCACTGTGCGAGACGGTGAAATAGACGACAAGAGATTGGGGTTAATTGCCAGACAGTGATGAATAATTTGCTTCTCATTAAGTCTATAATTAGGAACAGTGCATACGGTTTCTGGCAGATATTTGTCAATTAGAGTACAAGTGCCACTGTAATTATCTTCTATAATAATATTCTTCTAAATTTGCAGCTTTTTGCAACAATAAAACCTATGATGTTGTTGTTTTTCCTCTCTACTATTTGTTTTTTGCATAACTACTGATTTAAAATATATATTTTCAATTTCTCTTGGAAAATGGTATTGTGGCAGTACAGTGATGGTATTTGATTGATGGTAATACCATGGTGCTGAATCATGCCCTATTCATTCACCGTGGCATTTACATGGTGCTCCAATATACTTTAAAGAATACAACAAAAAAGTCATTATTTTACAAAAAGTACTTGTGGCGGTACCATGGTATAATAATGATATCAGATGGAAATACTGTGGAACATGGAAGTGAAATACCATAATACTGCCATGGTACATGTTGAAAATACCGTGGTAATACTATGTCTAAACAACCATGATAGTACCATAATATGTTTTTTTGTAAGTGTTGCCATTGTACATGTCCAAAAACATAGTTAGGGTTAGTTATTGTACATTTTTGTTAATGCTAAAGGATTAGGATAAATGTTGTTGTTTCAATATTACATTACGAGGTAATCAAATCAGCACTTTTTTTGTTCCATTGATAAGATGCAAATCAAGATAAAATAAAACAAAAATATAGCTGCAAGCAGCGATTACGGGCCCAAGCCGGTGGCACCGCAACCCTGGTGCACCAGGGTGGCGGTACCGCCGGCTTTGGCCCTTCATCGCTGCTTGCAGCTATATTTATATATATATATATATATATATATATATATATATATATATAAAGCCGGTGGCACCGCCACCCTGGTGCCTTTAGGGTTATTGTGCACGACGTGACACAAAATATCTGCTCGCTATCTGCCGAACGGCTCTGGTAGTCCCGTTTCAGCACTGATGATGTTGTAGAAATAGTGCACTCTGGTTGGTCTGGATTATTCTGGATTTTTTATTTTATACAGAAATAAGTTATTTATAATTCAGATGAGAATAAAGTTAGTGTTGATTAAAATGAAGGAAAACAAATATATTGATCTGAAATATAGCACATTAATTTTACATTTATTTAGGTTCAATTACCAAACATACAATCTTAATTTAATTTAAAGCAAACAATGCATTTAAAATATATGGGTTGTATGCATATTTTCTTTTAATAAAAAAAAGATATATATCCAAAAAGACAAGGCCTTAAAGGGTTAAACTATTGTCACTGTAACATACACAATCTCTCTCTCTCTCTCTCCTCTCTCTCTCTCTCTTCTCTCTCTCTCTCTCTCTCTCCTCTCTCTCTCTCTCTCTCTCTCTCTCTCTCTCTTCTCTCTCTCTCTCTCTCTCTCTCTCTCTCTCTCTCTCTCTCCACACACACACACACACACACACACACACACACACACACACACACACACACACACACACACACACACACACACACACACACACACACACACACACACACACACACACACACACACACACACACACACGTACACTGTTTAAAAGCAAGAAATATTTATCCAACCTGTTTAAAACAGTCTGCCGGTGCCATCTTTTAAACATTCATCATATTGCATTGGTTTTAATTTCTTGACCTCAAACAGAGCACTAATCTGTTTATTTTTAAGTTATTGATTAAAAAAGAAAAGAAACATCAAATGGGTTTTTAGTCATATGTTATACAGAAATAAATTATTTGTAATTCAGATGAGAATAATTTTAAGGAAAACAAATATATTGATCTGAATTATAGCACATGTTTTTGTAAAATAAATTCAAGCAATACCCCTTTTTTAATTTTAAAATTAAACTAAAAAAGCTCACGGCTGCACAGGCCTTCATAACAGTGCGCGTCCAACGCGAGGAGTGAGCAGAACAGAGCGAACGTTTTTTAGTTAATTTCTACTTTCATACAGGGTTTCTGCAGGCTTTAGTCAGTCAAGACCTTTTAAGACCTTTTTATGACCAATATGATTTAAATTTATGACCTACTCGAATTACGAAAAATAACTTCCTTTCAAAAGTCTTTTTTTTATTGACTTTCATTAAAAGTAATTAGTTTCATTATTTAAAGGTTCCATTTTCTTAAGAGTAACAAACTGAAGGCTCCCTTTTCCTAATTATCAATAACACAGGAACAACACTTAACAATTATCACGATAATATATCAGTCAATATCGATAATTATGACCATAAATGTCAAATCTTTTTATCTTTCAACTTTAAAGGCAGATTTTTGTTTCTAACTGAAAGTTGTAGAAACCAGAGCGTTAATTGTGTTTTTAAGCTACTCTTTACTGTCAGAACATATCATGACAAACACTTGCCAAACAGGAGAACATTTCACAAATCTGAGGTAGAACATTCAAACATTTGTAATTTTTCCTTAACAAAAATAATATCTTTATTTCAAAATTAATTTCTTAGTTTCTGCATGTGCTAATGGTTGATATTGTTTCAAGTCGTGAAAGAGGTTTGTGTTGCCTGACGTTGATGGCACGTATCTTTATGAAATGTATGAAAAACAGTAGGCTATAGCCTAAATACATAAATACTGTAATTATATTCCATTAGTCCTTTAATACATTGTCTACATTAACAATATAATACAATTCAATATGTATATCCCACATTTCATGGTGCAGTTAATATTACTAGGCTAACGTTACAGTAAAACCATGGTAAATGATGGGAATTTGTAGATGGAAAATCTTTCTGACTGTAGTTGCGCACAGTGTTTCTCCTGTTCCTCAGCGCTGTTTCATCTGCCTTTAAACTGGTTTAAATCACTGAGACATTTGTGTTCTTCGCTGAATTCAAGTGCTTCTCACTGGATCTCGTGATCGAGACTGATCAGAGTTAACCATAGACAGTAAAAGAACGCGTCTGCTGAGCCCGCGCTGCCGTTTGGACTTTGAGCCGAGCGGATAAACAGTCCGTGAGGCGCGCGTGCGGTTCAATTGAGTTTCGTTCCGCTATATAGTATTATGTTATACAGAAATAAATTATTTGTAATTCAGATGAGAATAATTTTAAGGAAAACAAATATATTGATCTGAAATATAGCACATGTTTTTGTAAAATAAATTCAAGCAATACCCTTTTTTTTATTTTAAAATTAAACTAAAAAAGCTCACGGCTGCACAACAGGCCTTCATAACAGTGCGCGTCCAACGCGAGGAGTGAGCAGAACAGAGCGAACGTTTTTTAGTTAATTTCTACTTTCATACAGGGTTTCTGCAGGCTTTACTTTTAATTATTAAAAGTAATTAGTTTCATTATTTTAAGGTTCCATTTTCTTAAGAGTAACAAACTGAAGGCTCCCTTTTCCTAAGTATCAATAACACAGGAACAACACAAGAGGGCAGTATAGCCCTATTTATGATTTTGAGTTTAAACTTACCCGAAGAGATTCTAAAAGAATGGTAAAGTTTGATGCGTTGCCACGGCAACAGTTTCAAAGATATCAAGAATCCATTCACAGGTCTTCATCTGCCGTGTATTTACATTATACAGATGAAGTTTGAAGCAAATCGGGTAAAAATAAGAGGGTGATTTCAAAGCATTTTGAAAGTGACACACTTCCTGCTGCCAGTTGGTGGCGCTATAACTTTGACTCACAATTGTCACATCCATGTGATCTGCCTCTTACAGCGAACACACTGTTGAAGTTTCATCAAGATCAGTTAATGTATGCTGAAGTTATGACACACTTCCTGTTTCACGTTTCTCGCCATAATTTTGTTTCCTCGCCACGGCCAAACCGTTCGAGATATCAAAAATCCCCTCGCAAACTTTCATCCTCAATGTCTTGACTTCATGCTGACCGAGTTTCGTGCCGTGTGTTTGAATTCTCTAGGAGGAGTACTTCACATTCCATTGCGTGTGTTTTACCAACAACCATAATAGCCGACTTCCTGTTGGGCTGGGGTAAAAAGTAAGAGTGCGAAGTATATATGAAACGATGAGATCTACATGTGTACCGAGTTTCATATTATTACATGCAAGCGTGTTTGATTTATTGACCATGTTTTCGGACCCCGTTCCAGGGGGCGCTGTCAAGCCCCCCTGCCACGCCCGGGTACCATCTTTAGCCCGGCCCTGATGGCCGCGGGTTCTGAGCCGTGTGCAAAGTTTCAAGAGTTTTTGAGCATGTTAAGGCCTCCAAAAGTGTCCAAAAGGTAGTAAAAATAAATAAATAAATATAATAATATAATAATAATAATAATAATAATAATAATAAATAATCCTTAGGAAAACAATAGGGCCTTCGCCCTTTGGGCTTGGGCCCTAATGAGGCAAAATAACTGTACAGAACATTGTCAATGTATGTGAATGTTTGTGGGTCCAGATTTTGTGCATACATTTGGCTGTTTGTTTGTGTGTTTATATTTAGGGAGTGAATATAGAATACTCTCGTCTGATTGAGGAGAAGGATTCTTACATCACTGATTGTGAGACTCTGATACATGAGAGAGAGTGTGAGACGCAACAACTGCAAGGAAGTGTATCAAGGTGAGCGTGTTCAAAAACACAATAAAAGGGTTAATGCTGCACAGATAATGGATCTGCATGAATAAAAGCCATCACTAATGGATTTCCAAATGGATCCTTATGATAAGGATTTCTTGGACCCTTGAAGAGATTCGGTTTTAGTAATTGTTGTTTAGGTTATATTTTTATGCAATATTATTAAATTCTTTTTGCTTTTTCTCTCTGCCTTAGTACCAAAGAGGCTCTCAGTGACGTACAGAAGGAGAGAGAAGAATTGAAGCAGAAATTGGATCAGGTGTTGACTGAGACTCAGAACCAGCATCTCCGGATGTCTGCTGAGCTGGAGGATCTGAGCCAAACCAAAGTCAACCTGGAGGAACGGCTCATCGAACTTATTAGGTCTGTATATCACCGAAAAGGGTTAACTTCTCTTTCCTAACTTAAAATCTGGTTTCTTTCGTTTGTTAATAATAAGTTAATGTGTTTACGGATCACACTGAGAATGATTAATTTCAATCTTTGTGTAAATGGTTTTGGTTAAAAAATTGCTGGATGATTAATGATTCATTTTACTGTGTCGTTTTGAGAATTAGTTAGTAAATAGTTGTAAATAAAAAAAATTAAATATGAAAATAATTGGAATTTTTGGAATAATTGGAAATTCATTTTGCTTTGTCTGTTTTCTCTTGGTGTCAATAGTCCTTTACTAGCTTTGCTAATTCTTAGAACATTTTTATTATACATGTAATATTTTTATATGTTTTTAAATGATAAATCATATTAAATCATTTTTTATTTCCCTTAACAATGATGGAAGCCCCTCAGTTTCTTTTACATCTTTGGTCTCGTAAAAAGGTCAGGTCACACTTCAGGGGAGAGAAACTACAAAAAAAAAATCAAAAATAACAGATGAAGCTACTTGAATTCTCAAATTTGATGTCAAGAAAAACTGATATTGGCGGCATGAAATGTTTTTATATCAAAGAAGCACACATTAAAGCAGGTCAAGAGCTTGTTCTTATCTGCCTTTCAGATTTTTTGTTGCTGTATATCTCTGTTTAATTCAGTCACTTTGTAGATTATTACATTCTTATGGTTTTTAAGGTACTTTAATTCTCTAAGCAAAACAAAATTAAAGCTCAAATATCTACAGAGCCAGAATGCTGAGCAGAAAACACAAGAGAAAATATATAAGGGTGCTGCTGCCGCAAAGATATTCTGGATGTGCATAAAAGCCTGTTTGATAAAATCTACAGTTTGGTGTGGCAGATGTGATAAAACTTTCCTCTCGACATGAAATAGAAATGAAATGGCTGAACCATGAAAAGTGCTTTTAGACATTAAGGACACCAAGAGACATTTAGAGAACCTTGGAGTCTTTCTTCATTTCTCATCTCCTGCTATCTCTGTTTTTCAGGGATAAGGATGCTCTGTGGCAGAAATCGGATGCTCTTGAGTTCGAGCAGAAGCTGAGAGCGGAGGAGCAGTGGTGGCTGGTGGATAAAGAGGCTACACACTGCCTGGGCTGCCAGGGCCAGTTCACATGGTGGCTGCGACGGCATCACTGCAGGTGAACACCTGCTCTGGGGCCTCATTTATAAAACTTTGCGTAGGATTTGCGTCAGAAGTGGCGTACAGATGAAACATAGGACGTGCGTACGCACAGAAATATTCTGATATATAAAACCGTGCACACGCACGCACATCCTTCACAGTTTTTCCTTAATAAATCACAATCAATTCTAAAAGTAGCGCAGCTTATGCGGCTTCATGTCACGCCCATAGTTCCCCATAAATAGTCAGTGAAACACCCACAAGTTAATATTCATCGATTTAGAAATCACGGCAAACACAGAGAGGAAAACCAAGAAACGTAATTTTACTCAATGTGAAGTAGAAATTATCATTGGCGAGGTTGAAAAGAGGAGTAAAATGTTGTTTGGAGGGCACAGTGTGGGCATTACTAATGGCGAAAAGGCACTTGAGTGGCAATAGGTTGCAGACGGCGTTAATGCTGCAGCCTCACAACCTCGGACCGTGGCCGAAATAAAAAAGAAATGGTCGGACATCAAAGTCGATGCAAAAAAGCGTCTAGCGCTCTATTATTGTGATGGCATCATGGCATTTATTACCATCCATTTGATTGCATCTGACAAGCTACAGATGTGTTATGAGGATGAATTGCATAACATGCCAATATTATTGCAGAACATATTTCACTTTTATTTTTGCAAATATGTGTTAATTTGTATTTCTGTTGTAATCTTCATTTGATTTTGTTTGTTTTACACTGCAGATCGATCAAACAGGTTTTCGTCTAGGCTGTTAATTGTAAGACTTGATTTGTGAAGTCTTCATGTTATTTATGAGAGGCAGTAGTAGGCCCTATTGCCATTTCTTTTACACAATGGTCTACAGTTTCACACACTTTCACTGATTTCTTCCATCTGCCGACGGTGTCGCCATTTCTCATTTCACCCGTTTTTGTGCGTACGCCTGGGTCAGAGTTTGCGTGAAGGACCGCACATTTTCCCGTCAAGTTTGCTTTTTATAAATACCAATTATTGCGTAGAGAGCGGCGCACAGCTTCTTTTGTGTGTATGCAACGTTTATAAATGAGGCCCCATTTAAGTGAAATGCAAAAAAAAAAAAGGTAATTTAAATGTGAGGTAAGCGATTTCTGAGAAACACTCCTGATATTTGAAATCGACGCCCAAACAAACACACGCCACCCTTCATTGCTCCACCCCCAAAACTAGCTTGCAACACAAGCATTGACTAACAGCTGTTGTTAAGATTATAAAGCGTGGAAATGCATGTGTCTTTATCATAGCTGACTCAATGAACAAACAAGCAAGGTGACACAGGACTATATACAAGCAAGACTTTGATGTTAATCGCCAGCACACCTGCTGCAAGCAAACAATAACACTCAAAACTGTCATGTTAGCTAATATTACAACAATAGCATATCTTGGTTCTGTGAAACCAATGTTACTCATGTATCGAGCAGAAACAAAGCAACCTTGGCATCTCTAATGTCTCTCCAGTGCTGAAAAGCTTTTCCAGTGTTAACGCGGGTCCTAGCTCTTGCCTGATTGTAACTCTTCTTCTTCCAATAATATTCCTCTGACTTTTCCTCTTTGGTAATATCTCAGCCATCTCTCTCTCTACAATCTTTCTACAAATGTCCGGCTTGCTCACTCTCTCTCCTCCCCCATCATAAGTGGACACGTCCCCTACTGCTGATTGGCTACAAGATTGTTGTGGTGCTCGGTCTGATTGGTCCAGGACTACGTACATACAAACACAATTTTCTTTTCAGCACACACACAGAACAGACATTAGTAAATATTCACAATTTGTTTGATTTGGTGTTGATTTCAATTTTCAATTGCGTTTGTCAGAAATAGCTTACTGCACCTTTAAAGTATTGTACACGTTTGTTGAAAAAAGGCTCTAAAAGAAAAGGCAGCCCCGCCACGTCAGTAAAAACTGGAAAAATGCTATTATTTCTTCTCTTCACATCATTTGGAACTATATGTGTTGTGTAAAGCTCAATACACATTAACATTGAATTAAATATATTGTAAAATAATGCAAATATATTCATACATTTTTTATTTAAGTGAGATTTAAGTGTCCAACTAATTTTTTGTTTCATCTGTATGCACAGGTTTAGCCCTGGGCACATTTAAATTCAATTATTGTCATTCTTTTCTCAGCCAAGACAACACATTTTTCGACTGTGTTTGCTTTGTTTCCTGATCTGCAAAAGTACTTTAGTCAATCTGGCTGAAGCAATTCAGATAACGCATGCAAATAAACAACTGTCACTGAGCACAATTTGTTCTTAGTCAATCCTCCCCTCAAGACTTTTAGACACATACTTTTTAGACACATAGTTTTTATAGCAATTATTTGGGTACATTAAATAGTGCACTGTTATCAGGACTTTACTTACATTTTTATGATATTTTAAGACCTGTTGAATTTTCTGACAACAGTTTTTTGTGACAAACTCTAAAAAAAATGTTTGATGCCTGAACGAATTAGTCACTTAGGGAGTGTTCACACTTGTCAGGTTTGGTTCGATTAAAGTGAACCCTGGTGCTATTGCTCTGTTAGTGCGGTTCATTTGAATAAGTGTGAATGCTGCCTGGTGTGAACCAAACAAGTGGAAATATGAACGCAACATGGACAAGAGATCTAAACGAACCAAAAACAGGATGTGATGTCACGGTATGCAACTCTAAAAACGACAGAATGCTCAAGCATACCTGTTTTTTCTTATCATAGAAGCTACATTGCCCATTACAGTTCAGTACAGGTGTACAGCATATCTTTGTTTGTGTGTGTGATGGAGGGATTCCTGCCGCTGTTTTGACTCTTTATACATTTTATCATTTTTATTCACGAGTTTTCAGCTCCATCATATACCATATGTACTCACATACAGTGAGCGCATTTATCCCAGCACACAGCATTGCTTTAAATATATGTCATAATATGCTGTTTTTTATCTTTAGGTTTGGTCTAAAAGGATTAGTTCACTTTTGAAAAAAACTTTTGCTGATAATTTACTCACCTCATGTCATCAAAGATGTCTATGTCTTTCTTTCTTCAGTCGAAAAGAAATTAAGGTTTTTGATGAAAACATTCCAGGATTTTTCTCCATATAATGGACTTCAATGGGACCCAAACGGTTCAAGGTCCAAATGACAGTTTCAGTGCAGCTTCAAAGGGCTTTAAACGATACCAGACGATGAATAAGGGTCTTATCTAGCGAAACGTTTGGTCATTTCAAAAATAAATAAAAAAGTTTAAGTTTTATAAGCGCAAATGCCTTGCTCTGTTCTGTGATGCGCGTTCGTGCTGTCACGTAATACGCAATTACATTGAAAAGGTCTCACGGAACAGAGCAAGGCGAGCATTTGTGCTTATTTGTCATTTTGAAATGACAGATCGTTTCGCTAGATAAGACCCTTCTTGAAGCTGCACTGAAACTGTCATTTGGACCTTGAACCTTTTGGGTCCCAATGAAGTCCATTATATGGAGAAAAATCCTGGAATGTTTTCATCAAAAACCTTAATTTCTTTTCTACTGAAGAAAGAAATGCATGGACATCTTGGATGACATGGGGGTGAGTAAATTATCAGCAAAAGTTTTTTTAAAAGTGAACTAATCCTTTAATAATCAAAAGCGAATCAGGACTAAATGTATAATTTTTTTTTTTTTTTTTGTCTGGACCAAAAGAACCAAGAGAACCGAATGTGAATACACTGAAGTATTTCAGACTCAATATAAAGAACTTACCATATTGTACCAAAAACCATATTGTTTGGTTTAGAAAATATTGCATGTTTTTTTGTGCCGAATATTTGGACTTATGGTTATTCTGTGTTTCCTGGCAGGTTGTGTGGCCGTATCTTCTGCTACTACTGCAGCAACAATTACGTAATGACAAAAAGCGCAAAGAAGGAGCGCTGCTGTCGAGACTGCTACACGCAGCACGGTGCCGTGGTGGAAAGATTTACTAAGGCTGAACTCAACAACTCTTCAGAAAATCAACCACCACCCCACACAAACGCTGCCGGTCAACCACCACCACCACCACCAGCCTATATACCCACACCAAGAGTTACAGGTACAGATACACACACCAGAAAACACACCCTTCATGTCATGTTGGAATGATTGTATTCACGAGTTGATTGCACATGAATGCCAACCTAAAATTGTAATTGTTATAACTGTGTAGTTTAGTAGAAAACACTACTTATTTAGCTGATTCATGAGGACAGACTTGTGCAATCAACTTGCATTTCCCATCATTCCCTTGAGAGTATGAAAAACACACCGAATTTGCATCCTTTGCTCTTCATTGTGTTGCATTAGTGCTAAAAAGCTTTCTGCCTCCTCATAGTAAAAAAGCGTAATATGCGTAAAATTGCCCATTTTATTCTTTATTATATCGTAGTGTCTGTTTTGTATGTAGGAACTTCCCAGGAGGTTCGACTTGTTATTTTTAAAGTGAGTTTTATATTCTGACAACTTTTTTCCATTAAGAGCACCTTAAAACTTACTTGGCATGCATAAAAGTTAATTTTTCTTTCCTATAATCTCTCCATGTAAGGGCTAAAAAAGAAAGGTGCTGTCAACGTCGGGGTTTTTAATTTTGAGTATGTGAATACAGTGGCATGTATGAATTAAGAGAACCTTCAAGTGCTTGAATACATTGTTCTGCCTGGCATTCATCTTTTGTGTCTGAAGATTGACTTTATGAATAAATTGAATGGCCAAGAAGCCCATTGTAGAATGCTAAAGGATCAGGATTTTGTTACAGAGAACTTTGTGTAACATGCGTCATTAGCCTAATGCGTCATTGTAATTGACTGATGAATTGGTCTTAACTAGTTGTCCTATCATTGATTGTATAGCAAATATATTATCAGTAATTTACACTTGAATAATGATACTTAGAAACTTACATACAATTCAGAAACGATACTTCGAAACGATTCCTGGTTTCGGCTGACCTATTTTATGCAGCCTAATAATCATTTAACTAATTTGAATAATAAGTGTTCTAGTCTGTCATTTTACTTATTCTTTTTTACATTTACTTTTACTTAATTAAGGTTGTTAACATATGATGGATCTAGGGTTGTTATTTTTAAGTCCTGCCTGTTTTTAAGGACCATTGCTTCATGCTAATTGTCTTTCTACTCACTTTTTACATTTCTTATGGATTGATGTCAAAGTTGGTAACTTCCTGTGTCCTGACATGCAGTTACAGATCCTGTTGAGAAACCGGATGATGGGGTGTTTGATATCATAACGGAGGAGGAAGTGAACGGGGTCTATGACAGTGACTCACGTACCACCACTGGATCACTGGAAGAAAGAGAAGGACGGGCAAACTGGAGACATGTAAGATTGTAAACACGCAAACACACAAATAATGGAAGACAACACCACCTATAAATACGCTACCATTCAAAAGTTTGGGGTCAGTTTTTTCCCCCAGGAATTCATACTTTTTTTCACCAAGGATGCTTTAAATTGATAAAAAGGGACTGTAGAAACATTTATATTGTTACACATGATTTCACGTGAATAAAAATACATATATGCAACATAAATATTTCAGTGCTGTGAAAACACACTTTGTGGTAAATGCTGCTCAAGATGTAAAGCTTTTAGCTTTTAGACTTATTGCAATAAAGTGAGAGATGATGCTAGATGCACGTTTTCATTTCAAGACAGTTTTTATTCTTTTAAATTCACAATTACTAATGGAATCATTAATGGACCAACATTCATTAAGTGAAATCTGAATCAAAATTGTTCATAGGAAGAGTGCACAAACGAAGTAGGATAATGGATGCACTAAAACATTCGCATGTACTCACAATCACACTCCGAATGGTCCAATTTGTAGCAGATTTATCAAGATTCTCCCGGCTGCATCACGGGTCTCTGTTTAGAAGATTGTGCTGTGATGCTTCCTTAAATAAGTGTTACAGACAGACAGGAAGTCCTGCCGGGAGATTGATTGCGAGGGGGATGATGACTGTCAATTTATGCATTTCATGCCGTCTTGGGTACATTTTCTAAGATTTGTCACTCTGAGATGAGCACCTGCCTGCATATAATTTCAATAGCAGCCACAAATGCATCCTGTGGGTGAGCGAGTTTCCATAATTAGAGACGCACTCTCCAGGAAAAGGAGAGATTTTTGATGGAACAACATTTTGTTTGCGATTTATTAATTCAATAAATTTTTTTGCATTATTTTATGTCTAACAAAGTTTTTTTTTGCGTCAAACATATCGTAATATGCATGCACATTAATTTGCTTTTTTTTCTTTTGTCGCTGTGATTTAGGAGCTTAATTTGTACATCTTTTTCTCATGTTAAATTATTAATGGTTCCGGGTCCTTCAGTAACAGTCTCTGCAATGCTGCGTTAGATTGTGACCAATTTATATAAAGATCACAACAAAAATATGATAAAAAATGTTAGATCAAAAGTGACAGTGAAGGCATTTATAATGTTACAAAAGATTTCTGTTTCACATAAATGCTGTTCTTTTGATCTTTATATTCATCAAAGAATCCTGAAAGTTTATAACGGTTTGCACAAAATATGAAGCAGCACAACTGTTTTCAACTGTCTTGAGTATCAAATCATCAGAATGATTTCTGAAGGATCATGTGACACTGAAGACTGGAGTAATGATGCTGAAAATTAATCTTTGATCACAGTAATAAATTATAATTTATTAATGTATTAAAATAGAAAACATTTATTTTAAATTATAATAATATTTCACAATATTACTGTCTTATACAGTATTTTTTATGCAGCCTTGGTGTGCATAAGCGACCCCACACTTTCAAACTGTAGTGTAGTGTAAATGTGTTCAAATGTATTAATCTGTATTATTTTATATAATACAGCTGCACAAGTACCAAACAATTAATGTTTATTATAATTTTCGCAGCTTAGTTTTGTATGTTTTGAGATCTGAAAGTCACAGTAGGTTTTTATTGTACAGTGAACTGTTATTATTTTTTTTTTAAAAATTTAAGGATAGTTACATTTTTCATTGTGCAGTTTCGACAGGTTAGACTAAAGAAGGAACTCAATTGCTTGTCGTTGCTCTAAAATATTGCTCTACAAAATGTCTTCATAAATCAGCCTCTAGCTTTAGCACAGAAATGTAGCTATTTTAATTCTGTTTCTAAGACAAGCATCACCAACACAATAGCTTATAACTGGGGTTAATGATTTGAACAAACAAAACATTCACACATTTGTGCTTCAGAACAGTGTTATTATCGTTGCTTGAAATATACTTTAACTGAAATAAAATATAAAAATCTTTAAACTTATTTTATTTCAGCTAGCTGTCAAAGCACTAAAATAGTACAAAAATGACTAAAGCTAATGAATGAAAATTAATAAATACTATATAGAAACATTTGAAAAAATAAATGACAAATGTTTTTTAAAATAAAATCTAATTCAAAACATTAACATAAAACTATGATAGTATACCAATCATACTAAAATATCACTGTTTCAGATGATACGATTATGATTTATACAAATAAAATGGGTGAAAGTATCGCATAGATGTGCATTAAATTAAGTCATATCTAAAGATCAGAATATTCTTCAAAAAAATCTTGAAAAACTTTCCCCTCAATTTATGGTTTATTGTATTTTACAGTAGCATATCAAGTGATGTGACGCCTGAAGAACTGGAAGAGATGATCTCTACTGTACAGGATGCAGAAATCACCCTCCTCAAGTCAGGAGAACTCACGTTAGTATATGCAGACCAACACTCACTCCAACTCACTCACTCACCACTCACCACTACTCACCCACCACTCACTCACCCACTCACTCACCTCACTCACTCACTCACTCACTCACTCACTCACTCACCACTCACTCACTCACTCACTCACTCACCTCACCACCACACTCACCACCCTCCACCTCACCAACCACTCACTCCTCACCACTCCACCACACTCACTCACCCTCACTCACACCTCACTCACTCACCAACCCATCACCACTCACTCACCTCACCCACTCACCACTCACCTCACCCATCACCACCCCACCACTCACTCACTCACCCACTCACTCACACTCACCATCACCCACCTCACTCACTCACTCCACTCACCCACTCCCACTCACTCAACCACTCACTTCACTCACTCACCACTCACTCTCACACTCACTCACTCACTCACCTCACTCACCTCACTCACCTCACTCACCTCACTCACTCACTCACTCACTCACTCACTCACACTCACTCACTCACTCACACTCACACTCACTCAACTCACTCACTCACTCACCTCACTCACTCACTCAACCACAACCACTCACTCACCCTCACTCACTCACTCACTCACTCACTCACTCACCTCACTCACCACTCACTACACTCACCTCAAACCCCTCTCACTCACTCACCACTCACTCACACCACTCCCACTCACTCAACCACTCCACCACTCACTCACTCACTCACTCACTCACTCACCACTCACTCAACCCACTCACTCACACACTCACATCACCACACTCACTCACTCACCAACTCACTCAATCACCCACCTCACTCACTCACTCACTCACTCACCACCCACTCACTCACTCACCACCACTCACCACCACTCACTCACCACTCACCCACTCACTCACTCACTCACTCACTCACTCACCACCTCACCACCACTCACTCACTCACCCACCCACTCACTCACCACCACTCACTCACCACACCACACACACCCCCTCACTCCCCCACTCACCACACCTCACTCACCACTCACTCACTCACCCCACCCCACCCACCCACCCACTCCCCCACCCACCCACCCCCCACCACCCACCCACTCCCTCACCACCCCAACCACCACTCACCCACCCCCACCCCACCCCCACCACTCACCCACCCACCACTCACTCACTCACCACCACTCCCCACTCACTCATCACTCACCACTCACCCACTCCCCACCACCACTCCCCACCACTCACCCCCACCCCCCACCACACTCACCCACCACCCACTCACCACCCACTCACCCCACCCACTCCCACCACCACCACCACCCCTCCCCACTCACTCACCACCACACCACCCCACCCACCCCCACTCACCCACTCACCACCACCCACTCCCACCCCCACTCACCACCACTCACCCACTCACCACCCCCACCACCCACTCACCACCACCCCACCACCCCACTCACCCACCACTCACTCCTCAACCCACACTCACTCACAACCCACCACCCACCACTCCCACTCCACCACTCACTCACCCCACCCCCCCCACTCCCACCTCACTCACCCACTCACCACCACCCACCCACTCACACACTCACCACCCCACTCACCACTCACCCTCACCCACCTCACCACTCACCACCACTCACTCACTCCCCACCACTCACCACATCACCCACCCTCCCACTCACCCCTCACTCACCACTCACTCACCACCCACTCACCCACCACCACCCCCACTCACTCACTCACTCACCCCCACCACTCCCCACCACCCACTCACCCACCACTCACCCACTCACCCACACCCACACCCCTCACTCACTCACCACTCACCCACCACCACCCACATCACTCACTCCCACCACCCACTCACTCACCCCACCACTCACCCACACTCACTCACTCACTCACCCCACTCACCACCACCCCACCTCACTCACCACCCCCTCACTCACTCACCACCACTCACCCACTCACTCACTCACTCACTCCTCACCACCACCACTCACTCACTCACCACTCACCCACTCACTCACCCCACTCCCCCACTCACTCACCACTCACTCACACTACCCACTCACTCACATCACCACTCACTCACTCACCACCTACTCACTCACCCACTCACTCACCCACTCACCCACCCTCACTCACCCACTCACTCACTCACTCACTCACCCACTCACCACACACTCACCCACTCACTCACTCACCCCACCTCACTCACCATCACCACACTCACCCACTCACTCACTCACTCACCCACTCACTCACTCACTCACCCCACTACACTCACCACTCACTCACCCACTCACTCACCCACTCACCCATCACTCACCCACTCACTCACTCACTCACACTCACCACTCACTCACCACCACTCACTCACTCACCACTCACCACCCACTCACACTCACCCCACCACTCACCCCACTCACACACTCACCACACTCACCACCTCACCCACTCACTCACTCACTACACACCACTCACCACTCACTCACTCACCCACTCCTCACCCACTCACTCACTCACTCATCACTCACTCACCCACTCACCCACTCACTCACTCACCCACCACACCACCACTCACCACTCACTCACTCACTCACCACCACTCACTCACCACCACCCACTCACTCACTCACCCACTCACTCACCCACTCACTCACCACCACACCTCACTCACCACTCACTCACCACCATCACTCACACTCACTCACTCACTCACTCACTCACCACCCCACCACTCACTCACACTCACTCACCCACTCACTCACTCACCCACCACTCACCCACCCTCACCACCCACTCACCCACACTCACATCACCCACTCACTCACTCACCACCACCACCACCACTCACCTCACTCACTCACACCACCACCTCACTCACCACCACCACTCACTCACTCACCACTCACCCACTCACTCACTCACTCACTCACTCACACCACTCACCATCCCACCACTCCTCACACCTCACTCACTCACTCACCACCACCACTCACTCACCCACACTCACCACTCACCACTCACTCACTCACCTCACTCACTCACCACTCACACCCACTCACATCACACACCACCCACTCACTCACACCACCTCACTCACTCACTCACTCACCACTCACTCACACCACCACTCACTCCACTCACTCACCCACCCACTCACCCACACACTCACACCACACTCACCCACTCACACACCCACACCACTCACACACCACCCACACCCCATTCACTCACTCACTCACTCACTCACTCACCACACCACATCACTCACCACACCACTCACACTCACACACTCACACTCACTCACTCACTCACTATCCGGCTTATTATTGTTGATTCCGTGCATGTCTTTCTGTAGTACCTCTATGCCTCTGGATATAGATGAGATTCTTCATTTCGGCGATGGTTCCCGAGAGCTCTTTGTGAAGTCCTGCTGCTATAGCGCCATTCCCATTACCGTGGGCGACCGCGGGCCCATCATCAGCTGGGTTTTCTCTTCCGAGCCAAAGAGCATCTCCTTCACTGTGGTGTTCAAAGAGACACTTGACACACCTATTGAGGAGGCCAAGGTAACAAAACACACACACACACACACACACACACACACACACACACACACACACACACACACACACACACACACACACCACACACCACACACACAACACACACACACACACCACACACACACACACACACACCGGCACACACACACCACACACATGCGCTTCAACACCTGTTGTGCATGCAAAGATCAACATCACAACATAAAAATTGCTTGCTGTAAAATATGGCCTAGTTAGTGAGATGGCCAATAGTTCATGAAAAAATGCTGTTGTACGAGCAAAGAGTCTCAGGCATAATTTGGTAATAGGTGTCTTTGTGTGTGATTTATCTAAGCTCAGATCATAACTATAAATATTGCCTCACTTTCAATGTTGGGGAATAACAAGTAAATTAGAAGAAATAATCTAATATTGTAATTATTATTATTTACTCTTACTTCTGTGGAAATGAAGGAAATTTAAATGGAAAAGATGAAAATTTGTGTTCTCAGAAGTCGCTGTACATGTCTTTATTATTGATTTTTTTATAGCGAACTAATATTTAGTTAAATATAGTTGTTTATGGCTATGTTTTTAAAGAATTATTACAATTATTATGGTGTTTTTATTATTATTATTATTTAGTTCTATTTTATGTCTGCATGCTTGATGATTTCGCCATGATTGAGATGTTTATTGTTTTTCTGTAAGTTAAATAATAATATATATATACAATATTAAATCTGCGAGAACCATATTGCCTGATTAAATAGATTAAATGCAGTCAGCTGTTTTTTTGTCTGATAACTTACGGTCTGTGTAATTTTAGTATTATTTATATACTGTTATGTTATTTATTAATATTGTGAATTAGCTTTTATTTTTTATATTTTCAGTTTTCATTTTTATTTCATTTTAAGTTTTAGTAATTTATTCGTTTTTGTTATATATATATATTTCAGCCTCATGGTCTCAGGTTCAGCCTGATGTGAGTTACTATGGCGATTTTCGATGCAGCATGAATGTCCTACAATGGTGACATGTTTAACTATCACAACAGAAAGTCAAAACACTGCATTAAACTCTCAAGCAGAAAGGCAGTGCGATCCTTCTAATATGGCGTCTATACAAGACAACTGCCCAGAACTCAACACAGCGTGATGCCAGCTTCACATTCTCTATAGAGACCCCCAATCAAAACGCATAAAGCTATTATCGGCCGATATTGATCTGCGCCTGATCAATCGGAGCACTCTTACTATTGATCCTAGGCTACGGTGCTAAATCTTTGTGTCCCTGTGGTTCAGGTTCTGATTCCTCTCACACGCTGTAACTCGCACAAAGAGACCATACAGGGACAACTCAAAGTCCGCAACCCAGGAGTCTACACACTCATCTTTGATAACTCATTTTCCAGGTACAGTAACACAAGGTGACATTTGCACACTCCGGGAAAGCTTTCAGAGCTTGTGCTTCTCAGAAAATATCTACTCTTTTAAAGTGCCGCTGTAGTCAATAATTGTATCTCTTAAAATTCATCTTGATCCCCAAAATAGTGATGGGAAGTCCGGTTCTTTTCCGTTTCACCAGTTCTTTTACACCTCACGTAATGATGTCAATTCTATCATCCCGGTCAATAAAAATACATTCAAATATAGTCATTTTTTAATCATAACTTCAGTTAAATAATTGTAATCATCATCTTGAATAAATTTCTTACATTTACGTTTTGCAAATTAATCCAGTACAGGGGATGTGCAAATGCGTATTTTACATGTCTTAAAGCTATAAAGTGAATAAACTGGTCTTTATCACTTCTATTTTATTTGTTCTTAAATAATCTTACATTTCGGCGAATTCACCCCTTCATTTAAGCCCTCAGTTCACCCAGACTCATTTAAGTCTTTAAGTCCTCATGACACACACCCTTGACACAAAGGTGACACTATTATGCTGCCTACTAAGATATGTTATACTAAATTCTAAGGCATTGCATGTATCAGATAAGGAAGAATGCATTGCAACAATCTCACTATAAACAATAATCAAAGATAAAAGAGTTGAGAGAAATATCAACCATACATACACTTTTCTACATACAAGCAATTTCTGTTTCCCCTCTGTTTTCTTTTCAACAGATTTCTCTCCAAAAAGGTCAACTACCAGCTGACCATTGAGAAGCCAATCATCTATGATGGAAGCGACTTCCCTTAAAAGTGACTGTGGTGTGTGGCGTCCTCGTGTGAACCGTTTTATTTTTATCCTTAATCATTTCAGACCTGTTCCTGTGTGCCAAGGGTTTCTGTTTTGAGTTTTATTAGTTAGTTTAGTATTAGTTGTTATGTTTTACCGCTGATAGCACAGAGGTTATCTGTTGTGACCTGTTTTAGTGTTATGGGCGGGTTTCAAAAGCACATGTACTCATTTGGAAGAGGATTGTTTGCTGGTGATGCATCTTTTTTTGTGTTTTATTTTACTTGTGCATTCAGTATTTTAAAATGATTTTTCAAGCACTACATATGAATTCAAAGCATCAGTGATACCGTCAGTTGAAGCACACATGGGTAAACATGCAAAGATAACAATGACTTTAAAAATGTCATTTTCATTTCTAGCTACTTATTAATGCAATGTGAGAATTTCTCCCTTTTTTTGGAGAAGACTTGAAGGTATCCAAAAATGGCTGCTGTTTTCAAAGACATCACAGCACTTCCACTACAGATGTCCAATACACGGTACTATATGCTCTTGAGTTTACCAAGTACACACAAATGTGTTGTCGTATTTTTTAGAAAGTCTCTTTATAACAAATTGAAACCATTATAAGAATTTCATACAGGGTGAAACTGTATGTTACAAGAAAAAATCAATAAGTGTCTTATATGTCTAGCTAACAGGCTTTTTTTACTCAAAGCTGGATAATATAAGATGTTGCGTCATGACAGAGCCCTTTAAAAGTATGTCAGTTTCACTAGGTCAAATTGTCACTGGTGGTTAACTACTATAAAAAATCTATGTATGCACAATGCATACAAGTACATGCAAAAATGGCACTTTTTTATAAGTCAACTCTATGCAGTAAATCTGCTTAGAATACATTGAATGAAATGGCATATACTTTGTACTAATTTTGCACTTACACAGAGTATATTTTTGCAAATATAAGGCTGTCAGTTTTTGAATCTAATTATATTAGTTCAATGATACTCCACATGTTTTTTGACATTTTCAATATTAATGCCTCCTTTTTGTTTACTCTAATATGCATTTCTGAATCATCATCCTAGTCGGTCATCAAACATTAGTAATATGAACACTAAGGTTGTTAAATGTGCATTTAATGAACTGTCTCGCTTTTTAAAATGACTTTGAAAGCAAATATGCAAGACACACACATTTATTCAGGTGTAATTATCCTGGTGACAAAGCTAAATAGACTGCTGCTTTTAAGATTTGTTTATATATTTATATTACATCTCAAGATCCTTTTTGAACTATGTGCAATTCTAAATATTTTCTTAATAGGTCTTGTTCTTTTACAAGAGTAATGGTATTTTAAATACATTTATTATTTTGAAGTACTTTTTAAAAGCCGTTGTTCAGGAAATTGTGAATAATTCATGAATGTCACTGATTTTAATTATGGTATTTGTGAATCTATGCAATCACTGTGCGATGTTTACAATTTGCAGAACCCTTTAAATGTAATAAAGTTGTATCAGTTCAGCACCAATGCAATAGTTTCTGTATAACACATGCATTTGTATGCGTGTGTGTGGTGATGCACCGGCTTTAGTTTTTCTTTGGACTAAATGAGCTTGTTTTGTCTATATTGGCATTATGTGGTTTCAGGTGTTTCCTTTCAGGAGGCAAGGGTAGGCAGTGCCTCCTCAAAAAATTGGTTTAGAAAATAATCCATATTTCAAAAATGTGACATTTAAAAGGTGTACAAATCCCTCGCTCTTCTAAAGTAACAGTCGACACTGCGACACCAGCAGGTAAAGTTACAGCGGGAGTCTGCGTTTCTCTTGCCTCCCCTGATCCCATTGACTTTTTAACAGACCCCCTAAAGCCAGTGCTGGGTTTAGTAGGGGGTAATTGAGAATGATTGGGGAAATGTCACGTGAGAGGAGGCAGTTCCTTCATCACGCTATAACTGGATATTATTGTTTCGTGAGATAATTCCTGCCTCTTGTTTTCATTCGTTTTGTGTTCGAAAATCAGTCTGAATAAACAAAATGATGGCTAACGGGAAGTCTAATTAAAGTAAATAAACAGCTCAGCCACTTAGATACCACGCTATGTCACATCAAAATAAACTTGAGCAATCAGCTTAGGGAAATTAAAGGTTCATTTATGTGTCTGTGACCTGTTTACCGAGCTTGATGACTGAAAATCCTAAAATAAATTGACTGTTATAAAGAACAGCTGAGGTTCAATTTACCAAAAAAATTGTCATGTGACAACATGAAGTGTAACTGGGAAATGAATTTACATTTGCTTTATTAACAAAAACAGAGGACTGTGCCTACTCATTTCAGAGCACCACTGAATGCCACTGTGAGGTGTGTGTTGCTCACTAGATCTTTATAGTGACCCATCCTTCTAACATGGTGGTTGACATGACATTGCTGGTCATGTGATGTTGACATGAGAGGGTGACCTTGTTTATGTAGAATAAAACAGCTTTTTCTGGAACAATGATATGACTACATCTCGTTTAAGTGTAGCTACTTGCTGTACACTAATACATATTTAAACCTACACTTTTTGTTCAGATTTATATGAGGAGTCAATACATCACTCCTTCCCACGTTTTTGTTTTACCCTGATTTACTTTGGTAAGCCTAAGTATATAAGACCCGAAAGTCCTGCCGGGATGGTTTTCTCGGGAAATTGCTGAACACAGTCATGCAGAGCCGAAGCACAACCAAAACAACAACGTTCTTCTGCATAATGCATACAGTTTTGTTTTTTTAACCAGGGCCAAAAGTTACATAGTGTGCCTTTATTGCCAGAAAAATGTTTGCAAAAAGTTAATTTACACAAATACATAGATTAAATGTATGCTGTAGTGCAGTGGTTCCCAACCTTTTTTGTCTGAGACCCCCTTTTTCCCAAGAAAATATTTTAGGGCCCCCCCTTCACATCTAATGATATTGTCGCTCTTGTACGCTTGCAGCAAGGATGACAAAATGTTTTGTTTTTGAACAAACAGTATGTTTATTACTATAACCAGATATGTTTATGCACAAATAATAGCGTATAATAGGCTATTGAAAATACAAAAACATCAGTAGGCCGTTTGTAATTTACAAACGTAAGCCAAGGAGTAGCCTATTAATTGGCCCTATTTGAAATGCAACAAAAATATCAGTATTCAAACTGCTGTGTAGGAAAAAAAGAATTAATATAGGCTATTACAAAATGACTGGTGTCTGGGACCTCAATACTTGCATGTTATGTGTGAGGCTTTATCAATCAGTGTGAGGATTGCTCATTATGTCTATGAGGAGTCACTGGGCTACTCCGCAGTGGTACGACCCAAACCAGTGTAAAATAGTCCCAACATAAACACTTATTATAGGTGTACCATTAGTGACTCAGGATAAGACAAAAACACCGGTTTGGAAAATGGATTCATGAGCTCGCTCATTATATAAATTTAGTCAATTTTAAACACAAAAAAAGTTATGGACTGCTGCTTTATGGACCCCAACGAAAAGCTCGCTGAGGCCCCCTTGTGGGCCGAGACCCCCCTTTTGGGAGCCGATGCTGTGGTGCAAATCAAAATGAAATGATCTCCACAAGAAATTTGAACTGAGCCTGTACATTAAGCAGTTTTAGGTATTTGGAACAAACGATAGTGTTCGGGGAATATCAATACTTTAATTCAAAAATAGGTTAATTTGAGGAAAGTAACTGAGCTGTAAAAAGATTTGTTGCAATTCCCTCAGTAGAGACGCAAAGGTTTTCACGGCGCCCGTGCGGTCCTGAATGAATGATGTATGCTTCTCTCCTCTCCTCTCCTCTCCTCTCCCCTCCTCTCCTCTCTCTCTTCCCATTGGCCAAACTCGGTCTATAAAGCATTTGATTCAACTAGAGCTGTCAGCGCGCGCTGCGGACACGGCTGGAGTCATGCGTTCCCGTGTTCGTGGGATCCTGTGCTTTACATCACTAACAACTGTGAGTATGCACAACCTAATTTATTCACCATTGAGCTTTATTACGAAAACTGAAGTTGATTGTAATGCTACACATAATAGCCTACATGCAACTAATGGGATGTATTTCGTTTAAAAACTCACTGCATTGTTTTTTATGCTTGCATATATGTAGGCCTACTTTTTTTTACATAGCCTATAGCACATTTGTGTTAGACGCATCTTTTTCAAGAAAGACTTTCATAGCCAGCTAATTCAATTATTCCACGCTCTTGTAGGCCTATTGTGTTTTATCTGTAGCTATCTCTCCTATATTAACTTAAAAAGTCTAGGAATTGTTTTACTAAATATTATTTTGGGCTCCGCGAGAGTGTGGTCGCAATCAATGTGCATTTAATTTATTATTGCACGTTAAGGCACTGCTTTAAAAGGCGATTTTTCACATCTGGCTCAGACGTGAAAAAGAGTCGGGGTCAATTCAAATACCGGGACAAGCAGAATTAATCTTTTTACCTGTCAATCATTTTATATATTGTATTTTATATATAGGCTACAGGGCCGGATACTATAACCTAATATATATTGTTTGAGAATATGATCTTAATAAATAGTAGCCTAATAAATAAATTGTTATGTTTGGTGATTTAAATAGAGCTGTCATGAGGCTCGCTATGTTAAATTATAAAGCGTCTCGTTGGTAGCCTACATACTGCACAGTAGGCTATAACATTTATATTGCATATTTCTAGGCGAAACATCCCAGTTTCCTGTGCAGCACACTCTTTATTAAATATTGCACATTTTAGTTAACGTAATTAATTTAATGTTTGGTAGTAAAACACAGATGTAGCAGAAAAGGTCATGTTTGCATTTTCTTTTGTTACTGACTGTAATTCTAACCTTGAAATCAGACATAATACATAATGCGAAAAAGACTGAGAATTGAACAGAGTTGTAACCTGACCTTTGGCTGATGTTGTTCTGGTAATTAAAGGATAATACAAGACTTCTTACAAAAAGCAAAACTGTACTGGAGCAAAACAGATACTAGAATCAGCACCTCAAAAATAAGAGACAAGTATTGGATTTGATTAAGTTAGCATGGAGTGGGGAGATGTAATAAGTTCTCACAAAGTATCACTGTGTTTTTGAAGTGCTTATAATGACAAGAGCATGCTTCCTTGTTTTTCCCACCGCTGGCAACTAATGTTCTTCCTCCGTTACCACCCTCTCTGTGTTTTAGCCACTCTAAACTCCAGCACTGATGGAAAACAGAAATCGCAATACTTCTGATGTCAAGGTTGCTGTATGAGGTCGAGATGAGTGTGCAATTTGCTGTATCTAAGAAAGAGAAAAAAAACACTTTTTTGGAGTGTTAAATTCTCCTTTGTCAATGTGGATTCGAGAGCAAGTGAAAATGACTTCAGATACAGATATAGGCCTATTTGGACATGTGTCTAATTTTACCTAATAACTTTCTCTCAAAGAAGGTTGTCAGCTCATCTTTCTGTGCTGGAGATTTAAAAAAAAATGGTTTTGTGGCACTGTTCTTTTTACCCAAATATTTTTGTTAAAGTAACACATATATTTCGTTTACCACCAAAACACTATTGTATTGTGTTTTTTTAACTTGATTAACTTAACCTGTAATTATCAGTCGTTAAACTAATGTAAAGTGTTAAATTTCGCGATTCAAAAAAACCTGGATGTGACGATTTCCAACGTATTGGATGAAGATGGCGTGTGAAGAAAGGGCAAGGTGCTTTAAATATATTGCAATGAAAAATAAATATTTTGTCTGCTTGTTCAAATTGCTTCAAATGAGCTTAAGCAACACAATTGCTGTACATTTTGTCCAAACTTAATTTGATTGTGTTCAATCTGCTTAAATATGTCAAATTAAAGTTTACTTAATCCGTTTGTGTTGGATTACATGAATGATTTGTGTTGCAGTAACTTAAACTGGGCGGTGCTTGTTAGTTCCCAGCATGCTTTGCATATAGCTGAATTAAGACAGAATAAATGTTGAAATTAAGTGTCATTTTATGTGTTTTTGAGAAAAGGGGAAGACTTTATAGTATGTAATTGTGTTTAATTTATTAATTGCAATTATTAGAATCATTTCAATTAAATTGTGGAGAAGAGTGGAACATTTGGTTAGGATGTGGTCTTAACTCTTGTTGCTGAAAGAGCATATAGCATTTAATATGTTAATAAGTGCTATTATTATCTAGTTATGGTCTAGAAATTCATTTGAGAAATCATGTAAATCCTACATACATTTATTTTTCAGTGCAGTTTTAAATAAACTAAAGCATGTTCACTAAACTTAAGTTACCGGGAAGCAATTCCATTGATTTGTTTGGACATCACATGATTCTTTCTCCTTCAGTTGTGTTGTCACAACACAAGGAGCTTACATAGATTCAAAAAATGTCATTAATGTTAAAAAAAAATAATTTGCTTGTGTGGAATCACTTTAAACTAACTTTTAGTGGTGGTTTAGACGAGTAATTTTTTTGAGTGTTGTTTCAAAATGATTTTGCTTTAAAAATGTGCAAGAGTGTACAGTATGAGGATTTTGTCTCAGAATGAAGGCTTCAAAATGATCTCTGCATCAAAAATAAGTGCGGCTCAACTTTCCTCTGCGATTGTTTAGCGCTTGATGCCCATTTCCTTGGCAACTGCACCGAAACCGTCTATATGAAGTAAATGTGGATGCAAAAGTGCCATCTGCCAGCTGAACTTGGGGGGACCCTTCTGAGAAACAGGGCAGTTAATGGATCTGTGTACTATCCTGTAGAATGGAGATTAATGTTCTCCAGGGAGGACGAGCAGTATAATGGTCTCTCTGTAAGCGAGACAGGTGGTTTGATATGGCGCAGGTGTTCATTTCTAAGTGCCCATACGAATAAGCATGTTCTTCGCAGAAGTACATTAACATTTCAGCCCTTTGGAATTCATCAATGGAATCAGTGGTTCGGTTGGCGGGTCGTTTTTAGATTAGTTGTTGCATTCATAATACAAAGTTTCTTTCAAGTTATTTATATTTCTAAAAATAACTGCAGACTGAAGCAAGGGTCAGGAAGTGATTTTTATTCTGCGAGGATGCATTGATTTCGGCATTAAACGGAAGTTGCGATTGGTCTTTTCTATTGTGATGTATATCCAAGTGAAACAAGAGAAGATGTGGGGCGGGGCTTGATTTTGTCCTTGGGGAATTGATTGGATGTTGTGGTATGCTATTGCTGTGATGTCATGTGAGTGACAGGTTGCCCCGCCCTCACTCCAGTAAACTCATCATCAGAGAAGAAAGAATCCTGAATTTTCATCAAAATATGAGCTTCACTATTTTAAACTTTGGTAATGAGAAATGTTTCTTGAGCAGCAAATCATCATATTATAATAATTTCTGAAGGATCATGTGACACTGAAGACTGGAGGAATGATGCTGAAAGTTAAGCTTTGCATCACAGGAATAAATTACATTTTAAAACAGATTCAAATAGAAAAGAGCTATTTTAAATCATAATAATATTTCACAATATTACTTTTTTTCTGTATTTTTTTATCAAATAAATTCAGCTTTGGTAATCTTATTTAAAATAAGATTTTTAAATACGATTTTTAAAATAAGATTCTTTTAAAAACCAACCGTAAACTGTTGAACGGAAGTGTACATTGAAGAAGGAACCACAACAATATTAAGCTATACTATAACTTACATATTTTCGAAAGATGTAAAGATCTCTTCAAGTGCATAAATAGAGTACCCACAGTTAAACAACTCAGCATCTGAAGTACAGAAATATACAGAAAGTAAAGCCACTAATGGTATTTAATTGCTTTATTTGAAACAGATGCTTGAATAGCCGGAGAAATGAAAGCAGGGACAGAACTAAGAACATGTTGGGTAAAATACTGTATCCACATCTTGCAGCTCTGAAATCTCCTGAATCCAGTTGTGAGTGATGTCTTAGTAACGGCATGAATGCATTATGGACTCTTTTTATTCATTACTGACAAAAGCACTGGCTCTCCTCTTTCAGTTTTAATAAAACCGATTGCGGCTGTGAACATGTCAATGCGTAGGGTGAAGCTTTGTAACTGCCAATATTAAATGTAAATGACCGTGGAGCATGGTGGTAGTGGCATTTCTTTTGTGTAATGACGTGCGTTTGAGACTTTATGAATGAAGAGAGGCTGAATATTTACAAATCAACACTTACTCAGAAAGATTTTACAGACCCTGAGTCAGCACTGCTTAAATCACTGCTTACACTCTGTTATTATAACGAAAACCATGGATAGAGGTTTGATTCATTTTGTGCATAATGACTGGACACGCATAAATGAAGTAACGTGATGTGAAAGCCACACATGGTAACCCATACTCGGAATTTATCCTCTGCATTTAACCCATCCAAGTTAGTACACGCACGCACACGCACCACGCACGCACGCACGCAACCACACACACACACACACACACACACACACACACACACATATACTGTATATATAAACATGCACACGTGGCCCAAAATTAGGATTAATTTTCTTAACATAAAATACTATTTATTTAATTTTTCTTTTGATTTTCAGGTGAAATATGACCCAAACAGTTTTCATGAGATTTACCCAGATAGTAAGTAACCTAATTCTGTGGTTTCCCGATGGATAATGTAACCTTGAAGCAACAACTTGAAGTAACACTCATATAAAAACACCCAGGGGAGGTCTGTCTAACAAACTCAATTCTAGTCCAGGGCATTTTGGGATCTTCTTACTTTCTAAAAATAGAATAAAGCATATACTGGTTACAGAGCTTTATATGGATTACTGCTATCAGAGGAGAGTTTGGGCTCTTTGGCAGCTTAGTGAAACTAAAGAGGTGATGTTGGGAGGATAGTGAGTTTAGCTTGACCTGCTTTCATAAGCATTAATGATACATCACCTTTACACTTTATTTTCAAAAAATATCTGGTGATGTTAAACCCCAGAAGATTTTTACGCACATGCACGGAGTGTTTCTAAGAGACAGAGCAACAGAGCCATTCAGATGCCAGCTCAGAAAACATGTTGATGATGACTACAGGTTATTCTGAACATGTGTTGCATATTTTCATTTTGGATAATGGATACCAGAGGAAGGCGACAGCGATGTTCTTCAGGCAAAAACTGACAATAAATGAATTTTATGCATCTGATGCTGCAGGGATGACATATTTTGTAGACCAAAAACCTGCAAATGAGTTCACATTTTACACTTCCGGTTCCATCATCCTGAACTCAATGGGGTTTTTAAATAGGTTTTTGTCCTCTATAGGTTTTGATTTACATTGATTATATTTTATTTAATTTAATTTAATGGCATTACATCATGAGATTTGTGGGTTGGTAGACATTTCACAGCCTTTACAGCAATATATATGATACATATAGTATGATCAAACAAATCAAACTCATTTTACAGTTGTAGGTGCCACAGGATTTTAGCCATGCTATTGTTTAGCAGTGGCTAATACGGGTTGGCTGAGCTTCTTTGAAGACAAATATTCGTAGCTTGAAGGATTGAGTTTCATTTAATCTCGGTCTAGTTTGAATCATTTTGAAGGGCTCTCTGTAGTTTTTCATCATGAGAGATGAATTAAAAAATTCGATTTATTAGCCAGCAACGTATACTGTAGTTCTTAGGGCAGCCTTGTGATGAATGTTCCTGGTTTTTTGATCCTAAATGCTGGTACTTTGGTTCAACACGGGACAGAAAGAACTTGTGGTGGAAAGTCACAGTTCAACAGCTCCAAAGCTGTCATCTCTGAAAGACCTCTCAGGAACGCTCTTCCTCCGATTGCTTCATTTCAAATCATTTTCGTCAGTTCACAATTTCACTGCCACTCTTTTTCACTATATATATATAGGGCCTAAAATGAACACTCGCCTAGCCCCAAATGCGAGTAAAATAGGCATTGGTGAGTGTATGAAACGGTGTCACTCACTAGTTGACCAGTAACATTTGTATGAATTCTAACAATGCATGAACGAGAACAAACGTGAATGACGCTCGGGACAATTGATGGGCCAGCGCTTCATCGTCACGAAAGTTTAAACCTTAACAAGATGACGTGAAAGGGAGTTTTACTCACTCCGTGAAATCACTCCGCCCCAAGTAGTGCTTCGCCTTCTGAGAATTTAGTTCCCAGTATGTATACGGTTAAAAGATGCACGTGTGTCATATGACCTTGTTATTTGTACACACTATGACTATACAAATCACAACATATAAATAGGAAAATGTTGGCGTTATTGTGTCACTTATTGGGAGCAGCATGCTAGCTGAAGCCATTTACTTCCAGTCTTTGTGCTAAGCTAGGCTAGCGGCGGGTGCATAAGACAGAGTTACGAGGCGCACGGAGATGAAAAGGGTATGTATGGACTTATCTAACTCTGGGGGATATAGTGAATCAGCTAAAGTCCCAAAAAGTCGGCGTGTTCCTTTAACAGTAAACAGTTCACAATGCTCGCACTCGCCCTGCTCCAACGCAAGAGCCGCATGCTCCTCCCCCAAACAAAGAAACAAAGCATTAAGCGTGTGTATCCAGTTCTGGCACAGGACGAGAACATGGAGGGACACAGCGGTTACTCTGTTGTCGACTCATTTTCACTTGATTTTTCTTTGATTTAAATCTTTTCACTTGTTTGACAGATGAGGAAGAGAAAAATCTGCACACTGCCAGTTGAAATTTAACTCCTATCAAAGATCTGTAGCAGATAGAGAAGTGAGAGATGCTTGACACACACATACACAGAATGGCCTCTGAAGACAAAACACCTGATGATGCAGCTGTGGCTCATCTAATTTATAGCTATAATACCTCTGGGTCAATTCTATTGATGTGTTACACACAATATTCACAGCTGGTCATGATTAAAGACGTTCCCAATGCACTATGCAGCACAGCATAATTTAATTCAAATAAATAATATAAAATAGCGCAACTTATTCTTGAACTGACCAAAGTAAAGGGAGAAGGTTCAAATAAAAACATACATTTTAACATTAGAAGTTAAATGTTGAATCCACTATAGAATTGTTTTATAGTCTAGACTCTATACAGTATTTCATGCAATTACATCAGAAGTAACTGTAAATTAAAAAGAGTAATCCCTTATTTTACGTTTTCAAGGGACAAGTATAAATTATTATACTGGTTACAGAATACATTTTTGTTAACATTTGTTAATAAAAATAGTATACTCATTGTTAGTTTGTATTAGCTCAATATTTCTTCGTTTTAGTCTGTCTCCTCTTCTGTGCTTTATAGACACTGAAAATGACAAGTGATAATATCAGCTGGCAAAACTCTTTCATGCGTCTCTAAGACTTGGATGATTTAAAAGAAATAGATAGAGAGAGATAAACGGAGAGAGAAACTAGTACACATGAGATGGTTACTGCGAGATAGAGCTGCTATATGAGACTAAAGAGCATCACGCAGAGCCTGCCTTCTCTGTAGACTTGCTTATGGCTCGGTGTTTTTGAACATCTTTTAATGAACAAAACCCTGACCTGTATTTTTCATTCAGTGAAAGCTCCCCTTGTAGCCGAGAGACGTGACTGTTTTGGAGATTATATTTACCTCAAAAGACTGACTCGAGCACGGATAAATACTGTGAAGAATTATATTGTTGGACTTATTTGAACTCTTATCTTCTCTTTTTTAACTTTTCAAAACATTATTGGCTAAAAAATATATTAAAGGGAAGGATATGGGAGTAATTCTCAGGAAATGGTCCCATTTATTGACAAATTTTACTATTCGATTTCGATTCACTACCTTGCGATTCAATTAAATTCATTGATTAATTGGGGTATGTATCAGGTACAGTACATGGAAAATATTCTAAAGAAAAATGTCTCTCAACTAATGCTGTAAACTATATAAACCCAGTTGGTACATTTCTATAATATTAAAGGATACATTTAACTGATTTGTAGTTTACTTACATTTAAATGACATAAATGAAAGTTTTTATAATAGTTACAATAACTTTTTAAATGACAATTATGTTTCTACTCATTTTTTGAAATAAACATTTAAATCGTAGCTGTCAAAAAAACATGATGGATTTATTCAAACATTAAATATTGAAGAACAGGTTGAATATCCAATCGTGTATATTTTGCTAAATGCTCCTCTCTAGTTTTCCTTTCCAAGGATGAAACACTGATTGCATGAGACATGATACAGATAATGTTCCTAATAATACATTTTTCTTGAGCAGCAAATCATCATATTATAGTGATTTCTGAAGGATCATGTGACACTGAAGACTGGAGTAATGATGCTGGAAATTCAGCTTTGATCACAGGAATAAATGGCACTATAGAAAACATTTATTTTAATTTATAATAACATTTCACAATATTATAGTTATTTTATGTATTTTTGATCAAATATTAATATCAAATGCAGCCTTGGTGAGCAGAAGAGACTTACTGAGCCCAATTTTTTAACGGTATATACCACATGTTTACTATTGGGATATTATAAGAAAGGCCAGGGACATTGAAAATATCATAAACACCTACATTTGCTAAATAATAAAATGAATACTTGGGTATCTCCCTATGCTGGTTCTGTAATATCTGGTCCTGTTAATTTGAGCCTGAGCTGGAGAAATACTTTTTTTTTTTTTTTTTTACTTTTTGTACA
This sequence comes from Chrosomus eos, assembly GCA_036326025.1. Taxonomy (NCBI): domain Eukaryota; kingdom Metazoa; phylum Chordata; class Actinopteri; order Cypriniformes; family Leuciscidae; genus Chrosomus; species Chrosomus eos. Next base: position 9,944,531 of record CM070837.1, on the reverse strand, counting down.
ATAATAAAAATGTCTCTGAGTATTTCTAGCACATACAGTAGGGAGCGTTTTCAGAGAATAACCCATGGGACTTTGATTGCCATGCTTTCAAAAGCTGCTACAGCTCATAATAATTTCTTTACTCTTAAACAGCAGAGACGCAGTCAGACTAAAGTGTTTGACTGGAGACAACCACTCTGAAACAGCATGCTGATTACATGCACATAATTAACATTTTAAATGCTCTTGCATGCATATATACATATTTGTGTGCATACATATGTTAAAATGGTTCTTGACAACTGCTACTTCATTAACAGCCAGAGGAAACACAGAGTTGAAATGAAACGCAGTATATACAGTATATTTTTCAAATTGCAATGAATTATTCTCAGCGTCAGTTTTCAACAACCACAATATGGCATAATGACTGTCCATTGAAAAAGAAGAAATGTCACCTTTGTGCTAATGCAATCTGAAGTCATGTATTTCTGTGCTGGTATCAGTATGACATTTCTCATTCTATTTCAGCCTGCATATATGCACATGCTCTCATCATCTGTAAAGTGGGCCAGGACATCATCCACAATTGATTGTAATTTTTGTTTTAGAGTGCGAGTGTCTGAAAATGGATGTATGAGTTGTGTTATAAATGAGACCTGCATGTCTACTATGCATCACTGACTCATTAAATTTTCCCTCTCTGCAGGTGTTGTGTAGTTTGCATCCTGAGTGTGAATATATTTTTCAATTGGCAAGAGATGAACAGCGGTGTCTGCGAGAGATCACAGAACCTGGGAACCTCAGCAGCTCCTCAGGTAGAAATAAACCCAAACTCCTGATGGGATGTTGAAGGGGTTTGTCGTCCACAGGCATGCTAAACACTGAGATTACATTGAGATCAAGCTGAGACCTTAGGCATCCTGCATCTCAGATTTTTCTCTTCAGAAAAAGATCATGTATGTCTCTCATCTACACTCTGAATTACTGAGACACCAAAGTCTGCATTAAAAAATCCTTGACATACTCAAATATGTCTCAGATGTATTCGAAACTAAATTGGTAAGGTAGGGTTGGTAAGATTATCCCCTGGTTTCACAGTCTTTGACTAAAATACTGTTTTAACTTAAAGTAACTTGCACTGATATATCTTAAAATATGTCGGAGTCAATGTTTTGTCTCAAGATGTTTGCTAAGACACGGTTATAAAAGCTACTTAAATGTCCTAATTGAACTAAGGTCTAATCCTGGCTTAATCTAAACCCTGTCTGTGAAACCGGGCCTTATGATTTTGAAAGAAGTCTCTTCTGCTCACCAACGCTGCATTTTTTAAAATCAATAATTAGGTTTGGGAATCGAAAATCAATTCCAAATCTGGAATCGGATACTTAAGGTCAGGAATCGAATATGTGTAATAAAATTAAGATTTTGATTCCGCTTATTGATTCCTGTGAATATAAATAAAATATCCTTGTAAACACAGTCAGTTATGTCTTCAGTGAATGTAAACAGTTGAGAAAGAAAACGCATGTGTAACAACATTATGCATGTGACCTGGGCTGAGTTTCCCGAAACCTTCTTAACGCTACGTCGTTCTTAAGTTACACCTTATGCTGTACCTTATCGTTAATACGTGTTTCCCGAAACGCTCTTAGTTAAGTATACCTTCTGTAAGTCATACGTTCGGAAGGTTGGTCTGGACCACTCTTAGCTTTACCTTATCACTGTTAAAGGTCTATAATAATATAATTCTGAAGTTTTAATACACACAGACAGTGTTCAATTAGGCTAATTCAAGTGTTTTCATGCAAAGAATAAAATTGTCACTACACTGATTGTTGTTAGAATTTTAATTATATTATTATATATAATAAAAATTTTATACATTTATTTTAATTAAAGAGCGCTTTTAAAGGCCAGTGAAAGCATAGGCTACTGTCAGTTAAGTCCTATTCGGACGCTAATATTGTTTATCATGGGCTCGTACAGTATTTAAAACATTTACAGGGGTAAGTCGGTTATTTTAGTGCCGTCCGAATCCATAATATCAGTGTTTTTTCTCACCCAACCCGCGTAAAAATCTCTGTCCAAATTAGTACCTACTGATTTTTGACAAACAGGTCGTGTGGTAATTTAATTGCCGTCTGAATCCACATCTATGAGTTTACAAGAAGAGATTCAAAATTCACTGTTTAAATCCTTTTTGATCACTGCCGAGCACCGTAGCTACGTGACGTACACTTTTATTACTGAAATGCTTGAAAGAATTTACAAGAACAATATTTCATCGCAGCTCACCTCAGCGAACAAAAATGGGAAAGAGAAGAAAGCACATAAACATGTTTAATGGTTATTATGGCAGAAATATATGATACAATTTTAAAATATGTAGGCGAGGCTATTATAGGCTGTTATAGTTCGGATTATTTTTTTATAATATCCCATGAGTGCTAGTAAATGCAATTTCAACTATTTTTGAAGTGCTTTTTTATAAAGAACAGCGCTTTCTCACATAAACAGCCCCTGCACGAGAGAATAATTGATTCTCGAGTCATCGATATCAACAGATTCAGCACCATCGCCACGGACAGCACCCGGTAACGTCGCACGTAAGAAGCTTTCTAAGGTATAGTTCGGGGAACACGCCTAGAAATGGTATACCTTCAGTTAAGTTATACCTTAAGAGTCTTCGTAGCGCGCTAAGAGACAACGTTATCGGGAAACTCAGCCCTGTGCATTAAGTCTTAAAGTGACAGCAGCCTAATAAATCTGCTGCCGTCTGTGTCATTACTGTTATTAAAAGAAAATCACTCACTGATCTTGACTGAATAACTTTTGTTACTTTAAAAAAGATGAATCTATATTTTATTTATAAAAAGAAAACTATGCAGTGTTATTTTACACTTGATTTCAATTTTCAGACCCAAGAGATACAATTTCTACATATGCTGATACATTCTAATATGCTGATTTAATACTCAAAAAAAATTCTGACAAATTCATATTTCATATTTTTGTGGAAAATGTGATATATATATATTTTTTTCTGGATTCTTTGATGAATAGAAAGTTCAAAAGAAAAGCATTTATTTAAAATATAAATCTTTTGTAACATTTTTAACTTTTGCTCAATTTAATGCATCATTGCTGAATAATACTATTTATTAATAAAAAAAAATCCTGACCATAATCCTTTGAATGGTAGTGTATACTATTCACATTATATATCAATAATGTCTCCTGTCAAGCATTTTAACTTTTAAAATGACTTTTAATGACTAATGACTTTATACTCCATTTACAAACACAGGTCACAAACCCATTAGATGACATTTTAAATGAATCACATCTGCACAGCATTTTACACTGCCATAAGCGGTCAGTGGTGACATTCAGAGACAGAGGTTAATACCAGATCACACTCATTGTAATGCAGCGCCTTGCGTTTGCATTTCCCAGCATGTTTGCAGTGGCTTTTCTGGAAATTCACAGATGTTCTTGTGCCGATCCAACACAGAAAACTGCACTGTAATAGAGTAATTCTAGCTGTGATGTGCCAATGGAAAGCCTTTCAGAAACATTGTTTTCTTGATGTTTGGTGCTTGAGTGCACGAGTAGTTATAAGGTCATGCTATTTATATATCTGTGTGTGAAGGTTGCCCACCAGTATGGGACTCTGTAGTGTGCTGGCCCAGAGCTGCAGTGGGGGAGACCGTCCACACTCCCTGTCCGGCTGTGTTCTCTCTCTTCAAGAACAACACAGGTATGACTCACAAACACGTCCACTTCAGGGTTGTGCACAATTCAAAAATGAATTGAGAATGCAATTCAGTACCTGCATGAGGTAAAGATGGAAAACAAGATGCATAAATTGTGAAGCATTACATTTAAATGTACAGTAAATTGATAGAAGTATATAGTTAAATAGGAATGAAATACAAATAAATTGATGTAGTATTACTGGATAAATTAAAATGTTAATGCCTACTTGTCCTTTGAAAGTGTAGCAAAAGAGATTTGATTGGCAGAAAGCAGCGTCTTGTCAACACACAAACCAAACTCTTCCATTAAACCTACAACTATAGGTCAACTACCCTCTATTCGAGGGTCAAGGTAGACTTTGTTCACGGACAATGAAGACCATGAAAGTTTGTTTAACTGGGACACTGAGAGCGAGACACACTTTGATCTTTGAAACTTTGCAGACCTTTTACTTTCACAAATAGCTGTATTACACACTACATGAAAATAAATATTTGAAAAAGTATAATAGGGACACTTAATTAACCAACATTTGAGATTTTCAGTATTTTCAGTATGAATTATCAATGCATGCTATTTTACAGCACAAAATTCATACATTGGCTTATATTAATAAACAGCATTTGAGATGCAAGCTAGAGTTCAAATTTTTATTAATTTGTGTCTTTAACTATATTTAATAAATAACTTTTACATTTTTATTAGTTAACAAGAATGTTATGGCCAATTTGCTTTCAAAATTAAAACCTTTTTTAGAGGGCTTTGTTGATTTTTTAACCACCAAATACAATACACATATTAGAATAAGTTATTATGCAAATTGATGAATTAGGGCCAGGCATCAATGTAGTACCACAAAATGTGTGTATTAGAATGCCAAAGAGACTTAGGGGTTTGCTCTTTTGACTTGAGAAACAGAAAATGTTTCTGTCTAATGAATTAAAAGAGCTCTGAGTTTGCTCTTAACCCAACCATTTCCATATTAACAGCTTCTGCAAGCAAACCATGAAGCAAATGCGTTTGTTTCACTCTGTGGGCTTTAACAATAGACACATCTACCTTGGGAATATAAGCTGAAAACTCAAACTGTAAAATGCACAGCCCCAATTTCAAGGCTTCATAAGCTTGAGCAAAAAAAGGCAGGTTTTCATATTTGCCACTGAAATAACGTCTCAAATCTCCACATATCCGCCAGTATAACAAACTAAACCCAGACTAAACCGGCCAACCAACACTACAATCGAATCTGAAAGGCCACACATAAAATTGTGCTGCTGCAGTTTCACCTTATGATGAGGAAAGTGTCACTCCATCGCTGACTTGTGTAGAAAAGGATTCAGACCTCATTTCACATTCAGCTTTAGCACAAACTAATTACATGCATTGCATCTTGTCTCCAGGAAAACTCAAACTCAATGGAATCCTCATGAAATTACATCAGGTTGCCAGTGAATGTATTAAGCACATTTAAATGTTTTTTTAAAGCTTGAAGAGATTGCCTTGCCTGATTGTCATTGACCTTTGACCTTGATTGGTTACTCTAGGTATAGTGAGTCGTAACTGCAGCGCTGGAGGCTGGTCACGGCCTTCCCTCCATATCATGAGGCCTGTAGTGTTGAAGACGACATCCCAGAGGTCACTGACATGTTCTGCAATTCATACTCACTTGTATTTGATAAACATTTTCCATTTATTCATACACTCTTCTAGAAGAGATCTCAATAAAGTCTCAGATTTGTCTCAGTATGAACTCCAACATTCTTCATCAAATTCCTCGAAGACCAAAAGATCTGAGCTGCTGTTAACATGAACTTTTAATATACTCTTAATGTAGGTCAAAAGTATACAGTGTATACGCTATACACACTCACTGGCCACTTTATTACACCAGTTCAACTGCTTGTTAACACACATACCTAATCAGCCAATCACATGGCAGCAACTCAGTGCATTCAGTCATGTAGACATGATCAAGACGATCTGCTGAAGTTCAAGCTGAGCATCAGAACGAGGAAGAAAGTTGATTTTAGTGACTTTGAATATGGCATGGTTGTTGATGCCAGACCGGCTGTTCTGAGTATTTCAGAAACTGCTGATCTACTGGGATTTTCACGCACAACCATCTCTAGGATTTACAGAGAATTATCAGATAGAAAGAGAAAATATCCAGTGAGCAGCAGTTCTGTTGGAGAAAATGCCTTGTTGATGCCAGAGGTTGGAGGAGAATGACCAGACTGGTTCAGCTGATAGAAAGACAACAGTAACTCAAATATCCACTCGTTACAACCGAGCTCTGCAGAAACCTTGAAGCAGAAGAGCATCTCTGAACACACAACCACATCAAACCTTGAAGCAGAAGAGCATCTCTGAACACTCAACACATCAAACCTTGAAGTAGAAGAGCATCTCTGAACACTCAACACATCAAACCTTGAAGCAGAAGAGCATCTCTGAACACTCAACACATCAAACCTTGAAGCAGAAGAGCATCTCTGAACACACAACACATCAAACCTTGAAGCAGAAGAGCAAATCTGAACACTCAACACATCAAACCTTAAAGCAGAAGAGCATCTCTGAACACAAAACACATCAAACCTTGAAGCAGAAGAGCATCTCTGAACACACAACACATCAAACCTTGAAGCAGAAGAGCATCTCTGAACACTCAACACATCAAACCTTGAAGTAGAAGAGCATCTCTGAACACTCAACACATCAAACCTTGAAGCAGAAGAGCATCTCTTAACACACAACACATCAAACCTTGAAGCAGAAGAGCATCTCTGAACACAAAACACATCAAACCTTGAAGCAGAAGAGCATCTCTTAACACACAACACATCAAACCTTGAAGCAGAAGATCATCTCTGAACACTCAACATGTCAAACCTTGAAGCAGAAGAGCAAATCTGAACACTCAACACATCAAACCTTGAAGCAGAAGAACATCTCTGAACACACAACACATCAAACCTTAAAGCAGAAGAACATCTCTGAACACACAACATATCAAACCTTGAAGCAGAAGAGCATCTCTGAACACACAACACATCAAACCTTGAAGCAGAAGTGCAAATCTGAACACTCAACACATCAAACCTTGAAGCAGAAGAACATCTCTGAACACACAACACATCAAACCTTAAAGCAGAAGAACATCTCTGAACACACAACATATCAAACCTTGAAGCAGAAGAGCATCTCTGAACACACAACACATCAAACCTTGAAGCAGAAGATCATCTCTGAACACTCAACACATCAAACCTTGAAGCAGAAGAGCATCTCTGAACACTCAACATGTCAAACCTTGAAGCAGAAGAGCATCTCTGAACACACAACACATCAAACCTTGAAGCAGAAGTGCATCTCTGAACACACAACACATCAAACCTTGAAGCAGAAGAGCATCTCTGAACACACAACACATCAAACCTTGAAGCAGAAGAGCATCTCTGAACACACAACACATCAAACCTTGAAGCAGAAGTGCATCTCTGAACACACAACACATCAAACCTTGAAGCAGAAGAGCATCTCTGAACACACAACACATCAAACCTTGAAGCAGAAGAGCATCTCTGAACACTCAACACATCAAACCTTGAAGTAGAAGAGCATCTCTGAACACAAAACACATCAAACCTTGAAGCAGAAGAGCATCTCTGAACACTCAACACATCAAACCTTGAAGCAGAAGAGCATCTCTGAACACTCAACACATCAAACCTTGAAGTAGAAGAGCATCTCTGAACACAAAACACATCAAACCTTGAAGCAGAAGAGCATCTCTGAACACTCAACATGTCAAACCTTGAAGCAGAAGAGCATCTCTGAACACACAACACATCAAACCTTGAAGCAGAAGAGCATCTCTGAACACACAACACATCAAACCTTGAAGCAGAAGATCATCTCTGAACACACAACACATCAAACCTTGAAGCAGAAGATCATCTCTGAACACACAACACATCAAACCTTGAAGCAGAAGATCATCTCTGAACACACAACACATCAAACCTTGAAGCAGAAGATCATCTCTGAACACACAACACATCAAACCTTGAAGCAGAAGAGCATCTCTGAACACACAACACATCAAACCTTGAAGCAGAAGAGCATCTCTAAACACACAACACATCAAACCTTGAAGCAGAAGAGCATCTCTGAACACACAACACATCAAACCTTGAAGCAGAAGAGCATCTCTGAACACACAACACATCAAACCTTGAAGCAGAAGAGCATCTCTGAACACACAACACATCAAACCTTGAAGCAGAAGATCATCTCTGAACACACAACACATCAAACCTTGAAGCAGAAGATCATCTCTGAACACACAACACATCAAACCTTGAAGCAGAAGATCATCTCTGAACACACAACACATCAAACCTTGAAGCAGAAGATCATCTCTAAACACACAACATATCAAACCTTGAAGCAGAAGATCATCTCTGAACTCTCAACACATCAAACCTTGAAGCAGAAGAGCATCTCTGAACACACAACACATCAAACCTTGAAGCAGAAGATCATCTCTGAACACACAACACACATCAAACCTTGAAGCAGAAGATCATCTCTGAACACACAACACATCAAACCTTGAAGCAGAAGATCATCTCTGAACACACAACACATCAAACCTTGAAGCAGAAGATCATCTCTGAACACGCAACACATCAAACCTTGAAGCAGAAGATCATCTCTGAACACACAACACATCAAACCTTGAAGCAGAAGAGCATCTCTGAACACACAACACATCAAACCTTGAAGCAGAAGAGCATCTCTAAACACACAACACATCAAACCTTGAAGCAGAAGAGCATCTCTGAACACACAACACATCAAACCTTGAAGCAGAAGAGCATCTCTGAACACACAACACATCAAACCTTGAAGCAGAAGAGCATCTCTTAACACACAACATGTCAAACCTTGAAGCAGAAGATCATCTCTGAACACTCAACACATCAAACCTTGAAGCAGAAGAGCATCTCTGAACTCTCAACACATCAAACCTTGAAGCAGAAGATCATCTCTGAACACACAACACATTAAACCTTGAAGCAGAAGAGCATCTCTGAACACACGACACATCAAACCTTGAAGCAGAAGAGGATCTCTGAACACACGACACATCAAACCTTGAAGCAGAAGAGCATCTCTGAACACACAACACATCAAACCTTGAAGCAGAAGAGCATCTCTGAACTCTCAACACATCAAACCTTGAAGCAGAAGATCATCTCTGAACACACAAATACATTAAACCTTGAAGCAGAAGAGCATCTCTGAACACACGACACATCAAACCTTGAAGCAGAAGATCATCTCTGAACACTCAACACATCAAACCTTGAAGCAGAAGAGCATCTCTGAACACTCAACACATCAAACCTTAAAGCAGAAGAGCATCTCTGAACACACAACACATCAAACCTTGAAGCAGAAGATCATCTCTGAACACACAACACATTAAACCTTGAAGCAGAAGAGCATCTCTGAACACACGACACATCAAACCTTGAAGCAGAAGAGCATCTCTGAACACACGACACATCAAACCTTGAAGCAGAAGAGCATCTCTGAACACACGACACATCAAACCTTGAAGCAGAAGATCATCTCTGAACACTCAACACGTCAAACCTTGAAGCAGAAGAGCATCTCTAAACACTCAACATGTCAAACCTTGAAGCAGAAGAGCATCTCTGAACACACAACACATCAAACCTTGAAGCAGAAGAGCATCTCTGAACACACAACACATTAAACCTTGAAGCAGAAGAGCATCTCTGAACACACGACACATCAAACCTTGAAGCAGAAGATCATCTCTGAACACTCAACACATCAAACCTTGAAGCAGAAGAGCATCTCTGAACACTCAACATGTCAAACCTTGAAGCAGAAGAGCATCTCTGAACACACAACACATCAAACCTTGAAGCAGAAGAGCATCTCTGAACACACAACACATCAAACCTTGAAGCAGAGAGCATCTCTGAACACACAACACATCAAACCTTGAAGCAGAAGAGCATCTCTGAACACTCAACACATCAAACCTTGAAGCAGAAGATCATCTCTAAACACACAACACATCAAACCTTGAAGCAGAAGAGCATCTCTGAACACACAACACATCAAACCTTGAAGCAGAAGATCATCTCTGAACACACAACACATCAAACCTTGAAGCAGAAGATCATCTCTGAACACACAACACATCAAACCTTGAAGCAGAAGATCATCTCTAAACACACAACATATCAAACCTTGAAGCAGAAGATCATCTCTGAACACACAACACATCAAACCTTGAAGTAGAAGAGCATCTCTGAACACTCAACACATCAAACCTTGAAGCAGAAGAGCATCTCTGAACACACAACACATCAAACCTTGAAGCAGAAGATCATCTCTGAACACACAACACATTAAACCTTGAAGCAGAAGAGCATCTCTGAACACGCAACACATCAAACCTTGAAGCAGAAGATCATCTCTAAACACACAACACATCAAACCTTGAAGCAGAAGAGCATCTCTGAACACGCAACACATCAAACCTTGAAGCAGAAGATCATCTCTAAACACACAACACATCAAACCTTGAAGCAGAAGATCATCTCTGAACACTCAACACATCAAACCTTGAAGCAGAAGAGCATCTCTGAACACGCAACACATCAAACCTTGAAGCAGAAGAGCATCTCTAAACACACAACACATCAAACCTTGAAGCAGAAGAGCATCTCTGAACACACAACACATCAAACCTTGAAGCAGAAGAGCATCTCTGAACACTCAACACATCAAACCTTGAAGCAGAAGAGCATCTCTGAACACTCAACACATTAAACCTTGAAGTAGAAGAGCATCTCTGAACTCTCAACACATCAAACCTTGAAGCAGAAGATCATCTCTGAACACACAACACATCAAACCTTGAAGCAGAAGATCATCTCTGAACACACAACACATCAAACCTTGAAGCAGAAGAGCATCTCTGAACACACAACACATCAAACCTTGAAGCAGAAGAGCTCTAGTAGCAGAAGAAACACACCGCTGACACTCCTGTCAGATGAGAGATTGAGGCTATAATTCACACGGCTCAACAAAACTGGACAATAGAAGATTGAAAGAACGTTGTCTGGTCTGATGAGTCTCAGTTTCTACTTCAGCATTCAGATCGGGTCAGAATTTGGCGTAAACAACATGAAAGCATGGATCCATCCTGCCTTCTATCAGCGGTTCAGGCTGCTGGACGTGTAATGATGGTGGGATATTTGCTTGCACACTTTGGGTCTCTTAGTACCAACTGAGCATCGATTAAACTCCACAGCCATCCTGAGTATTGAAGCTGATCATGTCCATCCCTTTATGATCACAGTGTTTCATCTTCTGATGGATGCTTCCAGCAGGATAACACACCATGTCATAAAGCTCAAATCATGACAGTGAGTTCACTAAACTCAAACCTTCACAGTCTCCAGATCTCAATCCAATAGAGCAGCTTTGGGATGTGGAGGAACGGGAGATTCCCATCATAGATGTGCAGCTGATAAATCTGCAACATCTGACGCTATCATGACAATATGGACCAAAGTCTCTGAGGAATGTTTCCAGCACCTTGATGAATCTGCGCCACAGAGAATTTAAGCAGTTCTGAAGGCAAAATGGGGTGCAACCCAATACTAGCAAGGTGTACCTAATAAAGTGGCCGGTGAGTGTGAAGTTGAACACACTCATATATACACAATATATATTACATTTTAGTACACTTATTTTAATTTTAGGCTTTCATGTGTCTGTCTTAACTGATAATTCAGATTCATTCATTCATTCATTCATTTTAAGCAGACTCTGTAAATTGAAAATGTAATTTAGTTGAAAATACATGTAGATGTATTTGATTCATGCTCATTTGTCCCTTAGGAGTTGTATTTTGCCATAGTGAAACTGATCTACACTGTTGGTTATGGAGCGTCGCTGCTTTCTCTCTCTGTTGCTGTGATAATACTGCTGTTCTTCAGGTATGTGCCTGGTGGACTAAAAAAAACTCAATCCCACCACTGACTACTGTAAAACAAATTGCTAGTCTCTTTTGTGAGTAACTTTTAGTATATATCTAGCTACTTTTTCCACATAAACTTGACTCTGGCTTTACAACTTTAAATCAGCCTTTAGCTTGGAAACTAATCTCTAAGTAGTTATAGCAACATTATAAGAAGGTTGTATTCTTTACAATGATATATTTAAAATAATGTTGTTTGTGTTATAGGCGATTACACTGTGCTCGAAACTACATCCACATGCAGCTGTTTTTCACCTTCATCCTAAAATCTGTGGCTGTTTTTATCAAAGATGCTACGCTGTTCTCCAGTGACGACACGGATCACTGCACACTCTCTACGGTGAGTCTGTCACACATCAATGCTGTTTCCTGTGGAAACTACAAACCTGACCCACTTCACACACACCTGTTACGGTAATGAACAGAGGAGACAAGTGCAAGTAAAACTGGTCTTTATTTAACAATAAGATGAGCCAGCCTCAGTAATGAGAAGAGAGATAACAGGAACAGTCTTAGACAGATGAAGTCGATCTCACAAACTCTCAGGAACCATAGAACCATACAGGAGCAGAGGCGTTGGCAACGCAGGCTTGCGTGGGCAACTCAGAGGTGCACGGTCAGGGTGTAGTGAATCTTCCGTGAAGACCAGACACGAAGACGATAACGAGGCAACATCCAATGGAGAACAGACTGGGACACGAGGAACTCGAACAGGCTAGACACATCCACAAAACAACGATCTGACAAACACAAGACGCAAGAGGTGAGTATAAATAACCCATGGTAATCAACCACACCTGTCGCTGATAATCCCGAAAGATAATCAGTGACCACACCCACACACACACACATTCATTCACAAATACACACACACATTCATTCACAAATACACACACACACAGCGCAAGGGAGCGTCAATGAATTCATCAACCGTGACAGTACCCCTCCCCCTAGGAGCGCCTCCTGGAGCTCCCAGAGGAACCTACCTGTTGATAGTAATCATCAATAAGGGACTGATCCAGAATGTCCCTAGCAGGAACCCAACTTCTCTCCTCCGGACCGTAACCCTCCCAGTCCACCAGGTACTGAAATCCGCGTCCCCTCCGCCTCGAGTCCAGAATTCGATTTACCGAATAAGTGGGTTCCCCATCTACGAGTCGCGGCGGTGGAGGAACCGGGGCTGGCGGATTAATGGGTGAATAAAATACGGGTTTCAATTTGGAAACATGGAACACGGGATGAATTCTTCTGTACGCAGGATGGAGTTTGAGGCGAACTGTCACCGGACTAATGATCTTGGTGACAGGAAACGGGCCAATGAATTTGGGAGCTAACTTATTAGAAACGGAGCGGAGTGGAATGTCTTTAGTAGAAAGCCACACTTTGGAACCGACGACGTACACGGGAGGTCTTGACCGGTGGCGATCGGCCTTAACCTTGGTGCCTGCCCTTACTTGGAGCAGAGTCTCACGGGCTCTGGTCCATGTACGGTGACACCTCTGGACAAAAGCGTGAGCGGAGGGGACCGCGACTTCGGATTCCAGACTAGGAAAAATAGGTGGCTGGTAACCTAAGCTACCTTCAAACGGAGATAGGCCCGTGGATGACACAGGTAACGAGTTGTGTGCGTACTCCACCATTGAGAGCTGTTGACACCAAGAGGAAGGATTCTTGGCGGCAACACATCGCAACATTCTCTCCAAATCTTGGTTGGCTCTCTCGGTCTGCCCGTTGCTCTGGGGGTGGTAACCCGAAGACAGACTGACAGTGGCTCCCAGTAATTTACAAAATTCTTTCCAAAATTTGGAGACAAATTGGGATCCCCTGTCAGAGACCACGTCCGTCGGGAGGCCATGTAACCGAAAGACGTGATCAATGACAGTCACCGCTGTCTCCTTGGCTGACGGCAATTTGGGCAAGGGAATAAAATGAGTCGCCTTCGAGAACCGTCCACCACAGTTAAAACAACCGTATTGCCTTGGGAGGGCGGGAGGGCGGTAACAAAATCTAGCGCTATATGGGACCAGGGTCTCGAAGGGACAGACAGCGGTTGAAGAAGCCCATCTGGGGGTCGATTGGAAGTCTTACCAATCGCACAGATCGAACAAGCCAAAACAAAATCTCGAATGTCACGAGCCATAGATGGCCACCAAAATCGTTGCTTGACTAGAAATCTAGTTCGGTTTACTCCTGGGTGACAGGCTACATTGGAACAATGACCCCACTGAATAACGTCTGACCGTAATCCCTCCGGCACAAACAATCGGTTCGGTGGGCAGCGAGACGGAGGCGTTACCCCTTCTAAGGCCGTCTTGACCTTCGATTCGACCTCCCATCGGAGTGTGGAGATGAATCTAGTCTCCGGTAAAATGCACTCGGGAGTAGACGGGCGTTCGGATGGATCAAAAATACGAGATAAAGAATCGGGTTTGATGTTCTTAGAACCCGGGCGGTACGAGAGAGTAAAATCAAAACGACCGAAAAAAAGAGCCCACCGAGCCTGCCTGGAGTTGAGTCTTTTGGCAGATTGAATGTATTCTAAATTCTTATGATCAGTCCAGACGACAAAAGGTACCCCCGACCCTTCTAACCAATGTCGCCATTCTTCCAATGCTAACTTGACGGCCAACAACTCTCTGTTACCAATGTCATAATTACGTTCGGTAGGCGACAAGCGATGAGAAAAAAACGCGCAAGGATGCATCTTGTCGTCTGAAGAAGAGCGTTGAGAAAGCACTGCACCTACCCCCACCTCTGACGCATCGACCTCCACCACGAACTGACGTGAGAGATCAGGGGTCGTGAGAATGGGAGCCGAAACGAAGCGGCTCTTCAGGTTGGCGAATACAGCTTCGGCTGTTTCGGACCACCTGAACGTCGTTCTGGGGGAGGTCAAGGCAGTCAGAGGCGCGGCTAGTTGGCTGTAATTACGAATGAAACGGCGGTAAAAATTGGCAAACCCCAGAAACCTCAGTAGGGCCTTACGGGAATCTGGACTTGGCCAATCCACCACAGCCTTAACCTTGTCAGGATCCATACGCACTCCCTCAGCCGAAATGACGTAACCTAAGAAAGGGACAGACTGTGCATGAAAAGCGCATTTCTCCGCCTTGACAAAAAGCCCATTCTCTAGCAACCTCTGAAGCACTCGTCTGACGTGCTGAACGTGTTCCTGGAGAGACGAAGAAAAAATCAATATGTCATCCAGGTAGACATAAATGAAACGATCGACCATGTCTCTCAGCACATCATTGACGAGTGCCTGGAAAACCGCTGGGCTATTGGAAAGTCCAAAAGGCATAACCAAGTATTCAAAGTGCCCTCTGGGGGTGTTAAAAGCGGTTTTCCATTCATCCCCCTTCCTGATGCGGACCAAATGATAAGCATTACGTAAATCCAGTTTTGTGAAGACTGACGCTCCCTGCAACCTCTCGAAGGCTGAAGACATTAACGGCAAAGGATAAGTATTCTTTACCGTGATGTTGTTCAGCCCTCGGTAATCAATACAAGGTCGCAGAGAACCGTCCTTCTTACCCACAAAAAAGAACCCCGCCCCCGCTGGAGAAGAGGAAGGTCGGATGAATTTGGATGCCAGAGAATCAGAAATATATTTCTCCATGGCCTCCCTCTCGGGAACAGATAGAGAGTAAAGCTTGCCCTTAGGCGGAGACGTACCTGGCAGTAGATCTATAGCACAGTCATAGGGACGATGCGGAGGAAGAGAAGCAGCTCTGGACTTACTGAACACTTCCTTCAGGTCGAGGTACTCAGCGGGCACGCTTGATAAATTCACCGACTCTTCCTGCAAGACAGAACAAGACAGAGACGAACCAGCAGACACTAAACAAGACGCATAACACTCAGTGCTCCAGGCAGAAACAGAGTTAGTCCCCCAATCCACCCTGGGGTTATGCAGCACCAGCCAGGGGTGACCGAGGACAATGGGAACCTGAGGGGAGTCCATGAGGAGAAATGACAGTTCTTCAGAATGATTGCCAGAAGTGATGAGTGTTAACTGAATGGTGGAGTGAGATATGGTGGGTAATTCTTGTCCATTGAGTGCGTTGACAGAAATCTTATTGGTGAGAGGTATGGTGGGAATCTGAAGTTTGTGTGCTAGGTTGTAGTCCAAAAAGTTACCTTCCGCTCCAGAGTCGATGAGAGCTTGGCAGTGATGAGTCTGAGTTGCCCACTGCAATCTCACCGGAAGGAGGGTGGAAGAGGGTTTCTGAATGGAGACCCCGCCCGACAGAATCCTCTTCTCTACTGCCGGGCTCGCTCTTTTACGGGGCAGTTATTGAGGAAGTGCCCCGAACCTCCGCAATAGAGGCATAAACCCCGGGATCTCCTTCTCTCCCTCTCCTCCCGGGAGAGCCGGGCTCGACCCACCTGCATGGGCTCCGGATCGTAAGTGGGGCTGACCGCATCACGACCACTGGTCTGGAAGGATCCATTTTCCCTGGGAACCAGAATGGAACGATTGCGTTGCTCCAGACGATGCAGGCGAGCGTCCACTTGCAGGGCCAGGTCAATTAATCCGTTGAGACTTACGGGTAGATCCAGGGAGTAAATCTCGCGTTGGATGCGGTCAGCCAGCCCATGCAGGAAGACATCCCACTGCGTCTCCTCGTTCCAGCGGCACTCTGCGGCAAGGGTGCGAAACTCAATGGAATACTCAGCGACAGATCTTTCTCCCTGAGTGATGTCCGCAAGCCGACGAGCCGCTTCCCTCCCTGCGACAGCTCGGTCGAAGACCCTCCTCATCTCTTCCGAGAGTGCCGCGAACGAGGAACAGCATGTTCGTTGGTTCTCCCACACCGCCGTCCCCCACAGAGCCGCACGCCCAGACAGCAGGGTGAGTACGAACGCCACCTTTGACTGTTCCGTACTAAATGTCTGGGGTTGTAGGGCAAAAAACATTGAGCATTTGGTCAAAAAGGCTCTGCAGTAATTTGGCTCACCCGAATAGTTCTCCGGTGTCGGTAAACGGGGCTCGTATGGACGGTTAGGTGCGGGAGGAGCGGGGGGTGGGGGCGGCGGTGGGTTAGGCGCAGTGGGCATGGCCAGTTGTTGGATTTGCTGGGTGAGCCCGGACACCTGCGTTACCAACGCTTGAACTGCGCGACTTGTGGTGGCAAGATTCTCCTCCTGCCGATCCATCCGCGCCGAGTTGTGAGAGAGATAATCCGTGAGTTCCGATGTACTTGCTGCCTCCATGATGGTCAGATCGTTCTGTTACGGTAATGAACAGAGGAGACAAGTGCAAGTAAAACTGGTCTTTATTTAACAATAAGATGAGCCAGCCTCAGTAATGAGAAGAGAGATAACAGGAACAGTCTTAGACAGATGAAGTCGATCTCACAAACTCTCAGGAACCATAGAACCATACAGGAGCAGAGGCGTTGGCAACGCAGGCTTGCGTGGGCAACTCAGAGGTGCACGGTCAGGGTGTAGTGAATCTTCCGTGAAGACCAGACACGAAGACGATAACGAGGCAACATCCAATGGAGAACAGACTGGGACACGAGGAACTCGAACAGGCTAGACACATCCACAAAACAACGATCTGACAAACACAAGACGCAAGAGGTGAGTATAAATAACCCATGGTAATCAACCACACCTGTCGCTGATAATCCCGAAAGATAATCAGTGACCACACCCACACACACACACACATTCATTCACAAATACACACACACATTCATTCACAAATACACACACACACAGCGCAAGGGAGCGTCAATGAATTCATCAACCGTGACAACACCACTTTTTTCCTCA
Source organism: Chrosomus eos (assembly GCA_036326025.1). Lineage (NCBI taxonomy): Eukaryota > Metazoa > Chordata > Actinopteri > Cypriniformes > Leuciscidae > Chrosomus > Chrosomus eos. The sequence continues at coordinate 9,926,905 of CM070837.1, read as the reverse complement.
ATGGATATGTCACAATATACAATGCCTTACTGATAATATTTCTTAGTGTATTTCTTAACATTTCTAATATATATATTCAGGAATTAACACATTAACACTCGCCAAATGTGGTGTATTTCAGCAGTGGCGTGTAACACAGTCACTCATACTAGCCACTTTGGCGGGGTGAATTTTATGTATAATACTGTATATACATTTTTTTCATTTTAGTCTTTTAAAAAGGCATCTGAAATAATAAACTAAGTGCAATGTAGTGTTGTCAAAAATATAGATTTTTCGATACATATCGATACATATATATTGAGTTACACACAAACCTTCCTCTCCTCACTCACTCATTTAATTTGCTCTGAATTCATATTGTGGTGTTACAGGGCTTGAATTTCAGCATGTGATTGTGTATAATTTGACTAATTCCCACAGATTTTGTGCTCACACTCAAAGTGCGGCACATAAAGCCTCCTCTCAGTACTAAATCAAGTAATTTTTTGCTGCTTATTACACTTAAACAGTCAAATGCACACAAAATAATGAAAAATGCAGGTCTGATTGAGTATTCACGCAAACATAGTCAGTTATGTTTTAAGTGAACGTAAACAGTTGATAAAGAAAACGCATGTGTAACAGTATAATGGATCAGTGTCAGGTCTTAAAGTGACAGGAGCCTAATATACCTGCTGCCAAATTATGAGATAATATTACAAATATATGGCAGTTTTTCAATGTCAAAATTGTGGCTAGTAACTTTGGACCACATGATCCTTCAGAAATCATTCTAATATGAGGATTTGCTGCAAAATAAACATTTCTGATAATTATCAATGTTGAAAACAGTTGTGCTGCTTTATATTTTGGTGGAAACTGTGATACTTTTTTTAAGGATTCTTTATTTGAAATAGAAATTTTTGTAACATTATTAATGTCTTTACTCTCCCTTTAGGTCAATGTAATGCATCCTTATTGAATAAACACATTCCATTGTCCAAAAATATCTTACTGACCCCTTCTTACTTAAGCACCTTTTATGCTAAAAAGAACGATGAAATAATTTCTTTTATAAGTTTTAAAAGTTTTATAAGAGTTTAGACTCTGTTTTGTACTTTATTCATGGAAAATTCCTTGATTTCTTCCAGAGTCCTCCATAGCTGCAGTAGAAATATTCATCTTCCTCTATTTCCTGCTGAGTTCATACAGTACTTTCTCCCTCTGCTTATCTCCTTCCTCTCCAGTTTTTTGCCGTCATACCCTTTTTATCATTCTCAGAGTGTCTCTCCCTCGTTGTCCTCTCTCTCTCTCTCTCTCTCTCTCTCTCTCTCTCTCTCTCTCTCTCTCTCTCTCTCTCTCTCTGCAGGCGGCGTGTAAGGCATCTGTGGTGTTTTGTCATTTTTGCGTCATGACTAACTTCTTCTGGCTGCTGGTTGAAGCTGTGTATCTGAACTCACTGCTGGTCTCTGCTTTCCCGCGCAGCCGCCGCTGTCTGTGGAGTTTCGCTCTGCTGGGCTGGGGTGAGACTCTCATATCTCTGTCCCTGTCCTCTCACACACTCCTTCTTCTTGCCATCACAGATGACCTTTATCTGTAACACTTTACTTGAAGGGGTGTGCATAAGACTAACATGACACCTTCATAATCATGACATGACACATGTCATGAATATGAAGGAGGTTTTATGCATGTTTATAACAACTGTCATTAAAGGATTAGTTCACTTTTAAAAAAACTTTTGCTGATAATTTACTCACCCCCATGTTATCCAAGATGTCCACGTCTTTCTTTCTTCAGTCGAACAGAAATTAAGGTTTTTGATGAAAACATTCCAGGATTTTTCTCCATATGATGGACTTCATTGGGAACCAAACGGTTCAAGGTCCAAATGACAGTTTCAGTGCAGCTTCAAAGGGCTTTAAACGATACCAGACGATGAATAAGGGTCTTATCTAGCGAAACCATCGGTCATTTCAAAAATAAATAAAAAAGTTTAAGTTTTATGAGCACAAATGCTCGCCTTGCTCTGTTCTGTGATGCGCGTTCATGACGTTCGTTCGTGACCTTTTCAATGTAATTGCGCATTACGTGACGTCACATGAACGCGCATCACAGAACAGAGCAAGGCGTTGAAAAGCCCTTTGAAGCTGCACTGAAACTGTCATTTGGAACTTGAACCGTTTGGTTGGTTTTGACATTGGCTGTCATGAGGCCATTATAACTTTTTAATGACAAATTCAATTTGTACCACTGTAGTTGAGGTCAAGAAAAATATTAATGACACCGTTATATGGCTTCATGACAGCCAATGTCAAAACGAACCACATGACAGTTTAACATGACAGTTTAACTTAATTTAATGTTAAGTTGTCATGACAAAGACACTACAGGTTATGATGTATTGGTTTATGCCAAAATGTCATAACAAAGACATCTCAAACAATGTCATATTTGCATTCAAAATTTCATTATTGAGCGAAAGACACTTAATGACACTTGTCATAAACATGCATAAACACTCCTTCATATTAATGACAAGTGTCATGTCATGGTTATGAAGGTGTCGTGTCAGTCTTATGCACACCCCTTCAATTAAAGTTTTTACCCTTTTATCTTATAGTGTTGACTATGTGAGTTATTAAAGGAATAGAAGGGGAAACGGAGAAATTAGGTTAGGTTAGATATTTTTTAACACTTTAATATGAAGTAATTCATAGTTAACCCAAAAATGAAAATTCTGTCATCATTTACACAGCTTCATGTCATTCCAAACCTTAAGACTTTCATTCATTTTCAGAACACAAATGAGGATATTTCCAATGAAATTCCAATATAAATCCTTTCCAATGAATTCTGTCGCTCCATTGAAAGTCCATTCACCCAAAGCTCTTGATGCTTCAAAGCGCTTATGAAGAATGTCTGTCTTTCATCGGTGGAAAAGAGTTCAAAAGAATATATTTTGAAAAATGTTCAAAACCCCCCTGTATACAATGAAAGTCAATGAGGTCCAATTTCGTTTTTGCCTCAGAATATCTTGTTCCTCAGAGTAATGAATACAGGTCATACAGGTTTGGAACGACATTAGTAAATGTTGATAAAAGGGAACCAAATGCATTTTTCAAAATTGGACAACTTTTAAGATAACACACCATCTTAAAACACAACATTCACTATCCTTAAGACCGATTAGTTGACTAGTCAGCCATTTCTGTGCCACTAACACCACCAAATGGAATTGCAAAAATAAAGACAAACACTTTTCCTGAGCACATCCCATCTGCCATTGGTCAAACAAACAGATAGACCCATCCCAAAGTGTTACTTTGTCAAGATGTTCAAATAATACCTCAGTGTTTATACTTTTTGGTAGAATTGACGTACTGATATGACAAAGTTTTTTTTGACACCCCCCCCCCCCCCCCCCCCCCCCAAATAAAAACATTTACACATTTAACACCTTTCACAATAATGCATAGGAACGTACATTACCATTACCACTACCATTAAAAAGTTTGGCATCAGAGAGATTTTTTTTTGTTATTATACTGTTATTGAGTACATTTATAAAAGACATTTATGAAAAGATTAATATTTCACATAAATGCTGCTTTATTGACCTTTCTATTCATTAAAGAATAAATAAATAAAAATAAATTTTACAATATTGCAGCCTTGGTGAGCATAAGACACTTATTTCAAAAACATTAAAAAAATCTTACCAACCCCAAACTTTTCATTGGTAGTGTACTGTATGTAGAGATTAATTCATGTGCTTTGTGATCACTTTGTCTGGCTTTTTTTCTTCTTTCAGTAATGACCAATTGACTGTACATTATGATCCTTATTTCTTGGCTACTTTGATCTATCATCATTTATAGTTCTGAAGTCTATTATTTTTCTCATGTTAGCAGCTATTATATTCTCAGCGACTCCAATCAGTGAAGTACAGCATGATCCTTCTGTTGTTCTATTTCTCAATTTCCATTTATATTCTGCCCGTCTCGCTCTCTTCTGGTGTGTGGGACCCTGGAAGGGCTGAGAAGTGTCAGAACAACTCTCGTGATTGGCACCTCGGTTGTCTTTGATTTCAGCAGACAATTCAATGAACAAACAGTTCTAATGACATTGTAGAAGCAGTAGAGATGCATAGAGTGAATATAACATGTACAAATCCATGTCTTATACACGTTCCTGGTCTTATTGCGAATGATGATGCGTCAGAGCATGTTATTCTAAAGAATCAGTTATATTCTGGTATGTATATATTTTTACAATCAATTCCTGAAGTATTAAATCAAGTCCCGTCTAACTTTTTTTTTTTCATTGAATATCCTGTATTGCATCATATTAGGAAAGTTAAATGGATTCCAAACGTCTTGATGATACTTAGGAGATCTGCTAATTTTCTGTTTGAGAAACATGGAGTTGAAAATGGCCTTTTTCTTGTGCAAATATGTTTAATACTTCATGAATGCTGTCTAATTTCCATAAACATTTTCATAATTGCTTAAATTATTAATTTTGGGATTACGCCAATTTTTGGTAATTTAACTAAAGGGCACTTAATATTTCATGCATTATAGCTGTGAATCTTCCTTTTAAAGGCACAATATGAAACAATTTTGCTTTCAAATATCCAAAAACCATTAGCACAGTGTTATATATTGAGTATATTATAATCTCAAATGTTTCCAACAATGTTTAAACCCAGAGAAATTCTCAATTTTAACAGTGTCGCTCCTTATTTCATTGAAAGTAATAGGTTCTAGATATATAATCCATGCTTTTTTACAGCGTTGCATTGAACACTCTCTGTAAGATTCCCTTTTTACCAACACCATAATCACCATTGTTGTCTCTCTTTCGTCTTTTCTCGCAGGTGTTCCACTGGTCTGCATCGTCCTCTGGATCTGCTCCAGGGTGTTTTTCGAGGACACAGAGTAATTGCACGTTTGTTCTCTACCTTTAAGTAGTGGTTCTCGTGAGGGATTTGAACAAGCCCCTACTGCCAAACGCACACTTCAAGACTCAATCTTGAATGTTTTCGATCTATAGCCAGCCACAAGAATGATGCACTTATTATAAAGCAATGGGTTTTTCTCATGTACTGCTTCATTGCATCTTCCCTGGTTAAGACATTGATGTTGCCTATCTAGGAACCTGTGTTTTTTTTTTCTTCAGGTGCTGGGACATAAATGAAGATTCTCCTTATTGGTGGATTATCAAGGGCCCCATTGTATTATCCATAGGGGTAAGATAATGCATGAGGACATTGATGGATGAGTGAAGGGACTAACACAGTTATTTTCATGTCTGTTTCTTGTCCAACCAGGTGAACTTCCTTCTCTTCATGAACATTATCAGGATTCTGGTGCAGAAACTGAACCCTCGCTTGATCCAGTTCAACAATTCGTCTCAGTACAGGTACATGCCGACTGTAACAGAAAACAACACACACACACACACACACACACACCACACACACACACACACACACACACACACACACACACACACACACACACACACACACACACACACACACACACACACACACACACACACACACACACACACACACACACACACACACACAGAAATCATTCTAATATGCTGATTTGCTGCTCGATAAACATTCCTGGCTATTATCAATGTTAAAAACAGTTGTACTGCTTCATAGTCAAGTCAAGTCAAGTCATCCTCATTTATATAGCGCTTTTAACAATGTAGATTGTTTCAAAGCAGCTTTACAGAGACAAACATATAATTTAAGGTAACAGAGAATGGTTTGGTTTCATAGTGGCTCTTGAATAATGTTATTTCCAGCTAAAGTTAGTTTTGATTGATTCACTTCCGTCGAAATGATCATTTGTTATTAAATTAGGGGCCGCTAAGACGACACCGTTCTCTCTAAAACAGACTTTAAACGAGAACCTGTGATAAGTGCTGATGGCGTTCACATGCGCATTAAGAATCGATTCTATAGTTATGTGCGTATGAATATATGTGTGCAGGTTTGTAATTCACTACAAACCATGCCTAAACAAACTACTTGTCTTGCCTATAAATTTTGATGCAGAATTTTATTTTATTTGATCATTTCGGCGTAGGTACGCGAAAACGGAATTTCCACAGTGCTTTATCTGTAGAGTGGAATAGGGATCCTCCATAGGGAGAGGCTAGTTGGCACTTCAGCACTGCGTTGTCATCGGGTCCAGGCGAAGGTCCTTCGTCAGATCTGGAAACGGCCTGGATCCGGCAGCCTGCAGGAAAACCTCGGGATAAACAAAGACACTAAATTAGCGTAGATGCCATTCTTCTTATGATGTAACGAGTACATCAGGATTTAAGGGAAGTGTTCCCAGTTCCGGCTGACCTAATCTATGCAGCCTAACATTTAATTATAGAAGTCGATAATGTATTATGTGAAAGCCAGGTCAAAGAGATGTGTTTTTAGTCTAGCTTTAAACTGATAGAGTATCTGCTTCCCGGACAATGTTAGGAAGATTGTTCCAAAGTTTTGGTGCTAAATAGGAAAAGGATCTACCGCCAGCAGTCGATTTTGATATTCTAGGTATTATCAACTGGCCGGAACTTTGAGATCGCAATAGACATGAAGGATTATAATGCGTTAAGAGCTCGCTCAAGTACTGGGGAGCTAAACCATTTAGTGCTTTGTAAGTAATCAACAATATATTAAAATTTATACGATGTTTAATAGGCAGCCAATGCAGTGTTGACAGAACCGGGCTAAAATGGTCATACTTCCTGGTTCTGGTAAGAACTCTAGCTGCTGCGTTTTGGACCAGCTGTAGTTTGTTTATTAAGCGTGCAGGGCAACCACCCAGTAGAGCATTACAATAATCTAGCCTTGAGCTCATGAACGCATGAACTATTTGTTCCGCATTTGTCAGTGAGAGCATATGACGTAATTTAGATATATTTTTAAGATGGAAAAATGTGGTTTTACAGATACTAGACACGTGACTTTCAAATGAAAGATTGGTATCAAAGAGCACACCCAGGTTCCTAACTGACGACGAAGAGTTAACAGAGCAGCCATCAAGTGTTAGACAGTATTCTAGGTTATTAGGTGATGAAGTTTTTTGTCCAATAATTATCTCTTTTTTTCAGAATTTAGTAGTAGGAAATTACTACTTATCCAATTTTTTATATCAGCTATGCATTCCGTTAATTTTGTGAATTGGTAAGTTTCGTTAGGTTTTAAAGAAATATACAGCTGAGTATCATCAGCATAACAGTGAAAGCTAATTCCATATTTCCTAATTATATCTCCAAATGGTAGCATGTACAGAGTTAACAGCAGCGGTCCTAGTACTGAGCCTTGTGGTACGCCATACTGAACTTGTGATCGATAAGACATCTCTTCATTTACTGATACAAACTGATAACGGTCAGATAAGTATGATTTAAACCATGATAGTGCAATTCCACTAATGCCAACATAGTTTTCTAGTTTATTTAAAAGAATGTTGTGGTCGATAGTATCAAATGCAGCACTAAGATCGAGTAACACTAATAGAGAGATACAACCACGATCGGATGATAAGAGCAAGTCATTTGTGACTTTAATGAGAGCAGTCTCAGTACTATGGTAAGGTCTAAATCCGGACTGAAAATCCTCGCAGATATTATTTCTTTCTAAAAAGGAACAGTTGTGAGGATACTGCTTTTTCTAATATCTTTGACAGAAAAGGCAGATTCGAGATCGGCCTGTAATTGACTAATTCTGTAGGATCAAGTTGCGTTTTTTTAACAAGCGGTTTAATCATAGCCAGCTTAAAAGTTTTTGGTACGTATCCTAGAAACAAAGAGGAAATTAATGATATTTAGAAGAGGATCTATGATCTCTGGAAGCATCTCTTTCAGTAGCTTAGTCGGTAAAGGTCTAACATACATGTTGTTGATTTATATGATTTAACAAGTTTGCAAAATTCTTCTTCTCCTATAGCAACATATTAATCAAGTTTTTCATCATGGAGACTACTACACTGCACTCCCTGATGCAATACTGTAGTAGACGTTTGCATAGTTATAATTTTGTCCCTGATATTATCAAACTTATACTGTACTATGCTGTAAAAAGTTGTCAGGTACCTTAAAACTGTGATTCATGGTAACATCTATATTAATTGGTTGCAAGTGATGAATATTATTTAATATGACTGAATGGCCAATGAAAATCAATGTAAGGATCAGATTATTTAGAAATGATGTAGCATAATGCACAGGATTGTGGGATATCATAGGTAGTGGAAATAGTGAAATATGAACAAAACGAGGCTGTCTTAGTTGACAGGAAGTTTAGCAAAAGTTGCTATTTTAAAACCCGTAAACACACATGAACTCCAGGGATGTGCTAATGAAATGCATGGAGTGAGACTTTGAGATCCTTGGATAAGCACTAGATGTAAAGCTGAAGCAAACCTCACATGCTGACAGGAAATAGAATCGTGTTCCCAGAACGGCGCTCGACGCATCATCCTCACTGCTAGGATCCTTTGAGGGTTTTTAAGTGTGTCTTTGTTCTTTCAGCCTCTACAGCATCTCTACTGTACTTCCCCTGTAGAGACCGGCACATCGCATGAGCACAGTCACTGCAATACAATAGCTTTTGCAGTTTTAGGTATTTTAATAGAGAACACAATGGCAGATATATTTTTGGATTATTTGTATACTATTCATATTTTTTAATTTTCAGTTGTCATTTTAGTTTAAGCTTTAGTAATTATGTTATGTGCTTTATTTATTTTATTTTAATAAAATTCTTAAATAATTTTTATTATGCATGTTTTAGTTGTAATCTTAGTACTTCCACATTTCAAAAAACATTTAGATTAAGTTTTTCATCTAATTGTATTTAATTTCAGCTTTATTTCAATTAATGAAAACAAGTTTTAATAGTTATAGTTTTACTTTTATTTCACAATAACAACACTGCCCACAAGAGACTGCTTGCCAACCTAATGCCATTACCATGTGTTTTGGACATACACAATTACCATCTTAATACCATGGCGTTATTTTGAATACCTTGTGTTGAACCCTACAAATACCATGGTATGTGTAAAAAGGCTGTATGGTGCATTCACTAATAAAACATGGCATTACCATAAAGTTCAGGTCTCTCAACTGAGGTTGTTGTGACCATCCTCCACTCCAGAGCTCCCTCCACGAGGACTCTACATCTTGAAGTGGATATTGTTCATTTCCTAAAGCGGAGAGCAGTTTTCTGCCCTGTGAATGCAGTGCTGGAGTTCCTGCAGGAGCGTTTCTCCGCAGGTCTATCCCCTTACACGACCAAGTATGGTGACACAAAATAAAACGTGGCGCTTTTCTAAGCGGGCAAAATGGATAACTACGGTATAATGTATGGCGGAATAGCACTTGGGCACACTTCGACTCGGCGCAGTAATATCATCACTCCTGAATGATCCAGGAGATATTACTGCGCCGAGTCAAAGTGCTCTCAAAGTGCTATTCCGCCATACATTATAGTTTCGCCATACACAATATTGAGTGCACGCACTGAGACGAGAGAGGTATGTATCAACTCGTCTTAGTTAAGGGAATAGCATACGTTTAATAATACTTTTAATATGAAAAAAACGGTGGAGTGTTCCTTTAAGTGGTGTATCCTTGGGGAGACACCCTCTAGTAACGTTTCCTTCGTGCCATTGTGAGGTGTCAGACCAAGATACTAGGAGTACGGCTGCTTCTAAAACATTATTGTCAGGAGTTTCCCTCCCATGTTTGTGATGTGGCAGGAGGTTGCCTCGCCGCACACATTAGTGAGGTTTTTGACCTTGACTTTGTCTCCACTGCAGGAGCACAGGTGCTTTCGTCTTGGTGTGTGCAGAGATTTCACACGGACAGGCACTTGTTACTATGGCGTCGTGGGTATAGTGCTCCCACAGCTTCTCGACGCAGCTCGAGTTACCTTGAAAGGGAACGTCTCAGGATACGACTGTAACCCTGGTCCCCTGAAGAGGGAACGAGACGCTGCGTCGCCCTGCCATACTCCCTGCACGCCTGTGATCGACTTGCTTCTGCTTTTCAGAAGCTAACGCGGTCTGTTTTCAGGTGTGCTTTATAGCTTCTTGGTCTTTAATGTCACATGACGTTCCGTCATGCCATTGGACTGATTTCATTGGTGCTTCATGATGCAATCACTCAGGGGCGTTCCCCCAGCGTCTCTACGCAGTGTCTCGTTCCCTCTTCAGGGAACCATGGTTACAGTCGTAACCTGAGACGTTTTTCACCAGGAATTCCTCTGTTAAACACAATTATTTTTAAAAACTATGCTAAAATAATGCGGGCTGACAGCTTCAACATCGATTAACAACCTCGTAGCTCACAATGTCCAAAATACTATACTTTTTGGTATAGTTTTTAAGTATTAACAATAAAACATGAAAAGAAACATGGTACATATTTTGGGAAATGTAACTATGTAACGTGTTTTTTGGGCCTGTATTACTGTACCTTGGGATATGATAACGGTAAATCAAATGAAAAATTAACAATCACAAACAATTATTTTGCCAAGTCAGTTAATTGGCCAAAATGTACAAAAGCAACATAATCAAATTTCTACTGTTTCAGGATCATTTCCACAAAATTTCTTCTCATGCATGTTTAAGAGCACTGACCTGATTATCTGGAGAGAGATGTGTGTATTATTATGTGTCCTGTTCATGCTGTTATCATGAAGAGACTCTCTGTCTGTTTTGCCCTAAATGAGTGTGTGCTGCTGTTGAGTATGCAGATTTCACACAAGCCTGTGAATGACAGCTATGCTCTCCAGAATCGGTGGTTTTAAGCGTTTCTGCCAGACTACTTGACAGTTTTGCATTAAAACACATTTCACTATGTGCAGTGGCGCTATCATAGTAAAACACCACAGGTTCATTGATCCGTGAGTGCAATTTTCAAAAAAAGTGCAAAAAAAAAAAAACCTCATCTACATTTATAGTTAAAGGAATAGTTCAATCACTATTCAAAAATGCCATTATATTTCAGTGAATAAACTGTCAAGTTATTGTATGGCTTCAGAAAACTTCTAATATATTGCACAAGTTATATGGACTACTTTTCTTGGACTTCTAAACTTCTCTTTTGTATTTCATGACGGATTGTGAGTAGATATATTTTCATTTTTGGGTGAACTGTCCCTTTTTCTTCTTTCCTCAATTCTTCTGTAAATAATAGATTTTACAATTGTGTTTTATAAATTAGCAGAGCAATTATAACCATTGCACTTTTTGCAGATATGTTGTCATTCATGCATATTTATTAGGCAAATGCTTTTATCTGATTTACAAATGAAGAACAATTCAAACAAGAGCTATAAATCCCTTTCTAACAGTATTTATAATGCACTTAAAGGATTAGTTCACTTTTAAAAAAACTTTTGCTGATAATTTACTCACCCCCATGTCATCCAAGATGTCCATGTCTTTCTTTCTTCAGTCGAAAAGAAATTAAGGTTTTTGATGAAAACATTCCTGGATTTTTCTCAATGGACTTCAATGGGACCCAAACGGTTCAAGGTCCAAATGACAGTTTCAGTGCAGCTTCAAAGGACTTTAAACGATACCAGACGATAAATAAGGGTCTTATCTAGCGAAACGATCTGTCATTTCAAAAATAAATTAAAAAGTTAAAGTTTTATAAGCACAAATGCTCGCCTTGCACTGTTCTGTGATGGGCGTTCATGACGTTTGTGCTTATAAAACCTAAACTTTTTTATTTATTTTTTAAATGACCGATCGTTTCGCTAGATAAGACCCTTATCATCGTCTGGTATCGTTTAAAGCCCTTTGAAGCTGCACTGAAACTGTCATTTGGACCTTGAACCGTTTGGGTCCCATTGAAGTCCATTATATGGAGAAAAATCCTGGAATGTTTTCATCAAAAACCTTAATTTCTTTTCGACTGATGAAAGAAAGACATGGACATCAAACATGGGGGTGAGTAAATTATCAGCAAAAGTTTTTTAAAAGTGAACTAATCCTTTAAGAATATTCACATCAATGTGCATATGCAGAGGAAACCTGTGAATATTAAAGGAATAGTTCACCCTAAAATGCTATTGTTATTTGTTTTTTTTAGAAAACAATGAAAAGGAAATGCTGCAAACACCTCATTCTTCATCCATGTGTCATTGATACCAAAAACAACATGGTTTCTTTCATATATATCATGACTTAAAGTGACATGCTATAGATTTATTTCACACAAATCCCTCATATGGGTCTCACAATATAGCCTACAAGTCATACAGATTACTTTTATGTTTCTTTTATTATGTTGCTTTCTGGTCCATTTTGGAGCTTTCACAGCATCTGTCCCCATTCATCTTTCAGGTTAAGGGACGAGTCATTGTGAGTAAATGTTGACATAATTTTCCTTTTTGCATAAAGTATTCCTTTAAAAGTGTTGTTTGAAGTCATGCAATATTATGTTGTTTCTCGTTTGAATCCATAATATCCACTCAGCAGAAGCACCCAGCTCTACCCAATAACCTCTTACCCTTCCTCCTCTCCATGCTTTATCTCTCCTTCCCTCAGGCGACTGACCAAGTCCACCCTCCTCCTCATCCCTCTCTTCGGCACTCATTACATGGTCTTCAGCCTTCTCCCAGACTACTTCAGCGTGAGCCTGCGGCTTTGCATCGAGCTGTGTCTGGGCTCCTTCCAGGTTATCCAGCCCACTATCAGCACAACACAGCTTAAGCCCAAACCTCAGCGGCAGTGTAAAATTACTGAACCAAAACTTACTAAGGCTGGAATTAGCCTGGATTTTTGCTCATATTTTCGCCCCCAATTTTTGTCTGGACGCATCGACATTAACGTTAGTTGCCAAAAGTCAGAGTTGACAGAGGATGTGTCTCAATCAGGTCCCTAGTTCAGTAGTCAGGGCACTGATCAGGGACTCTGTAAGGGCTGTCTCAATCGCAAAATCCTTATAGGACACTGAAACTTTCGCTTCCTAAAAAGTATCACAATGCACCGTCAAAACCCGGAAGCATCGAATCTCACTATGTTCCCTTAAAGTCCCCCTGTAGTGAAAATCAAGCTTTTAATGTTGTTTATATGCATATGTGGTGTTATTAATATGCTTTAAGTTTCTCCTTAAAACTGCAGTGAACCAAATACAGTCTCAAAAACACCTTTTGAACCTTGTATCTAATCAGAAACTACCTTGTAACCAATCAGATCAACGTGTGATCATCAACGAGTGGATCTCTGAGCTGCTGTGAGTGAGTGGAGGCGGGGCTCATTAGCATATTCATAGAACCGCGTATAATAAATGAGGCAAGGGTGTCGAGTGATATTCAAGCGATTTTAAAGTAACACCAAGTAACTTTTCCTCTTTGGTCGCCCTACTGGTTGGAAACGAAATTGTCCATTGCCGCTGTCGTAAATAATCTAGCCTACCGTCGCACGCACGCTCGCTGTTTATTCAGCGCCGGCTTTAGAATGAACGATGTCCACAGACAAGGTAGAGTATGTTACATGATTTCATGAAAGGATGATGTATTGCGACATAAGAAACGAAGAAAAACTAAACAATGACTATTGTAGCGCTTGACGTAAAGCAGTCGAATTTTGTAGTTCTTTTTGTGCACGGGTTCCTACCCGAAACCCGAAGTTACATAGTGCCAGTAAAAGCGATACAGACCCCGTCAGGCGATGGCAGACGTGTCATTTAACTTATTTTAAGTCGATGTACCATCACAAGGGTCTTGGAAATATATTATGAAGGTTGAAAAACTACTTAGTGTTACTTTAAGGCATGAAGATTTTTTTTTCAAGGATAAAACATTTAAATATGTCATTTTGGTAATCAAAGATGAGTTTTAAGGGAGACAATTATTAACTACAGTGCGACTTTAATGGAACTTCTGAATCTCAAAACTTAAATCACGTGAGCCAACTCACTACACATAATGTTCACATACATATAGCATGCCAAACAATAAAGTCCAATTAACCAACAAATGACTCGTTTGAAGCGGTTCTTTTTAGTGAGTCAAAAGCATTCAGCGCTAGTCTGATTAACCAACAATTGATTCTGGTAAATCTTTTTAATGAATCAAAAACAGAAAACACAAACAGCGGCTGCGCGTTCAAAAGCTTAAAAATGCTGCCTTCGGAGACTGCATTCCAGAAGGCATCAAAGCACATGCGAATCCAATGTTGCCTTCTCTTATATCCTGAGATACCTTCATCTGATCGATTTTTTAAGGCAGCATTGATGTATCCTTCGCTGCCTTTAATATCCCACAATCCTGTGCTTTCCATTCTGTGATAGTTGAGCTAAAAAATAAAGAACTGAAAAGTGCGATTGGCGGTCAGTTTGTGTGTAAATTACATTTTTAACCAATGTTTTCCACTTCTAATGTCATTTCTAGTGAGACATTACGTATTCACTTAGTTATCACCAAAGCTTTCTCTATTTTGCTGTAGATCATTAAACTGTTATGTTGTCTGTCCGAAATCAGTGAGGAACCTTCGTGTGCAGACTCTGCCTATAAAGTCATTGTCTAATAAGGCAGCGAGGCAACAAGTCTGCCGTCTAAACACAGCCAGCATAGTCTGATTAATGAACAAATGATTCTTCTAAACCAGTTCTTTTTATTGAATTCAAAAACATGCATAGCATGTCAGATTGAATGCAGTAATTATTGGACTAACATTGTTTGGTCCTGAGACTGCCACAGAGTATATACATTTATTAATATTTAGACCACCTCTATTATTGATCAGAATGTGAAGAGAGTTTCAACCAGTATAACAAAAATTGTTCGTGAAAAACATTGCCCTTTAAGTCTAGTGTCTGATCTTTTAGACTTTCATGCCCAGTTTCACAGAAAGGGCTTAGATTAAGCCAGGATTACACTTTAGTTCAATTAGGACATTTAAGTAGCTTTTATAAATGTGCATTAGAAGTAAAAAGCAAAAAATGTGCATATTGAGACAAAACAATGTCTCTGACATATTTTAAGATGCTTTCAGTTAAACAGCTCAAACATGCATTTTAGTCTGGGACTGGGATTTGATGCCCTCTTTTTCTCTGTGACCACTTAGAAATCGGCAAGTGTATGTTTTAAAATCTGTTCTGAAGACTTGTTGTATTCCAGTCTTTAGATATGCTCCCCTCGGTAGAGTCGATGAGCTCTGATCAAAAGCACCTCAGCGCAGACCTCATACTCACCTTCAATCTGTTGAGACAGAAGATGGACATTGGGGTTTTAGAGATATTACTTAGTTAGCCGGAACGCTAATTGAGTTTCTTGAAGGGCCGATAACTAATTTTGAAGATTAATTCCATGCAGGAGTTTGAGGAAGGCTGTAACCCTCTTGCAAAAGTTTAAGTCATAATATGATGTCCGTGATGTGCGCTTTTTAGTGCTAATTACTTTATTTGAAGGCTAACATTGAAGTAAGACTGTGTTCTTTCTTTGTCTTGACTAGTCAGACATGTCAGCCCAACCGAATGTGAAAATGATTGAATCGTGCAGGCGGTTTTTTACAGAGCCTGTGGCTGTATCAGTGACAGGTTTGATATCTCAAGACATCTCTCCTCTCTCTCTCTCTCTCTCTCTCTCCTCTCTCTCTCTCTCTCTCTCTCTCTCTCTCTCTCTCTCTCTCTCTCTCTCCTCTCTCTCTCTCTCTCTCTCTCTCTCTCTCTCTCTCTCTCTCTCTCTCTCTCTCCCATACACACACTGTACATAGCAGGATTTTGATTAAGCTGTCTTTTAAGGCTATCACTTGGGGCCATCTTCAGATCCTTGGATACAAACCTGTTGTTTTTCTGAGTAACACTAAAGTAATACATGCTTCAGTTCACTCTTCTATACAAATGTAATGTCATTCTTCTTAAAACAACATGAAACCCGATGGTGTTTGAAATAGGGTTAGTTATTGATACATATTTACTGATTCAATTCCAGATCACAAATTCCTAATTCATGTAGGCATATTTCTTTTACAATTTGTTGTATACTTTTAAATGAAATATTTATCTCAGGCAATGATGTAATTGAGGAAACCTTGGTACTTGAAACATTACAAAAAATATTGATATAAAAAAATTAACAACAAAGGCGAAACTATGCAGTTTGATTTCTATTTATTTAAGGAATCAACACAACAAAGCTGATATGTCCTACATCTTTAAATTGAATTTCGGTAACACTTTTTTTTTTAGTGTCATTGTTATATGTTACATGGTTACTATAGTAATATAAATATAAATTATGCAAATTACATGCAACTAACCAAAACCAAACCCTAATCCTAACCCTATAGTAAGAACATGTAGTTACTAAAGAATTACTACTAAAATGTATAATTACAGTGGAACAAAGAAACCTTAAAAGTGTAGCCTGAAGTTCTTCTGTAACTGATTATATCAATCTGTAAAATTATTCTAAAATTATAAACACTTCAAAACTACCATAAAATAGTATAGAAAGTTTGTGAGCCATAGACTCACTAAATTCATTAGTTTGTAAATCATATACAACATCGTTTGTGCTGTATGTTTTTGATTTATTCTAAAAAAAAAAAGTGGCTTAAAAAGAGTCATTCTTTTATGAATCGGACTTAATATGTTGTGTTATATGTCTTTGATTCACTAAAAGCAACCAGTTTAATTAAGAGAGTAAATGGTTTGTGAATCAGACACTGGTTGCTCTGTATGTTTTTGATTCACTAAAAAGAACCATTTGAAAAGAGTCAATTGTTCATGAATTTTAGTTAGCGCTGCATGTTTTTGATTCACTAAAAACAGTGTAGAAGAATCATTCATTGGTGAATCGTGCAGTTTCAGTTTTTGATTAACTGAAAATAACCATTTGTTCATGTATTGGACTAAACTGTTAGCGGTGCATGTTTTTGATTCACTAAAAAGAGCCCGTTTAGAGGAGTCATTCATTGGTGAATCGTGTACACAGTTGTGTGTGTTTTTCATTCACTGGAAAGATAAGAAATGACTTCCAGTGAGGTTTTTATGAACAGTTATTATATGGTAAAGAGTATGTACATTCTTCTGAATTTACCCTTTTGGATTCTACGGAACAATTAACAGCATGAAAATACATTAACCATTTCTATCATCTTTGCATTCAGAGTCAGTCTATAGGCTATATGTAAATATCTGGAGTAACTCTCTTATGAACACATTGCCAGTCAATTTCTTACTTCGGATGAATACTTTAGCTCTGGACCGTCTTGCATTTTAATCTTATGCTGATGGATTAATATTTGATCCGGCTGCCTCACAACACACAGATATACATCCATGATTATGCATTAGTATATGGGCCTGCAGAAATTGTGTTAAAAGCATATAATTTTTGTCTCAAAGCACTCAATATAAGATGAAAGGGAGAGGAAGAGAGATGGATTTATAATACGTGTAGATGTTTGATCTGAGGAACATTTTCTGCAATTTACACCATCTTTCTCTTTTTCATTGATTTTCTTAAGGGCCTTATTGTGGCGGTTCTCTACTGTTTCCTGAACCAGGAGGTGAGTGTTTATTGATTGACAGCCCTCACACTCCATAAACATACAAAATATGCACCGAAATTCAAAGTAATGCGCTGGAAGCCCTTTTCTGTAAAGTGCATGCAAGTCAGTTTTGTGTTTGAATGGAGATTATCAGCATTCTCAGAGGACTAAACAACATTTGTGCTCAAAATCTTGCCCAATAAAATCCTTGACAAACATGTTT
This sequence comes from Chrosomus eos, assembly GCA_036326025.1. Classification (NCBI taxonomy): domain Eukaryota; kingdom Metazoa; phylum Chordata; class Actinopteri; order Cypriniformes; family Leuciscidae; genus Chrosomus; species Chrosomus eos. The sequence goes on along the minus strand of CM070837.1, from coordinate 9,909,151 downwards.
GCCAGTCTTTATTAATTTGATTAAGAAACTGATTTGGGAATTACAAGAGAACTGCTCAAAGGCCAATAAGCAATTAAGGATGAATAATAAAAAAGCATTGCATTTGAGCCGGTAAAGCTGAGCATCTTGCATTTAATGAAACTCATTTCTAACAAAACCACTGTATGAACGAACCCGTTGGACAAATGTTCGTTATGATATTTTAGGCTGCAGACAGTGTTGTGGTTGTAGGGTTTTAGTTTAAACTTAATAATATAGAAATCTTTATAATCCCAAACAGAAATGTAATATAGGCCTATGTCAATATATGTAAATTACATGTCAGTGTCCATGTATGTCTGCTGCCTATATGAGAATATATGCAAAATTCATATATATAAAACACATAGACATATATGAAACATATATTTCAAAATATTTTCATGTAAGTGCCATATATTGTCCCGTATATGCACATAAATGTTAAATATATGTAAGACATATATGTATACATGCATGTAGGCCTACTTATTTCCATAGTTTAGAATAGTTTAAAAAGATGATACATAATACCTCAAACGCCAATGTTTAAAATGTAGTTTTATATCTGAATACCTTGTAATTAAATGCCTATAGTTGGATATTTTGTGTCTGTATTGTGTGAATACCATATAGTATGTTTAATACAATAATGCAGTGTTATGCCACAGCTTTAAAAATGCATCAGTATCACATGCATGTATGTTCACATACATTTATTAAATATGGAAAACAAATATGTATGTCACATATTTATACTTAATGTTGTCCTCATATGTGAGAAACCAATACTATACTGTAATATATGCAGATTTCATATATGGATGAACTCAAATATTTTCTTCACATGTTTGGACACATAAATGTTCATATACTGTATGTTGCAGGCATATATTGTGTTCTCGGATAAGTCAAATATATGTATAGATATATGTCATGCTATTTAAAATATAAGTACATATGGCCTTATTACATTTTTGTATGTTTTGAGGGAAGTCTCTCCTTGGTTTTTGTGATTATATATATCATCATAAATGTGTTTGTTTGTCAGGTTCAGAATGAAATACGCTCTCGGTGGGTTCGATATCAAGATGGGAGTTACGTTGTCGTCCCTGTAGGAGTCAAAGGAAGTCAAATGGACACTCCGTTCTAGAGTCACTAAAACTCATCAGTTCCTCCAGAAAACACACATCTGAATGAAACACTGTTTGCACATTGTATTGCTCAGTTTACATGACAACAAATGGCTTAAAGTGAGATCATCGCATTAGCCTGCAGATTACAGTGACACCAAAAGGATTCTGACACTTTTAATAGTGGCTTGGGTTTTCAAATACTGAACATTTGGGCTGAATTACACACACTCAAAATTATATTAGAGATACTGGAATTTATCATTACAGAACTGCTGTTAAATAGCGGTGGCCAAAAGTGATGTCCGCGTCTTGGGTAATTGACTTCTTCACCCATTATTCAAATACTATTAAACATTTCTAAGCATATTGTGTGTGTTGTGTTGTACATTGTATTGTATTGTATGGAGTTGTTTTATTTTGATAACGCAATGAAACATGGAAAAATGTTCGGTAAATATTTTTGGCCAGGCTGTCATACTGTGAAATTATGAACACATGCAAAAACAAGAGAGAACAAGGGTATTATTAAAAACTGATGATGTTGTAGTCAGTGTATTCCTTTGTGAGATTTTGTTTTTCTATGCTTTTTTTACATAGTAAAATAGAACCTGTAGCTGTGTACCGGTAGTTTACCTTTTCAGATGCTTAGTGTTTTATTCTTCCCTAATCTTTAAAGCATTTTACACATAGTTTTATGGTTTAAATCGAACTTAGGGCCATTAAACATAAATATCACCTCAGGACATCTCTTTAGGCAGTGTGTGTGTGTGTGTGTGTGTGTGTGTGTGTGTGTGTGTGTGTGTGTGTGTGTGTGTGTGTGTGTGTGTGTGTGTGTGTGTGTGTTTTGTGTGTGTGTGTGTGTGTGTGTGTGTGTGTGTGTGTGTGTGTGTGTGTATGTAACATTTGTAAAACTGATAGATCTGTGTATTTGTCTCATGTTTTTGATATCAGTTTCTGCTGGCCAAACAGTGGTTTGATATTTTTGTTGCCTTTTTTCATTTTATTTAATGGGTTGTTTTGTGTTTCATGCATTACTGTTTATATTTAGCTGAAAATCCTGTTTAATCCTTCCCATTGTGACAATTTATATAGTGTAACAACATGCAATGCAATTTGTGAAATATATGTTTAAGAAACTGTATAATTTTTCCTGCAATAGTTCAAATATTCAAATGCATATTTGTAGCAAAGACTGATATGTGTCTATACAGACATTGACTCAGAAATATTAATTTGAGCTAAAAGTGCTGCTTGATTCTTGGTCCCTCAAAACTCGAAATGTTGCATCTTCTGAGAACAGAAATAGTTTCCCTCAGTTTATTGTCAGTGTCTCTGCAGAAGAGATTTGCAGATGTGGAGGTGCTGATAGTGAGAGCTGTCTTATATTTCTCAACAGAAAAGAACAGAAGTGATGAAAGCTTCTGCTCTGTTCCTCCATATTATTCCCCTGCTCTATACATGTCTTGTGTTGAACTGTAAATGTGTAAATGATGAACTGTGAGTGTTTTTGTTTGTCAAAGTTGCGTCCAAAGACTTGTGTTGTGTTGCTATGGCCTCCTCTTCTCGTCTCTACTCCTCCTCTCGTCTCTACTCCTCTTCTCGTTCTACTACCCCCTCCTCTCGTCTCTACTCCTCCTCTCGTCTCTACTCCTCCTCTCGTCTCTACTCCTCCTCTCGTCTCTACTCCTCCTCTCGTCTCTACTCCTCCTCTCGTCTCTACTCCTCTTCTCGTCTCTACTCCTCTTCTTGTCTCTACACCTCCTCTCGTCTCTACTCCTCCTCTCGTCTCTACTCCTCCTCTCTCGTCTCTACTCCTCCTCTCGTCTCTACTCCTCCTCTCGTCTCTACTCCTCCTCTCGTCTCTACTCCTCTTCTCGTCTCTACTCCTCTTCTCTTCACTACTCCTCCTCTCGTCTCTACTCCTCCTCTCGTCTCTACTCCTCCTCTCGTCTCTACTCCTCTTCTCGTCACTACTCCTCTTCTCTTCACTACTCCTCTTCTCGTCTCTACTCCTCTTCTCTTCACTACTCCTCTCTTCTCGTCTCTACTCCTCTTCTCTTCACTACTTCTCTTCACTCCTCTTCTCTTCACTACTCCTCTTCTCTCTCTACTCCTCCTCTCTCTCTACTCCTCTTCTCGTCTCTACTCTCTCTCGCTTACTCCTCTCTCGTCTCTACTCCTCTCTCTCTTTCTCCGTCTCTACTCCTCTTCTCCGTCTCTACTCCTCTTCTCGTCTCTACTCCTCTCTCTCGTCTCTACTCTCCTCTTCTCGTCTCTACTCCTCCTCTCGCTACTCTCTCTCCTATCCTTCTCGTCATCTACTCTCTCTCTCCTACTCCTCCTCTCGTCTCTCCTTGTCTTACTCCTCTTCTCTTCACTACTCCTCTTCTCGTCTCTACTCCTCCTCTCGTCTCTACTCCTCCTTCTCGTCTCTACTCCTCCTCTCGTCTCTACTCTCTCCTCGTTCACTACTCCTCTTCTCGTCTCTATCTCCTCCTCTTCTCTTCTCCTTCTTCTCTCTCTCTCTCTCTCTCTTCCTCTCTCCTCCTCTTTCTACTCTTCTTTCTCTCCTCTCTCTCTACTCTCTTCTCTCTCTCCTCTCCTCCCTCCTTCTCCTCTCTCCTTTCTTCTACTCTCTCTCTTTTCTTACTACTCCTCTCCCTCTTTCTCTCTACTCTCCTCTCCTATCTTCCTCCTCTCTCTCCTCCCTCTCTCTTCTCTTTCTCTTCCTCTCTCTTCTCTTCTTCTCTTCTCTCCCTTCTCTTCTCTTCCTTCCTCTTCTCTCTCTTTTCTCTCTTCTCTCCTCTCTCTCTCCTCTCCCTCTTCACTCTCTCTTCTCTCTCCCTTTCTCTCCTCTCCTCTTCTCTTCACTCTCTCTTCTCCTTCCTACCTTCTTCTCTCTTCCTCTCTCTTCTCTCCTTCTCTCTCCCTCTCTCTACTCTCTCTCTCCTCTCCTTCTTCTCCTCTCTCTCTTCTCCTCTCTCTCCTCTCTCTCTCCTTCTCTCTCTCTCTCCTCTCTCTCTCTCTCTCCCTCTCTCTCTCTCTCCTCTTCTTCTCTACTCTTATCTTCTCTCTTCTCTACTCTTCCTCTCTCCTACTCTTTCTCTACTCTTCTCCTCCTCTCTTCTCCTCTCCTCTCTTCTCCTCTCTCTTCTCCTCCTCTCTTCTCTACTCTCTCATCCTCTCTTTTTCTATCTCTTCTCCTCTCTTCTCTTCTCCTCTCTTCTCTTCTCCTCCTCTCTTCTCTACTCTTCTCCTCTCTTCTCTACTCTTATCTTCTCTCTTCTCCTCCTCTCTTCCCCTCCTCTCTTCTCTACTCTTCTCCTCTCTTCTCTACTCTTCTCATCTCTTCTCCTCTCTTCTCTTCTTCTCTCTTCTCCTCTCTTCTCTTCTCATCTCTTCTCCTCTATCTCTTCTCCTCTCTTCTCCTCCTCTCTTCTCTACTCTTCTCCTCCTCTTTTCTCTTCTCCTCTCTTCTCCTCCTCTCTTCTCTTCTCCTCTCCTTCTCTACTCCTCTCTACTCTTCTCTCCTCTCTACTCTTCTCTCCTCTCTTCTCATCTCTTCTCGCCTCTTCTCCTCTCTTCTCTTCTCTTTTCTTCTTTTCTCTACTCTTCTCTACTCCTCTCTTCTCGTCTCTACTTCTCTCTTCTCTTCTCTACTCCTCTCTTCTCGTCTCTACTTCTCTCTTCTCTTCTTCTCTTCTCTTATCCTCTCTTCTCTTCTTCTCTTCTCTACTCCTCTCTTCTCCTCTCTACTCCTCTCTTCTCGTCTCTTCTCCTCTCTACTCCTCTCTTCTCATCTCTTCTCCTCTCTTCTCTTCTTCTCTCCTATCTTCTCTTCTCCTCTCTTCTCCTCCTCTATTCTCTACTCTTCTCCTCCTCTCTTCTCTTCTCCTCTCTTCTGTTCTCTACTCCTCTCTTCTCTCCTCTCTTCTCTTCTCTTCTCCTCTCTTCTCTTCTCTAATCCTCTCTTCTCTTCTCTCTTCTCCTCCTCTTCTCTACTCCTCTCTACTCTTCTCTCCTCTCTTCTCGCCTCTTCTCCTCTCTTCTCTTCTCCTCTCTACTCCTCTCTTCTCGTCTCTTCTCCTCTCTACTCCTCTCTTCTCGTCTCTACTTCTCTCTTCTCGTCTCTTCTCCTCTCTACTCCTCTCTTCTCGTCTCTACTTCTCTCTTCTCTTCTCCTCTCTTCTCCTCTTCTCTTCTCTACTCATCTCTACTCCTCTTCTCCGCTCTTCTCTTCTCCTCTCTTCTATACTTCTCTCTTCTCTTCTCATTTATTACTTCTGTTCTTTTCTTGTCTCTTCTCCTCTCTGCTTGTTTCTTCTTTGCTCGTCTCTTTATTTCTGTTCTCGTCTTTTCTCGTCTCCTCTCTTCTAGTCTCTGCTTGTCTCGTCTCTTCTCTGCTCTTGTTTCTGCTCATCTCTTTACTTCTTTTCTCGTCTTTTCTCTTCTTGTCTTGTCTTTGCTTGTTTCTTCTGGTCTCCTCTCTGCTCATCTCTTTACTTCTCGTTTTGTCTTTTCACTCCTCTTCTCGTCTCTTCTCTTCACTGCTTGTCTCCTCTCACCTCTGCTCATTTCTTCTCGTCACTTCTCAGTTGCCTATAAGCAGCTATTAAAATTATAATAATATGTAAATGTATTTTGCATAAATATTACATTCTTAATGTATGTATGTCCAGCTTTAATGCACTATTTTGTTTCCACATTTTTGAGTGGCCTTAAGTGTAATGCATCAAATCATCAGAGTGCATTACAGAGATGGAAATATTACCCACTTTTATAATGCTTTACCTTTGTAATGGATTTTATTTATTTATTTATTTGTGTTGCTTTAATAGTGCAGTTAAGCTGATGTCCTTATACATGTGCTTATGTTTGTGTATATATGCGTAAGCAAAGCTGGCATAATGAGTACATGTAGCTATTTTTGAGCTCAAGTGCTATTTATCTTTTACTTTAATGTCTGACTCATTATTACTTTGTATTAAAACAGGAAAAACATACATAAATGTCTTTATGTTCTTCAGAGATCATTAAATGACAGCTGGATTTGTCAGTCAGTAATAAACAGTGCCCTCTGCTGGTCAATACATCACACTACTATTTACTCACCGTAGTTATTTTTTTAGAAGTTTGAAGTTTATTAAACATTTTTTTAGTCCTTAGGTTTTTATTTTTATTGATTAATTGATTTGTTTATTTAAGTGTCAAACACCATGGTGCCCAGCCCTCATGGGCTTATTAGACACAGTAATAATTTCACCAATATCTCCAAATCCACGTGACATAGAACCCAACATAACTATACCACTAAAAATGAGTAGGCTACACATACAAATAGAACTTTTCATATGGGATACAAAATAGTTTGCCGCCGATACCAGGCCTTTTCTATAAATGTTGTCAAAGCAAAAACATAACTTTCAAACAGCCAGCACAAAAACTCCCCTTTATTTTTCCGAAATATCAGGATTTTTAACTGAATTGGTTCAAAAAGAGAGTTCTTTAAATCGCAGTATAAAGGACAATAAAAAACAAAGTGAAATTCATCTTCTACAACCTGGAGATCACACACACCTTAGGAGTGTTTATATAATAGGCCTAATGAAGTCTTTCTTTTTATTTATTTATTTATTTGTTTTTACAAAAAGTTACAACCAAATTGAGGAGCCGACAGAAATATCCGTAAAAGGCTTTCTAGCTCCTTACAGCACTATAGGAAGTCCGATTCATATAGGTGAATTGATTCTTTCAGATGGTCAGTTCAATGAACCGATTCACTGCGAGTTTAAAGGGATAGTTCACCCAAAAATTCTGTCAAATCTGTAAGAATGTCTTTGTTATGCTGAACACAAAAGAAGATACTTTGAAGAATGTTTGTATTTCTCCCCCCATTGGAGGCCCATCAACTGTTTGGTTTGGCCCTACCCGACATTCTTCAAAATATCCTGTTTTGTGTTCAGCATAACAAAGACATTCATGAAGTTTGGAACAACTTGAGGGTGGGTAAATGACAGAATTATCATTTTTGGGTGAACTATCCCCTTAACAACATATCAGTCTCCTAATAATATCAATTGGTAATGTTAATTATTAGCCTACTTGTTGTGCTACATTTTCCTCAATATTTCTTAACAACATTTCCCACGCCCTTCCTTAAAGCTTTTGTCTAAAGCAAAGTCAGTACAAACGCTTTGTGAATGGTTTCGACCAAAACATTCAAAAGAATCGGCTCAGCACTAGCTTGTAAATAATATTAAATAAAATTGCCAATTATTAGTAATAAGTTCACAATATTAGTCTTCATAGATTTACTATTTGCCATTAGCGAATCGATTGGCGAAACGATTCGCCTAAATCATTCAAAAGAGTCTGTTTAAAGAACGATTCAGTAGCGAGAAGAGTTACTTCAGCACTAAAGCATTTTGATGGCGAGGCGTGGCGTTTACAAACTCCTGTGTAATGATTGGCGTGCCAAAGCAAAATACTTTTTTCCCCCGAAAAAAATGTAGGAAAGGAAAGCAGTCTGTCTTGAGAAAACATGGCGGAGTAAGAGAAAGAAACTTTTTCGATGCTTCTTGACAAAGAAAGAAACATTTCCACCACGGGACATGTAGCGCGATAACACTCTTTAAAGTACAGATCTCAAAGTGTCCGAGGTAGGAGTTTGATTTATTTTCTCTTTCGGGTTTAACGTTTGTTTAGTTGTGCTTTAACAGCTTCTCCATTGAACTATATTCTGTATATGTGTTGCATATTAAGTAACGTTACTTCCTTGACTTGTCTTTCTTGAGCAACGTCTTGAATCTATTTATTGCTGCTTCTATGTTGATTTTGTACAAAAAAACGAACTAGCCTACTAGTCAAAATGATACAGTTTATCTCCAAGGCACGTCGATGCTTCTGACCATGATAGCATATGAGTAAATGATGACCAGGACCGGTTCTGTCAAAACATAGTGTTCTAATAAGTTATATTGAAATAAAAATGGGTGAAAATTTTAAATAAAATGGAAATTTGCATTAAAACAAAAGGGCTGCTTTGTAACATTTATTAAGCACATTTTCCTAAATTCTCATAAAAAATATCATTGCCATTATTATAATCCCCGGAAAATAGTGATATATTATTTAAATTGTACTGTGTGTTTAGGACTATATTAATATTGGTCTATGTAATTGTATTAAATAATTCACATAAAAATGTTTATATAAAAAAGTGTTTTAAAGGGATAGTTCATCCAAAAATGAAAATTCTGTTATACTCAACCTAATGTCGTTCCAAAACCCGTAAGACTTTCGTTCATCTTCGGAATACAAAGATCTTTTTGATGAAACTGAGCTATTTCTGTCCCTCCATATACGCAACAGCCGCTCTGTCGCTTCAAAAATAAAGAAAGATCGTAAAACTAATCCATATGAATTGAGTGATTTTTTGTCCAAATTGTCATATAAAGAGACCGGATCGCTTTATATGATGATATATTTATATATATATCATCAACTCGCATATCATTTGAGGTAAAAGGAAGCTTAATCATGTTCGCTTGAGGTATGAGAAACAGTGAGATTCATTCTCGTGTTACGCATGATGTTTGAGCTTCAGCAAGAACCAATGAGGTTCATTCTCGTGTTACGCATCATGTTTGAGCTTCAGCAAGAACCAATGAGGTTCATTCTCGTGTTACGCAGCACGTTTGAGCTTCAGCAAGAACCAATGAGGTTCTTTCTTGTGTTACGCATGATGTTTGAGCTTCAGCAAGAACCAATGAGGTTCATTCTCGTGTTACGCATCATGTTTGAGCTTCAGCAAGAACCAATGAGGTTCATTCTCGTGTTACGCAGCACGTTTGAGCTTCAGCAAGAATCAATGAGGTTTATTCTCGTGTTACGCAGCACGTTTGAGCTTCACCAAGAACCAATGAGGTTTATTCTCGTGTTACGCAGCACGTTTGAGCTTCAGCAAAAACCAATGAGGTTCATTCTCGTGTTACGCAGCACGTTTGAGCTTCAGCAAGAACCAATGAGGTTCATTCTCGTGTTACGCAGCACGTTTGAGCTTCTGCAAGAACCAATGAGGTTCATTCTCGTGTTACGCAGCACGTTTGAGCTTCAGCAAGAACCAATGAGGTTCATTCTCGTGTTACGCAGCACGTTTGAGCTTCTGCAAGAACCAATGAGGTTCATTCTCGTGTTACGCAGCACGTTTGAGCTTCTGTAAGAACCAATGAGGTTCATTCTCGTGTTACGCAGCACGTTTGAGCTTCAGCAAGAACCAATGAGGTTCTTTCTTGTGTTACGCATGATGTTTGAGCTTCAGCAAGAACCAATGAGGTTCATTCTCGTGTTACGCAGCACGTTTGAGCTTCTGCAAGAACCAATGAGGTTCATTCTCGTGTTACGCAGCACGTTTGAGCTTCAGCAAGAACCAATGAGGTTCATTCTCGTGTTACGCAGCACGTTTGAGCTTCAGCAAGAACCAATGAGGTTCATTCTTGTGTTACGCAGCACGTTTGAGCTTCTGCAAGAACCAATGAGGTTCATTCTCGTGTTACGCAGCACGTTTGAGCTTCTGTAAGAACCAATGAGGTTCATTCTCGTGTTACGCAGCACGTTTGAGCTTCAGCAAGAACCAATGAGGTTCTTTCTTGTGTTACGCATGATGTTTGAGCTTCAGCAAGAACCAATGAGGTTCATTCTCGTGTTACGCATCATGTTTGAGCTTCAGCAAGAACCAATGAGGTTAATTCTCGTGTTACGCATCATGTTTGAGCTTCAGCAAGAACCAATGAGGTTAATTCTCGTGTTACGCAGCACGTTTGAGCTTCTGCAAGAACCAATGAGGTTCATTCTCGTGTTACGCAGCACGTTTGAGCTTCTGTAAGAACCAATGAGGTTAATTCTCGTGTTACGCATCATGTTTGAGCTTCAGCAAGAACCAATGAGGTTAATTCTCGTGTTACGCAGCACGTTTGAGCTTCTGCAAGAACCAATGAGGTTCATTCTCGTGTTACGCAGCACGTTTGAGCTTCAGCAAGAACCAATGAGGTTCTTTCTTGTGTTACGCATGATGTTTGAGCTTCAGCAAGAACCAATGAGGTTCATTCTCGTGTTACGCATCATGTTTGAGCTTCAGCAAGAACCAATGAGGTTAATTCTCGTGTTACGCATCATGTTTGAGCTTCAGCAAGAACCAATGAGGTTAATTCTCGTGTTACGCATCATGTTTGAGCTTCAGCAAGAACCAATGAGGTTCATTCTCGTAATTGTCGTCAGTCAGACTCCTCATTAACCGAAATGCGAAGTAAAACACATTAAAATGACAAGTATGCCGGTAGCTAATTCTCATGAAAATATGTAGATGTTAATTTTTAATTGCTCAATAGGTGTAATTTTCTTTATGCAAAATAAAAAAAATAATAATAATTTCGGGGTGAAATATGAGACTCATTGTAAGCAGTTCCCCACAGTTCCCTGCCGTGGGTTAAATGAGAACCACCTGGACAGGCTCCGGCTAACAGAACGGACACAGCAGATCTTGTGTCTGCACAGGCTGCTCTGCGGTTTATGAATCTTTTAATGAATCACAGCTGTTTAGTATTTACAGGCTGTACCTTGTGTTTTATTCTATTGAAAAGACTGACTAATCTGGCCTATTGCTGCTCACAAAACTGCTGTCAATTTACAGGGTAGTTGAATAAGTGGCTCAATGTTTTTGGAACTGTTGCATAAATATAACTTGAACTGAAATGATGGTTCAGACCAGTGTGTGAGTGGTTGAATATTCCTGGCGTGAAAACACACTGGCAAGGAAGTTGAAATGTCAAACAAAAAGGAAAAGGCATACAGTGTCTGTTAATCGCACACTTGAGTAAACTTGCAGTTGGACATGGCCTGAGGTTTTGCTGGACCAACTGGCTCAGGCCTTTAGGAAGGAGCCACAGAACCACTATGTTTGGCTGTAATCGAATACACTTTTTTTTTTTGCTCAAGATAAATGTCACAGCCCTTTCCTGAGTATCCAGATTGTCAGTTGAAAATGAACAATGCTTTCAGTTTTCTGTTCAATACAAGGAATTCCTGAAGTAAACACAAATATGATTTCTGACGCATTTTCCCACTGCCTGTATGATTTTCGTTCAATTCAAAAATAAACCCAAAACTTTGTTATATGTGACCTGTTATTTTAGTATCACTTGTATTAGTTTTTTTTATTTTATTTTTTTATATCTCTATTTAGGTTTGATTTATTTTTAATTTAGTATTTCAACAAACCTATTTAAAGTTAGTTGGCAATGGAGCATTTCTAATTGAAGTTAAAATTTTTCATCCAATACTTTTATTTTATTTTATTTCAGTTAACAATGTTTTTAATAGTTTTAGTTTTAAACAGTGACAACACTGCATCTGTGGAATGCAAAAGAAGATGTTTTAAAGATGACAATCTCCAAAATGACGTTAAAGGTCATGCACATCAAGCCTCATGTCCTCCGAAGTCATATGATAACTTTGTGTAAGGAATTTAAGTTGCTATTTGCTAATATATCCCCTTTCACAATAGCTCTCAAATCTTTGATATTAAAAATGCACGCAAAGACTGTTTTTATGGTGCTTTATTGTCAGTTTTGTAGCTTGACCGGTTCTGGCCACTGTAAAAAAAAATTGAAAACATCTTCTTTTGTGTTTCTTTGAAGAAGTCTTGTCACATGGGTGGGGTGAGGGTGAGTAAGTGATATCTAATGTGTCACCATCACTTCATATGAAATCATTCAAGATTATTGATGGTTATGGTTTCAGTTCTTAAAGGGATAGTTAACCCAAAAATGAAAATTCTGTCATTTACTCACTTTCAAGTTGTTCAAAACCTGTATGAATTTATTTCTTCTGCTGAACACAAAAGAATATATGTTGCAAAATGTTGGGAAATTGCATAAAAACACTGAATGGAAACGTCAAGATGCTCATATTCTAGTAAAAAAAAAATGTATGTGCTCAATTGAGGCGAATTATATATTTTTTTATCCGATAAGAAGAATGTGCATAAACGACGATGGGAACTTATTTGCCGAATAAATCCTTTGATGCAAAAAATAAAATAAAAAATTGCCTCAACAGAGCATATGATTGGATAACTGGAATGACCAATTGCATCACACAAGCATCTCAAATGTTGGTTTGATCATTCTGAAATGCCAAAGTCAGTCATTAAAATTATTTGTTTTTATTGCCTTAATGCATTACCAAACACAAGATACTGTAACCGTTTAATGCGTTTCATCAGAGTCACAGTGGCTTGTGATTACAGCAACTTCCATTTTTACTACAGATATTTTGTGCCAATTTCCCAGGAAGTGTTGATTTTGTTGCTTTATTCGCAAATACTTAGAGATATTCCAATGTTGCGCAAAGGTTAAATTCACAATTTTGAATGGAAGCATACGTACTATACAACAACATCAACTTTTCATCCTGGAAAAAGTGTCTTTTGATGATCGGTTGGTTGCTCACGAGGAAGTCAAGAGACTTCCTCATGTTCAGCCTCCAACATGAGATGTTATTAAGTTTGTAGGGTGGAAGCGAGTTGTCATTAATCAGTCAATGACTGTTTTCTTAGTGAAATCATTAGCTACTTACACCTCAGTGTGTGTGTGTGTGTGTGTGTGTGGGAGAGAGGGATCATATTTCTTAGACTCTTTCTTTAGTGTGTCGCTCGCCTGTCAGATGGTCCATGGTTCGACACAGTGAAAACATGGACATCTACGCTCCATCTTTATGTTTTAAACTTGGACTTTTACTATGAATCTAAATGGATGGGATCACAAAAGATGAGGATCAAGCGTTTCATGTCCGTTCCAGGTAGGAGAAAAGACTTGTCTTGCCATCCGCTGCACAAAACTTTTAACTACAGCACATTTTTGTTGATGTACCTTCAACTTTTTGCCGATTATGGAGTGTTTTACACCACAGATCTTGCTGTAAATACCAAAAGACCTGTCTATCTTTCCATTGACGTGCACTTGTTTTTCCATCAGATAAATGGGGCTTGAAATGTAATACAGTGTTGTGGGTGGAGGCGAGTAAAAATGGGCTCAGGTTGGTCGAGAGATCTTGTGTGTGCATTTTTAATAGCGTGTTTAATAATTAAAATGGAGGGTCATCACTTGTTGGCATTGTTGTGTCTCGGTTGTGTCACTGAAGCTGAAAGATGAGTCAAGGGCATATGTTTTATTTCAGGGAGTGTTTTTCCCACACAGACAAAAAGCTCCAGCATGACACAGTAGTCCATTGTATTCATGTAGACTATTCCAATTCATCTTCTAAAGCCATATGGTGACTTTTCTAATATTTTGCGGTGAAAGTGTTGCTATTCAATAGCTGCGTTTACATGGACCCTTGTAATCGGATAGACGTCTCAATCAGACTAAAAAACCTTCATGTAAACACCTTAATCGATCTGATTGAGCTTGATCCGATTGGAGTTTCGATCGGATTGAAAAGGTTTATTCCTTTTGTAATCCATGTAAACACTTGATCGGATTGAAAACCGAAACTGAAAAGACTGCGCATGTGCAATGACGTTGACATAGCAGGACAACGTCCCACCAGTGCTTGTTTCAGACTCTCATCCACACACGATTGGTTTTGGGCGCTGGGTTTTACTGCGTGATAAATATAAGCAGCACAGCAAAACGGTTCATATGCTCATTGTCTCCACATCATCACATCAGAGACGGATACATATTAAAGGGATACTCCACCCAAAAATTCTGTCATCATTTACTCACCCTCAAGTTGTTGCAAGCCTGTATGAGTTTCTTTCTTCTGCTGAACACAAAGCAAGATATTTTGAAGAACGATTGGAACTTTGGCACCAATGACTTCCATATTATTATTTTTTTTCTACTATGGAAGTCAATGGTGCCAAACAACTGTTTGGTTCCAATCGTTCTTCAAAATATCTTCCTTTGTGTTCAGCAGAAGAAAGAAACTCATACAGGCTTGCAACAACTTGAGGTGGTGAGTAAATGATGACAGAATTGTTTGGGTGGAGTATCCCTTTAAGTCTGCTATTTAAAAACAAATAAATAAACCAATAGAGGAGAATAGTTATGCGTGAACAGCAGAAGTATTCGTATAGTGTGCGCATGTCAAAAAATCAATTCCGATTTAAAACTTGTGACATATAAACACGCACATCAACCCGATTACTTTATTTATCGTTTATGTAAACCCTATGTTCGGATTCATCAATCGGATTGATTTCATTATGATTGAACCAAAAGGTGTCCATGTAAACGTTGCTAATGAGTAAATTCCCACCATTATATTTCCCTTATAAGCTTTCAGATATTTTCTCCATTCTGCACATTTGAACTGCCATGTTGCTGTATCCCAATGACTGTCCCTTTAATGTCTGAGTTTTAGAAATGAACTGAAATAATGAGCAACATATGCCTGGTGTTTCAGTAAGAATCAGCGAAATTCATTGATAGAGTTGATATATATGGTGCGAATTAGTCAATTGCATCGGTCAGTGGAGAAATCGCGTCAGCCGCTCGGCCCGCTTCCCACCTCGCTGAGGATAAAGAAATTAGAGCATGTGAACGCCGCAAGCCTTCCGCTGAGGACACTGGGCAAAGCGTGGGATTTAATTTGGTCTAATGGATTTTCCCTGCATGGCCTTGGTTACCTGACTGTTCCTCTGGCTGGAGTCGATTCATTCTTCACGACAACATCTCACGACTCTACTTCAGCAGAAGAGAAGATTAATTGATTCAGGGAGGTTTCTTGGGTTGCTTTGTTTCTTGACACAGTTCTAAAGCCTTCATGCTTTCTCTTGTTAACTCTTATTAATAATGGCAAGAGTTGCTACTGGCTATACATATTCTAAAGAAAATGGTGCACTTTCCAGTGCAAAAAGTTGCTTTTTGCAAATTGGTTTGAGACAAATATATGACTAGACGCCAAAGACTAGTTATTTCTCAGGTCCCACGGTCAATTAAGTGCATGTATTTTTGTCTGGTTTTATTTTCTAAATTGTAATTCTGAACACTGATCACTCTCTGTTGCACAAATGTTGCAGAACTCAGTTTAAAATACTTAGTTTTGCTAAGCATGTGAAGCATAACTATTACAATTGCTCATACTCAAGATTAAGGATTAGAACAAACCTCTAACCATAAGAATTAAGCTTTAACTTCAAAGTAAAAAAAAAAAGGTTCCAAAAGTTTTTTTTTTTTTTTGTTGCTGCAATGCCATGGAAGGAATAATTTTGGTTGCTTAAAGAACCACAAAGAATGAACTTTTATGTTTAGGAATGTTTTTTTTCTTGGTGTGAAGTGAAGAATATATAAAAAATCTGGGGGGGGGGATGGGGGGTCGGTCGGTATTGGTATTACGCAAGGTCTCTCTCTCTCTGCCGTTTGCAGTAGCACCTCATTGCAGTACACGAGATCCGGGGGGCGGAGTCGGATCCAGATTAAGGGGTGGGTTTAGGGATAAGGGGTGGAGCTGGGTAGGTTTAGGGGTGGGTTTAGGGATAAGGGGTGGAGCTGGGTAGGTTTAGGTATGGAAGGTGGGAGGAGTCGGATCTAGATCCGACTCCTCCCTGTGGATTTCATGTTCTGCAGTGAGGACCATCTCGCCGTTTGCGCACCCTACGTGGTTTGAAGCACAGTCTCTAGCTGCGTCCCAATGTGCATACTATCCATTCTCCTAAATAATATGTGACAATAGTAATTGGGGCACTAATTGGGCACTTTTGACTTGAGCTCCGCGGCTGAAGCTCCGCGAACGGTGACGGACTTTGGACTTGAGCTCCGCGAACGGCGACGGACTTTGGACTTGAGCTCCGCGAAGGCGACGGACTTTGGACTGAGCTCCGCGAACGACGACGGACTTTGGACTTGAGCTCCGCGAACGGCGACGGACTTTGGACTTGAGCTCCGAACGGCGACGGACTTTAGGACTTGAGCTCCGCGAACGGCGACGGACTTTGACTTGAGCTCCGCGAACGGCGACGGACTTTGGACTTGAGCTCCGCGAACGGCGACGGACTTTAGACTTGAGCTCCGCGAACGGCGACGGACTTTAGACTTGAGCTACCGCGAACGGCGATGGACTTTAGTACTTGAAGCTTTGGACTTGAGCTGCGAGTGAGCCTGGCCCTGTGGTCCTGGGTTACCCTTTATCCCCCGGTACCACGCCTCTGCATGGCATCCTTTGGCGTCAATATGAGACGCAGAACCCAAGGCGTTATACAGGTGACGCTCGTCTAAATCCAAAGCACATGGCATCCTTTAGCGTATGAGAAGCAGATCCCAAGGCGTCATAACTGTAACCCTGCTCCAGGACCTAATCCTGCTACGTGTTATATTGACGCTAAAGGATGCCATGTGCGTAAGATTTCGACGAAATGTCATATGGCGTCACCTATATGACGCTAAAGGATGAGAATGCGTTGGATAAACTCATCTTTCAGGCATTTGACCGACCGTTTGACTCTTCAGCGTGAGAAATCGGGGGAACCAAACAAGATGGGTCTCGGTCCACTTCCAAATGAAATCTAGTGCGGTTTTTTCGAATAAGTGTGAACGCTGCCATCTGAACTCTGGTGCGAACCAAACAAGATGGGTCTCGGTCCACTTCCAAATGAACTCTAGTGCGGTTTATTCGAATAAGTGTGAACGCTGCCATCTGAACTCTGGTGCGAACCAAACAAGATGGGTCTCGGTCCACTTCCAAATTAACTCTAGTGCGGTTTATTCGAATAAGTGTGAACGCTGCCATCTGAACTCTGGTGCGAACCAAACAAGATGGGTCTCGGTCCACTTCCAAATGAACTCTAGTGCGGTTTATTCGAATAAGTGTGAACGCTGCCTTCTGAACTCTGGTGCGAACCAAACAAGATGGGTCTTGGTCCACTTCCAAATGAAATCTAGTGCGGTTTATTCGAATAAGTGTGAACGCTGCCTTCTGAACTCTGGTGCGAACCAAACAAGATGGGTCTCGGTCCACTTCCAAATGAACTCTAGTGCGGTTTATTCGAATAAGTGTGAACGCTGCCTTCTGAACTCTGGTGCGAACCAAACAAGATGGGTCTCGGTCCACTTCCAAGTGAACTCTAGTGCGGTTCGACTGAAATATGAACGCAACACAGGCCAAAGACAATCGAAACAAACCAAAAACAGACATGTCACAAGATGCGACCCTAAAAAGGACAGAATGCTCAAGCATACCTGATTTTTCTCATCATAGTCGCGATGTTGCCCATCACAGTTCAGTACAGGCATCAGAACCACGTCTCCTCTCAGCATTGTTTTGGACGTTCGACGAGTTCCGTCGCAAAATATATATGCCATAAACATTTTGTTTTTGTTTTCTATTTTTACGTTTGGTGTTAAAAAATGAAACAAATCAGGATTAAATGTATCATTTACTTTTTTGTCGGACCAAAAACAAGAGAACTGAACTACAAGTGTGAACACCCCTAGTGTGAAGGGCATTTTAAAAACCTAAAGAACCTTTTTTTTTAATGAATGTTAAAGGTTCTTTGTGGAACTGTAGATGCCAATAAAGAACCCTTATTTTTTTATGAGTGTAACAAAAAAATAAATAAATCAGAATATGCATAGTTTTTTTTCCCCGACCCACCCAACTGGAATAACTGGTTTAGGAGCTGTTCTAAGCACATTAGAGTTACTCTGTTTTGCCCTTTATGCGTGATAATCCCCATGTGTCGTCTCAGTGATAATTGGAATTGACGCTTGCCATCGGGTGTCCGTAGTTGACATGGGCATGTGGTACAGTTGCATCTGTTATCGGAAGGCTTACCACTGACCCTGCGTTCATGTGTGCGAGACCCAGCGTAACCCGTCACGGCATGCCAACAACAAAACATTTCAGATGCTAAAGCCTCGTCTGGTGATGCTCAGGCTTCTCTCCAGGGGTAAAAAGGGTTGGGAAAGGTCTCACAGAGGGTGTTATCCTGGAATTTGGTGTCTTTTGAAAGAGGTAAATCAGGTTTGTGATGTGTCTGAGAGGGTCGAAGCTGTGGGGCTCAAGCTTCACTCCATGGAGAATTAAACGTGTCTATCACATTGGAGGAGAAAAAATCATCAAAAAGATTGAGATGTTTGGACGGTGCACTGAATTTTATAAAAAGAAAAAGGATAAAAGGTGGGTTGAGTTTTTGTGTACGCAATTGGCATATGTGGTTGCCAGGGCATTGCTGTGTGGTTGCTAAGGGGTTGTTAGGTTGTTGCTATGGTGTTCTTGGTGGTTACAAGGTGCTTACCGCCTTTATTCAGCAAGGACGCATTAAATTGATCAAAAGTGAAAATAAAGATATTTTATAATGCTACAAAAGATTTGTGTTTCAATATAAACACTGCTCTTTTGAACTTTCTATTAGAATCCTGAAAAAAAGTATTTTGGTTTTCACAAAAATATGAAGCAGGAACATTTTCAACATTGATAATAATCAGAAATGTTTCTTGAGCAGCAAATCATCATATTAGAATGATTTCTGAAGGATCATGTGACACTGAGCGACTGGAGTAATGATGCTGAAATTTCAGCTTTGATCACAGGAATAAATCACATTTTAAAATATATTAAAATAAAAAATTGAAATAAAATGTCCCATTTTTTTTTTATATTACATTTTTTTTACTGCAAATTTGATCAAATAAATGCAGCCTTGGTGAGAATAAGAGACGTACAGACCCCAAACTTGTTAATGGTATAATATGTATTTAAAGTTAAATAGTTTTGCGTTGTTTTTGATGACATGACGTGGTAATGAAGGTTTTTATTTTCTCTCAGTATTGACAAGGTTTACATGTTGTGTAGCATCTAGATAATTTCTTATTTTTATTAATTCTCCAAATATTGAACATCAGATATGTTGTGATTGACTGATTTCGTCTCTTCACTCAGCGCTTTCAGATTTGATGAGGACTAAAAGTGTACTTTTTTTCAGACAAAAATCAGCATCTAATGTCTACATAACACACTCTGAAAGAACAAACAGAAGTCCTTGTATGCAAATACAACATGTGTGTTTATATTTTTCATACATTCTGTGACTCTTTAGAAGGTTTACAGGCATTCAGATCAGTGTTTTTCTTGATTCTTGGAAGCTAAGATTATTAGTCAATCTTTGACACATTTGAACTCTTAATATGGAGTCATTCATTTTTGTCGCATGTCAGCTGACAAGACGTTCTCAAGAACTTGTGTAGACACAGACGTAATGATGGTGACATTGTAGTAATTCTTTCTAGATTTTTCTAGAAAGATATCTGGGGAATGCTTTTGATTGCCACAGATGATAAACCCTTAGTGTGTTTAAAAGAATGGGAAATGCATTTACACTAAAATAATTACGTTTTAGTTTCATACCATCGGTTAATGGAAACGCCATCATTTCGCAATAGTTTTTGATCTACATTTAGAAAATACCACGAACGGTTTGCACAAATCTGTAGTGGAGTCTAGGCTATTGTTCCTCAAATATAAGGCCTCTGCAGTTAAATATGCTTAAACACAAACACTGGACTGATCATTTGGTTTAAAAACCTTTAGTTGCTCTTTTCTTTTAATAGTCTTGTCAAAATGCAGATCAAACTGAAATATTTGACTCCCTTTACTTTGCTTCTATCTTTATGCGCATCAATAGACATTTAGGTGTACACCAATAAAATAAGTATCTATGTATTTTTTTTAAAACATTTTTATTCAAAATTCAAAATTCAATTAAAATTCAATTTTAATTCAATTCAATAATTGCTGTCAAATCAATTAAAAAAGTGTGTGTGTGTATAAATGTATTAATTACGATTTATTGATTTGACAGCACTTAAAGGGGGGTGAAATACTCATTTTCACTCAATCTCATGTTAATCTTGAGTACCTATAGTAGTATTGCATCTCTCATATCTCCAAAAAGTCTTAGTTTTATTATATTTATAAAAGAAAGATAGGCTGTACCGAGTCTTTCCGGAAAAACCCGAGCGGGTGGAGGCGTGCCGTGTGGGCGGGAGCGCGCGAAGCTTTTGCGTGTGTTGTAAACAGACAGACTCGTGGTTTTATGAGGACATGATTTAGTTTTACAATAAACAAACTGACACCTACAGTGGCCAGCTAAACAACTGTATTTAAACACACAAACACACACCATACATCGCATGCTCCATCGATACATTAACTGTACGTGATCATGTTGTTTACTTGCTGTGCTTAACGTTACACGCCGATAGTTAACAACACAGACATTTGAAGCAGTTTTACTCACCGCCTGCGGTTCCGTGAACCTTTATCGTTGGGACTGCTCCATCTTTAAGTTATTAGGTGATCTGCCAATGCGTCGAACTGTGCCTTGTTTATAAAACTATTAGCAGCTACCGCCGAAATGAAGGGAACAAATAAGAACACTTGCGCAACTCCGTTGCTGCTCTGGAAAAACAAAATCCATCCACAGGTCCCTTAACTCTGGGTTCTTTGGAAATTTGTGCAGTGTTGTCTTGCCCTGGTAACCAAAAACACACTTTTTTGGTGCCATTTTTTTGATTGCAGCGCAGCCGAGCCCAGCGCTCTGATGGACGCTCTCGTACGCTCGCGGCTACAGCTGCGCGCCGCGCCCTTCCGGGAGAAGTGCCTTAAGACCTGTATAAGGAAATTCCGCCCACTCTGACGTCACGTAGTCCCGTATTCGAAAAAAACTTTACGAAACTTGTGACAAACCGGAAGGAGTATTTTTGGAACAGAAATACTCCATCAAACTTACAACTTCATTTTTGAAACTTTGTCCATGTTTACCATGGTAATCCAACTCTTTAACAGTGTAAAAAACTCACTGGCCCTCATTTATCATTCTTGCGTAGAAACGGGCGTATATGTTGGCGTAAGATTATGCTTACACTCCTCTCACCGCCTGATGTATGAAGCTGTGCGTACCTTTGAAATCCTGGTGTACGCAATACCTGTCCTTGATAAATGCCGCGGCTGAAAACGATCGTCATTAGAATAACACGCCTCTAAATATTCAAGTCTCCGCTTCCCCCACGCCCTCATTTTACGCCATGGACACATGGAAGACGGCAAAGAAGAGAAACTTCTCCGACGTGGAGATCAAATGGCCTATCACAATGCATTATTTTACAGCACGTGTTTTGAAAGTGATGATGATGTGATGTGGAGTAGCCTACCATTCATTCACATTAATAATTGCATTTTTTCCATTTGTAATATTCTTAATCTTATTATTATTCGTGTTCGCATTTATGAGAGAAAAAACAATGATACGGACATGAGCGCTCTAAAAGCGGCACTAAAATATATTTTAAAACTTTCACAGAGACATCAAACATAAAGCACAAAACCTTTCTTTAAACTGAATTTCGTTTTGTATTAATTGTATCTTAATTTTAAACAATGTTTCGTCAACCAATTAGGCCTACCTGGATTTAACAAATAGGAAAGTAAATAGCAGATGATATGAAACGGAGGACGCGTGAACTGAGCTCATCTCATAAATAAACCGAAACTCAGCGTATAAGGTGCCTCAGACATGTCTACTTTTAAACAGAACAATTCAAAACGAAAGAAAACAGACTGCAGACTGCTCTCTGCTTATGTAATCTGAAATGTGCATTTCTCTCTGGCGCGTTCACTACTGCGAAGATCGCGATTCAGCATCTCAACTTCATCTTTGCAGCCGACACAAAGAAAACACTTCTTTATTAATAAACAATTAAAATATCTCCTTGCTATATTTTACATATTCATAATCATTACTTTTGCCGGTTCTTTGTGACAGATTTTTACACTTTAGTTTATAATTAGCCTATGTTGTTGTTTGTTGTTTTTTTGTCATATGTTTTAGGTTGTCAACGCATTTTGTGGTGTTAGGAATTGTGTTTCTGCGCGTTTCCGCACTAACTCAAACGTGCGTACACCACCTCCTGAGCTGGCGTGGGATTTGAGCGTGCCGTACGCCAACGTCCATATTGATAAATCTCAAAGTCACCGTGGTTTAGGGTGTACGCCAGGTGTTCGCTCGAAATTTGGTGTACGCACTTTTGATAAATGAGGGCCACTATGCATGAAACACCATTTCACCCTCCCCCTTTAATGTATATCATTTTTTCTTTACCAAAAGACTAAGATTTTTTGGTCTCTGATCTCACACGTAATGCTCTCTAACGGCTGCGTCCAAAATTGAATACTCTCGTAAGTAGCTACTTATTTTGAATGAGTACATACTTTGTGAGTGCTAAAAAGTGTGTTCTATATAAATGTGTGCAGGATAAATGTAATCTGGATGTACTACATCTGCCATGTTGTCATTATCATGTGACCTACCAGCATCAAATAAATCCATTATTTATTCTAAAGAAACACGACAATGTATAAAAGGCTCCATTACTTTGTATGTTACGTTATGGCCATAGACAGTATAAGAAATGGACAGAGCCATCTCATTGGAACTCAGTTGAGACAGTTGAAGCCCATTTTTAGCGATTTTTGAGCACTTCGTTCCTGACGCGCAGACTCAAACCGACTCAAACTAAGCTTGATGACATGAGCAACCTGTCTGACAGACGTAAATCTTCTAGTAGCTTTGCGTGAAAACTCGCCAACGTTAATCTTGCAGAGACGGCGAGCTTGAGCAAAGAGTTCTCTGCTGTGAGTGAGCAGGACTAAGTATTTTTTATAGTATTATTTTAAAATGTAACGCCAGTACGCCATATTAAGTTAATGCATTGATTGCCTGCGAGCTTCTCCTCCTGTCTGTACGGTCATTCCTGTACAGCGCGACAGAAAGTCGAGGTGGTTATGTGACGCAGTCGTTAGCCTATTTTTACAAAAACTGTTTCTACGGGCCAACATAGAAGGTAATGGAGCCCTTTATACATTGTCGTGTTTCTTTAGAAATAAATAATGGACAAATGGATCTTTTAACGCCTCAGATGTAAAGTTATTTGCTGTCAAAGTGACGCCAAAATGAATGGGAGTCAATGGGAATGCTAACGCAAGTGAAGTTCTGCTACAGAATGGCGGCTCCCGCAAGGCTCAACTTCCGGTCGATGGATTACCCCTTGGTTATGGCCCCGTAGAAGCCGTTTTTGTAAAACATAGGCTAACGATTGCATCAAAACCACGCATGCAATCTTTAACTGTCTATGAGGCAATGGCGAGCGACATAGAGGCATAAAGTCAAGGGATAAGCCATAGATAGAGAGTCCATAAAAGCAATGGGACAAAATATTTCAAGTTTTTTGAGGAATTAGGTTGATCAGATTTGTCTTGCCACCGCTACTAGAGATTTACAACTGTCAGACTGTCGTCACGACTCAGTTTTGAGCCTGCACAGTTGCTCAGCCATCAGGACAGGTAGTGCAATATCGGCTTCAAGTCTTCTCCGTGAATCAATGGGGTCGTCTGTGTCCATTTCTTTTACTGTCTATGGCTTCAACTGCCCTCTGAAATCACGTCTGCATACTTCCTCGTAAGCACATTTTTTCCTACTCATGCTCTTGCTCACCTCTCTGCTGCCCCCTGCAGATGGAGGCCTCGTGTCTGGAACTGGCTCTGGAAGGTGAGCGTCTGTGTAAAGTGGGAGATTACGTGCGGGCGTCTCATTTTTTGAGTCGGCCATCCAGGTGGGCACTGAAGACCTGCAGATTTTGAGCGCCATCTACAGTCAGCTGGCAACGCATACTTCCACCTGCACGACTACAGCAAGGCGCTGGAATACCATCGGCATGACCTGACGCTCACCAGGTCTGAATCTGGAATGTTATGTCACTGTTCTAAAGCCGGAAGGATTAATTCTTGTCTAAAAATACAAGTTTTGTTATTATGGCTCCTCTAGAACTATTGGAGATCAGCTGGGAGAAGCTAAAGCCAGTGGGAACCTGGAAACACGTTGAAAGTTTTGGACGCTATGACGAAGCACAGTTTGTTGCCAAAGACACCTGGAAAATTTCCAGGATGCTCCATGATAAGGTGAGGTGTCAAATGCAGGGTTGTACAAGGTGCTTGAAGTACTTGAACTTGACTTTTTGAAATTTAAGTCCTGAAAAACCCTTGAAACCGTATTTATAAAAAGGTACTCGAAAGTGCTTGAATTATCTTTTCACGCAGAATTAACGCTGCAGCCCGTTTGATATAGATATAGAGCCATTTCGCATGGCAATGAGTATATGATACATCTTTCATTCTTCAGGTCAATCATATATTCATGAGGAGATAATCAGTTCTCATATAAAAATCAGAGATATATTTGTCATAGTACCATTTCATGGTTCAAGTTACCACAGTCATTGCATGTGCTGCACATTATTTGTACCATTTGTTTTATTAGTTTATTTTTATTTATTAACTTTTTTTTAGAATTTGAAAGATAATAAAGATATTGCATGTATAAGTGATTGTAGTCTTTGAAAACCAAAAAGTAGTGCTTGAAAAGTCCTGGAATTTCATTTTACGTATCTACAAACCCTGTAAAGGGAACTAAAGGACTTTTAATGCTATAGCTTAAGCCAAAATGAAGTTTCCGTCATCATTTACTCTCTTTCTATCTTTCAAAACCTATGAGCTTTCTTTCTTCTGTCAAAACGCATAGAATAAGATATTTTAAAGAATATATATTCTGATCAATGGCGTTCTGTACTGATGTCAAACCTGGCATGTCAAGGCACAATGTACTTATGTGCGATGTGTATGTGTGAATAAATGTCACAGCCTCGGTGGAAGTTATCATATGGCATCATCAGACTGGGAATATCACATATTGAATAGTACTGATTGTTTTCATGGCACTTCTTGTCCTTTTTTGGAGCTTGAAGCTCCTGGTCGTCATATACTTGAAAAACCAAAGAAAACGTTCAGCTAAAAAACAAGGGACACAAATGATGGCGAGAAGATAAAATAAAAAGCTGTTTAAATGTGATTATTGACTGATAATATTTATTTATTGATGTAAGCAAATAAATAAATACATAAAAGAGTAGGCTATTTATTTATTGATAAAATAAAACGGACTATTCAAAGAATAAAATAAAATTTTATTAATTTAATTGCTACAATAGACATAAAACTGTCTGTTCAAATAAATAAACACTAATAGGATTACTTTTGAAATTGTCTTTTTATTCATTTTTTATTAACTTTCCTATAAACGTATGATAATATTGTCATCTATATTATATTTTGTCATCAACCAAACTACCAATAATATTGTGAATATTTTTGACAATATCTTCCACACCAATAAAAAGTTTAAATGGTCTATAAATGATCAATTAAATAAAAAAAATTGACTGATGATATTTATTTAGGGATGCGAATAATAAATATAAACATATAAGAAAATGGATAAATAAAACAGAATTTATTTTTGTATTGATAAAATAGAAATAACAAACTGATCAGCTAGCACAGTTTCATAAGGCCATTTAAGCTTTTTCAGTTTTTAAACACTTTTCAAAGTATCTTGATTATATATCTTGATCTCCCTTGTTTAAGAGTGAGAAAATGACAGAATATTTTTATTCCTTTACATTCCTCTTGAATAGCGAAGTTTGCCTCCGATGTTTTTTGAAGTCACATATGTCCTGTTATCCAAAGACACGACTTGATCTATTTTAGCAGACCGTAAACATAGTTTAAGTGCAAGCTGTCGATCTGTTTTAGGTGTGTAATCAGTGCTGGTTGTGTGTGTTATCTGGACGTGTGTCTGTGTGTGGTTTTGTTAGGTGGGGCAGGCTCGAGCGCTGTATAATTATGGGAATGTGTACCATGCCAAGGGGAAGAACATATGTTGGAGCGGTATGGACCCTGGAGACTTTCCCGAGGAGGCACGCATCGCTCTAAAGAAAGCGACTGAGTACTATGAGTGAGCGAGCCAACATTTGTTGTTTTCATTCTTTTGAATGGCAAAAACTAGAGTGTAGACGACACACATGTGCTAAAAGACACAATATTTCATTTCTGAAAGAGATTAGTTTGGCTTCAAGGGCAGTGATGTTTTACAAAAGCATGCTTCACTTTTTATTATTTTATCTACTGTATCTTACACTGTTTGTCTCGGTTTGAAGAGCGAATCTGACCATTGTGAAGGAGTTGGGGGACAGAGCGGCACAGGGCAGAACTTACGGCAACCTTGGCAACTCGCACTATTTGCTCGGAAACTTCCAAGATGCTGTTCTTGCCCACGAGCAGGTATTTCATACTGAGAGTTTCTTAAATAAGCTGTTCGTTTTAAATCTAAATGTACTTGTGGTTTTTATTCAAATGCACAAAATGAATGTGTAATAAAAATAATGGAAAAATGCACAGAGTAGTGTACAGAAAGTTATTATACAACTACATGTACAATAATCAGGGTTTCCGCGGGGCATTAAAAAGCATTAAAAGTCATTAAATAGATTTTGCGAAAATTAAGGCCTTAAAAGGCATTAAAAAGCATTAAATTTGATTCTTACAGGCATTAAATTTTTTTTATAGTTTTGAAGAGAATTTTATATAAATTTATTTGAATATAGCCTTCATAATTAATAATTTGTATTTGCTGTCGCAAAATATGTAAGTTCGTGTGATAAATACGCGGAACCAGTTTAGTAATTGCTTCCGGCCGGAGCAAAAGTGCCGTGATGCGGAGGTGACGCACGTCTGTTGTACAGCGGTGGACAGGTCTGAACCTTGTAAATAGTACATTGTGTTTAATTTGTCGTTTAATGAGATCTAATATATGTTGCTAGTAGCGAGAATAGACCCGACTGTTACACGCATGCACTTAAATGGTCCAGTAGCAGAACTTTTGCCAAGCATGTCAGAGGTTTTGGGTTCTAATCCGCAGTAAGAAGTATACATTTTTCCCCTCGTCAAAACCGATTGTTTATTAGTGGTTGTATATCAAGCAATGACATGTTTGTGTGCATTGTTTTGTGATTTCACCGTAACAAAAAGAGAGTCTCTCCGCAACGGATTGAAGCGCGCGTCTGTTGTGCACGAGCCGCAACAGAACGCAGGCAAACAACGTGTATTGTTCTTCTATACTCTTAGACGCAGGGCTCTCAAGTGTCACGCTCACATTGTATTTCTCACGCTGAAAAACTATTTATAATATATTGAATATGCCGCAGCGCCCCAAATGTCTCTGGCCGCGCCGCTCTCACTACGAAACCGACAGGAATCAAGCGCGTCTCCCCTGCAGTTCTTACTATTCAAGCCTGCCACTTATCAGCCAATCAAAAAAAAAAGAAAGGGTCTACACATTAGCCAATTAGAAAAAAGCACTATTGTATCTGGGTAAGATTGAAGATAAGTCATGATCTCCTGTTTTAATGTTACAAAAAATTCACAACTTGTTTGACACAATGGCAACTTGACTGCTGTTAGAGAAACGTTTCCCAGATAATTATCATCAGTTTTAATGAGTGTCTGTAACTTAGTCAACAGTTTTACAGCCTGTTCCCTAAAGCTGGTCGCACACCGAACGCGCAGCTCAGCGCCACGCCACGCCACGTCTAGGACAACTCTCACCTGAAAATCTGATAACATCAGCAATTTTCTGATTTCTTTAAATAAATATAAAACTAAATGTATATTCCAGCACAGGGCTAAGTCCGTATAATACATTACTACTATTTGAGACACATAAATGTAAATTTAATATATAACTATGTAAATGGCGCCGTGTGGCGCTGCAGGATTTTGAACACGGTCCAGAGCCGTTGCTGGGCGCCGCGGACAGACGCCGCCGGTGTGTGTACTCTCATAGAGAATAATGTGTTCGAATTTAAAAGACCTGGCGCTGCGTGGCGCGGCGCCGAGCTGCGCGTCCGGTGTGCGACCCCCTTAACCCTAACCCAGCCTGTTCACTGACAACACCTGCTCAGAACAAGTAGTCTAGGCCTAGTCATATTTTCGTCATCGCACGATGACTGACATATTGTCACATTATGAACATTTCTCTCTCCAAATAGGCTTAATAATTTTGCATAGTCGATGTTATAGGTCACTTTTAAAATCATGTCATATTTTATAATTATATCCGGGCCATGGATGCATTAATCATTGCATCTGTCTTTCAAAGATGTCTGGTAATAAGCAATTAATCATGCTCTCATCCGCCCTGAGAGGAAAGCCCCTAAAAAGGCCAGGTTAGAGGATGCTGGCCCAGAGAAGGTGGAGAAACGGGCCCATTAGAGGAGGAGACGGTGCCGGTAGAAGAGGAAGAGAATAAATACTTTGTATTTGGTTGAATTGTCAGTGCCATGTGTCAAATCTTCTCTTTTGCAAGTGTGAGCAATTATTAATAACAACAACAAAAACACTAATAATAATATTACTAATGAAACACCACCATTCCTGCGACCCGTCCTATACGCCGCGAGATGTTTAAAAAATGGTGGGGACAATCGACATGTCCCACCCGCAAATTACACCTATATGTTCCAGAAAAAAAGAGAGAAAAAAACATTTTATACATTTATATATATATATATATATATATATATATATATATATATATATATATATATATATATTATATATATTATATATATATTTATATATATATATATATATATATATATATATATATATATATATATATATATATATATATATATATATTATATATATATGCATATACGTGGTTAGTCATGGGTCGTATATGGCATTAAAAATTTTTAAAATGGCATTAAAAAGGCATTAAAAAGGCATTAAATTTCATTTGAAGATACCTGTAGAAACCCTGAATAATAATAAAGAACTTGTACATCTGTAGTGCAGAAAATACTTGTGATGTACATGTTTCATGATGTAAATATTAATAATGCTTTCTTCTTTTTACAGCGTCTCCTCATTGCGAAGGAGTTTGGAGACAGAGCCGCAGAGCGGAGAGCATATTGCAACCTTGGAAATGCATACATATTCCTTGGGCAGTTTGAATTCGCAGCTGAGCATTACAAGTCAGTTTGCTAGTATATGAACTTCATTTGATTCAGCTGTAAAGCAGCTCTACAGAAGACAATAGTGTCGTTATTCAGCGTTTCAAGCTTTGTTCTTGTGAAGTCAAATCAATAATGAAGATGTCTATGGCACAGGCGGACACTGCAGTTGGCGCGGCAGCTGAAGGACAGGGCTGTGGAAGCTCAGGCCTGTTACAGTCTGGGGAACACCTACACACTTCTGCAGGACTATGAGAGAGCCATAGACTATCACCTCAAACATCTCATCATAGCTCAGGACCTCAAGGACAGGTAGGCTGTTTTTGACACTTTTTGTTTGTGCTGCTGTTTATGAGGTCTAGTCACTAATCATTAGTCACTGTGTGTAGGATTGGAGAAGGGAGGGCGTGCTGGAGTTTAGGGAACGCGCACACCGCACTGGGAAACCACGAGCAGGCCATGAGCTTTGCTGACAAACATCTGGAGATCTCAAAAGAGGTGTGTGTGCGTGCGTGCTTGGGACAGTGAGATAACACCAACAGAAAACTAAATGAAAAACTAACAGACTTCCTGCCTGCACAGGAAAAGCCATGGGTCAATCTCAATGAAAAGAATAAATGAAAAGAACGTTTTTTTGTTTTTTTACATGAATTTTGAACAATACCCGTTCTTGTCTTTGATTAACTTTATTTGATCCACTTCAAATGTTGACTACTGTATTATATATGGTGGCCGAGAGACCATATATAATACAAGTGCAACTGCAACTGAAGAAAACACATGCAAATAGAAAAAACACCAGCAAATTAAGAAAGAATCTTGTGCTGCAAATACTTAAACCACAACCAAATACAGAAGCCCGCTGCAAATACTCAATGCACATACGATCAGGATGCATTGGTGCATTGACGTTCCTTCAATTGTGATGCATATCCGATTCATGTGTTAACACTTGCCATACTATCTGAAACATCACGCATGCTTAAAGGGTTAAATTCTCTTCATTTTTTTCCTGTTTACATGGTCATAGAACACATACGATCTGAGCAAAAATTCTGAATTGGGTCACATTTCTCTGACAGTGTAAACGAGGCCTCTGTATTTGGTTGCGTTGGGAGTATATACACACATTTCTGTATGGTTGTGTTGTGAGTTTTCTGTTTTTTTTTTTTTATGGTTTTAGTTTTAGTAAACGAAAACAACTCTGATCATGACATTACTATTAAGATCTCTGTACCATTGTTGGCACCTAAATGCAAGTTTTTCGTAATTTCTATTATTCTCAATATCTGTGATTTTTAATTACAGTAACACTTATTTTATTTAAGAAATTATAAATGATACATAGTTTTGTTCAATATAGTCCCCCCCCCATTTACAGGTGAAACTCGAAAAATTCATGTATTTCAAAAATTCAACAGTTTGTGTGTTTTAGGAATTTAAATTAAAAGGTGAAACTATATTTAGTATATATAACTATATACATATGCATGATTATACTTTTCAGAGGGCTGACATTTCTGTATTTAAAATCCTTTTTTTATTGATTTCATGTAATATTCTAATTTTCAGAGAGTGAATAAGCTGTAAGCCAAAATCATAAAAATTATAACTTTTGCTCGAGAATTGGGGAAAACATTTATTGACATTTATGCGTTTCTGACGATGCATTTGTCTAACGCAACTTAAAATAGAGGAGCATAAATAATTCATCACAGAACCATAAATATTCATCGGATACAGTGGCAGCTTTATTAGAAAACAAGCTAGAACAGAGGTGGAATTCAGAAAAGAAGACGACAAATTTTCCTGCTTAATTTTCATAAAAATAATGTGAGTGCAAAGCAAAATAAAATGTCTTCTTTCTTTCTTATTTTGGGGTAAGTTTTGGGATATTTTTACTAGTAATATTGTGAACTATTATTTTAATTTAAAATAACTTATATTTTAATGTATTTAAAAATATATATAATCATGTGATTGCAAAGCTGAATGTATACAAAGATGAATAGAAAGTAAAATATATATACATACTCTCTCTCTCTCACACACACAAAAACACACTATTTAGCTATTTAAATGGGACATTCCATAGACTTGTTCCCATCACACAAAACTTTCTGCATTTTTAAAAAACCTTTAATCATTTCATTTTTAATTACTATTTTTATACAGATTTACAAATGAGGACGTCCCTAAAAGCAGGTCTTTGGAGATTTTGTCAGGTTTTGGTCACTTCTAGATTAGATTCTGCTCCAGTGTGCTTGTTCATGCTTGAACTGAGCGTGTGTTTTCTGGACTAGCACTTCCAGTAATGTTTTTCCTTCCTGTATGTGTGCTCTCCTCAGATTGGAGACCGCAGTGGGGAGCTGACGGCGAGGATGAACGTATCTGATCTGCAGTTAGTTTTGGGTCTGAAGCAAAACAATTCTAACACTAACAGCTCAGCCTTCGTCGAGAGTACGTCCGGTGACAGCAGTCCGCCTGGTAACAGCACACACAACTTTCACAAAATCAAACATTTAAACCAAGCATCCTATAAAATACACAAAGTTGTTTATGTTTATGATACAAAAGAAAGTTGGATAAGCACATGAAAGTAAAGCAAATAAAAAATTACAAAGCAATTAAAAAAAAATGGTTGTTCTGAGAAATATTTATATAATTTTTTATATATATATATAAATAATATAATATATATAAATATAAATATATAATAAATATATATATATTAAAAATTATATATAAATATATATATTGAAAACAAAATCAGCCATCTTAGAATATAGAATATTATCAAATAACAAAAAAATCTGATGAAAAGAATTGCATTAAAAGTGTTCAAACACACACTTTTTAATTTTTTTTTTACATTTTTTGTGTTAGGGGTTTGGTGATAGTGCCATCTACAGGTTAAAAGCTGTACATTTTGCTTAAATATGTACAAACTTGTAAATAATCGCTTGAATATCCTCCTTTAATGTTTTGGACCATGCTTAATTTTTTAACCATTAAACATTTTAAGCATTTAAAATTACTTTGTTCAACTTTAATATGCTTGGTAGCAACAATATCAGTAAATTGTGAAGCTGACGTCAAGGGAGTGTGTAAGCTGACTTCAGGGTGTGTGTGAGCTGACGTCAGGGTGTGTGTACTCATAGCACAACTGATCTACAGAATGAGATCTACTATCATATCTTTCTTTCTGCTTGTGTAGATGGAAGATCCAAAGGAAGCCGGAGACACAGCATGGAGAACATGGAGCTCATGAAACTGA
The DNA here is from genome assembly GCA_036326025.1 of Chrosomus eos. Classification (NCBI taxonomy): domain Eukaryota; kingdom Metazoa; phylum Chordata; class Actinopteri; order Cypriniformes; family Leuciscidae; genus Chrosomus; species Chrosomus eos. The sequence continues at coordinate 9,876,755 of CM070837.1, read as the reverse complement.
CCTCCGACAAAAACATGGTGAGACATTAAACGTATTCAAAACATCGCATACGAAAAAATCCACAACTAGACATTTAGTGAGATGAATAAAAATCATCATTTTGTTTCATTTTAAGAAAAACCATATAAGTATATTTAGCTTCACAGAAAAGAAAAAATATAAAGAAGAAATCAAGGCAAAAATCGAAATAATTGCTCATTACAAAATATTGATTCTAGTGATTCTAATTACTGTTATACAATTATTTAATGTAAATCACCATAAATTATAGATTGTACAGCACTTTTATGATGTGAAAACACTTTTAATTCAACATTTCTTTTCTTATTGCACAATTCTGATTTTATTGTGAACGATTCATCAGTGTTTGTTATTCCACTGAAATCTCGAATCAAAATTTAAGAGTTAACTTGCCGTTCCTCTGAAATGACTTTCCATTTTTGCTGATGTGACATTAGGCCATGCATGCAATTTTTTCGCCCATTTAAATTATATAATTTGAAAATGCATATTGTCCATTTGTCTTGCTTAAAACAACGGAATGACCAACTGAATGTCTTTCAAGTGCTTTTGATTTCACTAATTTGATCCATTCTTTGTGTGAATTTGCCTTGTAAGTGAACCTTACAAGAGACTAGGACTTGCATGCATCACATATACATTTTGTTTCTTACATTTCAAGGTGTTCATGTTTTGCATGTTAAATCATTTACATATCAAAAGTGTGCCTATAAAGTCGTTATGCTTCATCTACCCAGGGGCAGGACTGTGAGGAGACTACAACCCCTCAGCAAACCAAATCATCAACCAAACCATCCATAGCCAAGACATCTTCTAAACTTTTCTTCATCAATCGCTTCAGGAGCAAAAAGCACAGATTGAATGGTTCAAACCCCAGTCCACCAGCTGAGAACCACAGCAGCAGCCCAACTGAAGCCCCTCTGGGCACACAGGTGCTTACAAGACCCCTTTAAAGACAGCATGAAAGAGAGGTCGTGATAGTCTTTTCTTCCCTGTTGTGACGTATATATCTGAGTGATACGACTTCTCGAACCAGAAAAAACTGTAGGGCGCGGCTTGATTTTGTCTATGGGGAATTGATTGGATGGTTGTGATTTGCTATTGGTGGATCTCATATGAGTGACAGGTTGCCCTGCCCTCATCATCAGAGAAGAGATGTCCCTGCAAGAGGGAAGGGAAGATATTTTGATTACGAGGGCACATGAATCATTTATAATAAATACAGCAATATTCCATTAAAAATACACATTGTCATTTATGAATTCATGGTAACTTTAATTAGCAGCGTTGGTCTCAAAAAACATATTAGTTAAAACATACTGAAAAGAGAGGCTTAAATACTGCATTGACCAATCAATTTTATAATTTAGATTTTATCATTTTGAGTGCATGCAAAGTAATACATTCTAACAAATAAAATCTCAAATATTTACTGTTGTTATTGTAACTGGGCTTTTCCACAGGGCGCTCCAGACACTCTGGGTGACGACGGCTTTTTTGACCTCCTAACCCGCTTCCAGGGCAGCCGTATGGATGATCAAAGGTGCTCATTAGAGGACGGCATTAGCCGTGTTCCCGCCCCTTCCTTACCCTGCGAAACCCCGTCCGTAGCCTTGAGGAAACGTGAGTCGACCCTTCCTCACTGTACTGACCTGTGCTAACTATACTTCAACTATATGAATGTGCAATACAATCACTTATGGTGCATTCACACTGCAATTTAATGCAGCAAAACCTAAAGAAAGTCATTTTAAAGGGGAGTGATTTGGAATGGCATGATGTACAGAAACAATGTGAGCAGAAACGTAACCTAACGTTACTAACGTAACCTCTGTTCTCTCTAGAGAGGGAACGAGTACTGCGTAATATCTTACGCTATGGGGGAAACTCTTTTCCACGAGATATTGAAGCCAAAAATTATCCTTAATTTTTAATCAATGTAAAACGCTTTGCGGCAGCATGCAGACATAGGCGAGGCAGCTCTCGCGCCTATTGGCTGCCCTGCGGCAAAAGCAGCAGCCTATCGAGAGCGGCTCTGCATGACGTCATGACCAATGGGGGCACTTTGCGCCTACTTCGTCACGTCCTGCCAGAAAGGGCATGGTCTCGCCCTATAAAGCAGGTCGAAAGCCTGATACAAACTGGTTTTCATCGCTGAAGTGAACCAGAGCGTATTTTAAGCACAGCAAGATACCCAGTACTTGTTCCCTCTCTAGAGAGAACAGAGGTTACATTAGTAACCGAGTACGTTCTCTTACGAGAGTCTCGTATTGCGTAATATCTCACGCTATGGGGAACACAGTGTAACATGCCGTGCATACAGGGATCCAACACCATAAGTCCCAAGGGCATGTAGTGCATAATCACCATAGACTCACAGAGAGTGAAGGAAGAGGGGCTAGCAGCGTCATTCCTTATAAAGTAGCATCCAGAGGAGCTAATCATATAAATATTATACCACACAGCCAGGGTGAAAGCTTTCAGCCTAAACTGGGTGGCCATACGTGTCTAAACACTTGTGGAGCTGCTGTATCGGTCAGTGAGCGATACACAGGCAAAATTTAGCATCTGGGCCGGCACAGCACTGAATTCTAGACCGCCAAAAGCGTAGCTTGCAAGGCGGGAACCTCCAGGTTATAGTATTTTATAAATGTAGACGGCGAGGCCCAGCCCGCGGCCGTACAGATATCTTGCAGGGTAATCCCGCTAGACCATGCCCATGAAGAGGCCACGCCTCTTGTGGAGTGCACTCTGACACCCAAGGGGCACCGCAGGCCCTTAGAGGTGTAAGCCAGCGCTATGGCATCGACTATCCATCTGGATAGGCTCTGTTTTGGTGCGGCAAGCCCCTTAGAACGTCCGCCAAACAAAACGAAAAGCTGCTCAGTCTGTCTAAAACCAGACGAGCGGGACACATAAGCTCTTAGTGCCCTAACAGGGCAAAGGAGACTCGCGTCCTTCTCATTGAGAACCGGAAGGGCAGACAGGGAAATCACCTGGGCCCTAAACGGTGTGTTGAGGGATTTCGGCACATACCCGTGCCTAGGTTTGAGTACGACCTTTGAGTCATTAGGCCCAAACTCCATACACAACGCGTGTCATGGACTATGTTCCATTCAGCTTAAACACTCCCAATAACTCCAGGACACAGCTGATTCATTTCCATGAATTTACTGGGAATTTTGTGAAACTGCAATACAGTACAATGAGATGTCAATATTATTAATCAAACCAAAAATGCACAGTAACAGTGTAAATAGCAGGGCTTAGCTAACATAGCAGTATAGCCTATGTGATAAACACAATCGAGCTAGTAAATACAACCAGCAGCAATAAACAAAGCTAACTTTGCTTTCTCAGTAATCTCTCAATTAAAATAAGCAATAACCTAATGTTAAACAATGATAAATACTCACAGACGTTGCTTTAGCAAAAAGGGAGAAGGAAAAGCGATCGTTTGAGAACTGACGACGGATAGAGCTCACACATTACTGAAGCTGATTACCGCATGTGAAATTTTTACTTCCGGGTTTCCCCACATGCACGCGAATTGAGTTACTATGGTTACAAATGTAAACAAACCACACGGAACTACCGAGACAAAAAGAAATACGGTTCAAGCAGCATGACACTCCCCGCTTGGGGTCCTTAGAGAGCCCACATTAATTAACAGAGTCATCCTTTGGAGAGAGAAGCAGAACCACTTCTGTAACAGGCCGAGAAAAGGATTTTCTGGTTCCATCCTTGACGACTTCGACTTGAACCTTCCGAACCAATCCATCATCTCCTGGAAGGGTCTTTGTGATGATGCCCGTAGGCCATTGATTTCTCTTTGCTTCATTGTCTTTCAAGAGAACTATGTCTCCTTCTTGAAGGTTCTGCCTTTTTCCTTGCCACTTGTGTCGAAGCTGCAATGTTTTGAGGTATCCGTGTTTCCACCTGTTCCAAAACATGTCTGCTAGGCCCTGAACCCGCTTCCACTCCTCTCTGACGAGATGCGCTTCCTGGTAGCTTCCTGACGGAGGAGGAGGTGTAGAGCCAGTCTTAAGAGTCAGGAGCGTCGCTGGGGTGAGGATGAGCAGCGATTCCGGATCTGATGACACTGGGATGAGCGGTCTAGCATTCATGATAGCAGCTACCTCAGCCATGAGTGTAGTCAGAACTTCATGTGTAAGGTGAGACCTCCTCTGCTCAAGCAGCATGCAGTCCAAAATCCGGCGGGCAATGCCAATCATGCGTTCCCACGCGCCACCCATATGAGACGTGTGGGGCGGGTTGAATACCCAGGTGCAGCTCTGTGTGTGCAGGTACTCTTCCACACTGTTGAAGCCTGGATTAGTCTTGTCCATCTCCAGCTCACGAGAGGCGCCAATGAAGTTAGTTCCGCAGTCGGAGCGGATTTGCTTTGCGGGGCCCCTGACTGCAAAGAACCTTCTCAAGGCGTTGATGAAGCTGCTGGAACTCATTGCTTCAATTATCTCGATGTGAACTGCCCTTGAGCACATGCATGAGAACATAACAGCCCATCGTTTAGAGTTGGAGACTCCTCCTCTTGTGCGGCGTGAGACAATGTCCCATGGTCCAAAGACGTCAATACCTACATAGGTGAAAGGAGGTGCTACTTGTAGCCGTTCCGCTGGCAGAGCTGCCATCTGCTGATGTTCGGTCTTTCCCCTCAACCTTCTACACGTGATACATCTGTGAAGCAGACTGCTAATGCAGCGTTTAGCTCCCACCAGCCAGAAACCTGCCGCTCGAATAGCACCTTCTGTTAGGTGTCTCCCTTGGTGTTTTACAGCTTCATGATAGTGAGAGACAAGCAGGGTTGCGAGATGATGCCGGCCAGGAATGATGATAGGGTGTGTCTCGTTCATGCTCAGATCCGACTGTCCAATCCGACCTCCCACTCTAAGAAGTTGATCTTGGTCCATGATAGGGCACAATTTCCACAGGCTGCTGGAAGATGAGATGTTGGATCCTGAGTTTACACACTTAAGTTCGTCTGAATAGCACTCATTCTGGACACTTTTCACAACGCACATTTTGGCCCTCAGCAACTCTTCCTCTGTAGGGCGACAGATGTGCCATCCCTGACATTCATTCTTGGTGGAGTGAGCAAAAGAACGAGCCACGTGGATCCACGTGGAGGTGTGCTATGGCTGTTAGGAGAGTGCTGAACTTGGAGAAACGTTCAAAGCGTTGTGGCCGTACCACATCTCTGGGAACATGTGTGAGACTTGTCACTACCTGGGGACGCACTTCAGAGTCGGTGTCAAGGTCAATAAGGTTATAAGTCTCTTGAAGCTCAGTTGAATGCGAAGGTGCATCGTGGAGAAAGGCTGGTCCTTTGAGCCAAGTTGTGCTGCTAAGCAAGGCTGGTGTCACAGTTCTTGACCCAATGTCGGCTGGGTTGAGATGCGTTGGGACGTACTTCCACTGGCCGGAACAAGGTGATTGATGTATTCGTTGGACCCTGTTGTGTACGTAGACATAGAATCTCCTTGACTGGTTCTGGATGTACCCCAATACAACTTTGCTATCGGTGTAGTAGGTGATGTTATCGAATGGTACGTCCATCTCTGTGACTACCATCTCTGCAATCTCAATGGCGAGGACAGCCGCACAGAGCTCAAGTCTCGGGATAGTTAAACCAGGCTGGGGGGCCAACTTTGCCTTCCCGAAGACAAAGCCAATCTCAGTCTGTTCTTGGTGGCTTGTCACCTTGATGTAAGCTACGGCTGCTATCACCTTGACTGATGCGTCTGCAAAGACGCAGAGTTCTCTTCTTAGCGCGCCTGCAGTGGAGAAGGACGTGTAAGGACGTGGTATCTGGAGCCCCTCTAGGTCTTGAAGTGACTGCTTCCATCTAGTCCACTCAGTCTCCTTGTCTTTGGGAAGAGGTGAATCCCAGTCCTCTGCCTGCGTGGTGAGTTCCCTGAGTATGAGTCTTCCATGAACCGTGATGGGTGCAAGGAACCCTAGAGGATCGTAGAGGCTGTTCACGGTTGAGAGTACCCCTCTGCGAGTGAATGGCTTCTGGTCATCTTTGATTTGAAACATGAAGGTGTCAGTGCGCATGTTCCAGAACAATCCAAGGCTACGTTGGATTGGCAGATCATCAACAAAGAGATCTAGGCTGTTGACGTCCTTAGCGCGATCATTGGATGGAAATGCTTCGATGACTGCCAGTCGATTTGAAGCAATTTTGTGCAGCCTGAGGTTAGAAGCTGCAAGCATTTTCTGTGCTCGACCGAGGACGCTGATGGCCTCTTCCTCTGTGCTGAAGGACTTTAAAGCGTCGTCAACATAGAACTCACGGTCAATGAATCTTCTTGCGTCGCTGCCATAGTCGGCTTCTGCTTCCTTAGCTGCCCGCCGCATACCATACACTGCAACGGCAGGTGAGGGACTGTTCCCAAAGAGGTGAACCCGCATTCTGTAGTCCACAATGTCGGAGGTAGGATTGTTATTCCTATACCACAGGAAGCGGAGAAAATCACGGTGTTCCTCCTTAACGACAAAGCAGTGAAACATGTGCTCAATGTCGGCGGTGATCGCCACCTGTTCCTTCCTGAATCTCATAAGAACGCCTAGCAGGCTATTATTTTTTTTTTTTTTTTTGACATCGTTGAGCGACACTCCTTCACATGACGCGCTGCTGTCGAAGACCACGCGGATCTTATCTGGCTTCCTAGGATGGTACACACCGAACAGGGGGAGGTATCAACACTCTTGTCCAGGCTGCACTGGCGGGGCAACTTCTGCATGTGCCTTCTGGAGCATCTTCTCCATATACTCTAGGAAATCGGCTTTCATCTGTGGTCGTTTTTCCAATGAGCGTCGGAGTGAGACGAGACGGTCAAAGGCTTGTTTTCTGTTGTTAGGAAGCCGCTGTCTCGGTGACCGGAAGGGCAAAGGTGCAACCCAACTTTTGGAGCTGTCCTGACGGCACTCAGCTTCCATTATCTTCAGAAACTCTAGATCCTCCATGGATGGAGCGAGTCTGTGATCATCGGGAGTACGAGCAAAGACAGTCTGCCCCAAGCAGTCTCCACTGGGCATCACCGAGCCACGGGTGGAGGTTGTAGCTGGATGATGCTGAGGTTTAGACACTTGACCGAATACCTCTTTCACTCTGATCTGATTGTTGCATGGCTGAAGATAACTCGTACGACCGTTCTCTAAGATGGCTGTTTTGTAACTCCTCACCTCATGTGGTCTGTGAGCACCTCCTAGGCACACATCACCGACGACGACCCATCCTAGGTCAAGCCTTTGGGCAAACGGTGCATCTCCTGGGCCACTTATTTGCTCTCGGACCTTGTGTGTGGTTTAAACAAACCACACGGAACTACCGAGACAAAAAGAAATACGGTTCAAGCAGCATGACAACGCGCTTACCGAAAGCGCTTGTAAGTCCTCTACGCACTTCACTGAAGCGAGAGCCATAAGAAACACCGTTTTGAAAGACAGATGTTTCATGTCTGACAAATAGATTGGCTCGAACGGGGCACCTTTCATGGCTTCCAGAACCGTGGAAAAGTCCCACGTCGGGACTGAAGGGGGCCTGGGAGGGTTTAGTCTCCAAGCTCCCCTGAGGAAACGCACGACTAAGTTGTTCTTCCCCAGTGACTTGCCAGACACCGGTTTTGCAAACGTTGCTATGGCCGCCACGTATACTTTGAGCGTGGATGGGGTTCTGCCCTTATCCAGCAGCTTGAAGGAAGGAAAGCACTTCCGTAACCCCGCAGTCTACGGGTGAAAAGCCCTGGGCTTGACACCAAGCAGAGAACACAGACCATTTCGAGGAGTAGAGCCGTCTAGTAGACGGAGCTCTAGCCTGTGTGATCGTGTTTAACACTCCCTCCAGGAGGTTAGCGGGTACCCGTTGATGGCCCATGCGTGCAGGGCCCTCCGCCTGAGATAGGAGGTGTAAGGGGTATACAGTCAAAGACCCAGAACCAGATATGAAGAATGAAGACCCGGAGTCAGAATTATAAAAAATTAAAGAAAAGTTTTACTGAAGATAGTTTGCAGTCTCATCAGCAGAAGTCAGCTTCAATACTCACACAGGAGTTCGTAGGACGCCCCGCTTACAGTTACAAAGATCACAGCAGTTATACCATTTTCAAGGTCTAAGCTACGTCATTGCTTACAGGTTGCATGGTTCTCATTGGCTTAGAAATAGATGAACACAGTAATTTTCCACACATACAGATAGACGGAAGCATATCTCCATCGATTATGCAGGACCCATTCGGACCCACGTCATGACCTTCCAGGTCGCAGATTTGGGTTTGATGAGCGCCAGCATGTCTCGAACAACAATTCACTCAATCTCCAATAAGGCCAGTGGTTCTGTAACCAAGAAGACTAACACACACACCGACACTTTTCCAAGGTTGGATTTTGCCAGGCTCTAACTATTAACATGAGAGTCCTCTCAAAACATCAAGATAATGCGTTCTTTCTCTCAACTTTAGCCTAACTGGAAAGTAAGGCTTTAACAAAGAAATGGTCCCTTAAACTATTGGCTTCAAAGACCCCTATATGTTTTAACACGTTGAAGACCTTTCTCAAACACAAAACAAGTCCCTATTTCATTTCCGGGATAAATAAGCAAGCACTTTTACTGCATTCAGATATCAAATACATACATTAAAGAATACATGAAAAGAACATTTCAGTAATTATACTGGTAACTTCTATAACAAAGTAAAATCTCACAAGCCTAGAGAAATCATTCAACTCATTGAACATTTAGAAAGAAAAATATTGACAAATATCTTGATAATAATTACTCATCATTACATATACATTGAAGCAGCAGTGGATTTCAATCCACCCCCTTCAGAGGTCTCTCCTCAGTGGTACAGGCCATGGGGCAGTGCTGGTCAGCTGCATCAGGACTGGGAACCAAGTCTGGTTTGTCCAGAGTGGAGCCACGAGCAGCACTGGGCATCCTGATTTTTTCCTAATTCGTTCCAACACTTGAGGCTTGAGCGAGACAGGGGGAAAAGCATATAGGGGACAGCGGGGCCAGCACGTCTTTATTTTCGAGAAAAAGTTCGGACAATGAGCGTTTTCGTGTGACGCGAACAGTTCCACCTTCGCTCTGCTGGGACGTTGTTTCTGGACAGTCTCTCTGGTCCCACATTCAGGTGACCAGGCACATGCGCTGCTTTCAGCGAGAGCAGGTTGTACTGAGCCCAGACCAGGAGGCATTCCGTCAGCCTGTGAAGGTTTCGGGACCTGATGCCGCCCTGGTGATTTATGTATGCCACCACTGACATGTTCTCCGACCGGATCAATACGTGGTGGCCTTTTATCTGGGGACAGAAGCGCCGTAGCGCTTTGTCGACTGCTATCATTTCCTAGCAGTTTATGTGAAGGAGCTTTTCCCGTTCTGACCACAGGCCAGCAAACCCCTCGAGCAGCGCTCCCCATCCCGAGGTGGAGGCGTCCGTAGACACCACCTTCACACTCGAGGGGTCCCCAGACTCACACCTGACTGATACCAGTCGGTTACTTTCCAAGGTTCCAGAGCTGAAACGCACTTTAGATCGACCCTGAAGCGAAACAGACCCGCGGTCCATGCCCGGGGCGGAACTCGCGTTTTCAGCCACATCTGCAGTGGGCGCATGCAAGCAGGCCCAGCTGGAGTACAGATGCTGCTGAGGCCATCAGGCCCAGCATTTTCTGAAACCTTTTGAGCGGGACTATAGAGCCGTGGCGAAAGGATTTCGCGACGCGCTGAATGTCTAGCCCGCGCTCCGGTGACAGGCGTGCTGTCATGGATAGCGAGTCCAGCACTGTTCCCAGAAAAGAAATTTTCTGACTGGGAGACAGCGAGCTTTTCGCCCAATTGACTGTAAGGCCCAGATTCTCGAGGTGCTCGAGTAATCTGGCCCTGTGTTCTATGAGCTCTGAGTGTGATCGAGCTAGAATCAGCCAATCGTCCAAGTAGTTCATAACTCGCATGCCCCGAAGTCTCATGGGTGCGAGAGCCGCATCCATGCACTTCGTGAATGTACGGGGTGCTAGGGACAGGCCGAATGGCAGGACTGTGTATTGATATGCCTGGCCCTTGAAGGCCAATCTCAAGAATCGCCTGTGATGGAACGCTATTTATATTTGGAAATGGGCGTCTTTCAGATCTTTTGACATAAACCAGTCCTCTTGGCGAACTTGCGCAAGGATTTTCCTGGTCGTCAGCATTTTGAACTGGCGCTTCACAAATGCTCTGTTCAGCTGTCGCAGATCTAAAATGGGTCTGAGACCTCCATCTTTTTTCGGTACCAGAAAATATCTGCTGTATAGGCCCCCTTTGCTCTGAGCCTGAGATAAAGGTTCTATAGCCCCTTTGCTCAGTAGTTTCGCTATCTCGGCTCGAAGTAGATGAGATACTTCGTTTTTCACCTTAGATTCAACACGCGCCGTATAACGGCGGGGATGTAGAGCAAATTGTAGCGAATGGCCTCTCTTGATGGTGTTCAGCACCCATTCTGATACCCCGGGGAGCTTTGACCATGCATCTGGGCTCTGGCCACGGCATGATGGCGGCTCGAGAGCCCCATTGTGCTGAGAACTCAACGCTGTATTTACAGCGTGCGAGGCGGGGGGCTCGCTGATCACAGCGGGCAGCCTGGCCGCGCTCAGCCCTTCTCAATGGCGGGTTGTGCAGAGAAAGCGAGCGGGGGAATCCCGTGGGATTCGGCGTGTCTGTGAGAATGTGGGCGCGAGACAGCGGGCACATTTACTGCACTGAGAACACTGTCGGCTCGCGCCGACTGGATGTGTGTTAGTTTCGTTTTTACAGAAACCAAGGGACACGCATCGTGTAGTTTAAGCGGGCATTGTGATATGGGCGTGTTCACTACACTTTCTGCACAATCGACATGAGTCGATTTTATTTGTGCTAGCCCTGCACCGTGGCGGGCTGTGTCTGGGTGTGGGAATGGGCACTGGGATGTGGGCATTCTTAGACACTCATAACACCATCGCCCGTGGCCGGAACCCCAGAAAATGCACCGTTTATTGGATTTATCTGGGTAGCCGTAAAAACGGCCTTTGTGAGCAGGCAAGCGGGCTGTGGCACCGGCTTGCTCACTGCGAAATACACTGGAACAGTCACATTGCTTGGAACTGAGCGAGCGAGAAGTTTTGGTGAAAATCCGGCCGCAGCGGGTCGAGGAACACGGAGCGCTCAGCTTCCGTCATCTCGGATAGCGTCAGCCACAAATGTCTATCAGCCACGGTGAGAGAGGCCATATTCCGCCCAACGGCCTGTGCAGCGGCTTTTGCAGCGCGTAGAGCGAGGTCTGTAGCGCTTCTTAAGTCCGCCACGCAGATCGCTCCCGGTCCTTCCACGTCCATTTTTTGGAGAAGGTCGGCTTGGATGATCTGCAGGACAGCCATTTTGTGCAGCGCTGAAACTGCTTGCCCGGCGGCGGTGTAAGCGCACCCGTGCATGGCTGACGTCAATCGGCAGGCTTTGGATGGTAGCGCCGTCTGAGTGCGCCGTCCATCGGAGGGCAGGCAAAGATGGGACGCTACAGCTGCTTCCACAGGAGGAATAGAAAGGTATCTTTCGCACCGTCCACAGTGGATAAAGCAGCAGAGATAGAGGTACGCAGCCTGGCGGAGAAGGGGGCGTTCCACGATTTCGTGACTTCCTCGTGAAGTTCAGGGAGGAAGGGCGCGGGTCTCGACTCTGACGGGGCTTCGTCTTTTCTGAGAAAGCATCTGTCCAGCCTGTTGCACGGTGGTTGCGCGGGCGCCTCCCAGTTGAGGCCGATGTTATCCACGGCTTGAGAGAGCAGACGCATCAGCTCAGCTTCAATGCCGGCTCGTCTCCCAGAGGCTGGCGGGTAGCGTGGGGGAGGTCCACAGAGCTTGCCCAATCCTCACTGTCCGATGCCAGGAGAGAACATGCCTCGGTAGGTTTGTCGAGCTCAAGGGCGGACGCGGCAGCAGACGGCGGCCGTTGTCCATCTGTGAGCGACTCGAGCGATGCGGCAAAGCTGGCGGGCGAACCGGCGAGCTTTGGCGGGTTGGAGAGAGCTCGGGGCCGCGCTGAGCACAACGCTTCTTGCGGCGTGACACCACAGCGGGCAGAAGTGCAGGCTCTCAGAATGAAGCCAGACGAGTCCTCAGAGTCACCATAGGCATCAGCTCACAATGAGGGCATCCACTGTCAGCGAGCGCAATAGCCGCATGATCTTCACCCAGGCAGGACACGCAGATGACATGGCGGTCCTCGTCGCTGAGTTGGGCTCGGCACGAGCCACAGGAAGGCATCTTGATAAAGACGCAGCTCTTTTAGAGTTTTGGAGAAGTGTGAGTTGCAACGGCGAACAAACACTCTCAGCAGAGTAAAGGATATAGGCGCCGGAAAGCGCAGCAGGTACGGCGGCTGAAGGCAGGGAGGTGAAGGCCAGCGACTTCAGGCTCAAGGGCTCGTCCCGCTGAAGGCTTGCATCGACGGCACAGCTTCTCACTCTGGATCCAGCGATGCGTGAGCTTCGCTGAAGAGATGAAAATCAGTTTGTATCAGCCTATCGACCTGCTTTATAGGGCGGGACCACGCCCTTTCTGTCGGGACGTGACGAATTGGGCGCGAAGTGCCCGCCTTGGTCATGACGTCACGCAGAGCCGCTCTCTATAGGCTGCTGCTTTTGCCGCAGGGCAGCCAATAGGCGCGCGAGCTGCCTCGCCTATGTCTGCAAGCTGCCGCAAAGCGTTTTAAATTGATTAAAAATTAAGGATAATTTTTGGCTTCCATATCTCGTTGAAAAGAGTTTTACCCATAGCGTAAGATATTATGCAGTACGAGAGATACTCTCGTAAGAGAACTATGCAGACTAACTAGCGACTAACAGTAGAATTTCAGTGTGTAGCAATTAAAGCAGTGTATACAGTGACGGGCAATTTGTTTGTCCACATTGATCAGTATTGTGTCACGTGAGAAAATCACAGCCAATCAGAAGATACTTGATGTTTTATATACAGTTAAATGAAGTGGGAATTTTGAAGATATTGATTGACACTTTTGCTCATCTTGCCTGGTTAGGACATGGTGTTAAAGGGTCATGAAACCCCAAACTAAATTTTCTGAGATTTTAACAGAGGTATGTGTGTTGAACACCATTGAAGACAATGTTAGCATCTGTTAGATTTAATAATAGGGTTAAAATGGTTACATTTTAGTTTTTTTCCGCTTTTTTCGTCTTCCGGGTTTAAAATCTTCATCGTGTCCACGTCACAGGCTGTGACGTGGCCGTGCACTGTGAGTGCTTGATGACTCATCGGTGTCTCATAATTATTAATGAGACTGAGTTCATATCCTATGAGAAGACATTGTCTCTTAATTATTCATGACACCACGTGGATCTTTCCAATAACAGACATGTCAAACTGTGATATCGCGTAGTAGCCTAGATGAGAGACAATCATGGGACGCAGTGTTTGTTTTCGTGGTGCAAAAGTCCAAGTGGGTTGAATATGTTTCCCCGCGATGCTGCCAGGGCTAAACTCTGGCTCCGGGCGGCTGGTTTGATCAACCACGGACACATCTAAACTATAGCGTGTGCCGCAAACATTTTTCTCGAGAGAGAATGGTGGACTTCGCCTTGTTGACGACCAATGCAGGTTGCGTCTTGCGAGTGATGCGGTACCAAGTCCCGAGGACTTTTCTATCCCTTCAGAGGTTTGTGTGTGTGTGTGTGTGTGTGTGTGTGTGTGTCTAAAATGAGAAGTCCTCACAGAGCCATCTTTATTATGGGAGTTCAGCGGGCGCGTAGATATTAGGCTATGCACAGAACGTTGTTTTTTTTAAGCGGAAAATTAATTATTTTCAAATATATGCATTTAGTGTCTATATAAACAACTATATATTTTATAATGACATTATAATTATACATGTAGTCTACATTAATATGTTTAAAATAGAATTACGATTACTGTAGGCTAATATGTAGCAGGGCATTCAGTTACTTTTGAAAGGACAATAATAAAGTGTCAGTGTATTTCATTAGACATTAACTTTGCCAGCTATAAAAAAAATCTAGCATTTCCTCACGTTTTACCACTGCTTTTTAGTGACAGTCGATATGCATGGGCCACTGGCTATGACAGTGATGGCCAAACCACACCCACTCCCTCGTTTCTTCTCACAGCATCCACGCCCATTTAAGTTGCATTTTTCAAAAAGATTGTGAGCTAGACTTGAGCTGAAAGAGGGGGGTTTCATGACCCTTTAAAGGAGTAGTTCACTTTTAAAATGAAAATTCTGTCATCATATACTCACCCTCATGTTGTTTCAAACCTGTATGAATTTCTTTCTTCTGCTGAACAGAAAGGAAGATATTTAGAAGAATGTCAGTAACCAGGCAGTTTCTGGTTCCCATTGACTTGCATAGTATATTTTTTTCCTACTATGGAAGTCAATGGGAACCAGAAACTGCCTGGTTACTGACATTCTCCTAAATATCTTCCTTTCTGTTCAGCAGAAGAAAGAAATTCATACAGGTTTGAAACAACATGAGGGTGAGTATATGATGACAGAATTTTCATTTTAAAAGTGAACTACTCCTTTAACCTTTAGAAATTTATCAAGATATCACAATTAAAAAGTGTAAAAGACATTTTAAAAATAGAAGTAATCATAATATATATATATATATATATATATATATATATATATATATATATAATATATATATATATATATATATATATATATATATATATATATATATACACACATACACATACACACACACACACACACACACACACACACACACACACACACACACACACACACACAACCATTCAAAAGTTTGTGGTTGGGAAAATTTTAAAAATATTTTTGAAAGTCGTCTCTTCTGCTCCACAAGACTCAAATACTCAAAGAAATATTACAATTTAAAATAAATGTTTTCTATTTGAATATATTTGAAATGTAATTTATTCCTGAAATCAAAGCTGAATTTTCAGCATCATTACTCCAGTCTTCAGTGTCACATGATCCTTCAGAAAATATTATAATATGATGATTTGCGGCTCAAGAATTTTTTTTGTTGTTGTTGAAACAGTCATGCATTTTTTTCAGGATTCATTGATGATGAATGTAAAGTTCAAAAGATCAGCATTTATTTGAAATAGAAATTTGTTGTAACATTATAATTGCTTTTAGTGTCACTTTTGATCAGTTTAATGTGACCTTGCTGAATAAAATTATTAATTTATTTAAAAAAAATTCTTACTTCTCCCAAACTTTTGTAATGTACTATAAGTGTATTTAATTGAACTACACTGTACTGTTTTTAACCTTCAGCTATTTCCGTGTCCGAAGCCGAGGCCTCTGCACAGCCTGGCCATTTCCTCGATCTGCTGGCCAGCTCACAGAGCCGTCGACTGGACGAGCAGCGGGTCAGCGTCAGCAATCTCCCGGGTCTCCGGCTGGACCAGCGCCACAGCCAGGACGTTCTCAGCAAACTCATGGCCTCGGCCGATAGCAAAGAACCAGACGAAGACTTCTTCGACATGCTGATTAAGAGCCAGGTCAATGTTGTTTATTATTAGGCCGCATCATTAAAGATATATTAAGCCCTTTTACAAGTCTTGATTGTGTTTTGGGGCTCTACTAGAAGAGGTTTTCATGCTTGAATGTTCAAAAAACACATTGTTTTTCACATATTCTCCATTGATGCAGCTCCTCTCTTCTAGTTAGTCTTTAAACGCTTTGTTTAGTTCCTGGCTGTTACGCTCCCTTATACCCTCATTTACTATTCCCTAAATTACTCCACTAATATAGTTCACTTGAGGGAGTGAATGAAAACAAGAGAGTGAATTCAGACACTGAGTGCACTGGAAGGGCTGGCGCTTTTGCATAGTTTGTGCTGTTTAATAATTATTTGAAACTTGGCTAACTGGCAGCTTCAGTAGTTATAAAAAGATTTATCTTGAACACTGTCATTGAAACTATGTATAATCCTTAATTAAACAATTTAATAATCAATTAAAAAGGAATTTATACCTGTATGATATTACGCTGTAGCCACATTAGACCAGTGGTTTGGAAAATGAATGTATGGATGATTCAGCTGCGGCGCAATCTTTTGGTCAGACGCAGGATATCATTCAGCACGACCCTCACAGTGCATTATGGGCATTCGCCAACCGTTAAGTTTACATTGGTTGTACACTTGTTATTGCGGTGCATTGTGGGATTAAATGAGTGCACTCAAAGTCCACTATGGTTTCGGACACCACTACAAATGGCCGTCCCCTCAAATAGTGCCCTATCTAAGGATATATGGGGCGATTTCGGACACAGCCCCAGTCTGTCAGTAACATGTTTAGTTTCTATGAAGCCCCTCCTTTTGGAAAGTGCACTGTGCTCTGATTGGTCAGCTGGATCAGCGTGTTGTCATTGATCAATCGCTTTGAGCGTGTTTTGGGAAATGTCCCGCCCCTTACCATAACATACCTATAACTAAATCAACCAGGCCCCGCCCCTTTAGGAGTTTCAGGGAGTTCAGAAAAAGTGACACTGATATAGAGAATAACTCCCGCTGAAGTGACACTGCCTTTTTCATGCTCAAACAGCAACATTACACACTAAAGACAGTTCTTTAAATAATCTTTAAATATTACATTTCACAGTCATTTGAAAGCATGTGTTTTTGACCCGCACAGGGATCCAGACTGGATGATCAGAGGTGTGCCGCTCCTCCCCCCCCCACCAGAGGCCCTACAGTCCCAGACGACGACTTCTTCAGCCTCATCCTTCGCTCACAGGCCAAACGAATAGACGAGCAGCGCGTCATATTACCATCAGACCAATCCTGACTGACCTGCTCTTGAACTGTCATTGAAGTCTTACTCTCGAATCAATGCCTTGTTGAAAATCAGACCCTACATGATGTTTTCTCTTGCTTAACATGAAGATTTTTGCTTGAGGAGATACACAAAGTTTTGTTAATCTTTTACAAATGTGACCTGAACTGGATTCAGACATGTTTGTGCAGAATAGATGCTTATTCAGAATCAGACCAAGACCGCAGTCTCGTGCTCAGGGATTCAGCACAATGCACTGAATGCATTTCATTCACCTGGATAACTGGATGGACTTAATCAGCTGTTACTGGACGGTAGATTCAGATTTCAGACAATTTTATACAGTATATATATATTTTAACACTAAACTTAGTATCAGTTCTGTTTTTGATTATTTGACTTGAAATGTGTTTTTATATTATCTTTTAATACCAGCGAATTATCAATGTTTTTGAGGTTTTAGAAACCAGTGATGACAAGCAGTCTGCAAAAGTCTGGATTTATGTGAATATAATCTTATTTGTTCTGGAAAGGATATAAGTCAAGAATGTATCACTTATTTTAAATGACGAGGAATAAAGCCTCAACACAAACGGACACAGTTTAGTATGCTGGGAATATTTTATTGAATGCTGAATCTACACAGGACAGAGTAACCATCACCATGAAACAATTATTTGAGTTTTCAAAAGAATGAGGAAAAACCAAACAATCAAAAATTAAAAGGAAAAATAAACTTGAATATGATCAATGATTATTCAGTATAACAATTGTAAACCAGGTAAAGCCAATGCCATCTCCGAAAATACTACTAAATAAGAGTAAAATATGATTAAGATAAGGAGACAACAGTGTCTGGCATAAAGCCTCCTAGACTGTGATTAAATGCATCATAAGAGGTTTAAGGTTTACAGATTGTAGGTAAAGTGAAACTAATAGATGCTATTTAATGCAAATGTGAGCGCTTTCTATTGAGTGAAGCCTTGCCGTTTATTCTCTGTTGGTTATTGGATTGGTTTAACAGTGCTGTTTGACCAGGAGGTTGGTGAATCCATGCACCTGAGTGAGCTGAGGACAGTCAAATGAAGCCAGGAGTTTCTGCTGGCCGTGACACTTGGGAACAAACTTCTCCGTCAGGCACACAGTGGCATGTCCAGCAATATCACTGAGGAAGAAAATAAGGATATTTAGTAATTTTTTTATTTTTGTTAGATTAAATAGTCACAAACTGTATTTTTTAACACATAATATAATATTCCTATCATTTTATATATTTATATTTTAATGTTTTTAAATATTTTTTTTTTAAACTTAAATAGTAAACTTGAAAAATATACTATTGTTTAATATTACTATAATTTATATATGTATATTTTTAAAAGATTATTTTTTAGATTTAATGGTAACAAACTGTACAAAACAATATTATATAATATTACAATATAGACTTATAGTGTAATATAATTAAATTCAATTTTTAGATTAAATAAGATCTTTAGCAACACAATATTATTTAATATAACTATAATTGTTATATTTTAATGAGTTTTATTAGATTAAATCATCTAAAACTGAATAGCAACACAGAAAGAGTTCAAATGTTAATCAATTCAGTGAAAATTAATTTAATCATTTAAATATTATAGTGTCTTACCCATAGTTAACAATTCTGGGGTGCTGCAGTCCAAGTCCCACAAAGCGGAATACAGGGTTCCTTAGGACACAAGGCAGTGGATTCTGGAAGGTGATTTTGACCTGCACTTCTTGACCCAGGACTGCATCACATACAGGCTGAGAAGAACCACATACAAGACACAATTTAGCACTAAATCATTTCAGCTGATCAACAGGGTAAGTTGAATACTTTAAACTCACAGCGAGAACCAGATCTGGAGTGCGCAGCCTGAAGCTGTACTGGGTGGCCAGAATCTGCTTAGTCTGAGCGACTTGTCCAAAGAGGTTGAGCATCAGTGGGGCGTGATCCACCAGGTGTTCCTTATACTCGTCATAACTCAGGGTCCATTCCATAGGTTTGCCTACAGTGGGAAAAGTGATACGCTTTCATTACAAGTCTCTATTTAAAATAACTAACAGATGTTGTGCTAATTTGCATTATTAACTTTACACATAAGCTGCACCAGTAACTGTGTGGTCTATGTATTGCAACTCAAACTTGATCATTTCTCACATTCAGAGGGCTTGAGCTCGATGCACATCTGGTCTCTCTTCAGGAAGGTCTTCCTGACTCCAGTGTAGTACATGGCTGCTGCATGGCTGTGGAGGGTGACGCTACGAGGTGAGCTGCATTTGTTTTTCAGATTGATGCAAAGCACGGCATCTTTTCCCACACACAGTCCATCATCCTTCAGGGTGACTTCACAGACAACATCCTCAGCGCAGGGCAGTGGGTATGTGCATCTCCTGGAGCCATGACGAAGGGCTGTCTCCAAAGCAGCACACCTCTCCGAAGAACCTGATCAATGGAAGCAGGAGGAGGTAAATGTACAATTAAAATTATTTATCCTTGTTCCACTTTTACTATCCAGGTGTTTCTTTTTTTTTTTTGCATTTCACCTCTTTATGAGAAAGACATGATAGGGAGTGTTATTGACTCAAACCTCATCCTCTTAAGCACCACGGCTTAATTTGTCGGGAGCATGGGTTGCACCACATCCCTTACCAATTCAAATGTAAGTATTTTGTGGCATATGTATAGATTCTTACCCAGTGGGTGTTTGTAGAGGTTTGTGATATCTACACGTTGATCTGAGCCGACGGCCTTGGTGCTGATGCAGTGACCTACTACATCCTTCTCAGTGTGGACAACACCAAATGTCCCATCGCATTTCCGTTGCCAGTAAACTTTATCACTGTTCACCTAGAACACAAGGAGACACAGCAGGAATCATTAGTCATTATATGTTAATCTCTGTGTAACAGAATACTATATTAAAGAAGTTAACGCACTTCTGCAAAAAGGAAGGGCACGTCATGCTTCAGGAAGGTCTGTCCACTGCGGATCGCAGCAACAGATGTTGGGCCGCAGCGGAAGTAGCCCTGGCTGGTCAGCTGAGGAGTGGAATCAACCACCTGCCAACCTCCGAAACCAGATGGCAGGTCGGGACGAGCCATCCAGGCCTCATTCCACACGTGGTAGTTCCTACATGAAGAGAAGAAGAAAGACAGTCACTTCATGCACATTCAATGGAACTTTTGGTAACATCACAAATGTTCATGATACTTACCAGATTTTATCACGGTTCATGTGATCAAGCAGCTGAAATTTCTCATCAATATAGACATCCCTTGTCAAGCAAACATCAGTGTCATGAGCAGAACAGAAGTTTGAGACCGGACGAACAGGAATGCCCAAACATCTCAACACTACGAGAAAGAGAAGAGGAATAAGTGCATTACATCTACAATCCCTTTCTCAACCCTTATTTTCTCCTTGTCCATTCTGCCTGAACTCTTACGTGTGTTGGTGACTCCAGCGAAGGCCAAGCTCTGTCCATATTTGACAGGTATTCCTCCACATTTGTGGAACTGTTTCAGGATGGCACTGCTGCTGCACCAGGAAGAAGGAGAAGTCCCGTCTCCATAGCAGTTTGACCAGTTACCCACCATCACACCACAGTCTTTGTTGGCAATAACCTGTTAAGGAGAGATGATTGAAAATGTTGTTTTTATGCCCAAAGCTTCATTCAACATCAAATTCAGGAAGAAAACGAATGCTCACCATGTCTGACACCACTCTTGAGATGTTGATGGGGCTTCTCCATCCTGTGCAAGGGGTACAACTCTTCTCCAGCACATACATGCATGCAGCCAAGACTCCCTCCTCAAACTATGATTCAGACGACAGGGTGAGGAAATTAGATATTATGATAAAAAGTCTATTGATCGGTTCTTTTAAAGAATCAAATCATAAGAGTCAGGTTTGTGAATCTCTTTTTGTTCACTAGTAAGACCGTTTAACCACATTCGTTTCAGACTTCAAGCTCATGACTCCGGTAAGATTGATCTCGTCTCACTGTCTACTCTGCTTGTTTAGTGTTGTAATGACACCTCAGATTGTATTTCCTGAGAACGTCAGTCCCGTTTAAACATTGACATGGATTCAATGGTCAGAAGTTATTTAAACATAAAAGGATGGGATTTCGCATAGCAATCACTTTACAAATATGATATTTGTAAATAAAGTATTTCAGTTAGACGGTCAAAAGTGGAGTAGTGTTATTGTATGCCATTCAACAACGTATGCTTCCAGTTCATAGATTGTTATGGGAGCGATTTGGTTTTGTTATAGATAAACCCTGTGGAATATATTACCCTAAAGTTTAATAATCATTTTAGAGAACTACTTTGTAACATTATAGGCTAAACCAAAATGTTGAAAGGTATTTGCAGGATTTTACTGTTTTCAGTATTACAAACAGTTGGGGTTTCTCAACATCCCCATTGAAATCAATTGGATTCACGTCAGTCTCTGATTTGTGGTAAACTCTAGTAATGAAAGTTGAACTCTTACTTGACCAAAGTTCCATGTCCTGCAGCCAATCTGCTGTTTAGTTCCATAGTAGATTCTGCCCGTGTCGTTCAGCACATACTCAACTCTCTCTGCCTCTTCATGCAGGTACACACAGTCATCTGAGAACAGAGAACATTCATAATGTTTTAATTGAGCTTTCTTTCCTCATTTTAATCATCATAAAATCAGGTTTCAGTGTAATGAAGCGTACCTTTGCACCAGGGGTTGAACAGCATGTAAATGTCATTTTCAGGAACACATGGTGAAGAGAATCTTCCTCCTGCACAGTGAGTCACGACACTGAGTTGGTACCGTCCAACGCAAGCAGTCGGAACAGAGTGCACACACAGTTTGATTCGGTTTTGGCCCCTTTCAACAATCTTTGCTCCCCAGCAGTCTTTCTTGAATTCTTCCACAATTGAAACGACCACATGAGTGCCGTCCCGGACGGATGCGATATGACCTGTAAAGCACACAGAAGAACAAGTAATTTCAGTAAGGGTAGAAATGCATGTTCCTCCTCTACATATATTGTATCTGCATGTCCTATATTGTCATCCATGCACAGGTCATACAGTAACTAACCAAGTTTCAGCTCCAGGTGGAGTTTGTCACAACTGGGATTGAAAGGACGGCACAGATCAACCCACATATTGAAGCACTGTCCTCTGCGAACGATGAGGTGATCATCGGAGAAACAATGTGTGTGATGCTCCTGACGATTCTGTCCGGTCCTGCACTTGATAAGATCGACTTTACTCACCCGGAGGACAGTTTCTGAGAAAACAAAAAGGCAGAAGACAGCCCATTAAATATCAAACAGATCATTCATTGCGTTATTACAATAACACATTTCCCATCATGTATTGCAGGACAAAGATCTACGACTCTTACCATCATTTCCACAGACTCGCTTGATTGTGCAATCTTCCACGCGCTCCTTGATGACAACTTCCCTAGTCTCATAATCACGGCATGGAGTGGCATAGTTGCAAGGATTGGGGTATGGAGTAGCGCAAGGGTTAATGCAAGGGTTGGCGCATGGGTTGGCGCATGGGTTAACACAAGGGTTGGAGTATGAGTAAGGGTAAGGGTAAGGATAAGGGACAGAGCAAGGGTTTGAACAAGGGTTAGAACAAGGGTTAACATAAGTTTTAGCGCAAGGGTCCACATAAGGGTTAAAGCAATGATAAGGATAAGCCTGTGGGTAGCATGTTGTTTTCCTGCAGTCGTCAGCGTGCAGTTTAATGGCTGGGAAACGGCCGACGGTGCAGAGGTTTTTGTATGGGTTGTATACAAAAGGCATGCTGGGAAAAAAAAGAAGTGTGATAAGTAATTGGTCAATACATGGTTAACAATTCATAAATATGGTCTCCTGGATGCTTTTGTTCTCAAAATTATCGGACCAATATTTTTAACTTACTTTAACTATACCAGAAAAGGAAAGACTTTAGAAATAATAACCTGTTAAAGATGTTGCTGCTGCTACAGTAATCTTGATAAAAACAGCCTATGAATTTTAGATAATTCTAGTTTTCTAATAGCAACATATGTGCACAATAAAAACAGATAATACATTTCAAACAATGTCAAAGTTGATTACTTACATGTCTTTAGTCAAAGCACTTGCTTAAGAGAAACTGAACCGAGAACTTGATGTACTGCAGTGAACAGTAAGTCCTATTTAACCAGCTCGTACTTTGTCTCCACAGTAGACGGGATATTTATACTTCATCCCCATCTCCACCCCATCCACAGCTCACAGCAGAAGAATGTGGAGAATTGTCCTCTTAAGAAAGGGATCAAAGGGTTTTGAATCACACATATTAACTTTAATGGACTCTTTTATAGAATTAATGGGACAAATTAACATCTTAGTTTAATTGTTCTGACCTTTTCAACTATAGGCAGAGTCGTTTTACAGTCATTTTCCTTCCAGAGCAGGTCTGTTAATTTAAGATGCTGATGTTGGTCATAAAAATTATGAATATTTCCTTTATTTATTCCTATATATTAAAGGTATAAGAAACATTCTGTAAGCAAAGTCTGCATATTTCTTACTGACCCGGTTTGTTAATCTTTTTACATTGTTTAAGAGAGTAGTGAGTAGTATAATGATTTATGCATTTTATGACTGTATGATTGGTCAGAATCAAAGAGCTGTGTAATGTAATACAATAAGTTATTTTATGTACATTTAAAGAAATGAAGCTCCCTTGAACAAAGAGATTAGATCAGGTGTTTGAAGGCAAAATTTTCTCAAAGCTTTTTTTTGTTTCATTTTAAGAAATACCTTAAGTATATTTAGCTTCACAGAAAAGAAAAATATATAAAGAAATCAAGCCAAAAACTAAATAATTTCTCATTAATTGTTCATTACAAAATGATTAGTATTACATGACTTTTTTTTCTTTGATGATTCTAATGACTGTTATACAATTATTTCATTTTAATCACCACAAATTATAGGTTGAACAACATGCACTTTTAAAACACTTAATTCAACATTTATTTTCTTATTGCACAATTCTGATTTTGTGAACGATTCATCAGTGTTTTGTTATTCCACTGAAATCTCTATTCAAAATGTAAGAAATACATGTGTAAATGTTCCTCTGAAATTACTTTTTATTTTTGCTGATGTGACATTAGGCCATGCCTGCAATTTTTTCCCCCATTTAAATGATAATTTCTGAAAATGCATATTGTCAGATGGGGTTTGTCTTGCTTTAAAACAACTGAATGACCAACTGAATGTCTTTCAAGTGCTTTTGATTTCACTAATTTGATCCATTCTTTGTGTGAATTTGCCTTGTAAGTGAACCCTGACGAGAGACTAGGACTTGCATGCATCATATATTCATTTTGTTACTTACATTTCAAGGTGTTCATGTTTTGCATATTAAATCATGTACATATCAAAAGTGTGCCTATAAAGTCATTATGCTTCATCTACCCAGAGGCAGGACTCTGAGGAGACTACAACCCCTCAGCAAACCAAATCACCAACCAAACCATCCATAGCCAAGACATCTTCTAAACTTTTTTTCATCAATCGCTTCAGGAGCAAAAAGCACAGATTGAATGGTTCAAACCCCAGTCCACCAGCTGAGAACCACAGCAGCAGCCCAACTGAAGCCCCTCTGGGCACACAGGTGCTTACAAGACCCCTTTAAAGACAGCATGAAAGGGAAGTTGTGATAGTCTGTTCTTCCCTGTTGTGACGTATATATCTGAGTGATACGATATCTCGAACCAGAAAAAACTGTAGGGCGGGACTTAATTTTGTCCATGGGGAATTGATTGGATGGTTGTGATTTGCTATTGGTGGATCTCATATGAGTGACAGGTTGCCCCACCCTCATCATCAGAGAAAAGATGTCCCTGCAAGAGGGAAGGGAAGATATGGCACATGAGTCATATATATAATAAATACAGCAATATTCCATTAAAAATACACATTGTCATTTATGATTTCATGGTAACTTTAATTAGCAGTGTTGGTCTCAAAAAACATATTAGTTAAAACATACTGAAAAGAGAGGCTTAAATACTGCATTGACCAATCAATTTTATAATTTGATTTTATCATTTTGAGTGCATGCAAAGTAATACATTCTAACAAATAAAATCTTAAATATTTATTGTTGTTATTGTAACTGGGCTTTTCCACAGGACGCTCCAGACACTCTGGGTGACGACGGCTTTTTTGACCTCCTAACCCGCTTCCAGGGCATCATGGCATGTATGATCAAAGGAGCTCATTAGAGGACGGCATTAGCCGTGTTCCCCGCCCCTTCCTTTCCCTGCGAAACCCCGTCCGTAGCCTTGAGGAAACGTGAGTCGACCCTTCCTCACTGTACTGACCTGTGCTAACTATACTTCAACTATATGAATAAGCCATACAATCACTTATGGTGCATTCACACTGCAATTTAATGCAACAAAACGTAAAGAAAGTAATTTTAAGGGGAGGTGATTTGGAATTTCAAATGTACAGAAACAATGTGAGCAGAAAACGTCTCTGGTTACTGATGTAACCTATGTTCTCTTTCATAGGTTCACTCAACGCTGCGTAGCTTAAGACACAGTGGGAATGAAATACCAAACTCGCCAAGCTGAGCGCTGCCGTAACTAGTACAAAGACCAGATAGCTCACACGACTGGTTCAAGCAGATAAAACTTGGGAAAATAGAGTCATGTCAAGATACAAACTGTAGAATCTGACAAAAGTGTGCGGAGAGGACCAGCCTGCCGCTACACAAATGTCTTCCAGGAGGGCACCTCTAAAAAGTGCTTAAAGGGAAGCCACGCCTCTGGTGGAATGTGCCCTGATGCTAAGAGGTGAAGACAGACCACGCACCTCATATGCCAGTGAAATAGCCTCTGTAACCCAGTGGGAAATTCTCTGCTTTGATGCGGCAAGCCCGCGGCGGCCAGCACCAAATCATACCAAAAGCTGGTTGGATTTTCTCCAATCGCCAGTGCAATCCACGTATAACTTCAATGCTCGGACAGGGCAGAGCAAATTAAGCCTCCTGTCCTCCTCAGAAACAAAAGGAGGTGGATGGAAAGAGTGAAGGTTAATAACCTGAGACCAGAATGCTCAACTGGGCAGCTGACTGGGTCCGTAGCGTGTGCCGAACACCACGACTCAAAAACCCTCCACTTGGAGGAATTTAACCTTCTCGTGGAAGGGGCTCTCGCACTCGCAATGGTCTCCTGTACGTCAGTGGGAAGACCAAAGCTCAAAGCTCGCGGCCTCTGATGGGCCATACACATAGTTTCCAAATTTCGGGGCGAGGATACCATATCCTGCCCTGAAGCTGGGACAGCAGATCCTCCCTGACCGGAATCTCCCAGGGGGGGAGTTCCAGAAGAGGAACCAGCTCTGAGAACCACGGCTGGGACGGCCAGAATGGGGCTATAAGTAGGAGACAGGGTCCGCTCTCCCTCACTCTGGACAGAACTGCCTGAATCAACTTGACAGGCGGGAATGCATAAAGTTTCTGCATCGGCCATGGGTGGGCGAATGCATCTATCCCCAATGGTGCTGGGGGGCTCAGGGAGAACCAAAGTGGGCATTGGGACGACTCCTGTGATGCAAAGAGGTCCACTTCTGCTTTTCCGAACACTTCCCAAATCAGGGCTACTGTTCGGCGGTTCAACATCCATTCCCCCGACCTGAGCTTCTGCCTCGACAGAAAATCTGCTGCAAGGTTCAGGACCCCAGGAACATGGACTGCCCTCAGTGAAAGGAACTTGCCCCGAGACCACTGTAGGTTATGGATGGGACGACGAGATCCATGAATCTTTCATTCTGAACATATAGATACAGTTGGTTCCCCTGAGCACTAATATATGCACATTACCTTTTTAAATCCAAAGCTTTTAGACTTTGACCTCCTGAATGTAAATTAGGACACGTGACACTCTAAATTGCCAGGCCGGTGACAACGGATCTGGGTTTTAGAGTGCTTTTGACAGCATTTACGACTCTGCAATTCGTACCCGAAAACCCCCTCGCATTCCCCGACTTTAGGTTTGAAGCCTCAAAGAGATCGCTATCTCCTCAGGTCAGGTGGCCGAAAGAGAGAACATTCCAACAAAGACTCACACACACATACTGTCAAGTGTTTTTTCCTCTTTTTAGCTGTGCTTAACCCTCACTTGATAGGGTTGACCATGAACCATGAACATTTAACTGGGTTTCACTCAATAACCAGGCCTCTGTTGTATCTTTGTCTTTTTATTTTTCTTCACTTTTTGCGACCCAGATAATTACAGGTGAAAAACCTTAAAACCAGAAAACACACAATGTAACAATTTGCACATTTTTTATAAAACAGGCATACATGTATAAATCAATCGATTTCTAAATGAATTATTTTAGTTTGAATTCATCACAAATATTTAATTACAATTTAAACTATGGGAGGCACAATGAAATCGCTAGACAATTGAATAATCAAGCAGTGAGTTTAACATCTTTTTGTTTTTTACCCATATAAATATTTACAATACATGATCTTCACTCCCATTGAACTACAATCTGCAATGAACTTGACCAACCAATATTTGCACAATGCATTTTCACCCACTGCCACGTGAATACTTCCAACACACAGATACTACAGAGCACAAACACAAGTGTCTTTTCCCATCCGCACCTCAAATGCCTCATCGGCGTGCAGTAATCAACAAATGACACCCGCATCAAAGTGTGATTTCCATGGTGATCTTACCGGCTGTCTTTTCAGTCTTTTGAGTTGGTACCAGATTCTGCACAGCTTCAGGAAAGTTTGAGGAGAATGCACGCTTCCCTTCCTTATGCTGTATAGGCCTTATTGCAGGTGCTAGCGAACATGTTAAATCGGAAGTGCGCGCGTCCTTTTCTGCTAGAGTCCTCACAGGTGAGAGAAATTACGTTCTGCCTGACCGCTGATGAGGGAGGGGCGGACGTTCGCCGCAACACCTCCCACTCAACCTTTTTGTCCTCGGACGGAAAGGTTGCAACTTTAAAGCGAACTTAAACACTATGAAGATTGCTCTTCTACAGCCAGAAGAACTACAAGTCGTCTGACATCTCTGCGCAATATCACTCCATTATACCTCTTTGCCTGGTCACCAGAAACTGAGGACTGCGTCACTGGCTCTTGATGCTGGACTGAGGCACAATTCCCTGGTGTGACAAGAATCTCAACATCTCTCACGATGCCCTTTGAATCTGGGGCTACAGAGACGACTCTGCCAAGCCTGAATTGACCCCGCAAAGCATTTTGGTCACAAAGCCAAACAACATCCCCAACAGCGACATTTCTTCCCGTGGTGTGCCATTTGGTTCTGACGAAAAGATTTGGGCCAGCAAGCTGGCACCATGCTTTCCAAAACTCGTTAACCTGGATTTGAACTTCCCGAAGGCGCTTGTAGGGGTAGTTGTTAAAATTGAAAGACTTGACGTCACCACTGGGAGATGCTCGCCCCAAGAGAAGCGAGTTTGGTGTTACATACTCAATGCGATCCTCTCTACTCTGGATTCTTGCGTCAATTGGCCGTTCATTAGCCAGATTAGCTGCCAAATGGAGGGCTGTCAGGAACTCACTAAAAGTAAGGTTTGCCGATTTGCTCAGACTTTGAAGAGCCCTCTTAGCAACCTTAACGGTAGCTTCAGCAGCTCCATTTCGATGTGGCGAATCAGCAGGGAGCACTTTCCACGCCCAGCTTGTCCCATTTCTCACAGCATACTCCTCCAGGCTTGCTATATCTTGGCTTCGCAGAAAGGCATACAAGTCCTCCAGAAGAGACCTTGCGCCAATGAAATTAGTCCCAGGGTCTGACCAAACCTTAAGGGGGTGACCCCTGATAGCAACGAATCTTTGGTAGGCCATTAAGAAGCTCTCTGTGGACATACTACTGGCAAGGTCTACATACAGAGCCCGGCTCGCCATGCAGCAGAAGATAATCCCCCAGACCTTCATGGACACTCTTCTTTTGATGTCATCTCTCACCAGATATGGTCCAAACAAGTCAACAGAAGTAAACTGGAACGGTGCAGCGGGTCTTGACCTTTTTTACTGGTAAATCACCCATCACTTGCTGGCATACTTGAGCTCTAGCCTTCCTGCAGTGGATGCACTGGTTGACAACTTTTTGGGCAATCCTTCTCCCTTGTATGACCCAAGCCTCCTGCCGCATTCTTAACAGAGTCCCAGCAACCCCTTCATGCCCTTCCTGATGACTTTGGCGTGCCAGTAGAATCCCCAGCCAGGTGTCAAAGGGAATTAGTGGAACAGCCCGGCAGTCTTCTTTGAAATACTGTATTCGACCTCCGCACAGTAAAAGCCCACTAATCTCATCCTTGTACACGACAAGCCGGTCTGTTGTGGTGCTGGGGAATGTAACTCCTTCTTGTGCAGCCAGACACAGATCTCGGAAGACGTCCTCTCTCTCGGCCACAGTGACAATGCCAACCAACGGGACTGCCTCCCACTTTAACCTTCCCCTTGCTCTGCCATGAAGAAACTTCTTGGCTGCTCTCCAGACCAGTGCTAGTGACTTTATCAGTTGCACTAGGCTACTAAATCGCTTGATATCCAGCAGGCTTGTAGCGGCAACCCCGGCAGGTGGCCTATGCAGATCCACGGAGGGTTCCTTCTTTGCTCCAGCCCGGGTAAGTGCAGCAACAAAAGCCTTTTTCTGGATGCGTGTGAGATTCTCTCTTGCTTCGACAGCAACATCCTTGGCGGACTTCACTGGCCACTCACCCTGCGGAAGACTTATGAACTTAGGGCCCAGCTGCCACTCTGTGCCTTCGTCCAACTCCTTGGGGCTTGCCCCTCTGGAAATAACATCCGCTATGTTGAGTGGCCCAGGAACCCACCACCAATCTTGGACGTTTGGACACCACCAATCCCCCTTATGGTCTAAAGGTGTCAGCCTGGCCTTGGATTCGACTAGCCGTATGATCACGTCATGTGGCAATTTCCACCGTAGATACAATACAGCGCCATATGAGCGTTCACTACCATCAGAGAATGTGATACCGCAGGGCTCGGCGGCTGCGTCAGAAGGTGTTAAGGCTCTGATGAATCTCAACCGGCCGAGCTCAGCATAATCTTCCAGGAGGCAGATGGCGTCTTCCCGGAGGTCCTCGGACAAAGGCACATCCCATGTGTTTTCTGATGGACTATATTTGACCTTCGCTTCTTGAAAAGCTCTCCTCACCAAGATAGCTCCCTTCTGCTTGACAGGTGTTACAAGACCGAGGGGATCATACAACCCAGAAACCTGACTTAAGAGCTCTCTACGGGTGAGTGGATTTGGCACGTGCGCCCTTATTTCTTCTTTCAACAGGTTTTCTCCCAATCTCATTTACTTTTTCTTTTTGGAAAAGTTCACAGCTACCATCAAGCGAAATTTGTCACTTTCTGGATCATAACCAAGACCCAGAGCTTTGTTGTTCTCTTCGGAGAGATGGTTTGGAAGGACCATCACCGAGGGTTCTTTCCTTCCCAGGTCTCTGGGTCCTGGCCTCCCACTTTGGCCAGAGTAAACCCACGGCTTCATGTAAAAACCGCCGGCTTCCAAGATTTGCTCAACATTGGCTGTTATTTGCTTGAGCTTGCCCAGGTCATTGTGCGAGGTCAGGATGTCATCTATATACGCATCTTGTTCCAGCGCACGGCGCTCTTCTGCGAAATGGTTGAACATTGGCAGATTCGCTGTCTCACGCATGGCAACTTGTGCGATGCACCCCGCTGGTTTGTCTCCGATGTTAACCCTCGTAATTGCAAATTCCTGAACATCCTCCTCTTCAGAGTCTCTCCACAAGAACCGATGAAGATGTACCTCCTGGTCCTCAAGCCATACAGAATTATACATTTTTTTGATGTCCCCAAGCGCAGCGAAAACACCTTGCCGGAACCGTATGAGGACAGCACGGATGTCATTGAGGACATCTGGACCCTTGATGAGTAGGTCATTCAGGCTGAATTTTTGACTACTATTCCACACAAGGCGAACCGGCGTGGTAACAGAGTGGGGGTCTAGTGCAATTAGATGACTAATGTACCACACCGGTCCAGTCCAGCTCTCCAGCTCTTCTGCTGACAGCTTGACAGCAGCGTTCCGCTCAACCATGTCGTGGACTTGTGCTTTATAGGCTACCTTCCATTCCAGCTCTCTTGCCAATTGCTTTTCGGTTCTCCTGAATGTTGCTTCGACAGCCCTCCTATTATTTGGCAATGTCACCGGATCCTCCAGCCAGGGGTACTTTGCATGCCAATGTGGCTTTTCACTGTGACGATCTCCAGTTACATACGTCAATCCATTCTTTATCTGCTCCAGCTCCCGCTCCTCAGAAATGGTCATCTCCTTCCCCCCAGGTTGACAATTTCCACACCTACAGCCGCCACACCTGGGTTCACAGGCAGCCCCGATACTGTCCCATCTCCACCAATCCATGAAATCTCGCCTGGCAACACACGTAGTGGCTTGGGTAAGTACAGACGGCTGAACTGAGCCATTACAGATGATTTCCTTGTACTCCGCAGCTGCTGTCCTCATGGAGCGTGCAAAATGCGTTCTGGAACTATGGGCAGTGATTGTAACATCTTCCAAGAGATCCGGATGAGAACCACCCACTGTTTTCCCAAGGGGACCATCCCATAGGACAAGGTCACCGACGGAATGCACCTTCTGAGGGACGAGCCGGCCTTCTTTATGACTGATGAGGAGCTTGATCTTAGTAGGACGGACCAGTTCGTGAAGGGGAACGTCGGGGAATATTTTTTGCAGTCTCTTGGGTGGCACGTGCCGATTGACTTCAGCGATGCTATCCAGCCCATAACACACAAGCTGGTGGGATCTCAGGGTTCCCTTTGAAGTTGTGACCCGGATCTTCAATAGATATCGCTTAGTCTCGACCGTTACTTGCATCCCACCAACTCCATGGACTATAAGCTTGACATCCTCACTTCTCAAATTCAGCTCACCTGCAGCCTCATGAGTGATGTAATTGGTGTCGGATGCCAAGTCCAACAAGGTCCCAATCTTTTGACCAGCATTTGCAGTGACTTCGAGGATCATCATTATGACCGGAAACTCCTCAAGACCATTCTCCGCCATGGCTGAACTGAACGTTTTTGAGACAGAGTTACAGAACACATTCCTACACCGCTGAGCCAAGTCGGGGGCCAGGCTTGTCAAGAACTCCTCCTGGGTCTCAGTGTACTTTCTCAATTCGCCTCTTGCTGGGCTGGGCTTCAATCTCCTCAGCCCATCTCCCTTGCTTCCACCCTTGGGACAGTGGGTAATAATGATGACCCAGGCCTTGAGTATCCTTACATCCCTCGCTTTTGCACAGAAAGGTGGTCTTGCACTCTGCATCATTGTCGTGAACCTCGAGACACCTCCCACAAGCACCAAGTTTCTTAACTGCTTCTTTCTTGTCTGCTACTCTGAGCATTTTAAACTTCTTACAATAATACAACTTCCTCCCGTGGGCCCTCTCTCCACAGACAACGCACAAAGCTTGGGAGCTTGAGGAGTTGGTAGACCTTGTCCGGGCATGCTTTTGTGGAATTCTTGCCTCCCTCTTACCGGGGTCATCATCCCTTAATTGATCTAATTGCTCGTAAATCTCCTCCTGACTTCTCAAAAACTTAAGGAGTATGTCGAACCTGTCTTCAGGTGATACAGCCTCCTCCTCTTTTGATACATAGACCAGCCACTCCTTTTTTAAACTTTCAGGTAGCTTGCTCTCCAGGGACTTTGTTACGAGAGGATTTTTCAAGGCGCCCGTATTTCCCAACCCACTGAGGTCGTACAAGGCTTTCTCCACAACCTGGATCAAGTCCACGATCTTCCTGGGTTGGTGGCTTCTCACTGGTGGCAGCGCCTGCAGCTCCTCAACAATTTCCAGAGCGATTGCTGTTTTATTTCCAAATCGGTTCTCAAGGATACGAAAAATTTCATCCGCCGTTCCATAAGTCGACAGGCGAAGGTCCCTTGCTACCTTTTCCTCAAGGCTATCCAACAGCTGGAATTTCCTTACCTCCTTGGAGCCAGAAGGTTCCCCTTGCTCTTGGAGCGCCTCCCATTCCTTTTTCCAGAGGTAGAAATTTCGCTTATTTCCATCAAACTGAGGGAGGGCTGTTGGCCTCAACCTGATAGCAGGTGACCGGTGTGGGGTTTCTTCTGGTACCCCTCTTTTTCTAACTTCTCTTGCAATAGGGTAGCTTTCCCTGAAATCAAGTCAAGCAGCCACCCTTCCACATCCCTTATGCGCTGCCGAAAGTCAGGTCGGTCTTCATCTGGGACCCAGCGAGTCCATCGGCGAATGTCTTCTTTTGCTGCTTTGACCAGCCCCTCAAGGTTCCTAAGCATTAAGTCATATACCTCCAACTTCAGGCAAGATTTATTTTTCTCCAGCCGCTTGCACTCTTTTTCAGCTGCTTCCAATACCAGGGACAATTCAGGGTGGCCAAAACCTTGCCACAGAACACTCCGGACAGCCTTCTCCACTTCCCCAAGCTTTTGCTCGCACTCCTCTGCTGTCCTTTTAATGTCTTGCACTTCACTCTCTTTCGAAGTGGACGCAAGTTCCTCTTCCTCAGTCCAAACGGCATCCACCTCCTCATTTGCCACCATCACCCGGTCAGCCTCCAGCGCGACCTTGCTGAAGGCTTCCTCCAGTTCTTCCACCGACATTTTCTTGCAAGACTTCATCACTGAGTTTGCCAGTCGGGAAAACCGCTGTTTGGCAGTCGTTCTCTCTTTCTTTAACTGCTGCAGAGACTTTGACTCAGCCATTTTGGGCTTTGGAATGAACTTTAATTTGGCACACTGGACTTGGCTTGGCAGGAGTCGTGGGTAACTCAGACAGAGCTGCGGGGGCTGGGGACACAGCTGCAGATGGGCTTAGCAGGAGCTTTGGATGGACTCAGCTTCGCAAGAGCTGTTGGGCCAGCTTGATTGGAGCTTCTTCAACCAGTCTTGCAGACGGTTTTTCACTGTCAAGTGTTTTTTCCTCTTTTTAGCTGTGCTTAACCCTCACTTGATAGGGTTGACCATGAACCATGAACATTTAACTGGGTTTCACTCAATAACCAGGCCTCTGTTGTATCTTTGTCTTTTTATTTTTCTTCACTTTTTGCGAGCCAGATATTTACAGGTGAAAAACCTTAAAACCAGAAAACACACAATTTAACAATTTGCACATTTTTTATAAAACAGGCATACATGTATAAATCAATCGATTTCTAAATGAATTATTTTAGTTTGAATTCATCACAAATATTTAATTACAATTTAAACTATGGGAGGCACAATGAAATCGCTAGACAATTGAATAATCAAGCAGTGAGTTTAACATCTTTTTGTTTTTTACCCATATAAATATTTACAATACATGATCTTCACTCCCATTGAACTACAATCTGCAATGAACTTGACCAACCAATATTTGCACAATGCATTTTCGCCCACTGCCACGTGAATACTTCCAACACACAGATACTACAGAGCACAAACACAAGTGTCTTTTCCCATCCGCACCTCAAATGCCTCATCGGCGTGAAGTAATCAACAAATGACACCCGCATCAAAGTGTGATTTCCATGGTGATCTTACCGGCTGTCTGTTCAGTCTTTTGAGTTGGTACCAGATTGTGCACAGCTTCAGGAAAGTTTGAGGAGAATGCACGCTTCCCTTCCTTATGCTGTATAGGCCTTATTGCAGGTGCTAGCGAACATGTTAAATCGGAAGTGCGCGCGTCCTTTTCTGCTAGAGTGCTCACAGGTGAGAGAAATTACGTTCTGCCTGACCGCTGATGAGGGAGGGGCGGGCGTTCGCCGCAACACATACACAGAACAGGGTGTTCTGTTACAAGACTGATGCATTTTATTACCCGATGAAATGAATCCTTGTTAATCCTATATATTCTATATATGTATCTATAGATAACCATGTGATAGCTGTATTAACATGTATCAAAGGATCTCATGATTTTCCTTTGTTGTTTGGTCTGTGTGTCCTTGTAAACTCTAATGGGTTAATGTTTGAGACATAACTTGCATACTATGAGAAACCCAGGGTCGCATGTGTGGCATATTTAGTCTCTATAAACTCCAATCTTCGTTCCCCATTTGTTTATTTACATTACATCTTGCTAACTTTGTGACGCAGGGGTATTATATTTCATGTTGCCCATGTCCCATTGGGGTTAGATGTGACCGTATTGTAGTTCTAAATGAACAGAGGTGCCTCTAGATGCATTTTTAAAGGGTACCTATTATGGAATTTTGAAAATTACCCTTCATGTAGTGTGTAACATGGATCTAAGTGAACTTAAAACATCCTGCAAAGTTTTAAATATGAAAGTTCACCGTATACAAAGTTATTGTCTCTCAAAAGTAAGAGTCGACTCTGAGTCGCTGATATGAATCGATAGACGAACGATGCTTTCTCTCTAGCTTTGAGACGTCACATAGACAAGTTATTTGAATAAGATACGCCCACTCATTGCGCGTGCCGCAGACAGCAGAGCAGTGAAACTTGACAACATCATGTCGACGAGACACACTGTTCTGAAGTGCGAATCAAAAGCGAACTTTTTTTTCACTGCCCAGGGACGAGCATGTGAAGAATCAGTGGCTAGAGTTTATATTTACAACTGTACCCGAACTTTGAGCTGTGTTCGCGTCATTTTAATGACGATTCCTTTACAAACATAAATGCTTTCAAGTGTGGATTCGCGAGTCGGTTGATAGCCTAAGGAAGGTTTAGTACCAGTTTTATTTGGATCGGCTTCATCCTCCGAATCACAACATGTAAGTACTATTAATAATTGTTGCTTTTATGGGTTTTGTAGCATGCTCAATATGTATGTGTGTGTGTGTTGTTTAAGTTATGCTCAGCGCAGCTTCTAGGTCTATCTTAGGTATCTAGGCGCAGCTTCTAGGTTCCGATTTCACATCTGTAATAATATTATACAATATGTAAACATATTATGTGAAATGTTTGTCGTTGTTATTGGAGTTGTCATAAAGAATAGAGCGTATTGTAGTACTGCAGTGCTGTATCAATATGTTTATGCGTTGGGCTAACGCAAACAATAACTGACTGGGTCTGACCAATCACCGTTATTAGCGTCACGCAAAGGAGGGGTTTGGACAAATGAGTCGTTAAACGAATCATTAGTGAGTTGGTGAGCAAATCAGGTAAAAATAAATGCATATTATAAGACAAAAGAAGTGTTTTTTGTCATTGCATGCATGTAAAACTGTTGTTGGGGACACCCAGAACAATATTAGGAACATTTTAAATGCCATAATAGGTACCCTTTAAAGGTTGTTCCTAATGATATACAACTGAGCTAATTTTAACCTGTCTGTAAAATATGTGTACATATGCAGTTGACTATAATCCTTTGTGATGAACTGTCTATGTATATTTATGAATGCAGATGCATATTATCCCCATCTTTGGGTGATTTAACATGTATGATTATCTGGTTCAATGAATAATTATTAATTGTGAATTATGAATTATTGAATACATATTTCCCCAAAACCTGAGCCGGATACTCTACATCACAGGAGAAGGTGGCGCGCATGCCTGTCCAGGGCGCGTGACCGTGAACCCCCCTGCTGGTTTACATGAAACACTACCGCCATATTGTCTGTTCTGACAATGACACGGTGTCTTTCGAGAAGAGGGAGAAAGTGAAGAAGAGCCAGGGAAACAGCTCTCAGCTCCAAGCTGTTTATGTGCCAAGAGAGAGTCTCTCCAGTCCAGACCCCACAAGCTGGCCTGCCCTTTGAAAACCGCACCCCAGCCAGTTAGAGAGGTGTCCGTTGTAACCATTTGGCGACGGAAAACTGCACCCATGCCAAACCCTTTCCGAAGGAAGAGGGGGTCCCGCCAGATTGATAGGGCGCGGAAGCAACTGCGGGACACCTTCAACAGGCGAAGAGAACACCTGAGAGTTTCATCCACCACAGAAATGGGCCCCTTGTGGAGCAACCCTAGTGGAAGCACAGGGGATGCTGCGGCCATGAGACCCAGAAGCCTGCGGCAAGTGCCCACAGAAACATGATGGCCGAGCGTGAACCGAGCCAAACATGTCAAAAGACTGGAAATCCGGGCAGGAGCCAAACGGGCCTCCTGCATCAGAACGGAATCCAGACTCACCCCCAAGAAAACTGTGCTTTGAGCTGGGGTAAGAACACTCTTCTCTGTGTTCAACCTCAGGCCGAGAGACTGAATGTGACGAAGGACAATGTCCCTGTGGTGAGTCACTAATTCCCTGGAGTGGGCTAAAAGGAGCCATTGGTTCAGGTAGTTGAGTATACGGATCCCCTGGAGCCGCAACGGGGCCAGAGCAGCATCTATACACTTTGTGAACGTTCTCTGCGCTAGAGCGAGACCAAAGGGAAGGACCCTGTACTGGTACGCCCTCTCTCTAAAGGCAAACCTGAGGAATCTCCTGTGTCGCCGTATGACCTGAATATGAAAATATGCATCCTTCAGGTCTACTGTCACGAACCAGTCCCCCGCTCGAATTTGAGATATGATAGCTTTTAGCATCAACATCTTGAATTTCCCTTTGTAAAGGGAGAAATTTAGCCGGCGCAGGTCTAGTATCGGTCACAGACCTCCGCCCTTTTTCGGGACCAGAAAGTAACGGCTGAAAAAGCCTTGCTCGACTTCCTTCGTAGGAACCTATTGCTTCCTTGAGGAGAGGGGACGAAATCTCCTGCTGTAGTACAGAAGCCAAGCCTCTGAGGCGCTGTTGACTACAGTTGGAAAGACTCCGTTGAAGCAAGGGGGCGGGCGACAGAACTGAAGTGTGTAGCCGAGCCGAACCGTGCGGAGGATCCAAGGCGATACCCCTGGCAGACGCCTCCATTCTTGAAAGAAATGTGATAGAGGAAGTGAAGTGTTGCAATGCGAAGGACATACCTTAGTTAGGGTGACGCGCTCCTGTGGGGTGGCGTGGTCCAACGTGAAGGAGAGCACTTGACGTCCTGACACGTAGTGGGAGGTACCACTGACTGTTTGATCAAGATCATAGGGTCTGCCTGCTCCTGAGGAAAAGCACGTCGATAAGCTCCGTGTAGGCCGCAGTAGGCCGCACCTCCTGGCCGCTAGGCGGGAGACCGTCAGTAGCTAAAGCAGGCCCGAAATCCTCGGAGTCGGACGCTGCAGTGTAAATAATATCTTCCAGCCCGAAAGAAACCGTCTCGCGTGCTCTCGGGCTGGGGCATAAATAATCATGCGAAAACTCGACTGGCCGAACACCGCGTGCGTGCTCGAGAGAGAAAGGGCCTGGCCCGTCTGCTCGTACTCTATATCCTCGAGCTCTACATCTGAACCCCAGGTCGCGGATTCCAACGAGGCCTCGGTAGCCTCGGGAGCACGACGGGGGGAAACGAATGACTCCTTCTCAAAAAACGCGAGCCGAGAGTGGAGGGTTTTGAGAAGCAGGTAGTCACAAAACTTGCATTTAGACAAGCCTAAAACAGCCTCGCGTGCATGCGAAAAACCCATACATTTTACACACTTACTGTGAGGGCATGGCGGCGGGCAACGACGAAACTCCATGGCACTTCACTGCAAGGAGAACTGAGTTCTACTATTCGCAGTCGCTGAAGTGCAGATGAAGAATGCTGATGATAAATGAATTATCATGGGGATAATGAAATTATTTGGGACAGAAAAACCGAGACCGAAGGGCTTAACCCTCTATGGCATGACTTTTTATTTTTTGGGGAAAAAAATCTTTCACCCAATTTTTTGGGAGCTTGGGGGTCCCTGATAATATATCCATCATAAAATGTGAGCCCCCCCCCACCCCATAACCAGATATTGGTTTGTTGCCTCAGGGCAACAATGTGCTACGAGGGTACAAAAACTCAAAGGTTTTATACATAGGTGGAATAGGGAAAATAAGCAGTATGTGCATTAGAAAAAGTTTTATTTTGACAAACATCAATCACAAATGGTTTCAACCAATCACCAAAATCAACCAATAAATAAAAAACTACTACTAATAATTACAACTAACACACAACAAGCACTACACATACTCATGCGCGCACTACACATACTCATGCGCGCACTACACATACTAATGCGTGCACTACTCATGCACGCACTACACATACTCATGCGCGCACTACACATACTCAAGCACGCACTACACATACTCATGCACGTGCACTACACATACTCGTGCACTACACATACTCATACGCGTGCACTACACATACTCATGCACGCACTACACATACTCATGCGCGCACTACACATACTCATGCGCGCACTACACATACTCATGCACGCACTACACATACTCATGCACGCACTACACATACTCATGCACGGCGCGTGCACTACACATACTCATGCGCGTGCACTACACATACTCATGCGCGTGCACTACACATACTCATGCGCGTGCACTACACATACTCATGCTCACGCACTACACATACGCGTGCACTACACATACTCATGCGCATGCACTACACATACTCATGCGCGTGCACTACACATACTCATGCGCGTGCACTACACATACTCATGCGCGTGCACTACACACACTTATGCGCGTGCACGACACATACTCATGTGCGTGCACTACACATACTCATGCGCGTGCACGACACAAACACGTGCACTACACACACTTATGCGCGTGCACTACACATGCTCATCATACTCATGAGCGTGCACTACACATACTCATGCACATGCACAACATGTATAATAACAACAACACAACATAAATGACACATATAATGCATATTCTTAGAGTTATCCGAATTTGTAAAAACAAACTTCCCAAGAGAACTTGAATGCACCACCATATGGTCCTAACCCTATGATATTGCCTGAACAAAAGTGGTCTAACTGCACAGTGTTGCCCTGAGGCAACGAACAAAAAAACACAGTTTTAGTATATGAATAAAAATTAAATAAATATTTAAACAATCAAACATACTTCTTTACATACTGATGCACATGCATATATTTTTTAATATAAAGTTATTTTAACTTAAACATGTTAAAATATTATTTTTATCTTACTAATTGGTGGCACCGTGTACCATGTGGCTTTGCTTCATTAAAGGACTGCTTCACCCCCAGACAAAAGGTCACAACCACTTCAGCCCCTCATTTCATTGAACAGACATGTCAGGTGATATTATATATTTTGAAAAAATATATAAAAAAATTAAAGGGGCGGTGTGAGGTCCAAAAAGGTAGTTTGTTGCCTGAGGGCAACACCATGCCATAGAGGGTTAAGATGGCCACTTCGTGAAGGCTGTTGTGGAAAAAGTGATATTTTAGTTTTCATTTAGACATTGTGTGGGTTTTTTTTTTCAATTCAATCATGTATTTTCTCTCCTGGAATATTTGCATACCTGGTGGAAACAAAGACACACACACAAAGCAAATGGTCAGACAGCCTCTAAATTAGTTAGCATGGGTAATCAGGAAAGACAAAGGGGTATTTAGCCTTTTGACCTCACAGTCACAGATGTGAAGACAGTAAAGCCCAGGGGGGTCAGAGGGACCACTGTATTTCTAAAAAAAACTGCTAGATCTAGTTTCTTTGGAGTGAACGGAAAACTACAGAAGAAAGGGGCTCTGGGGAAGGGGTATAAAGTCTGTCTGCTTGCTGTGTGTGTCAGGTTTTTTGTTCCATCGTAGAAACAGCTGCTATGGTGTATTTTTGAACAAATCTTCCTTTGGAAAAAATAAATATCTTTTAAAGTACAATTTGAATCCTGATGTCTCTTACAGTGATGCTGTTTGTTTAATAATTGTTTTTGCCACAACAATTTGGTGTCAGAATAGGGATCTCACAGCAGTTCCTTTTTGGTCCTGAAGAACGGATTTGACGACTGATCATCCCAAAGCACCAGGCCTCTGATCTTGCCTCGAAAATTGAGAGAGAAGAGCCAAACTGCTTTCAGGGCCAGGAAAGACTCGACTGAGATCTGAAAGAATCCGGTGGCAGTAAAAGCATCTCGGGTAAGAGACGGCTAAAATATTTTCTTTTGGGGTAAAATATTTTTTCTTTTGGTATAAGAGTGAGCGAACTATTCTGGCTGAGACTGTTTTCTATGGTGCGAGATCAAGAGATTTAAGGCATAGACTTGAGGTCCTCGAGGTCCTCGACCAAGAAATTGAGACCCTTAAACGGGTCAAGAGATTTTCTAAACTGAGGCTGAGTCAAGAAATTTTGACCGAGGATTGAGCACTTGCAAAAGTGGGAAATTGAGACCTACGAACAGGTCAAGAGATTTTGCCACAGCAAAAGTTAATTAAGGCTAACTGAAATACTGATTTTGGGTAAACCATAATTAACGACCCCTGGCCGATTTTAGGTTAAAAAATCGGATCTGTCTGAGACGTCTGACAGATTATTAGATGAGCTTAGAACAAAATCCACGGAGAACAGGAGCTGGGATCCACAGGATCCACGGAGCTGCTTCCAAATCATCAGTTCTCATTCTCCTGGACCTGTCTGCTGCCTTCGACACTGTGAATCATCAAATCCTCTTGTCCGCCCTCTCATCACTGGGCATCACTGGAACCTCCCTCAACTGGTTTGAGTCCTATCTCACAGGTAGGTCCTTCAGGGTCACGTGGAGAGGCGAGGTATCCAAAGCCCATCAACTGACCACAGGGTTCCTCAGGGTTCAGTTCTTGGACCGCTCCTCTTCTCTATCT
Organism: Chrosomus eos; assembly: GCA_036326025.1. NCBI lineage: Eukaryota > Metazoa > Chordata > Actinopteri > Cypriniformes > Leuciscidae > Chrosomus > Chrosomus eos. The sequence continues at coordinate 9,835,111 of CM070837.1, read as the reverse complement.
ACACCACATCACTGGGACCCATCATACAGGCACATGGTTTCTCTTACCATCGCTATGCTGATGACACCCAGCTCTACCTCTCATTTCAACCAGACGATCCCACAGTAACGGCACGGATCTCAAGCTGTCTGGCGGACATCTCGGCATGGATGAAGGAACATCACCTGCAGCTCAACCTGGCAAAGACTGAGCTTCTCGTCCTCCCTGCCAATCCGTCTCTACAACACGACTTCACTATCTTCTTGCGTTGTCTTTGCCTTTTCACGATGACTCGCTTGGTTTTGTCCTCAGTTGTAAGTCGCTTTGGATAAAAGCGTCTGCTAAATGACTAAATGTAAATGTAAATGTAAATGTAGAACAGAAAACAGCCAGTATGGGGAAATCTCAAAACAAGCTTGCCAAATTTGATATACCGGTTTTCTGTCAAATTCTGAAAGAATTACAGGGAGAAAATGCATGCAGGGTATTAAAAAGGTTTAGTCAAATATCATGATTTTCCAAGGTGAGGGGACATTGAGCTCTACGAGATTAAAAGTAGTGCGGGAATCAGTTGAACAGGGCAGTGAGAAACAAAAGGTTGTTATGGCTGCATTCAACGTGTGAATAGGCAGATAAAAAAAAGTCGAACTGCAAACAATCATGAACTGGTTAGATAATGAAGGAACTGGCATGCAGAGAAAGAAAGGAGAGGATACAGAAGGAACTGGCATACAGGGAAAGATTGAGATGATGGTGTTGAGTTAAATCTGCAGACTTACCATTTGATAGAAGAATAAGCTTTTAAACTAGTGTTAAAGGGCACCTATTATGGAATTTTGAAAAAATTACCTTTCATGCAGTGTGTGACATAGATCTAAGTGAACAAAAACATCCTGCAAAGTTTTATATATGAAAGTTCACCGTAAAAAAAAGTTATTGTCTCTCAAAAGTATGAGTCGACTCTGAGTCAATTTAATGAATCGTTTTTTCCAATGAGTCATTTTCCTTTTCCTTGTGACGTCAAGACGAAAAATTATCAAATTGGCCGTGCCCACTCATTGCGCGCGCCGCGCAGACACCAGGGAAACTTGAAAACATCATGTCAACAACAAGACGCTGTTCTGAAGTGCGAATCAAAAGCGACCTTTTTTCACTGCCCAGGGACGAGCATGTGAAGAATCAGTGGCAAGTATAGCCCGAACCTTGTGCTGTGTTCATTTTTATCGTCATTTTAATGATTGCTTTACAAACACAACTGACTGGGTCATCTGACCAATCACCGCCGATTAACGCCACGCAAAGGAGGGGTTTGGAAAAATGAGTCGTTGAACGAATCATTTGGGAGTCGGTGAGCTAATCAGGTAAAAATAAATGCATATTATAAAATAACAAAAGTGTTTTTTGTCATTGCATGCATGTAAAACTGTTGTTGGGGTCTCCTGAAAAAAAAAAAATTAGGAACATTTTAAATGCCATAATAGGTGCCCTTTAATGAAATTGATGACATGCTGGATTTCTTTATACTGTATGAAGAATAACTGAACAGTCATGATACAAAGTATGAGACAGAAGAGAGCAAATGCTGTAAGCAGCTCTGCTCTGAAGCTCTCACTTTAAAGAGATTTGCAGATGATGTTTTGTAGGGGTTTGGTTCTGATTGGAAAGATAGACAATGGCTTGAATGGTTTTAAACAAAGAAAGTTCCAAGATAATACAAATTTGAAGAAAAGTATGTGTTAATATGGGTTAGAAAGTCTTGATTGTGTTTTTGGGCTCTACTAGAAGAGGTTTTCATGACTGAATGTTCAAAATATGTTTTTCACATATTCTTCATTGTTGCAGCTCCTCTCTTCTAGTCAGTCATTAAACACTTTAAGTTCCTGGCTGTTACGCTCCCTTATACCCTCATTCACTATTCCCTAAATTACTCCAATAATATTGTTCACTTGAGGGAGTGAATGAGAACAAGAGAGTGAATTCAGACACTGAGTGCACCGGAAGGGCTGGCGCTTTTGCATAGTTTGTGTTGTTTAATAAATTTATTTTAAACTTGGCTAACTGGCAGCTCCAGTAGTTAAAAAACAATTATCTTGAACACTGTCATGGAAACTATGTATAATCCTTAATTAAACAATTTAATAATCAATTAAAAATTATACTTTTTTATATGATATTACGCTGTAGCCACATTGGATTAGTGGTTTGGAAAATGCATGTATGGATGATTCAGCTGCGGCACAATCTTCTGGTCAGATGCAGGATTTCATTTGGCATGACCCAGAACCAGATATGAAGAATGAAGACCCGGAGTCAGAATTATAAAAAATAAAAGAAAAGTTTTACTGAAGATAGTTTGCAGTTTCATCAGCAGAAGTCAGCTTCAATACTCACACAGGAGTTCGTAGGCCGCCTCGCTTACAGTTACAAAGATCACAGCAGTTATACCATTTTCAAGGTCTAAGCTACGTCATTGCTTACAGGTTGAATGGTTTTCATTGGCTTAGAAATGGATAAACACAGTAATTTTTCACACATATACAGATAGACGGAAGCGTATCTCCATCGATTATGCAGCTGACACATTCGGACTCTGAAGTTAGGCACGTCATGACCTTCCAGGTCGCAGATTTGGGTTACTGAGCGCCAGCATGTCTCGAACAACAATTCACTCAATCTCCAATAATGCCAGTGGTTCCTTAACCTGTAACCAAGAAGACTAACACACACACCGACACACAGCTTTTCCCTAACCCTAACTGGAAACTAAGGCTTTAACAAAGAAATGGTCCCTTAAACTATTGGCTTCAATGACCCCTATATGTTTTAACACGTTGAAGACCTTTCTCAAACACAAAACAAGTCCCTATTTCATTTCTGGAAGCCGGGATAAATAAGCAAGCACTGTTACTGCATTCAGATATCAAATACAGACATTAAGGAATACATGAAAAGAATATTTCAGTAATCACACTGGTAACTTCTATAACAAAGTAAAATCTCACAAGCCTAGAGAAATCATTCAACTCATTTAATATTTAGAAAGAAAAATATTGATTAATACCTTGATTATAATTACTCATCATTACATATACATTGAAGCAGCAGTGGATTCCAATCCACCCCCTTCAACCCTCACAGTGCATTATGGGCATTCTGTCATAGACATCATATAGAGACTAGATGCCCTATTGGCCGCTGTGGCGCAAGAAATGTGGCCGCTATCTTAAACTGGTCATACTCCTATTTGCGTTGCATAGCAGCAGTAGATGCCAGAGCACTGTGCAGCATATTCCTGCTCAAATCGGCAGACCATCACTCGGGGATTACTTTTCACAAGTAAGATTTAACATTTAACATTACCGTACTATTGGTTGTATTTTGTGAATAAAATATTAAATGTGTCCTGTATCGTAGCTGCATGCATGACCTTTGCAGCAAAAAAAAAACCTGTGTGAAAATCAGTTCGGAATTTAGTGAGATATGATTAATTCAATGCGCTGACAGCTCATTGCACCGGCCAAACAGATTACACTGAGCGGAGCGGGTGACCAGTTTAAGGTGGCGGCCCTACGGCTCGTCCGCGCCAGTAGGCAGTAGCGGTCGATAGGGCGTCTATCTATATGATGTCTATGCATTCTGTAACCTTTAAGTTTACATTGGTTGTACACTTGTTATTACAGTGCATTGTGGGATTGAATGAGTGCACTCAACGTCCACTATGGTTTCGGACACCACTACAAATGGCCGTCTCCTTCAAATAGTTCCTTCTGGAAAGTGCACTGTGCTCTGATTGGTCGGCTGGATCAGGGTGTTGTCATTGGTCAAGCGCTTCGAGCGTGTTTGAGAAATGTCCCGCCCCTTACCAAAACATACTAATAACTAACTCAACCAGGCCCCGCCCCTTTACTTTGGAAATATTAAAAGCGGAGGAGTTTCAGGGAGTTCAGAAACAGTGACACTGATATAGAGAATAACTCTCGCTGAAGTGACACTGCCTTTTTTAAAATGCTCAAACAGCAACATTACACACTAAAGACTCTTTAAATATCCCCCCCCCCCCCACCAGAGGCCTTACAGTCCCAGACGACGACTTCTTCAGCCTCATCCTTCGCTCACAGGCCAAACGAATAGACGAGCAGCGCGTCATATTACCATCAGACCAATCCTGACTGACCTGCTCTTGAACTGTCATTGAAGTCTTACTCTCGAATCAATGCCTTGTTGAAAATCAGACCCTACATGATGTTTTCTCTTGCTTAACATGAAGATTTTTGCTTGAGGAGATGTTAATCTTTCTACAAATGTGACCTGAACTGGATTCAGACGTGTTTGTGCAGAATAGATGCTTATTCAGAATCAGACCAAGACCGCAGTCTCGTGCTCAGGGATTCAGCACAATGCACTGAATGCATTTCATTCACCTGGATAACTGGATGGACTTAATCAGCTGTTACTGGACGGTAGATTCAGATTTCAGACAATTTTATACAGTATATATATATTTTAACACTACACTTAGTATCAGTTCTGTTTTTGATTATTTGAGTTGAAATGTGTTTTATATTATCTTTTAATACCAGCGAATTATCAATGTTTTTGAGGTTTTAGAAACCAGTGATGACAAGCAGTCTGCAAAAGTCTGGATTTATGTGAATATCTGGAAAGGATATAAGTCAAGAATGTATCACTTATTTTAAATGACGAGGAATAAAGCCTCAACACAAACGGACACAGTTTAGTATGCTGGGAATATTTTATTGAATGCTGAACCTACACAGGACAGAGTAACCATCACCATGAAACAATTATTTGAGTTTTCAAAAGAATGAGGAAAAACCAAACAATCAAAAATTAAAAGGAAAAATAAACTTGATTATGATCAATGATTATTCAGTATAACATTTGTAAACCAGGTAAAGCCAATGCCATCTCCGAAAATACTACTAAATAAGAGTAAAATATGATTAAGATAAGGACACAACAGTGTCTGGCATAAAGCCTCCTAGACTGTGATTAAATGCATCATGAGAGGTTTAAGGTTTACAGATTGTAGGTAAAGTGAAACTAATAGATACTTTTTAATTCTGCAAATGTGAGCGCTTTCTATTGAGTGGAGCCTTGCCGTTTATTCTCTGTTGGTTATTGGATTGGTTTAACAGTGCTGTTTGACCAGGAGGTTGGTGAATCCATGCACCTGAGTGAGCTGAGGACAGTCAAATGAAGCCAGGAGTTTCTGCTGGCCGTGACACTTGGGAACAAACTTCTCCGTCAGGCACACAGTGGCATGTCCAGCAATATCACTGAGGAAGAAAATAAGGATATTTAGTATTTTTTTAAATAATTTTTGTTAGATTAAATAGTCACAAACTGTATTTTTAACACATAAAATAATATTCCTATCATTTTATATATTTATATTTGAATATGTTTTTAAATAGTTTTTTAAACTTACATAGTAAACTGTTGAAAAATATACTATTATTTAATATTACTATAATTTATATATTTATTTTTTTAAAAGACTAATTTTTAGATTTAATAGTAACAAACTGTACAAAACAATATTATATAATATTACGATATAGAATTATAGTGTAATATAATTAAATTAAATTTTTAGATTAAATAAGATCTTTAGCAACACAATATTATTTAATATAACTATAATTGTTATATTTTAATGAGTTTTATTAGATTAAATCATCTAAAACTAGATAGCAACACGGAAAGAGTTCAAATGTTAATCAATTCAGTGAAAATTAATTTAATCATTTAAATATTATAGTGTCTTACCCATAGTTAACAATTCTGGGGTGCTGCAGTCCAAGTCCCACAAAGCGGAATACAGGGTTCCTTAGGACACAAGGCAGTGGATTCTGGAAGGTGATTTTGACCTGCACTTCTTGACCCAGGACTGCATCACATACAGGCTGAGAAGAACCACATACAAGACACAATTTAGCACTAAATCATTTCAGCTGATCAACAGGGTAAGTTGAATACTTTAAACTCACAGCAAGAACTAAATCTGGAGTGCGCAGCCTGAAGCTGTACTGGGTGGCCAGAATCTGCTTAGTCTGAGCGACTTGTCCAAAGAGGTTGAGCATCAGTGGGGCGTGATCCACCAGGTGTTCCTTATACTCGTCATAACTCAGGGTCCATTCCATAGGTTTGCCTACAGTGGGAAAAGTGATACGCTTTCATTACAAGTCTCTATTTAAAATAACTAACAGATGTTGTGCTAATTTGCATTATTAACTTTACACATAAGCTGCACCAGTAACTGTGTGGTCTATGTATTGCAACTCAAACTTGATCATTTCTCACATTCAGAGGGCTTGAGCTCGATGCACATCTGGTCTCTCTTCAGGAAGGTCTTCCTGACTCCAGTGTAGTACATGGCTGCTGCATGGCTGTGGAGGGTGACGCTACGAGGTGAGCTGCATTTGTTTTTCAGATTGATGCAAAGCACGGCATCTTTTCCCACACACAGTCCATCATCCTTCAGGGTGACTTCACAGACAACATCCTCAGCGCAGGGCAGTGGGTATGTGCATCTCCTGGAGCCATGACGAAGGGCTGTCTCCAAAGCAGCACACCTCTCCGAAGAACCTGATCAATGGAAGCAGGAGGAGGTAAGACATGATAGGACATGATAGGGAGTGTTATTGACTCAAACCTCATCCTCTTAAGCACCACGGCTTAATGTGTCTGAAGCATGGGTTGCACCACATCCCTTACCAATTCACATGTAAGTATTTTGTGGCATATGTATGGATTCTTACCCAGTGGGTGTTTGTAGAGGTTTGTGATATCTACACGTTGATCTGAGCCGACGGCCTTGGTGCTGATGCAGTGACCTACTACATCCTTCTCAGTGTGGACAACACCAAATGTCCCATCGCATTTCCGTTGCCAGTAAACCTTATCACTGTTCACCTAGAACACAAGGAGACACAGCAGGAATCATTAGTCATTATGTTAATTTCTGTATAACAGGATGCTATATTAAAGAAATTAACGCACTTCTGCGAAAATGTAGGGCACGTCATGCTTCAGGAAGGTCTGTCCACTGCGGATCGCAGCAACAGATGTTGGGCCGCAGCGGAAGTAGCCCTGGCTGGTCAGCTGAGGAGTGGAATCAACCACCTGCCAACCTCCGAAACCAGATGGCAGGTCGGGACGAGCCATCCAGGCCTCATTCCACACGTGGTAGTTCCTACATGAAGAGAAGAAGAAAGACAGTCACTTCATGCACATTCAATGGAACTTTTGGTAACATCACAAAATGTTCTTGATACTTACCAGATTTTATCACGGTTCATGTGATCAAGCAGCTGAAATTTCTCATCAAAATAGACATCCCTTGTCAAGCAAACATCAGTGTCATGAGCAGAACAGAAGTTTGAGACCGGACGAACAGGAATGCCCAAACATCTCAACACTACGAGAAAGAGAAGAGGAATAAGTGCATTACATCTACAATCCCTTTCTCAACCCTTATTTTCTCCTTGTCCATTCTGCCTGAACTCTTACGTGTGTTGGTGACTCCAGCGAAGGCCAAGCTCTGTCCATATTTGACAGGTATTCCTCCACATTTGTGGAACTGTTTCAGGATGGCACTGCTGCTGCACCAGGAAGAAGGAGAAGTCCCGTCTCCATAGCAGTTTGACCAGTTACCCACCATCACACCACAGTCTTTGTTGGCAATAACCTGTTAAGGAGAGATGATTCAAAATGTTGTTTTTATGCCCAAAGCTTCATTCAACATCAAATTCAGGAAGAAAACGAATGCTCACCATGTCTGACACCACTCTGGAGATGTTGATGGGGCTTCTCCATCCTGTGCAAGGGGTACAACTCTTCTCCAGCACATACATGCATGCAGCCAAGACTCCCTCCTCAAACTATGATTCAGACGACAGGGTGAGGAAATTAGATATTATGATAAAAAGTCTTTTAAACGGTTCTTTTAAAGAATCAAATCATAAGAGTCAGGTTTGTGAATCTCTTTTTGTTCACTAGTAAGACCACATTCATTTCAGACTTCAAGCTCATGACTCCGGTAAGATTGATCTCGTCTCACTGTCTACTCTGCTTGTTTAGTGTTGTAATGACACCTCAGATTGTATTTCCTGAGAACGTCAGTCCCGTTTAAACATTGACATGGATTCAATGGTCAGAAGTTATTTAAACATAAAAGGATGGGATTTCACATAGCAATCACTTTACAAATATGATATTTGTAAATAAAGTATTTCAGTTAGACGGTCAAAAGTGGAGTAGCGTTATTGTATGCCATTCAACAACATATGCTTCCAGTTCATAGATTGTTATGGGAGCGATCTGGTTTTGTTATAGATAAACCCTGTGGAATATATTACCCTAAAGTTTAATAATCATTTTAGTGAACTACTTTGTAACATTATAGGCTAAACCAAAATGTTGAAAGGTATTTGCAGGATTTTACTGTTTTCAGTATTACAAACAGTTGGGGTTTCTCAACATCCCCATTGAAATCAATTGGATTCACGTCAGTCTCTGATTTGTGGTAAACTCTAATAATGAAAGTTGAACTCTTACTTGACCAAAGTTCCATGTCCTGCAGCCAATCTGCTGTTTAGTTCCATAGTAGATTCTGCCCGTGTCGTTCAGCACATACTCAACTCTCTCCGCCTCTTCATTCAGGTACACACAGTCATCTGAGAACAGAGAACATTCATAATGTTTTAATTGTGCTTTCTTTCCTCATTTTAATCTTCATATAATCAGGTTTCAGTGTAATGAAACACGTACCTTTGCACCAGGGGTTGAACAGCATGTAAATGTCATTTTCAGGAACACATGGTGAAGAGAATCTTCCTCCTGCACAGTAAGTCACGACACTGAGTTGGTATCGTCCAACGCAAGCAGTCGGAACAGAGTGCACACACAGTTTGATTCGGTTTTGGCACTTTTCAACAATCTTTGCTCCCCAGCAGTCTTTCTTGAATTCTTCCACAATTGAAACGACCACATGAGTGCCGTCCCGGACGGATGCGATATGTCCTGTAAAGCACACAGAAGAACAAGTGATTCAAGTGAGTGTAGAAATGCATGTTCCTCCTCTACATATATTGTATCTGCATGTCCTATATTGTCATCCATGCACAGGTCATACAGTAACTAACCAAGTTTCAGCTCCAGGTGGAGTTTGTCACAACTGGGATTGAAAGGACGGCACAGATCAACCCACATATTGAAGCACTGTCCTCTGCGGACGATGAGGTGATCATCGGAGAAACAATGTGTGTGATGCTCCTGACGATTCTGTCCGGTCCTGCACTTGATAAGATCGACTTTACTCACCCGGAGGACAGTTTCTGAGAAAACGAAAAGGCAGAAGCAGCCCATTAAATATCAAACAGATCATTCATTGTGTTATTACAATAACACATTTCCCATCATACATTGCAGGACAATGATCTACCACTCTTACCATCATTTCCACAGACTCGCTTGATTGTGCAATCTTCCACGCGCTCCTTGATGACAACTTCCCTAGTCTCATAATCACGGCATGGAGTGGCATAGTTGCAAGGATTGGGGTATGGAGTAGCGCAAGGGTTAACGCAAGGGTTGGCGCATGGGTTAACGCAAGGGTTGGAGTATGAGTAAGGGTAAGGGTAAGGATAAGGGACAGAGCAAGGGTTTGCACAAGGGTTAACATAAGTTTTAGCGCAAGGGTCCACATAAGGGTTAAAGCAATGATAAGGATAAGCCTGTGGGTAGCATGTTGTTTTCCTGCAGTCGTCAGCGTGCAGTTTAATGGCTGGGAAACGGCCGACGGTGCAGAGGTTTTTGTATGGGTTGTATACAAAAGGCATGCTGGGGAAAAAAAGAAGTGTGATAAGTAATTGGTCATTACATGGTTAACAATTCATAAATATGGTCTCCTGGATGCTTTTGTTCTCAAAATTATCAGACCAATATTTTTAACTTACTTTCACTATACCAGAAAAGGAAAGACTTTAGAAATAATAAACTGTTAAAGATGTTGCTGCTGCTACAGTAATCTTGATAAAAACAGCCGATTTTCTAATAGCAACATATGTGCACAATAAAAACAGATAATAAGTTTCAAACAATGTCAAAGTTGATTACTTACATGTCTTTAGTCCTTGAACTTGCTTAAGAGAAACTTAACCGAGAACTTGATGTACTGCAGTGAACAGTAAGTCCTATTTAACCAGCTCGTACTTTGTCTCCAAAGTAGACGGGATATTTATACTTCATCCCCATCTCCACCCCATCCACAGCTCACAGCAGAAGAATGTGGAGAATTGTCCTTTAAGAAAGGGATCAAAGGGTTTTGAGTCACACATGTTCATTTTAATGGACTCTTTTATAGAATTAATGGGACAAATTAACATCTTAGTTTAATTGTTCTGACCTTTTCAACTATAGGCAGAGTCGTTTTACAGTCATTTTCCTTCCAGAGCAGGTCTGTTAATTTAAGATGCTGACATTGGTCATAAAAATTATGAATATATCCTTTATGTATTCCTATATATTAAAGGTATAAGAAACATTCTGTAAGCAAAGTCTGCATATTTCTTACTGACCCGGTTTGTTAATCTTTTACATTGTTTAAGAGAGTATTGAGTAGTATAATGATTTATGCATTTTATGACTGCATGATTGGTCAGAATCAAAGAGCTGTGTAATAAAATACTTTATTTGATGTACATTTGAAGAAATGAAGCTCCCTTCAACAAAAGATGATTCACATTATGCAAATTGATTGCCCCATATTTATCTTCTGAGTTCTTACTATTAGGAGATTTAAATTTGGACATGTTAAACGTCTCACAAAATATACAGTCTAAACTGGATGCACTCAACCTTACACAAATGATTAATGAACCCACCAGATATACGGTAATTTAAAATCTGCAAACAAATGCACTTTAATTGATATAGCTTTGACTAATATGCCTTCAAAATATACTCCAGCAGTCTTCAGCCAGGATCTAAGTGATCATTGTCTTATCGCATGTGTTCGTAATGGGTCTGCAGTTAAAAGACCTCCCCATTTTTTACAGATCTTGCCCAGGTATCCTGGAAGGACAATGACCTGATACCATGTGTGGAAGATGCTTGGTTCTTTTTTAAGGATGCTTTTATTTCTATACTGAATAAGAATGCTCCTTTTAAAAAGTTCAGAACTAAAAACAGATATAGTTCTTGGTTTACTCCAGAATTGACCGCCCTCAGCAAGCACAAAAACATTTTATGGCGGACTGCATTTGCTTCAATTAATCCTCAAGGCAGTAAGGGAAGCTAAGGCTAGCTTCTATAAACATAAATTTGCTTCTTGTGGTACCAATTTTTTCTTGTGATACCAACAAGTTTTGGGACACTGTCAAATCAATGGAAAACAAGAAAACCTCCGCCCAACTGCCCACAGCTTTAAAGCTAGGTGACATCGTCACCACCAACAAGTCACTATACAACACTATAATAGAGGGACTCAATAAGCACTTCATTATGGCTGGCCATGCATTCCACCTGGCTGCATCTACCCGGCCCAAATATACAGTACCTACGTTAGCACCTGGCTATAAGAACCCACAATTCTCCTTTACTGAAATTCAAACTGAAGATGTATTGAGAGAGCTACAAAACCTCAACCCATATACATCAGCTGGACTTGACAATCTGGACCCCTTCTTTTTGAAGATGTCAGCTGCAATTATTGCCTCACCCATCGCTAGACTTTTTAACCTCTCATTTGTTTCATCAGAGATACCTAAAGAAAAAACTGATCGTATCCTTGATCCATTGTTTTGTCCATTATGTGTAACTCTTTGTTGTCTGCACCTTGACGCTTTATCTTGGCCAGGTCGCCGTTTTTAATGAGAATGAGTTCTCTATGTGCCTACCTGGTTAAATAAAGGTTAAATAAAATAAAAAATAAAAATAAAGACTGGAAAGTTGCTGCAGTTATCCCCCTATTCAGGGAGGGAGGGAGGGAGGGAGGGGAGGGGGGGGGCGGACGGACACTGCAGACCCAAACTGTTACCGACCCATCTCCGCCCTGTCCTGCCTTTCAAAAGTTCTTGAAAGTCAAGTGAACAAACAGATAATAGGTTATCTTGAGTCACATCATTCCCTCTCTGATATGCAATCTGGCTGGTGCAATCTGACCTGGTCATGGGTGCACCTCTGCAACACTAAAGGTCCTAAACGATGTTAGAACAGCTCTCGACCAAAAACAACACTGTGCTGCTGTTTTTATTGACTTGGCCAAAGCTTTCGATTCTGTCAATCACAGTATTCTTATTGGAAAACTTAAGGCCCTGGGTCTCTCAAATGCATGCCTTTCAAGGTTTTCTAATTATTTCAATGACAGATTTCAGTGTGTTAAGTCTGAGGGCCTGCTGTCTGAGCCTTTGGCTGTATCTATGGGGGTGCCACAGGGCTCAATTCTCGGCCCGATGTTATTCTCTGTATATATCAATGATGTCGCTCGTGCTGCGGGCAACTCTCTTATTCATCTCTACGCAGACGACACCGTTCTGTACACTTCAGGCTCAACACTGGAAAACGTTTTAGAAAAACTTCAAAAGAGTTTCGAAGACATTCAATTAGCCTTCTGTGATCTTCAATGGGCTCTATGCACGGCGGTATTTCCGGTGAAGGGTTAAGGATGCTCGATAACTTCCGCCGATCGTAGAGTCCAGTGCAATACCAAGAATTTATATTGAATTTTATACTCCATGGTTATACTAAAGAAACGTTAGTCACAAAAACAGACAAAACAGACACCCCTCGTTGTGTTTATTGCTTCTTTTAAAAATTATATTAAATAAACATAACTATACATAAAATTACATCTAAACATATGAAAGTTTCGTTTCAAAGATGGACAGTACATTTTGAAGACTCTGCCATAATCCCGTTTTCCTCGGTTTTCATCCGCTTTAATCTCCCCAACCGGAAACGGAAGAGCATCCTTGCGTCAAATGCGGAACTTATGCGTGCATATAGCCTATTGTCTCTAAACTCTAGTAAAACAAAATGCATGATTTTTAAACATACACATTCTGTATCTTCGTGCCCAATAAACATCACCACCCTGAATGGGTCTAAGCTGGAATATGTGGAGAAATACAAATACCTAGGGGTCTGGTTAGATCCCTCGCTTTCCTTTTAAACCCACATAAACCATCTCCAGTCAAAGATCAAGTCCAGGATCGGGTTTCTATTGCGAAATAAAGCTTCATTTACTCTTCCTGCAAAACAGGCCCTTGTGAAAATGACCATCATCCCAGTGCTTGACTTTAGCGATGTTGTCTACAGAACTGCCTCTAACTCTCTACTCAAGAAACTGGACGTTGTTTACCACAGTGCTATTCGCTTTATTACTAAAGCCCAATATAATACCCACCACTGCACTCTTTACTCAGTAGTTGGATGGCCATCGTTACACAACTGGCGCCTAAATCACTGGTATCAGTTAATTTACAAGTCTATACTAGGCAAAACACCATCTTACCTAAGTACTCTAATAACCATATCAGTGCCTGTATGTAACCTACGTTCAAGTAAATATCTCTAGACCCTACAAAAGCCCGCAACTCTTTTGGCCGCTCTTCTTTTAAATTTTCTGCTGCAAATGATTGGAACACTTTACAAACGTCTCTTAAATTAGAATCCACTGTTTCGATCACTACTTTTAAAGTTTTACTCTCAAATGTATTGACGGACCACTGTACATGTTGATGTTGATGCTCTTTGAGAACAAAGACTTATGAATGTTTGCACATACTCAACTAAATGGCTGTCACTGCATTTATTTGCACATTTCAATTTGCCCATGTTGGACTGTACTATTATCCGACTGCTATTTCTTTTGCACTTCCATTTTTACATTTTAAACCATCAAGTTTTTCAATTTTTATTTTTATGCATTGTCCAGTACTGTTGGTATGTCATGTGTAATTTTATGTCGCCTTGTTATCTGTGCCTTATCTTGGCCAGGTCGCGGTTGCAAATGAGAACCTGTTCTCAACCGATTAACCTGGTTAAATAAAGGTAAAATAAATGATTCGATCAGGTGTTTGAGGGCAAAATTTTCTCAGACTCAATATTGGATGGTTATATTAAGGTAAATTGCAGTACAGTTAATTGTCAATTACTCTTACATTTATCTCTGATGATCGCCGGAACAAGGACGACCCTTTGATGTCTATTTAAGTTATTAAATAGAACAACTCACAAAATTAGAAGGAGGAGAAAATATGAGAATGAAAATTCACATGGAAGAGAATTTATAAATGAGTATGCTGTTTTATTTCGGTGTTTTATTCTTAATAATCTTTTTCCCTTTTTACTGGCAGGGGGTGCCATGTTGCTCCAGAGCCCATGCATTCAAACACCGGATGTTTTGCAAACACCAAAGAAACGTCTCTTACTTGACAAGTGGAAGTAAGGATCTGATGTCATAACTTCAAATTAGTATGTGCCCTTAGATTTATGATTATGAACTATGTTATGGAAGACAGTGTCAAGCAAGAATGAATTTAGTCTTTTTTGAGACTATAGACTATAGAAACATTATCTGATCACCATCCCCAACCTGAAACTCATGCTCCACCCAGAAGGCGTCTGGGAAAATTATAAGAAATATCCTTTAATAGGACCAATTACGGTAAGTCAAAATGGACTAAAAACCTCAATACCTCAGCAGTTTAGCTAATTATTAGAACAATGACTCTTTAGCAATGAGCTTTAGCAAATTGATATGAGAACTGTAGTCTATCTAGAAATTCTGGTTAGACTTGACAGAAAACAAAAAGGACAGTATTCTTTCTTTCTTTTCATCCATCCATCCATCCATCGACAAAAAAAGCACGAGTAAATTGAGGAAAGTCAAGTGATGCGAGTTCAAGTGGCATTTTGGAAATAAATGTCAGGCTCACTGTGGTCAGGCTTGAAATGTCACTGAAAAACAATGAGAGATAATTATTGTATGATCACCAAAATTACACGGCAACACAAAGCGCCTCCCATTTCATTGTGTTCATCAGACGACAATAATTTAGTTAATCAGTGAAATCAATGTAATATGGGGAGGTGTGGCACAGTAGATGAAGAAAAGTTGGATGTGCAAAACTCTCAAGGAGTGTATAATGAGCTTTCAACACTAAACTTCTAAAAAACATTGATGCCCTGAAAGGATTGTCAACAGTAAGGAATTGTATCTCTTAAATGACTCTATGTATTATAATAATAGCAGCCAATTATTATAATGCTTTAGTCAGTCATACCTATAATTAAACATTTTGGTATTCTGCAGTCCCAGTCTATCAATCATGAACATCATGACAGCTGGAAACACACAGGGCAGCGTTGATGCTCGCTGGATTTGTGCTGGACAGCGACAACATGCATTTGGAAAGGTTCGAATATTTTCTCCTCTCCTTTCTACTTTGCTACATCACAGAAACCTTGATAATTTTCATGATCTGGTGTCATTCTGAATCACTTCTTTTTATTATTGTGACAAAAACTTTCCTGTTCAATAGAACTTAGTCACTATAGCACCATGTTTAACTTTTGACAGGAATTAAAACACGCATGTGAGGGATAAAAAAAAACAGTGTGTTCAATGGATTGTACTGTTGTCAATCCAATTGTTCAGCTGCCGAAATGTATTTTACTTGAAAAAAAAGAAGAAAAAACTTTCAGTACACAAAAAAATCCATAACACTAGTTTTAAAAGTTGTGAGTTGTGAAAATTATGTGATCTAGGATCTCTATATAGTGTGTGCTATTGTAAAGACTTTAAGTCTATCCCTCACAGCTGGATTTTCATGTTTTGTCCTTCAAAGTTGATGTATTTGGTAGGAAATAACACAATATAAAACCGTGTTGTAACATAATATATTATAATCTGCATTTAAAATCTGCCTGGTATAGCCATTATGATGATTGGCTTTGCAACAAATGGTCAATACATTTTTTTTATATAAAAAATAATTTACATGGTTTACATAATTGACATCAATTACAAATTTTAAAACATCTCAGAGATAGACACAAATGTTAAGTCATTTGCAACTTGTGAAGCAGGCAACTTCTTTAGTTTGGTGTCCATATTATAATCTTGTGTAATTGGCATTAAAATATTGTAAAAAGTTATAATTTTTGTTAAGTAATTATGTATTTTAGTAGTTTAAGAAGCAGCATTTAATAGCAACATTGCAGTTTGTGGTTTTACTGTGCAACAGAATGAACCAGACTGCAATCGCTGAGACAATAAACAAATATTTGCTAGTGATTTAAATGCAGTATCAGTCACCAAGTTTTAATCTTAAGGCTTTTCATCTGACCAATATAAATGATGGGGGGGGGGGGAAAGTAGTTAAGTAGGTGCCACCTATGTTACAGTAGGGCAAATACAAGTAGATAACTTAATCTCAATCATTAGATTGGAAGTATAACCATAACATAGTATGTGTAGATTATTTCATTACGTTTATCCTAAACTAGTATGACATGAGATTTAATGTAGCCATTTTGATCATATTTTTTTTTAAAACAATGCCACTGACAAAATAGTGTCCCACACCACCTCTATTCACTTTGTATGTGAAAATTGCGTAATTATCTGCTTAGTCTGACATTTCTAAATAATAGCTCAGAACCAGAGCAATTATACTACAGTGTTCATGTATAGTACAATGTACATTTGACTCACTATGAAGATAATTTTTTTTCACACACTATGGGCAGTTCGGGTGGAGCGGAGGTCATTATATACCGGTGTGTAGCAGAGAAAAACATTTGAACGACAAGTTCATCCCAAAAGACTTAGTTTCACATACTGAGCTCTCCGAGAACAATTATTCTGATTAATCTGTAAATAAAGAGAGACAAGTCACATTGCATGGACAAGGTCTTCTAACATGTAAGTATCAACACTCATTATTTTAAGATTGTGACCTGGTTTTATTTAGTATATCATTGCATTTAGAAAACTAGCATTTTATATAAGATTAGATAAGAAAAGGATTTAAGTACCAGTCAAAATTTATACTTATAATAGAATTAGACTGCCATCTTCTAAAAAATAAAGCAATTGTAGAAGCCATTTATTTAGAATGATTAACCATCTAAGATGACAGCTTTGTTTTATAATTTGTCTATTCGCTCTCTCACCTTTGAAGCTTAAAGTATGTCTTTTTGAAAATGTTTGCACTGGAACCAAACTGGAATTGGAAAAGCGGGAAAGGGAACACAGTCAGTGTAGTGATTCCAAAGGCACACAAGCATGTGGAAGTCATGGTAAGCGCTTCAAACTCTTCTGACTGCACTGCATTGTGGGAATGAAATTTCAAATTTTAAAGTCTGATTGTTTTTTTGCTTTTGCTGTTCTCAGATGCTGCAGGTGTGCTCTATTGACCTCATTAAAGGCTGAAAAGGACAAACTCGACTGGAGCATCACACACATTATTATGAGAGTGATCACCTCATCATCCGTAGAGGACAGTGTTTCCAGATATGGGTTGAGCTGACACAAGCTTTTATTCCGAATAGAGACAACTTCATCTGGAGCTGATACTTTGTAAGTTATAGCCTTCTTTAACAAACACACGACAAAAAGTTTATTATTTCTATGCTAACTGGATTCACTTGTTCTTCTATGTGCTTTACAGGTCATATCGCATCCATCCGGGATGCACTTATGTGATTGTTCCAATAGTGGAAGAATTCAAGAAAGACTGCTTTTACATTCACTGCAACACCGTGTTGCATCGCGTCGTAACAGCTAGAAACTGTCTTCACTGGATGTGACAAAGCGACCAATGCAAATTTTTCCCTTCTATGAGAAGTATCATGAGTGCTTGGAGTACGTCAAATATAGAACAATTTACTGTTCTATCAGTTTACTGTCAGGATTCATTGTGTTGCGTCGCATCCAGTGTAGACAACACCACTGATTAAAATGGGTTATATTGTAATTTGTTGCATCGCATCGCACCGCTCGCTTCCAGTGTAGACATGGTGTAACTCTTCAGTTAGAATTAAACTTTATCTTCTCACTCTCTCATCAGATGACTATGTGTACTTGGATAACGACTCGGAGAGAGTTGAGTATGTGCTGAACGACACGGGCAGAATCTACTATGGAACTAAACAGCAGATTGGCTGCAGGACATGAAACTTTGGTCAAGTAAGAGTTCAACTTTCATTCATATACAGTATTAAAGAACTCAAGCCTGATATTTTGTAAACTATTACCAGAATAACTGGTTAAAGGTACAATATGCAGGATTTTTCGCCACCAGGAGTCGCTAACCTCTTACAATAACAAAGGCGTATATTGATGACGTATATTCTGCATTAAAGGTGCAGTGTGTAGCTTTTTGGCGACATCTAGCGGTTCGTTTGCGAGTTTACACTAAGGGCTCAGCCCACTGCTCACCCCTCCATTTCGAAGAAACTACGGTGGCTAAAACGGGACAAACATCGTCGTAGTGAGCCAGACTAAAACAAGCCACAGCTAACATGGAGTAGCACAGTCCATTATAAACCACATCATGGATAAAGTTTACAAAGCCATAGTCAGGTGAGGATCAAGGGTCTTAATACATAATATAATAATATTGGTCTGAGCTGTTGACACGACAGATCTCGTCACAGTTGTTGTAAATAATAGTAATCAGCTGATTGTCTCACGAACGTAACCAGCACATTCTCCCCACATAGCAAACCCATAATACAGTGAGGGAGAAGAACCACATGAAACTATGCAACTATATATTTTTTCTAACAGGGTAGTAAAAGTTTAGCTGGCTAATATGAGCTGTTACTGTGGCTGAGCTGGTTAAAGCCTTGTTTATACTCGACGCGTCCGCATAAGCCCAGCACGCGTGCCTCCGCATCCCAATAGACACCACTTATTACACACAATAGCCTTTTTTCTCTGATTTTGGAAACTCGATCGACTTAAAATGCTTCCAAGATCGACGGGTTGGTGATTCCTGTAACTGTTTTCCGGTCAATGACAAGAGTCGCCTACTAATCAGCTGTCTCACGAACGTAACCAGCACATTTTTCCCCACATAGCAAAGCCATAACACAGCGAGGGTGAAGAATTAAGTTACATGAAACAATCCAACTACATATTTACACCACTGACAAGGGAAAAGTCACTACTCACGGTGTTTATGACTAGCTTCTTCTAGCTTTCTGCGGCTTCTCTTTCAATGTAGTGACGAAACGCGCTCTGTAACGCTGTTTGTTCGCTGTCGGCTACGGTAGAAATATGACGTCATAATATGGCGGCCTTCATAGAAGGGGATTCCCGCGCCTATGTAGATATAAATGTCTCATTCTAAGGTAATAAAAACATTACGGTTTATTAAGTAAGTTCTTTATACTCAACTGAACACATAGTTATGGATGTCATATTGCATTTCTGTTAATAAATAGTCAAAAATGTTACACACTGCACCTTTAAGCGGAATGAATAATGGATCTTGTCGTCAAGCTAATGGATCTTTTATGGATGAGTGAATACATTGATGTTTTTAACATGACTGTGGTATGAAGCAGGTTGCAATTGCTAGAGGTATACCAGCGCCACACACAACTATATAAAGGATATAAAGGAATAAGGACATTCATTCTACCGAACTACACGCAAGTGCTGAATTACTACTCACACAGGTCAGTTTATTAGACGGATTAAACTTGAGGTAACGCAGCGCTGTTTCACTCGCTCTAACAGTTACACTATCACACTAAACTGCATTTGAGTGTGTTGAATGTTGTTAGTTGGGTTGTTTGTTGGCTGTATGAGACTAAGTAAGCTAGATCAACATTAGAATATCATACAGATCATATTCTAACATTTCATCATGTTGAACTAAATAACATTGATTAGTTGTATGTACATTTGCTCACCTGTTTAATAAAGTATATGCAACACTAGCGTCTGTTTTCAGACCAAAACTGAGCTTCATGAAGACGCTCTCCAAAATCATAAGGGGATGGCAACATGCACAGTGTTTCCAAAGATAAATGTTCTTTATATTACATTCCTGCAAAGATGACAAAAGATTTACTCACAATTGCTATAAACCACACATTGAATGGCGATTGAGTTTGTCCTGGATGCACCTCTTAGTGTTTGGATAGAACTAAAATGATGGTGCCAGAAGAATAGTGTGAGAATTTAATTGTGTCTATTACATTTTACGCATACACAGTAAGGTGATTTAAAAGAATAGTTCACTTCAAAATGAAAATTCTGTCATAATTTACTCACCCTCAAGTTTTTCCAAACCTGTTTGTATTTCTTTCTTCTGTTGAACACAAAAGAAAATATTTTGAAGAAGGTTGGTAACCAAACAGTTCATGTACCCCATTGACTTCCATATATTTTTTGGATGGGTACAATGTACCAGATCTAGTTATATCTGTGAGTCTAGCAGGTTCTCTCTTTTAACCTCTGTATGGGTTGGTGATGGCCTAGAAGATAAGGGTTACATGATTATTGGTGGGAACTGGCCATGGATTTTACATGAATGTCTTAATGTAAATTTTATGGTTCATAAACTTAAAATACATTAAATAAATTGTTTACCTTTCAGCTTGTATGTGATGCTGTCCTGGGTCAAGAAGTGCCAATCAAAATCACATTCCAGAATCCACTGCCTTGTGTCCTAAAGAATGTGATATTCCATATTGAGGGTCTGGGACCGAAGCATTTCCGAACTGTTAGCTATGGGTAAGATACATTTAACACGATCTCACAGGAAAACCTTTATTATACCGCAATCACAATATTGACCTCAATAATTGCAATATGACATTGTGCAGCCCTATAACCATCACTGGTCAACGTGATCTCATGAGAATACGTGTGTATTTTTACGTAAAGTGCATTTCTATCATACGTACATTTGTTTACGTTTTATATACGAAGAAACGTATAATACTGACGTATTTACAGCACTAAAACGTACAAATATTTACGTATTGACAGCACAAAAACGTAATTTATTAACGAATGAACAAATCTACCGACGTAGACATTTACGTGTTGCTATTTATGCATAATCTTGGCATTAATGTTTTGACTCTGTTGCATTCAACTGTCTTATCAATTACGTTTTCAGTCGAATTTATTAATATAATAGGCCTAAGAACGTTACTCATAAATATTAACATTTCGCTCTGTTCGTGCCTTCTGCAACAAACTCGTTTTGGTGCAGAAGCGCGCGTGCATTCAGAGAGCGAACCGGAATCGGATTAACATTTTCATGGATTAACGTTAATAACTTAAATTCTGATCTGTACCTCATTACACAACTACTATAATACTGCCAGAGAGGACTGCAACTGCAACGCATCATCATGTGAACGACTTTTGGTAATGTTAACGTGACCGGTTTTGACATTTTCGCAATAAATAAATTATTGTGAAATGTATACTTGTCTGTCTGTTATGTTTTTTTTTTCTTCATTTGTGTTAGCCTACGTAGTTTTATGGAATGGTTATGGGTAGGTTTAGAGGTAACGTTAGGAGTAGGATTAGTGGCTCAAAATATATTTTAATGCTATATTTTTAATAAAACTGCCATTTACCTACACATCTCTGTCCATTACGTTTTATCCTTTTTACATTCTGTATAAAATGGATATGTTTAGGTTTTGGGAGTAGGATTAAGGGATCTTGTTACGTTTATCTTTAAAGATATACAGATATCTTTATGATATGAAAAATATACGTAAATAGTTAACGTTTTGTAGCTGTAAAAACGTAATAATGTATACGTTTAAATGTTGCAAATACGTCCATTTTATACGTTTCAGCATCTATCCAAACGTACGAAAACGTACGTTTTCTATCTTTGAAAATAACGTATTAATACCTACGTATTAACAATGAGACCAGGCTGCACTGGTGCGCATGCAGCTTGTACAAGACCGAACGAATGAGATTTGAGATACAAGACAGAACGAATTAGCTTGTGTTGGATTTTTTGTATTGTTATGATAACAATTGTATTAGGAGATGTAATATGTGTTGCTGTTAAATTGTAGTATGTAATAATTCTCTTTTTCTCAGTGATATTGCAAGCCTGGCCACAGTGAACCTGACAGAGACGTTTATTCCAGTGCGACATGGCACACAGAAACTACTGGCGTCCCTCGACTGTCCTCAACTCAATCAAGTGCATGGTGTTGCCAACATTACTGTTAAACAGTGAAAAAGTACTTTACATAACTAAAGAGAAGAAATTGTTTCTTTGAAATGTAAACTTGTTCATCATGATCTCAGAGGAGATTGCACTCAGGGTGTTTTTCATGTTGTCATGAAAAAAAAGAAAGAAAATCCTGAATAAAAACTTTTGAAAACTTTGGTGAATTTCCTCAATTCAGCCATTTTGTTAATTACGTGCTGCCTCAGCAGGAAGAACAATGTGTGATTATGATAAGTCTGTATTTCTGGGTAATAATAATAATCTGGACCAACATTCAAAATGGAGTTGTTGAATTCTCAAACATCCATTATGAAATATATGTCTACTGTATGTTGCAATAACATTCAAACTATATATGTATATGTGACCCTGGATCACAAAACCAGTCTTAAGTCGCACGGGTATATTTGTGGCCATAGCCAACAATACATTGTATGGGTCAAAATAATACATTTTTCTTTTATGCCAAAAATCATTAGGATATTAAGTAAAGATCATGTTCCATGAAGATATTTTGTAAATTTCCTACCGTAAATATATAAAACATTTAGTTTTGTGAGTGAATGCAGCACAATCGCGAACATAAATGGAAGACTTTAAAGGCGATTTTCTCAATGTTTCGATTTTTTTGCACCCTCAGATTCCAGATTTCAAATAGTTGTATCTCGGCCAAATATTGTCCTATCATAACAAACCATACATCAATGGAACGCGTATTTATCCTGCTTTCATGTGATGTATAAATCTCAATTTCCAAAAAATGACCCATAAGACTGGTTTTGTCATTCAGGGTCACATATATAAACACCCATCCCAACATGTCATTTACAGCTGGAGTGTATATTTGGTGGGTTGGACTATAGGTGTGTGCAAGTTTACTTGAGAGTAGGCATCTGAACTTGAGTCATTCACATATATGTATCTAAGTATTTCAGATATGTAATGATATATTATATATTCTAGGGGCTCTATATTCTAGCTGAGCCCCCAGTGAGAGGTTTTATTTTTATTTTAGAACATTATATTGGACCATCGCTTTTTAGTTTTTTTTTCACACATTTGTTGATTATATCATGAACTATATATTCCAATTATAAAATATGTGGAAGTGAATGTGTTTTGTCATTTAAACACTTGATCTATGACATGCAGTGGGCGCCGCCATGTTAATTTGCACTACAATTCAGAGAACTGCATTTGTCAGATTTACATCAAGTGTAGTGGCTTCCTTTCCTTCTTAAGCCACTTCCGTGGTAGTTTGACGCTACACCCATTTTAACAAGACTTGAACTTTAGTGTAACAAAAAGGTGAAAACTTTAATTCTGTGGCTCCAAAACAAGCAGTGTGGTGTAATGTAGGCCAAAAAACTTTCTCCTTTCCCCTCTTCTCTTGCCACATCACTTCCTGTTTAAGATGGCTACCTTCAGGAAGTCCCCAAAAGGAGTGCAATTATTTCCCCTTACCACAGGGGGGAGTACAGACAGTAGTTACATACAGCCATGACATTAAGTAACATTATTAATCGCCTTATGGCTCCTACATAAATTCATCCATTTCTCCCACAATACATTAGAGGCTGGTGAAATGGAAGAAAAATAGAGTAAACTTTTTAGTTTCCAACACAATCCACAATGCAATATCTAAAATGAATAAAACACTTAGTCAAATTATAATTGAAAGTATTATTATTGCAGCTTCCAACAGTTTATGGAATTGGTAACTAACTATAAATGTCTATTTAAATGTCTGTAACCTAACATAAACATTATGTTGTTAAAAAACCCTGAATATATATATATATATATATATATATATATATATATATATATATATATATAAAGAGAGAGAGAGAGAGAGAGAGAGAGAGAGAGAGAGAGAGAGAGAGAGAGAGAGAGACAGACAGAGAGAGAGAGAGAGAGAGACAGAGAGAGAGTATATATATTGAAAGTGTAAATATTTTGTTTTGCAATTCTAATTTTATTTAACTGTTTACTGATCATATTATTTGCAATGAAAAGATCTATATTAAATGAGAATAATCCTAAATTGACACTCAACAACAGCAAATACTCATCTACAAAAAAACACGGTCTACTTTCTACTGATCAAAAGCCTAACCTTTGGCTTTTAAGACATAAAAAATGAATGCTTATAAGGTAGCTGTCTGATGGGAAAAAATTAGTCTCTTTTGGGTAAAGACATGGTTATGGTGAAGTATTAATAACAAGCTGATCTGCAAATCTATTGCGTGCTGGGAAATATACTTCTTGCTCTCCATTAAGATCACTGGTTTTGTAAAACTCACACCCCTAATTGTAGTGTGCTTACTTTACAGATCTGCATGATGAGAGAATTTTAATCTCTGTATCTGTTCACATAATTGAATCCATCACCTACATCATTATTTCATTACTTAAGAACCAGTTATTCCTTTTTCACTGAATATCTTTTTACTTATGTGTATTATCGTATTATTCTCATATACTCAAACAACTGCACAAGTATTATTATAACATGTCCTTGTTATGTAGCTGTTGACATCAGAACCTGTTATACTTGTTCACAAAAATAAAGTAAATGAACATTAATTATTTTACATGAAGTGCATATTTAAAAACAAAGACGCACAATGTAAAACTACATGAATACCATTACACTAAGTAGTAGTAGTATACACCCAGTGCATTAACACTTACAGTATCTATACAAACCTGAAATACATAAGGTGATGATGACTTATATGTTCAGTTAGCAGTGACACTGTTCTACTGCCCTAATTAATGTCACATACAACACCAAATGTGTCATATTTAATTATTATCGTTGCTATGCAGTTATGTATAATGTGCCCTTGTGTTCATCTAGGTGTGAAATGGCTATGACTGTTTTGCAAAACAAATATTTTAAAACTTCAGGTAGCAGATGTTTTTGTAGTGAGAATCAAAGAGAACGTCTATTTTTACCTAAATTGTATATAATTTAAAAATAACAACAAGATTTAACTTAGCTTTGGTTCTGTAATCAGTGTTGACCTTGAAGTAAAACTGTACAACGGACAATTTCAATTTCATTTAATTTCCACAAAACTTATCTGAGAGAATGTTAATTAAGAAAGAAATATACAGAAATTATAAACTACTTCAATTCTGGTTAATTACATTTTAAAACATTGTATCATTTAAAATATAAGTAAAACTAATGCATTATCTGGTAATCACACCTGTAACCTTGCCATGACTAGTTTGGCATTGGCATTTGGTCATTATAAATTAGCATTTCTAAATCTCTGTCAGTACAGAACAATTAAACTAAGACATTAATTGGACTTAAATCCCTAAAAAACCCATTCAAATTAACATGTCACTCACCCAAAATCCTATCTTCTTTATCACAAGAGATGTGGAAGGGGTGGAGATGGACATGAAGTATATATATATATCCAGGGCTGCGGTTGAAAGAAGAGCTGGTTAAAGCAGGACTCACTGTTCACTCGCTTAAGTAAACCAAGTTCTCGGTTCAGTGTCTCTTAAACAAGGACAAGGACTAAAACATGTAAGTAATCAACTTTGACTTCACTTCAGGCTTCTTATCTGGTTTTATTTTGCATTTATTAATTGTTTTCTGGATCCTTAATAACCCACCAAAAGAAAAAGGTTAAGATGATTTACCTTGCTGTCTAGTAAATGCAGTTTGAGTTCTAGAAACATGATTTGAATGCTCATAGACTTAATATTTAGGTGAATACATCAGAAAGGATTCAACAGACGTACTTACGAATTATCCACCTGGACTTGTGCAAACAAGTGATGATCTTAATCTTAATGTATCTGTTTATTTTATCCTTCACAATCTTTGTTTTTTTTTCTGACAGGATGGCTTCTGCAAACAACCCATGCCAAAACCTCTGCACCCTCGGCCGTTTCCCAGAGTTCAACCAGCAGGCGGGTGACAGCAGGAAAGGTGCATGCTGAACACCGGTTTACACCAACCCTAGTGTTAACCCATGTGCTGCTAACCCTTATGCTAACAATGGCACAAATCCGTGTGTAAACTCATGCGCAAATGTTCATGTGAATCCATGTGTAAATACATACATGAAATGTGCAAATCCTTGTGTAAAGCCATGGGTGAGCCCATGCCCATGTTAACCCTTGCACTACTCCATACACTAAACCTTGCAACTATGTCACTCCATGCTGTGATTATAAGACTAGGGAAGTTGTCATCAAGGAGTGCGTGGAAATTGCACAATCAAGCGGGAAGGTGGAGGTGATTGTAAGAGTCGTAGATCGTTGTCCTGCAATGCATGATGGGAAATGTGTTATTGTAATAACGCAATGAATGACCTGTTTGATATTTAATGGGCTGTCTTCTGCCTTTTCGTTTTCTCAGAAACTGTCCTCCGGGTGAGTAAAGTCGATCTTATCAAGTGCAGGACCGGACAGAATCGTCAGGAGCATCACACACATTGTTTCTCCGATGATCACCTCATCGTCCGCAGAGGACAGTGCTTCAATATGTGGGTTGATCTGTGCCGTCCTTTCAATCCTAGTTGTGACAAACTCCACCTGGAGCTGAAACTTGGTTAGTTACTGTATGACCTGTGCATGGATGACAATATAGGACATGCAGATACAATATATGTAGTCAAGTCAAGTCAAGTCACCTTTATTTATATAGCGCTTTTTACAATACAAATTGTTTCAAAGCAGCTTTACAGAGATAACAGGAAAACAATGTTGTAATAGTATTGTTCAATTGAAAATTAAATGTCCCCAACTAAGCAAGCCAAAAGGCGAAGGCAACAGTGGCAAGGAACCAAAACTCCATCAGGTGACAGAATGGAGAAAAAAACCTTGGGAGAACCCAGGCTCAGTCGGGGGGCCAGTCCTCCTTTGGCCAACGAATGAACAGTGTATGATTATGAGTTAGGCAGCATAATGCCAGGAGTCAGATGGGATCAGAACTTTCACGATATTATCCAGTTCATCTGGTTGGGTTGGGTCATCCGGCCGGTGAGGAGATGAGTGGTGTAGAGGAGGAACATGCATTTCTACACTTCTATCATTTATTCTTCTGTGTGCCTTACAGGTCATATCGCATCCATCCGGGACGGCACTCATGTGATCGTTCCAATAGTGGAAGAATTCAAGAAAGACTGCTGGGGAGCAAAGATTGTTGAAAAGTGCCAAAACCGAATCAAACTGTGTGTGCACTCTGTTCCGACTGCTTGCGTTGGACGATACCAACTCAGTGTCGTGACTCACTGTGCAGGAGGAAGATTCTCTTCACCATGTGTTCCTGAAAATGACATTTACATGCTGTTCAAACCCTGGTGTAAAGGTACATGTTTCATTACACTGAAACCTGATTATATGAAGATTAAATTGAATGCGGAAAGAAAGAAAGCACAATTAAAACATTATGAATGTTCTCTGTTCTCAGATGACTGTGTGTACCTGCATGAAGAGGCGGAGAGAGTTGAGTATGTGCTGAACGACACGGGCAGAATCTTCTATGGAACTAAACAGCAGATTGGCTGCAGGACATGGAACTTTGGACAAGTAAGAGTTCAACTTTTGTTCATATATTCCAAAAGTGCCTACACACAAGTTTACGGTATGTCAGGAAAACTCTGCAAAACCATTGTTCCCTTTCGTTTGTCACTCCGAGTTCCATCGGATGACGACGAATGGGGTTTCGCATAGAAAGCCTATCAACTTCGAGTATACAAAACGAGCCCATGGCAAGCAAATGCCATGGGTCTGCGGAATTTGCATGACGTAACTCCGCCCCACCTTGTGGGTATATAAGGAGGAAGTCCTGCAGCAAGCAGATATGTTTTCGCTTCGGAGCCAAGTTTATTTCTTCACTCCACAAGCCATCTCTGTATTGTCAGCTTTACAAACGAGTTCCTCAGTGTTGGTGTGACGGTGATCTCCGGCGGGGCGCGCGCTTCCTGCTTATCTGTGCAGTGGTTTGCCAGACCGCTTCAACACTTGAGTGTTTCTCTCTCACAAAAGAGCTTGCACGCGGCACGTCTTTTTAAAGATGCCTCGCCCGTGTACTTCTGGTTGCGGCAGATCGGTTTCGGACTCTGATGGGCACGAGCGTTGCCTAGTGTGTTTGGGCATTGAGCATGCTAGAGCGGCGCTCGTGGATGACTCGTGTTCTCTCTGTGAGAACATGACCATCGCGTCATTACGGTCGAGACTCAATGAGCTCGTAAGAGCGAGAGTCCCCTCTGCCACACCCCGATCTAGTGCCCCCTCGCGGGGTGCTACTTCGGCTGGTGGCCAGGGTGATCTGAGGGTTACGGTTTGGCAAAAAGCGCCGACTATCTGTCCACGCGTCAAACCCCCCTGCATGACGGTGCCCGCTAGTGAACAGTCGATTTCCGCGGGTCTACTCTCGGGTGGCCCGTGTACTTCGGCTGAAGCTACAGAGGAAGATCTGATGTCTGTAGCAGCATCACAAGGTGGGTTTGAATCTTCTGGAAGTGAAGATTCAGCACAGCTGCCACCCTCTGGTGTGCATACGGTTGTGCCTGAATCGGATCCGGAGATGACAGCCATGCTTTCCCGGGCAGCTGCGAGCATCGGGCTTGAGTGGCGGCCACCACCCTACCCTGAGCGCTAGCGCCTCGATGATTGGTTTTTGGGCCAAGCCGCCGCCCCGCGTCCACGGCAAACCCCAATACCATTCTTCCCGGACGTGCATGATGAGATCTCGAAGTCCTGGAAGACCCCGTTGTCTTCTCGGGACCGCTCGCTGGTCTCATCCGCCTTTCCTCCCCTCGATGGCGCAGCTGCCCGTGGGTACACTGGGCTTCCCTCAGTCGAACGCTCTGTTGCGATGCAACTGTGTCCTCAGAGTGCTTCCTCTCGTGGCGAGCTTAAGCACCCCTCCAAAGCCTGTGGTTTCACATCTAAAATGGTGGCGAAGACCTACAGAGCCGCGGGACAGGCAGCCGCCTCTCTGCATGCTATGGCCCTCTCCAGGTCTATCAGGCCCAAATGTTGAGAGACATGCACGAGGGCAGGACAGACCCAGGCCTCTTTAATGAGCTGCGCGCCGCGACCGACCTTGCCCTCCGGGCGACGAAGGTTACCGCGCGCTCCCTGGGTTTGGTGATGACCACAGCTGTGGTCCAGGAGAGACATCTCTGGCTGAACCTGGCTGACATGCGGGATTCCGAGCGGACTCGTCTGCTTGATGCGCAACTGTCCCAGTCCGGCCTCTTCGGCGGTGCGGTGGAGGACTTTGCCCACCAGTTCTCCACCGCGCAGAAGCAAACTGAGGCCATTAAGCACATTCTGGCCTGCCGGCCCGCTGCTGCCTCCACCCGCCAGGTCGGGCAGAATCCTCAGCCTGCTCGCCGCCGAGGGCGCCCTCCTGCGGCTCCCGTCCCTCCCGCCCGGCCTACGCAGCAGCCTCCACCCAGGCCACGGCGCGGAGGAGGTCGTAGGAAGGTGCCACAGCCCTCTCCAGCCCCGCCCCCCGCTAAACGCCAGGCTAAGCGGCGCTCCTGAGACGGGCTGCTCAGAGATGATGTTTGTTTCTCATGAGATGGTAGCAGGACCACTCCTTCCCCCGGTGGAGGGCCGGGGGAGAATCTTTTGTTCTTTTTCTCCAGCGAAAACCGCTGCTCACCCACGGGTGAGCGGCACCTCACACTGGTTAAAGATAGAAACAAACCTCTCTTCTCTGAGCTCACAGAGTTCTCGGACGACACAGAGTGCCGCCCACAAGCCACGCTCTCCTCGTCCCCCTCTGTCCCAGAGGCGGTTGACACGGCGGGTCGCCCACGGGCCGCCTCAGCCCTGTCCCCCTCTGTCGCCAGACCCCCGACAGAGCACCCCCCGTGGAACGCTGGTCCTTCCCTGGCCTCCTCTGCTCGGGCGCGGAGCCTAACTGTGCCCCCACATCGGGCCGCTATGCCACCCACGTCTGGGCCAGTTACTCCGCTTCGCTGCCCCTCCGGGGGGACGCCTGTGGCCCGCATGACCCCGCTGGTTCAGTACCTGGGAGCCTGGCTAGAGCTTCCCCGTCTGTCCCGCTGGGTCGCGCGCACCATCAGGTTCGGCTACGCGATTCAGTTCGCGCGGTCTCCTCCCCGCTTCAGGGGAGTCCGCTCCACTTTGGTCGGTGGCAATGCCCCTATCATGAGAGCCAAGATTGCCACCCTGCTGGCGAAGGGTGCGATCGAGACTGTCCCTCCAGCCGAGATGAGGTCCGGCTTCTACAGCCCTTACTTCATTGTCCCCAAGAAAACCGGTGGGTTACGGCCAATCCTGGACCTGCGCGTGTTGAATCGCTCCTTACACAGGATGCCGTTCAAGATGCTCACTGCCAAACGCATTTTCGAATGCGTGCGGCCCCAGGATTGGTTTGCAGCGATCGACCTGAAGGACGCCTACTTCCATGTCTCCATTCTTCCTCGACACAGACCGTTCCTCCGGTTTGCTTTCGAGGGGCAGGCATACCAGTACACGGTTCTCCCTTTCGGGCTAGCCCTGTCTCCTCGCGTCTTCACGAAGGTCGTCGAGGCAGCCCTTGTTCCCCTTCGGGTTCACGGGGTTCGCATCCTGAACTATCTCGACGACTGGCTGATCCTAGCTCACTCTCGAGACCAGGTTTGCGAACACAGGGACATTGTGCTCCGGCACCTAGCTCGCTTGGGCCTTCGGGGCAACTGGGGAAAGAGCAAACTTTGCCCCGTGCAGAGGATCTCTTTTTTCGGTATGGACATCGACTCGGTCGCCATGTCCGCGCAGCTTACGAGCGAGCGCGCGCAGTCACTGCTGACTTGTCTGAGACAGTTCCAGGACAAGAGTGCGGTTCCACTGAAACTTTTTCAGAGGCTCCTGGGGCATATGGCATCTGCAGCCGCGGCAACGCCGCTCGGATTGCTTCATATGAGACCGCTTCAGCTTTGGCTTCGCGACCGAGTATCGACGTGGGCATGGCAACAGGGCACGCTCCGAGTACCAGTTACTTCTAGCTGCCGTCAGACCTTCACCCCGTGGTCGAGCCTCAGTTTTCTCAGGGCCGGTGTCCCCCTAGAACAGGCTACGAGGCATGTTGTCGTATCGACAGATGCCTCCGCCACGGGCTGGGGTGCCATGTGCAATGGTCATGCTGCCGCGGGCTCCTGGACAGGACCCCAGCGCCTATGGCATGTCAATTGCCTCGAGTTGCTGGCCGTACGCCTTGCTCTGCACCGCTTTCGAGCGCTGCTCAGGGGTCAACACGTACTAGTCCGATCAGACAATACCGCCACAGTAGCGTACATCAACCATCAAGGTGGTCTACGCTCGCGCCGTATGTCGCAACTCGCTCGCCACCTCCTCTTATGGAGTCAGAAGCATCTGAGGTCCCTTCGTGCTATTTACATTCCCGGAGCCCTGAACTGTGCAGCCGACGAGCTGTCACGGTTTCAGCCCCTCCCTGGCGAATGGCGACTCCATCCCCAGACGGTTCAGCTGATTTGGGACCAGTTCGGCGACGCACAGATAGATCTGTTTGCCTCCCACGACTCGACCCATTGCGCCCTGTATTATTCCCTGACCGAGGGCACGCTTGGCACGGATGCACTGCCCCACAGCTGGCCGCGGGGCCGCAAGTATGCGTTTCCCCCAGTGAGCCTTCTTGCGCATTTCCTGCGCAAGGTCAAGGAGGACGAGGAGCAGGTCCTTCTGGTTGCGCCCTATTGGCCCACCAGGACCTGGTTCTCCGAACTCATACTCCTCGCGACAGCACCTCCTTGGCCCATACCTCTGAGGAAAGACCTTCTTTCTCAGGGACGGGGCACCCTGTGGCACCCTCGTCCCGATCTTTGGAGCCTCCACGTCTGGCTACAGGACGGGACCAGGTAGGTTTGAGTACCCTACCACCTCCGGTGGTGGCTACCATCACTTCCGCTAGAGCGTCGTCCACGAGACACCTCTATGCGTTGAAGTGGAACCTCTTCGTCAGCTGGTGCTCTTCTCACCGAGAAGACCCCCGGAAATGCCCGATCAGCGTTGTGCTTTCCTTCCTTCAAGATGGGTTGGAGCGAAGGCTGTCTCCCTCCACCCTCAAAGTCCATGTTGCCGCTATCGCCGCACACCATGACTTGATAGAAGGTAAGTCTGTAGGAAAGCACGACCTGGTCATCAGGTTCCTTAGAGGAGCCAGGAGATTACATCCTCCTCGCCCTCCTCTCGTTCCCTCTTGGGACCTCGCAGTGGTCTTAACTGCCCTGCAGCATGCTCCCTTTGAGCCTTTGCAAACAGTGGAGCTCAAGCTCCTGTCAATGAAGACAGTGCTCCTGGTTGCACTGGCCTCTATTAAGATTGTAGGGGACCTGCACGCATTCTCCGTTGACGAAGCGTGCCTGGAATTCGGGCCGGCTTACTCTCACGTGATCCTGAGACCCCGGCCTGGATATGTGCCCAAGGTTCCTACCACTCCCTTTCGGGACCAGGTGGTGAACCTGCAAGCGCTGCCCCCGGAGGAGGCAGACCCCGCCTTGGCACTGCTCTGTCCAGTACGTGCTCTCCGCACCTATGTAGACAGGACGCAGTGTTTCAGGACCTCAGACCAGCTCTTTGTCTGTTATGGTGGGAAGCTGAAGGGAAGAGCTCTCTCCAAGCAGAGGTTGTCTCACTGGATAGTGGACACCATTGCTTTGGCATACCAGCAGCAAGGTCGACCGTGCCCCCTCGTGTGACGGCCCACTCCACCCGGAGTGTGGCATCCTCTTGGGCGTTAGCGCATGGCGCCTCGCTAACAGACATCTGCAGAGCTGCAGGCTGGGCGACACCCAACACATTCGCTAGATTCTATAATCTCCGAATGGAGCCTGTGTCCTCTCGTGTGCTCGCTTCAACCAGCCGGCATTAGGACCCGCTCAGGTGTCTTCGCTTGCTCGCCATTCCACTCCACGGACTGGATACGTGCGATATTTTCCTCAGGTGAGCTTCTCCGAAAGCCCTGAGTTCCTCCTGCACTCCTGACGTCGACCCAGTGTCTTTGTACCTGTGCGTAGGCTAGGTGCCTCCCGTGTGCTTGGTCCCTCTACGGAGCTACCCCCACATGTGTATTCCCACTGTAAGCCTCTCTGAGCATGTGTCTTCCCTTGGCAAGCCACCTTGCCCCCCCTGGGGTTTAAAACCTTTCCACCTGCGGCTGGATACCCCTGTGTATTCCCCTTATGCTTCATTCGGGTCATATGTCTATTCTAAATTCCGCCCCCGTTGGGCTGGGTATATCCTGCATACTCCTCTATATCTTGGGATATGCTCCCCAGTGTACCTTGGTATTCCTGTGTTAAATAGGAGTCCCACTTGTCCAGTATGACAGGGATCTCAGATTTACGCAGGGCACTGGAAGACAGCTGTGAAGGTGGCGTGATTAGACTGGTAACCCCATTCGTCGTCATCCGACGGAATTCGGAGTGACGAACGAAAGGGAACGTCTCGGTTACGTATGTAACCCTCGTTCCCTGAGTGAGGGAACGGAGACGTTCCGTCTTCTTGCCACTTCCGCTGTATACCGCAGGGATCGCCTGAGTTCAATCTTGGCTCCTCAGCGAAGAAACATATCTGCTTGCTGCAGGACTTCCTCCTTATATACCCACGAGGTGGGGCGGAGTTACGTCATGCAAATTCCGCAGACCCATGGCATTTGCTTGCCATTGGCTCGTTTTGTATACTCGAAGTTGATAGGCTTTCTATGCGAAACCCCATTCGTCGTCATCCGACGGAACGTCTCCGTTCCCTCACTCAGGGAACGAGGGTTACATACGTAACCGAGACGTTTTCAAAGGGGACTGTGTGCTACAAGAAAAAAACGTTACAAAAGATAGCATTCCAGATGTTTCACAATTTCTAATTTCCTCACCCTGTCGTCTGAATCTTAGTTTGAGGAGGGAGTCTTGGCTGCATGTTTGTATGTGCTGGAGAAGAGTTGTACCCCTTGCACAGGATGGGGAAGTCCCATCAACATCTCCAGAGGGCTGTCTGACATGGTGAGTAATCACTTTCTTTCTTATCGATGTTGGAAAGCCTAACAAAATGGTCTGATTTGCTCTGTTCTAAGTATGGTACATATTCATGAAGTTTGCTACATAAAAGACACAACATTTTCAATCATCTCTCCTTAACAGGTTAATGCCAACAAAGACTGTGGTGTGTTGGTGGGTAACTGGTCAAACTGCTATGGAGACGGGACTTCTCCTACTTCCTGGTGCGGAAGCAGTGCCATCCTGAAACAATACCACAAATGTGGAGGAATACCTGTCAAATATGGACAGAGCTTGGCCTTCGCTGGAGTCACCAACACACGTAAGAGTTCAGGCAGAATTGACAAGGAGAAATAAAGGGTTGAGAAAGGGATTGTAGATGTAATGCACTTATTCTTCTTTAATTTCATATAGTGTTGAGATGTTTGGGCATTCC
Source organism: Chrosomus eos (assembly GCA_036326025.1). Taxonomy (NCBI): domain Eukaryota; kingdom Metazoa; phylum Chordata; class Actinopteri; order Cypriniformes; family Leuciscidae; genus Chrosomus; species Chrosomus eos. The sequence goes on along the minus strand of CM070837.1, from coordinate 9,800,423 downwards.
TGTTCGTCCGGTCTCAAACTTCTGTTCAGCTCATGACACTGATGTTCGTTTGACAAGTGACGTTTATTTGGATGAGAAATTTCAGCTGCTTGATCACATGAACCGTGATAAAATCTGGTAAGTATCATGAACATCAACGCCAAAAGTTCCTTTGAATGTGCATGAAGTGAATGTCTTTCTCTTTTTCTTCATTTAGGAACTACCACGTGTGGAATGAGGCCTGGATGGCTCGTCCCGACCTGCCATCTGGTTTCGGAGGTTGGCAGGTGGTTGATTCCACTCCTCAGCTGACCAGCCAGGGCTTCTTCCGCTGCGGCCCAACATCTGTTGCTGCGATCCGCAGTGGACAGACCTTCCTGAAGCATGACGTGCCCTTCCTTTTTGCAGAAGTGCGTTAACTTCTTCAATATAGTATTCTGTTACACAGAGATTAACATATAATGACTAATGATTCCTGCTGTGTCTCCTTGTGTTCTAGGTGAACAGTGATAAAGTTTACTGGCAACGGAAATGCGATGGGACATTTGGTGTTGTCCACACTGAGAAGGATGTAGTAGGTCACTGCATCAGCACCAAGGCCGTCGGCTCAGATCAACGTGTAGATATCACAAACCTCTACAAACACCCACTGGGTAAGACTCTATACATATGCCACAAAATACTTAGATTTGAATTGGTAAGGGATGTGGTGCAACCCATGCTCCCGACACATTAAGCCGTGGTGCTTAAGAGGATGAGGTTTGAGTTAATAACACTCCCTATCATGTCTTTCTCATAAAGAGGTGAAAGGCCCAAAAAAAAGAAACACCTGGATAGTAAAAGTGGAACAAGGATAAATACTTTTAATTGTACATTTACCTCCTCCTCCTTCCATTGATCAGGTTCTTCGGAGAGGTGTGCTGCTTTGGAGACAGCCCTTCGTCATGGCTCCAGGAGATGCACATACCCACTGCCCTGCGCTGAGGATGTTGTCTGTGAAGTCACCCTGAAGGATGATGGACTGTGTGTGGGAAAAGATGCCGTGCTTTGCATCAATCTGAAAAACAAATGCAGCTCACCTCGTAGCGTCACCCTCCACAGCCATGCAGCAGCCATGTACTACACTGGAGTCAGGAAGACCTTCCTGAAGAGAGACCAGATGTGCATCGAGCTCAAGCCCTCTGAATGTGAGAAATGATCAAGTTTGAGTTGCAATACATAGACCACACAGTTACTGGTGCAGCTTATGTGTAAAGTTAATGCAAATTAGCACAACATCTGTTAGTTATTTTAAATAGAGACTTGTAATGCAAGCATATCACTTTTCCCACTGTAGGCAAACCTATGGAATGGACCCTGAGTTATGACGAGTATAAGGAACACCTGGTGGATCACGCCCCACTGATGCTCAGCCTCTTTGGACACGTCGCTCAGACTAAGCAGATTCTGGCCACCCAGTACAGCTTCAGGCTGCGCACTCCAGATCTGGTTCTCGCTGTGAGTTTAAAGTATTCAACTTACCCTGTTGATCAGCTGAAATGATTTAGTGCTAAATTGTGTCTTGTATGTGGTTCTTCTCAGCCTGTATGTGATGCAGTCCTGGGTCAAGAAGTGCAGGTCAAAATCACCTTCCAGAATCCACTGCCTTGTGTCCTAAGGAACCCTGTATTCCGCTTTGTGGGACTTGGACTGCAGCACCCCAGAATTGTTAACTATGGGTATAATTAATTTAATGAATTGGTCGATTAAATACTAAATAATATTCGCATTATTATGTTCTTACATTCTCCAATTAATTATATACAATTATTTTAAAATATATAAATGATAGTAATATTAAATATTCCCTTTTCTTCCAAATTATAGTAATATTAAATAATCCTTTTTCTTCCTCAGTGACATTGCTGGACATGCCACTGTGTGCCTGACGGAGAAGTTTGTTCCCAAGTGTCACGGCCAACAGAAACTTCTGGCTTCATTTGACTGTCCTCAGCTCACTCAGGTGCATGGATTCACCAACCTCGTGGTCAAACAGCACTGTCAATAACCAAATCCAATCCAATAACCGAAAGAGAGGAAATTTTGATTGGAAAAGAAAGTGTTGTTGATTAAATGCTTCAGTAAAAAATTCCAATGTGTGTTTCACATGATTTGCAAACACTGTTTCACTTCATCTACTAAAAACAAATGTTACAGATTGATTGTGGCTTTGGAACTTGTTTTCTAAATATTGTGATTTACATCCTGTTGATTAATAATTTCCCTTCTTTAAGTAATGTATTGGGATATGGGATTAGTAATTCCTGCTAATGCAGAATATGACTATGTCTAATTGAAATTAATGAAATACTAAAAAAGCTTTTTTTCCCCCCCATGCTAATATTAACATTGAAAATCTTTTAAACTTGTGGCTTATTTTCTCTTAATCATTTTATTGTTAATCTTATCTCTGTGCAGTCGCAGCATTAATAAAATATTAACATTATAATATTTTAAATGAATCATGTCTGTTTATGATGTGAAATACTGATTTATTATAAATATATAGCATCATCATCAGCATTCTTACACCACTCTTAAAGGTAGCATACATTTTCTTTTAGATTATTGGAAAAGATAGATATGAGACAAACACATTTAAATGATCCATACAAGTATAATTATTATTACTATTAGGATTATGAGATAAACACATTCACAGTGTATGGAATTGCTTTTCCTACTGTTAGTGTGGTCATAACTTTTACACATCATGCTAGACAATCGTACAATTTGTGGTAAATTGTTATTCGATGGAAGTTGTCATCAGTGGTAGAGAAAATGTTATTTCGTTATTCTTATATCATCGTAAATGTAAAAAAATCACTATACTTATTGTGTCGCACCTTCGAAAATCCCACCTGTCAGCCAAGTCGCTGTACGCGTGCAGCTCGTGTCAGTTTTGTAACTTATTCTACTCACAAATGATAAAGAGATTATACCACCCTCGTGTAATTATAGGCTAGTTTCGAAACGTTTTCAGCTGATTGGAAGCTCGTATACTAGCTTACCTTAAATTCAACTGTAGTAGAAGTTGTCTGGCACCAAGGGGGTAATCCACCAGCCGGAAACTGAAGTCTCCCCGGGGGCCGCCATTGGCTAACAAGCCTTCACCTGCTGTTAGCATTCCATTGACTCCCATTCATTTTGTCGTCACTTTGACAGTGAATAACTTTACATCTGAGGCGTTTAAAGACTCCATTTGTCCATTGTTTATTTCTAAAGAAACACGACAATGTATAAAAGGCTCCATTACCTTGTATCTTACGTTGTGACCCCGTAGAAGCAGTTTTTGTAAAAATAGGCTAACGATTGCGTCATAACACGCGACTCTCTGTCGCACAGAAGAGAAATTACCATATAGACAGAAGTAGAAGCTTGCGCGTAATCGGGGGACGTGGAGGCATAAAGTCAAGAGAGAAGCTCATAGAGAGTTGTAAAGTTGATCCTGCTGCGAGCTCATGGACAGCTAATACTCACGATCTCCGGCTCTGTGAGATTCGGAAGGGAATGATTCAGATTCCTCTTGGCGCCGCTACTAGAAGACGTACAACTGTCAGTCAGGTTGCTCACGTCACATCTACGTCATCAAGCTCATGTGAGCCTGCGCAGTACGCTTGGCTATCAGGAAGTGAGTGCTTCTAATTGACTTCACTTTTCTCCGTTGAAGTCTATGGGGTCACTGTGTCCATTTCTTTTACTGTCTATGTCTGGCACAGTCTTCCTTGCTTGCTGTAACTGACAGGATTTCAAAGGTGAAGTATATAATTTCAGCGCCACTAGCGCGCAAGGCGGAATTGGGGGGGGGGGGGGGGAAATCGCATTAACAATTGTGCATTTTACTTTTGATTTGAAGCCTCAGTTCTGTCAAAATTTATAAATAAATTAAATACCATTTGGCACTCTTTAATGTCTTATGATAAATCACTTCAACCAGCAGCACGTGCAGACTGTGCACTCATCATCTCTTTTTCTATTACTAGTTATATTATGAAATAAATATGAATGAACATGAAGATATGTTGAAAGATACAGTTCAACTTACCGAAAAAGTCCTGTGGCTTTGGAGACGCTCTGAAGGGAAGGTGAGATCTCATGCTTTCAAAGCTAACCTGCTATTGCTAATTGCCTTCCCTACCTCTAATGTATGTTTATATAAACCTGTTATGAATACAAGTTTTTATGACAGCCACCTTAAAGTCACCAACTCTCTGCTGTTTCCATTGCTGAAGAGCACAAAAACTGTGTGGCAGGAGCGTCATGGTAGGGGTTTGTTTCCAAGGCCGAGCAACTGCATGCAAGCCTCACATCAGCCAGTACAATGGGCTCTATGCACAGCGGTATTTCCGGTGAAGGTCTGAGGATGCTCGGTAACTTCCGCCGATCGTAGAGTCCAATGCAATACTGAGAATTTATATTGAATTTTATACTCCATGGTTATACTAAAGAAACGTTAGTCACAAAAACAAACAAAACAGACACCCCTCGTTGTGTTTATGCTTCTTTTTAAAATTATATTAAATAAACATAGCTATATATAAAATTACATCTAAACATATGACAGTTTTGTTTCAAAGACGGGAGGACAGTACATTTTGAAGACTCTGCCATAATCCCGTTTTCCTCGGTTTTCCTCCACTTTAATCTCCCCAACCGGAAACGGAAGAGCATCCTTGTGTCAAATGCGGAACTTATGCGTGCATATAGCCTATTCTAGTCATCGGGTGGATTGGTGTAAAGCACATGTTCTGTGGAGCAGTGTTTCCCAACCCTGCTCCTGGAGGCACACCAACAGGGCACATTTTGAATGTCTCCATTATCTGACCCATATATTTCTGGTCTTGGAGTCTTCTACTAATGAGCTGATGAGTTGATTCAGGTGTGATTGATTAGGAACGGTTGGAAAATGTGTACTGTTAGTGTGCCTCCAGGAACAGGGTTGGGAAACACTGCTGTGGAGTGACAAATCTCTGTTTGGCAGTTTGATGGGTGAGTCTGGGTTTGGCAGATGCCAGGGAACTTTACCTGCCTAACAACATTGTGCCATCTGTAAAGTTTGGTGGAGGAGGGATAATATGGGGCTGTTTTCCAGTGAAGGGAAATCTTAGTGCTTCAGCATACCAAGAAATTTTGGACTATGCTTCCCAACTTTGTGGGAACAGTTTGGGGAAGGCCATTTTCTATTCCAGCATGACTGAACGGTACTGGAATGGAGATTCACTTCGAGTCGAATCGAATTGTGAAATTTGTGCACAAAATTTCAAGTTTCTAAAGCAACCCCCTGTAAAGCAACCAAACAAAAAGTCTGTTTTGTTTTCACATGCTATTAGTTGCAGGTTTATCTGAAATAGATTATACTACAATAGACCGGTGTGGATAATTTAATTGTTTTGCAGTCTCTACAAGTGTCTGTATAGAAAACACACAGAAAATTGCAGGAAATGCAAATAGATTTAGTTATCAAAAGTACAGATCATTTCACAGACATAACTAATACAAAATAAATATGGGTCACATTTCTATTCTAATCCTATTAATATATTTAAAAAATGACATCAAACCTTAATCTATATATAAACTCCGGGCAAAAACAAAAAAAAAGGAAAAATTGGGCCAATTTCAATATAGGGTTAAAATCTGGGCTCTGAACAGGCCAAAAGATGAACCTTGATGGCCACTTCTTGGTTGTCTTTGTCATTTGGGCAGGAGCATTGTTTTGTTGAAAAATAACATCTAAGTAACTTTTCATTTGTGGGAAGCAAGACACACTGCAACAGTCTCCTGTACTCCGAATCCGATACCAGCAACTATAAAGGCTCCCCACACAATGACACAGTGCTTCAATGCTTCATGCTTCACTGTGGTAGCGATGCATTTATTATTATATTTACCACCAGATTTTCGATAACGCCAGTCTGAAGTGCATAGCTGATATAAAAAACTGTTTCTAATTTGTACTGTTTCTAATTTGTACTGTCTCTGTTTCTGTTTCTAAAAACTGTTTCTAAAAAAGATTCTAATTTTTGGACAAAAAAACTTCCTCACGTAATAATCTAGAATACTGTCTGACACTTGACTGCTCTGTCAAGTCGTCGGTTAGGAACCTGGGTGTGCTCTTTGATACCAATCTTTCATTTGAAAGTCACGTTTCTAGTATCTGTAAAACCGCATTCTTCCAACTTAAAAATATATCTAAATTACGTCATATGCTCTCATTGACAAATGCGGAACAATTAGTTAATGCGTTCATGACATCAAGGCTGCATTATTGTAATGCTATTATGGGTGGTTGCCCTGCACGCCTAATAAACAAACTACAGCTAGTCCAAAACGCAGCAGCTAGAGTTCTTAGCAGAACCAGGAAGTATGACCATATTATACATTTTAAAATATTGAGATTACTGATTATCTCACAATTCCGTCCAGTTGATAATACCTAGAATATCACAATCGACTGCTGGTGGTAGATCCCTTTCCTATTTAGCACCTAAACTTTAGATCAGTCTTCCTAACATTGTCCGGGAAGCAGACATACTCTGTCAATTCAAAACAGATAAAACGTTGTCAAAATAGTTCCGGTTCACATGGCTACTCAGAAGCGATAAATAATTCTGTATTATACATTTTTGAGGCTAGAAAAGTAATTTGTTTAGGTCAATTTGTAAAGAAAGACTACATGTCTGTGCACATATATATTCAAACGTGCATAGCTTTAGACAAACACGTAATATGCATGTGTACGCCGTCATATATATATATAATTTTTATTTCTCAAGGCTTGCACCTTGGAACCTATTTCAAGGTTTGCGTTCTTGAGCCACCAGGCATTGTTGTTGTGCGAATGAGCAGGCCGGAGCACGTTAAGGGTTTTCGGTTAGAACGGTGTCTTGTTAGCGGCCCCTAAATTAATAACTTCTTTTTTTAATAATTAATAAAATAAAATTAAGAATCTTTGCAATGGAAGTGAATCAATCAAAACTAACTTTAGCTGGAAAATAACTTTATTCTAGAGCTACTGTAAAGCCAAAACAACCTATGTTACTTTAATTTCCTATTATCACTGTAAAGCTGCTTTGAAACAGTCCATATTGTTAAAAGTGCTATATAAATGAAGGTGACTTGACGCAATTTAAAAACGTCATTCTGTCTTTGAAAGGTTTTTTTTATGGCTTTTTTGTGCATTTTCTCACATTTTGCTAATTTCCTGACCAAGAATTTGTTAAAGACAATTAAAAGCTTAATGTTGAGCCATTTTGGGTTTGGCCAATTTTTAGTTTTGTTTTTTGCCTAGGAGTGTACACTGTAATGTTCTAATGCTCATACACTATCTGCTTGTCTAAACAACCCACAAGTGCCATTGCTTGTTGTATAACATCAATGATCATTTCATCTACAGATTCATTATTACTCATCACAAATACACATGTACTGCAAGTTAATGACTTTTATTGATGCAACATTGAGGACAAATTATCAGTGTAGCTACAAGAAGAAAATAAATCATAGAACACAACCACAAATTGTCAGTTGTTTAGGTTGATTACATAACAAAAAAAGCAAATAACTAGAATGATTGAATATTTGCAATCTTTCTTATGACATGTGAAACTACATCACATATTCCAAAATATAACTCCCACAAAAAAAAAAACAATATCAGCCATAAATCATCCCTTTATAAGCAAGATCCCGAGATTAAATGCACCCTTTGGTTTACCATTTTCACTAGAGATTACATAACTAGATTTTTTTTACTCAGCAAATCAATCCATTTGAAAACCATGATGAAAGCTTTCTGGTCCTCCGGTTATTTGAGTGCTTGTTCAGTTTTCTTTGACAACAATGTTGGTGAATCCATGAACCTGAGTGAGTTGAGGACAATCCAGTGAAGCCAGAAGTTTGTGAGGGCCATGACACTTGGGAATAAATGTCTCCGTCAGGTTCACTATGGCCTGGCTTGCAATGTCACTGATAAACAGACAAAAAGTAAGAATTTATTTATATACCGATAAAAATGAATAGTAGCATGTTCCATTCTTTTGTATAGTTTAACACGATTAATTTCCTACCCATAGTTAATGGATCTGCAGTGCTTCAGTCCCAGACCCTCAATACGGAATATGGCGTTCTTCAGCACGCAGGGCAGTGGGTTCTGGAAAGTGATTTTGATTGGCACTTCTTTGCCCACCACACAATCACATCCAGGCTGAAAATCACAACCCAAATGAACACCATACAGATTACAGGACAGTCATGCTAAAGTCCACCGAGCTAATAATCATCAGTAGTTCTTGATTTTACTTCTAGCCATAAGGGTAATCAAATCTATAGTTTCATCAACAAACACAAATTATGTCCAGCAGGTGAAGTATAGATTTAAAGTTATTCAAACTCACAGAAATAACCAGATCTGGTGTGCACATCCTGAAGTTGAAGCGTTTGGCCACAATCTGCTTAGTTTGAGTGACCTGTCCAGCGACAGTGAGCATCATGGTTGAATGATCCACAAGGTGAGTCTTGTAATCCTCATACCGCATGGCCCACTCCAGAACCTTGGCTAAAGAGGAACGAGAGATAAACAATGATAAATACTAATGCTTCTGTTGAAAGTAACAGTAAAATCCTCATCCCCATCATATCAGAACAATTCATATTGGACTTGATTTGATTTTAGCCCCCATGATGAATCTTCAACTGAATAAAGTCACTATTGCCTTCTGTAGAGCTGCTTATAGATGTATAGTCTTTGCATCAATGCTTCAGCAAAATGAATAAATGTAAACATTCATCTGTTGACTGAAATCTTTATTATTTTTGCAAACTTGAGTAGTTTGTGGGATTTATATTTTTCTAGTTAGTGTATTCGGGTGTGCGAGGCACTATATCTATTTTTGTGTTATACAATACACAAATACAATAAAAATCCATTCTGCAGTGAAGAACATGAACGCATTTTTACATTCTTAACTTTAGCTAAGCTCTTTCATTTCTTACATTCACTGGCCTTGAGCTCAAAGCAGGTCTGGTCCTTCTTCACCAAGGATTTTTGGACTCCGGTGTAGTATGTGGCCGACAAATGGCTGTGGAGGGTGACGCTACGAGGTGAGCTGCATTTGTTCTTCAGAGCGATGCAGAGCACGGCATCCTTGCCCACACATGGTCCATCACCCTTCATGGTGACATCACAGACAACATCCTCAGCGCAGGGCAGTTGGTATGTGCATCTCTTGGAGCCATGACGAAGGGCTGTATTCACAGCACAACGCTCCTCCTCTGAGCCTGAAGGAGGTGGGGAGGAAGCTATTACAACTATTCTGAGTAAAAGAGTCTTTTGGTGATGTGTGTGACTTTTTACCTTCTGGGTGTTTGTAGAGGTTTGTGATATCCACACGTTTGTCTGAGCCAACAGCCTTGGTGCTGATGCAGTGACCCACTGCGTTCTTGTCAATGTGGACCACAGAGAAGGTTCCACATCCTGTTCTCTGCCAGAAGACTACGTCACTGTTCACCTACAGCAAGAAAATGTAATAAAACAGGAAAATAACAGAAAGCTTCATCAAATATGAGGCGAATTAAATTTGGCTGTAAAGCAGTCATTATCTAGCTCAATTCAGTTCAAGTTTTGTTCTCGTCTGATAGTGTCATTGCAGTCAAATCAATAATATTACTGAATATTAAAACACTAACACTATAATATATTTAATAAGGAAGTGTGCAAGCTACAAAGAGTTTCACATGTTCTGGAATAATTGCATTAAAACCCTATGCTTAATGCTCCAATTACAACGCATGTTCGTACCTCAGCAAAAACGAAGGGAGTGTCATATTTAAGGAAGACCTGTCCACTGCGGATCGCAGCAACAGATGTTGGGCCGCAGCGGAAGACGCCCTGGCTGGTCTCCTGAGGAGTGGAATCAACCACCTGCCAACCACCTAAACCACATGGCAGGTCGGGACGAGCCATCCAGGCCTCATTCCACACGTGGTAGTTCCTACATAGAGAGAAGGATTTACATCACAGCAGAGGAGACTATAATGCAATGCAAGCGGACACAAGAAAAGATTGCAACGCAAATTCAACCCTTTGTGTTTTGTCTAGAACATTGCATAGTTTAGGTGATCACAATTAGATATATAAATATTCAATTTATATATTCAAGTGCAATCAAGTGTATTTAGATTTTCTCACCAATAGGCGGTGCTCATCAAAGCTGCTATCGCCAAACTGCATATTCAGCTTTGCAGTATGCAAGCCATTGTAAAGATATAATCTCAATTCCTACTTGGAATCTTTATAATCAACTACTTTTGTAAATATGTAGTGAAAATGTCAACTCAATGGAATCAAAAATCAATTTAGATAATGATACTATAGCTGACACTGTTGCTGATGTTGCATAATGAAAGAGGTTTTGTACAGAATCTTACCAGATTGAATCACGGTTCAGGTTATCGATCAGACCAAAGTTCTCATCAAGATAAATATCTACTGTCATTGACACATCAGTGTCATGAGCAGAACAGAAGTTTGTGACCGGACGAGCAGGAATGCCCAAACATCTCAACACTACGAGAAAGAGAAGAAGAATAAGTGCATTACATCTACAGCCACTTTCTCAACCCTTATTTTCTCCTTGTCCATTCTGCCTGAACTCTTACGTGTGTTGGTGACTCCAGCGAAGGCCACGCTCTGTCCATATTTGACAGATTTTCCTCCACATTTGTGGTATTGTTTCAGGATGGCACTGCTTCCGCACCAGGAAGACGGAGAAGTCCCGTCTCCATAGCAGTTTGACCAGTTACCCACCAACACACCACAGTCATCGTTGGCATTAATCTGTGAAAGTGTGAAGAGTGCTACATTATTATCTGTTCTCTTGCTAAACATCCTCAAGTCATGATTGCATCATTCAGATGAAGCATAAAGCCCATCAGGAAGTTTGTTAGGCTTTGTGAGGAAAATGAAGACTTACCATAGCAGACACCACTCTGGCCACATTAACAGGGTCTCCCCATCCTGAGCAAGGTCCACCACTCTTCTCCAACACAAAGAAACATGCAGCCAAGACTCCTTCTTCAAACTAAGAATCAGAAAAATTAAAGGTCAAGATGCTTGCCATGCAGTGTGCAATTTCTGTGGTTTATGCTATGCTTGTATTCCAGCACTTCAGATCAAACATATTCCATTGCAAACATTTTGACATATATTAATGAAAAGTTTGGCTCTTACCTGGCCAAAGTTCCAGGTTCTGGATGCGATCTGATGTTTAGTTCCATAGAAGATTTTGCCCATGTCATTCAACACATACTCAACTCTCTGGGCCTCCTCATCCAGGAACACAGAGTCATCTAGTAAAGAAAGAGAGTGCTGACATTTTAACATTTTAACTGAGAAGCTTCATATACTGTAGTTTCGATTTGTTTTTTCTTGACCAACCATTTACCGATTATAATAATCAATGTTCCTAATATTGGGTAGATGCCCGATTAACATCCAGTGCCATTCTTTACAAAGACATTTGTAGATATATAAAAACACAGCCTATATTGCAAACATACTAGGTTTATATAATATTTATATATCTTGCAAAATAATAAGTGCAGCATGTTTTTGTTTTCAAGATTTCTCACAGCTACAGTCCGGTATTAAAAATGAATTAATATTAATACTTAAGCATTTTTGTTTCTTCTGCATGGAATTTCTGAAGTGCACATTTTACAAGGAACATTGTGTTCAAAAGTCTGAAATGCAATTCTCTTCCTCTTCATACTGTACATACCTTTACACCAGGGGTTGAACAGCATGTAAATGTCATTGCAAGGGTTGCATGATGACGTGGCTCTGCCTCTTGGGCCGCAAGTCACAACGGTGAGGCTGTATCGTCCAATACAAGCAGTCGGAAGGGAGTACACACACAGTTTGACTCGGTTTTGCACCCTTTCGACAATCTTGGCCTCCCAGCGAGATTTCTTGAATTCTTCCACTAATGGAACAATCACCAGAGTGCCATTGCTAACTGATGGAGCATTACCTGTAAAATACCAACAGCAAGAAATAACCAGGGTTATTATCATTAACTAAAAGTAAAACGAAACTCAAGCTCATCAAAAAGACTTAACCAACCAAGTCTCAGCTCCAGGTGAAGTTTGTCACATTTCAGATTGAACGGGCGGGACAGCTCAACCCACATCTGGAAACACTGTCCTCTACGGACAATGAGGTGATCATTGCGATAACAACTGGTGTGATGCTCCAGACGATTCTGACACTTCCAGGATTTCATCAGGTCAACGCAACGGACCTGCAGAACCAAATCTGAGGAAAAAAAACAGCAGAAGAAATCAATCAGGGGCTCTACTGGTATGTTCGCTTGTTGGTCAAAAATGAATGAATTTTTTGTATTCTTTTTTTTTATATTTTGTATTTTTATGAGATTATGATACTAAATTATATTTATGCAGTATTTATAATCCATGTATTCACTTTTTGAGCATGGACCTGAAAATGAAATTTTTAGCATTAAATCTGTTTTAAAGACAACACTTGGCAGATTATTGCTGAAATGTAAAAGTTTAAAAAAGAGAACTTTCAGTAAGATTTTGTTTGGGTGCAATAGGCCTACCAAACGCTTGAACTAAATGAAATTCGTCTCCCATTAATTTCCAATGCGTTCATTTCTGTCTGCAAACAATACAAGTGTGACTATTTTATTTTTTTTCAGGACATTTAACCTGTTCGAATAATGTCCATGATTTTTGTGTGTGTGTGTGTGTGTGTGTTCACACTACAAGTGGCAAAACCTTTACCAACTTTCGCACCATTCAGATGAAGTTTTAAAAAAAACATTTTTTTAACAACAACAAACCGTTAACTTTTTCGCTCAAAAATGGCCGACCAGCACCAAAGGGTTAATAAACACGTTTCACAAAAACAGAACAGATCTACTAGTCTTACCTTCACAAGTACGCACGCATTCATCAGCACAATCGTTGTGGAAGACTTGCTTGCAGTCATAGTCGCAGCGAGGTCTCACGTAGTCGCAAGGGATCGCGCAAGGGTTAGCACACGGGTTGACACAAGGATTCACAAAAGGAACCACGCAAGGTTTGATCACAGGTTTCACACATGGGACGACCACGGGTTTCACGCAAGGGTCCACACAAGGAACGACCACAGGCTTCACGCAAGGGTCCACACAAGGGTGCTGGTACACCGGCCCGCAGTGTTGTCCCAGTGTAATGGCTGGGAAACGGCCGATGTTGCAGAAGTTGTTGGTCTGGTCCCACCTCATGATAGACATGCTGTGAAGAAGTGCAGAAAAAGAAAGAAGGAGAGTGATGCTGTCACCTAAAATGGTTAAACACTCATGTACTGTAGGCCTATAAGTAAAATCTTTCAAGGACCCCATCTCTAAATTTAAACAGAAAACCCTAGTGAAAAAAGTATAGTTTATTGAATTTGAAATATATTCCCCTTTTCAATATTGCAAATAGCCTATAACAAAAATGTTTTACTATCTTTAACTAGCCTATATATTATTAGCAAAGTATATTAGCAACTTATAACTTTTAAACCTCTTTAAAATAATTATAGGCTACTTTAGTATATTTTCTAAGAACTATATTGTAGAAAAATATACTTGAAGTGAAAATTCTGTTTATTCTTTTAAAAGTGTATTTATTTGAACTTTATTAAAAATATATTTTAAGTATATTTTAACTGTCCGCTGGAAATGATCATTGTGAAAATGCATTGAAATCATACTTTCAAAACACATTATAGTATGCAATAGCATTTTGTATAAGTAGTATTTATTAATGTGCATCTGTTATTGAAGACAGAGTGTGCAACAACTAAAATATACAAAACTGGTTGTTTCAAAATAGCACACTTCAAGTTAACTATTCAATTACACACTTGAAGTAGTCTACTAAATTAGTCTGGCTGCAAGTATACTAATGCAGGCTCTTTTTTTTTCACCAGGGTACCTACATAAAGATGATATTTGATCATTTTTAGTTGATTACTTACATGTTTGCGGTTCTTTCTCCGGAGTGATGTTGAATCTGAAGAGAGTAACAGTTCTTATTGAACTCAAATTACTGAAGTAAAGTAAGTCTGTCTGGAACCACGGCTTCTTGCGCTGTGACACTTCTCTCCACTGTAGTCCGGTATATATTCACATCTCCATTCCCAACCCATTCACATGAGTAACTGAAGTTTGGTTCCTTGTCTCATGGAAGGGAGGGAAGGATTGTAGATGAATCACGCAGGTTAATTCGAGAAACAAATGTGCAAATTTACGGTTTAGTATAATTGCTCTGATAGTAGGCTATAATTGGTATAAGCATAATTACATTTTAATGGAGCAGCATAAAGGAGCACATAAGCATGTTTATGTACGGAGTAGCCTATACATTTATGATGGAGTTTGGACACACCTCATTCTCTGTTTTCCACTGTAATAAAATACTGTATAAAGTATTAAAATGTAACAAATGAACACTCTTCAAATTTCCCCCGCCTTCGTTCTAGATTTCAACACGCTGGCTTCTCTCAAACAATTAAAAATAATTAAAAAAAGTATATTTGTCTTGTCTTCCATTCAAATAGGCTACCTAAATATTGGAAAATTGCTTTTTCTTCTTTTCTTTTAAGCATAAATCTAAAACTGAGGTTAATGTGCACATAATTATTACAAATGTTTAAGGATGCTTAGACATTTTTACTGAAATATTAGATGAAAAAATGTAATTACTGGAAAATTTTCTTTTCCCCTAATCCTCCATAAATTCATGTCAGCATAATTTCATTATATAATTCTATGCATTTACTTATAAGACATTTTTGAATGTTAATATTAATTGCCTCATATATCAATTGAAGGGATATCACGTGCTAATTTTATATTTCACAGGGAGTACACTGTAAAAAAATATGTCTGCAATAAGTGCAATTAGTTATAACAACTTAAAATTTGTTGGGATAATTTAAATAGCCAACTTAACTAAACTTATTTTAAGTCAAGCACAAAAACATACTTTTTTTTAACTTGAAACAACACATTATTTCTTATTCTAACGTTATTTTAAGTTGTGATAATCACAGCAATCATTTTTACAGTGTAAGAACTTTTCAAGATTGTTATGAGACCGCTATTAAATACATTAGTATTTGCATTACTACCAAAACTATATTTTATAATAATCTTGATGTTGGGGAAAATTCAGTTAAAAGTGTCTTAGTGAAGGAATTTACACACCCAGATCATTTCTGCAAGTCTTTAGGCACAAACAGACACACCACAGGCGTATACACGGTTTACTTCTGGGTTTCATAACTGTCATCATGAAAACGGTCATCAAAAATAAATCTCAAAAAATAAAGGATTAGGATGAGGACTTAACTGTAATTTGCATCATAATCGTCAAACAAAATAATCTGAGCACAACTAACAAGGCAAACCACCCAGAGTTAATGTTGGGTTTGGCGATCATGCTATGCCCTCAGTCAAATGATTTGCCCAATCTCTATTTCCTTATGCATATTGCCTAATTTATGATTAGATGTTAAGCACATGAGTTTGAGTAAATTAACAATTAATTGATGGGCAAGTGCTGTGTATGAATTATAAATCTAACCTTCCCTAATTTGTTGGTCGGACTAATTTAGAGTTATTAAGCACAATCATCCTGCATGTTTAAATCTCCATTTGCTTCTGCAGGAGCTTCTGATTTTCCCAGTGATTGACTAATCATCAGATCTCATCACTTCACATATAACTTGACACTGCATGATCTTTGTGTAAAAGCCCTAATTTTGCATATCTTATTCAGTGGGCAAAACTATACAACACTTGTTCACCCAGAAGAAACTAAGTCATATTTGGAATGGCTGAGAGAGTATTTCATATTTGGGGAACTATCAAGCAATACTGAAGCAGACTTACTGGACATGCAAGCCCATTTGTGTCTCCTCCTTCAGGTAGTTCTTTGAAGTTTAGGCAAGAAAAGAAAACTATGTTGTTACAGTTTGGACCGCAAGGAGGATTTACAGATTTAATGCCACTAAAGCTCTTAAATGATTCAGCCTGGATCGTAATGGCACTATATAGGCCATATGTGTGCACTATATATGTGTGTGTGTGTGTGTGTGTGTGTGTGTGTGTGTGTGTGTGTGTGTGTGTGTGTGTGTGTGTGTGTGTGTAAATGTATATATATATATATATATATATATATATATATATATATATATATATATATATATATATATATATATATATATTATATATGTAAAAAAAAACATTTTTAGAAGCTGGCTTCTCTCAACCAACTAAAAATAAGAAAAAGGTATGTTTGTCCTTTTTATTAAACATGGAAAACAGGAAAATTGCTTTGTCTTCATTTAAACAGACAGTAAATAACACACACACACACACACGCACGCACGCACGCACACACACACACACACACACACACAAATTATTTTTAGTTATTAAATTATGTTTAGTTGCATATGATAGAATTTTTTGATTGAATTATGATTTATAGGCTACAACAATGTTCATACCACGTATAAACTAAACAAATGTTTATACTACAATGAATTAATAAGATAAGTTGTGTTTCTCAGAGAACATAAAGGTGCTGTATGGTTATATGCAATATCATCAGTGGCCAAAATAGGGCTTTAATGAGCATCTGAAGCATCAGTCCCTCTCTGTTGAGATCACTAGCTGTGTCCCAATGTGAAGGCTGCATCCTCCGAATACCGCATTTGAAGGCCGCTTGGCCGCATTTGAAGGCCGATTGCGTCACAGCGGCGCGACGAAGGCTGTCCCAATTCAAAGGCTGCATCTTTGAAGGCCGCATTTGAAGGCCGATTGCGTCACCGCGGAGTTATGAAGGCTGTCCCAATTCAATTCAGCATCCTTCGAAGGCCGTATTGGAAGGCCGGTTGCGTCATCGCGGCACGACGAAGGCTACCCTGATTCAAAAGCGACGCCAAATGCACCCTTCGTTTCCCCGTGAAAGGAAGGATACAAAGGCCCTGTCCCAAATGGCACACTCCGGACTTGTGGACTTCCTCAGAGTCCACACTTTGGTGACGTCATGTAGTGCAGACCTATAGGGCCCTTGACGCGAGTCCGCAAGGGCGCATTGAGAGGTATTTTTGGGACAGACTCGATTGTCACGCCGGAAACAGGAAGACGGTCTGGTGGTTGTTATCATAGACAGTAAAAGAAAGGTTGTTATAATATGGACAGGAGCTACAGGTTCGGGGAAATATGCTGCCTATTATTGTTGTGTTTACATATGACTCAGTAAAGCCCTGATCAGTTCTATTTATTTAATGAATCATAATGTGATCGTATTATTCAGCTCGCTATTATTAGCCTATATTTGAGACATCAACCACTGGTCAATGATCACATTTTTTTTTTAAACTTGTCATAAAAACCGTAATGATAATTACACTTAAATATTTTCTTCTCAGCCATGTTAACAATTGTCCGTGAGTGAAATCTCCTCCCATCTGTTGTCTGATTGGCCTTTCGCAAGGATTCCTGGGTAGTTAAAGTGCGTCGAGCCTGCTTCTATGCAGGCTTCGCGGAAGACCGCTTCAAGGGTACAAAGGAGGCGCTGCTGAGCACACTTCAGTGTGTTAACATGACGAATGGGACGGCCTACGGACTCGTAGACTCGGCGAGCACGCGCAATTTAAGTCCACGAGACCGCAAGTCTACATGAAGTGCACCATTTGGGACAGGGCCATAAATGGATCCTTAGCGGCCTATCCTACCCTGATCTACCCCATAATTCATTGCGCACCGGTGACAACAGCATTTTTAGTGCAGCATTTGGTGTGTAGCCTACAGTTCAAATTCAAATGTTGGCGTTCAACTTTGCATTTTAAAAATACAAAAACCGTTCATTTTTCGTTGTTCAATTACGGGTTAAAAAATTAAAAACGAATGGATGCAAATTTACATGGATTATCAAACTAAAGATAGTAGTTATCACTATTTTAGTGATAGTTTTTAGATTAAAGTATTTGATTTTACTAGTATTTTGATTGACAATCAAACTTTTCTCCAAATACATTATTTGAAATATTTAATAATAGGCTATATAATTGCTTCCATTCGTTTTTCTTTTTTTAACCGCTAATTGAAAAACTAAAAATGAACGATTGTTGTATTTTTAAAAGGCAAAGTTGAACACCAACATTTGAACTTTAGGCTACACAAATGCTGCAAAAAAAAAAAAAAAAAACACCTTTTGCCCCTTTATTAAACATTTAAAATATTCACAAATTACTATGGAAAAAATGTCGATTAGACAGGCCAGATTAGAACCTGTAAATTATATTTTTTTCCGCAGTGCTGAATGAGAAGAGCCATGTCTCTGGAACCATGATTTATGATAATAAATGTGTCTGAATTAATAACGTGGCATTTTAATTGTTCGTTTAAGTGATAATTTCAAGCTTTAGGCTAGGTATATTTTGTTTAAATTCATTTTTGAGACGCGCTTGAGTTCACGGAGATCATGAAAGCGTGATTGATTGTTTTATTTTATTTTACAAAAGGACAACGTTTTCTTGTTATGTGAATTTGGACAAATAAAAGTAGTTGCGAATGATGTAGGCTATTATTCTTTTCTGTATGACCAGAAATGATAGAGTAGGCCTATTTTTCAAGTTGTTTCCACTGTTTATAATGCAAGTGTCCGCGGCCGCTCCTTCATGCCATGCAGTGCACGCTCACACTCCCACACACTTGCGTCAAAATCTTGTTTTTATTTGTGATAATTTTAGCCCTGTATTATGACTGACATTTGACGAATTTCTTTGTTCCTTTTTTTGAAAAAAAAAAGCGCATTCTAAATGTGTAGCCTATGTAGGCTAATAATATTATTATCATTTGCGTTGAGTTCACTGAAGACAGTAGGCTGATATGTTAATCATAAAATAATGTATGAATGTTTTATTTTTATATAACCTAATCTTGTGTTTGTGCTATATTTATTTTTTAAATGTGAAGTCTTTTTTTGCTTAGGCTTATTCTATTATACTGAGCTTTTTCCTCCTATAAAATTTGACTTTAAAGACAAGTGGCCTAAATGTCGTTTTTTAGAAAATTCAAGAAATATTAAGTTTAAACATAATGAAATGCATCCCGCATAAACAGGAGGCCAGGTTGGCACAGACGAGGCCAAAAATCCGTGAGTTTACAAACCTTTGGGAACGGATTGGAAAACCCGAGTAGGCCTAAATTCACCATGGTCCATTTATGTACATAAAAAAAAAGAATAGCCAATAGCCTTGAACCTTTTATATATAGGCCTATATATATATATATATATATATATATATATATATATATATATATAATATATATATATATATATATATATATATATATGCCTAATGTGTTTTTTTATCTTTTCATGTATTTCATTAGGCTACATTATTTACGTAAATTAACGCCCAATATTTGAACAGTTTAATCCGGCAATTCAGTCAGTAGGCTACGCAGCCTCTGAATTCGACGCAGTAAACCAGCTCTGGCCACTGTTTTGGCTAAACCGAAAACACATGAGTCAAACATCCTCACATGTCCTCCAGTAAAATATAAAACATAAAAATGACAATAGCCAATTCAGGCTCCATAGCTGTTTACTCAATTATAACAAATTAATGATCAGGAGGGCAGCTGTCTCTCGCACTGTTGCTATAGGCGCCAGGAGCGGTAATCGGGAACACCTGGATGCGCAATTAGGAAATCCTACGAAGGCTACATGGTGCGTCCTTCGAAGGCCGAATAGGCTGCATCCTCCGAAGTCCGCGGCCTTCGGAGGATGCAGCCTTCACATTGGGACACAGCTACTGTCTCTGAAACCGAAAGCTGCTGTCTCATTGTTGACTACTAATTTAAAGGGATAGTTCACCCAAAAATGAAAATACTGTCAGTAATTAGAGCCCTGCACGGGCCTCAAATCTAGGCCCTAGCCCGGCCCTGGCCCGTGACGCTCAGGCCCTAGCCCGGCCCGTGTCCGACAGCTCATCAGAATGATCAGCCCGAGTCCGACCCGAGCCCGTTTATATAAAAAAAAAAAAAAAAAAAAAAAAACGGGGATAATACACAGCCTGCCCTATGTTGCAGTCAGTAAACCAGATATGTTTCGTTTTCAAAGGCAAAGTATTTAACGGTAAGTTTATTTTCATTTCTTTATAAAGTTAATTAAGAAAAAAAATGTTTTTTATTTTTATGACGACCAAGTAGCCGACAGCGAGTTAAACATGTTTGATCCATTGATTTATAGCCTCTCAAATCAACACTTTACTTGGCTACAATAAAATCCATAGATATAAAACAACTTAAGCATATCACACAGACAGTTAACGTTAGTTTAAACGTTTGTTTAAACGTTTTTTGTCATTTTTGAACAGCTGAGGCAAACTGCTCTGCTGCTCAGAGCAACAGCGCTCGCAAACTAAATAAGTTTATACAATAGGCTACAATACAGAGAACGCAATCTAAAAAAATCAACATAAATTACATTAAAAACAACCATGCAGGTTATCTTACCTCAAAAATCAAGTCTTCACTACAGAACATGGCCATTCTTATTTCCACCTTACATCCTTGTTTCCAACAGACTCATGAAAATGAAGTCAAACAAAAAACAGCCTCCAAACATGGCTAAGAACAGTCTCAGAGCATCGTGAAGAAAAAGCACAGCATCCACAGTGAAAGGTTTTAATCCAGCCGTACTTTTTCCAGCTGCGCTGAAGTCACGCTCGCTACCGGGACACTAAACAAAGAACGAGCCGGTCGCGCGAATCTCAGATCACGCCGCCGGGAAACCTGTGCGCGTGCGTGTGTGTGTGTGTGTGTGTGTGTGCGTGAGCGTGAGCAGACTGTCATGTCAGTCATATGTCAGTGTGATAGGTTATAAAACGTCTTTCTATGTTTGCGTTTCAATCGTCATCTTCTCATATTTATTTTAATTAATGTCTAAAATATGCTTAAAAAAGATAAGCCTAAAACCCGGCCCGGCCCGGCCCGCGTGTGAACTATGACGTGAAAATCGGCCCGAAGCCCGGCCCTAGGAGCGTAAATAAGTCGGGGCCCGTCGGGCTCGGGCTGAAATGCAGGCCTCTATCAGTAATTACTCACCCTCATGTCGTTCCAACCCCGTAAGACCTTCGTTCATCATCGGAACACAAATGAAGATATTTGTGATTAAATCTGAGAGCTGGGTCACTCCTCCACAGGCTTCTACACAAAAATGTAATATATGGCCATATATGTACTTATATTTTAAATAGTATGACATATATCTATACATATATTTGACTTATCTGAGAACACAATATATGCCTATGACATATATCTATACATATATTTGACTTATCTGAGAACACAATATATGCCTGCAACATATATGAACATTTATGTGTCCAAACATGTGAAGAAAATATTTGAGTTCATCCATATATGATACCATATATCTGCATATATTACAGTATAGTATTGGTTTCTCACATATATGGACAACATTAAGTATAAATATGTGACATACATATTTGTTTTACACATATTTAATAAATGTATGTAAACATACATGGATGTGATACTGATGCATTTTTAAAGCTGTGGCATATGGTTATGGTACTTTGTGGATTTTGTCAAAAATGACAAAGAAAAACTGCATTATTGTATTAAAAATACTATATTTGGTATATACAGACACAGCATCTCCAACTATATAGGCATTTAATTACAAGGTATTCAAATACACTCTCAGAATTTTTTTTTTACACAGTACAAATAATGTTCCTCAAAGAACAGTTTTGTACCTTTTCAATAATAGTACCTTTAATGGTACAAAAACATCTGACTGTCTGTTTGGTACCTTTTAGGAAATGAAGGTACTTTTCTTCGACCAAATTACTGTTTCATTCATGATTGGTTGATGTGTTGAGTATTTGGCATAGCAACAAGACGCTGATTGGCTGAAATCGCTTCAGCTACCGAATTTCCAAACTGACAACGGGAAGCAGACTAACGTTACACGCCTGCAGCGCGGTCGAGTTTATTTTAAATATCAAACGTATCAAACTTGTAGAATACGACATTTAAAGGTGAGTTCTGACCATTTATGTTTATATTTATTTCACAAGTCGAAAATAAAAAGGTTTCAGTCACTTATTTAGCGAGTTAAATTAGCTTTGCACCAAATGATTTTTATCCATTTGATATGTATAAAGTTAACGTTACACTTTTTTATATTTTTAATATAATTATTGACTAGTATAAGTCATCGCGTGTACATTATGACGTTTTTTCTCCATTATCCACTATAACTGTTAACTTTGCTATTAGGCACAACAACATATGAACTGATTGGCGCTGCAGCCGTTATTGCATTTTCAAATAGACCGGAGAGCGGGAAGCCGATTAGCAGCACGAGCGCGGAGCACCACCACAACCATGGCTGCCCTCTTTATCGTCAGAAGAACTTTAGAGGCTGGACTCGAAATACAAGACAAAGATAAGAGGACACGCAAAGGTGGGTTTTATGTTTATGTTTAACCAATTAAAAAAAATGTATAAAACGTTACAGCTACTCAACATGACAATAGCGAGTGTAAATAAGTTAGCTTAATGTACGAATCCAGTCGGTGATATTAGCCGTCTGCAAATATATTTAAAATCAATTGAGTTTCTGTGTCGTCGTAAGTTAAACATTTAATACGTAATTGTTGTAAATGAATGCTCAACCAGAGGTGCCATGTTGGTGTATTTTACATTAGTCCACAATACTTTATGCCGTTGTTGAAGAACGTGATTGAATGCCACCGAACAGTGCACAGATAGTTTATCACATTGTGTTTAAATGAATGCGATTACCTGATTCTGCCCTAAGTCACATGTCATTAATTTTATCATAGAACTTTGTTGAAACTCAGCAAATGTGTCTTTGATTTTTAGATCATGAAGATGCTGGGAAAAACTGCCTGGTCTCACTGATCATCACACATCTGAGAGCCTGACTTCATCCTCAGCTGTGAGGCAAGTATCAGTACAATGGGTTATTTGTTAAGATTATTAATCTTAATCTTGTGACATTCTTTTTTCTGATGAGGTTGAATTTTTATTCCTAAGACAAAATGTTTGCCATAATGACAGTGATGTCAATCTTGATAAAGCACAGTAAAACTGCACTTCAAATGAAATCTGAAAGATTTCTGTCACTTAATTGAAAGTATATTCACAAAAAATGAAATGTAACATGCAAAATGGCAAAGCAATGTGTAAAATGGCAATGTATTTCTGTTTTTATATTTACATATTATACATGTGCAACATCTGGAGCAAAACAGTTATTCTGAATCAATAATATAATAAATTGGCATTACTACAGTACACTAGCTTTAACATAAAATTAAAACATACATTTGAACATTTTTTAAGTTTAAAAATTACAATTAAAATGTATTCCAGAAATTAGATGTTTAACATGTTCAAGCAAATATTATAGCAAAATGATAATTTAAGTTATTTTTCCTAGTTGCATTTACACTCAAAGTTAAGGCACTTTATGCAATGATTGACAGGGCGGGGCTTTGATCGGCTCGGAATCCTTTTTTTAAATACATTGAATTTTGCTACGTTAATTGCGGGTATTTAATAAAAATGCAGTTGTAAGTGTCTTAACTGTGAGTGTGAATGCGGTTAAGAAAAATAGCATTTAAAATTATAATTTTGCTACAATTTTAGCTTGAACATGTTAAAGGGCAAAATTGTTCACCCAAAAATTTTAATTCTTTCATTAATTACTCAGCCTCATGTCGTTTCAAACCCGTAAGACTTTCGTTCATCTTTGGAACACAAATGAAGATCTTAATAATGAAATCTGAGAGCTTTCTGACCCCCCCATAGACAGCTAAGCAACTACCACTTTGACGCTTTAAAAAGTTCATAAAGTCAAGTCAAGTCACCTTTATTTATATAGCGCTTTTTACAATACAAATTGTTTTAAAGCAGCTTTACAGAGATAACAGGACAACAATGTTGTAATAGTATTGTTCAATTGAAAATTACATTTATTTAAAGTGATCGTAAAACTAATCCATATGTATGGTTTAGTCAAAATTTTGTGAAGACATGATCACTTCCTTTATGATGAACAGGTTGAATTTAGGCTTTTATTCACATATAAGTATTCATCATTTCACACATCAGAAACGGTAAACGGAAGCTCAAGCATGTTCGCTTGACATGCGAGAACAAATGAGGTTCACTCTCGTGTGTTGCGCTGCACGTTTGAGAAAGAGGTTTGTTCTCACGTGTCAAGCATGTTCGCTTGAGCTTCTGTTTATGTTCGCTAATCAATGTTTAAATGTGAAGAAAAGACTAAATTAAATCTGTTCATCATATAAAGCAATCGAGTCTCTTCTGAAAATTTGAACTAAACTGCTCAATTTTAATGGATTGGTCTTACTATCTCTTTATGAACTTTTTGAAGCATCAAAGTTTTAGTTGCTTAGACTGTCAGTGGAGGGACAGAAAGCTCTCGATTTCATTAAAAAGATCTTCATTTGTGTTCTGAAGATGAACAAAAGTCTTACAGGTTTGGAACGACATGAGGGAGAATAATTAATGAAAGAGTTTTCATTTTTGGTAAATTATCTCTAATCATTTTTTGTAATACATTTTAATTTTAATTGTGCAACTAGTACAAATTTTAAATGTATATGTTTAAATTATATGTTAAACAAGTATAAGAAATGGCTAATTTAATTTATAGTATTGAATTTGAATTGTCACCTAAACATTGCACATATGGTATGGAAAATGTCAATTTAAATAAGAAATAAATTGCCATTTTATATATTACATAGCTTTTTTCCATTTTACATTTCTGTATGCTACCATACTAAAAAAAGATCGTAAAATAATTTGAATCGAACTGTTTAGTCCAAATTTAGGGTCAGAGCAGTAGTTGCATAGCTGTCAATGGAAGGACAGAAAACTTTCCCATTTCATTAAAAGATCTTCATTTGTGTTCCAAAGATAAACTAAAGTCTTACAGGTTTGAAACTACATGAGGGTGAGTAATTAATGACAGAATTTCCATTTTTGGGTGAACTAACCCTTTATTTACTAAAAATATTGTCCATGGGACTTGTTTGTCTTATTTTTTTTAGTGAACATCTTGTCTTTCACCATACAGTAGCCCTAGCTCTACTTTGCACATTCAAGAGTGCATTACAAATCCTGTTCACAATGGCCGTTCTGAAATTATTCTAAAGTTAAAGCAATATTTTTGTGTAAACACAATTTCTCAAATGTGGGAACAAGCTTATATTATAGAAGTGCAAAGTATGGAGAGGAAAACTGTAAAATAGGGCTGCAGCTAACATTTTACTCTTCTGGGTATTTTAAATGAAGCTTTAAGTGAATCATTTAAAACTGTTTTTTTGTGGAAAATGTAAAAATGCAGAAAGTTTTTTTTTTTGTTGGTAAAACTGTTGTTTTCTTATCTGCATTTCAGTTCTTCCAGAAATGGGTCGAATGCATGCTGTGGTTGAGTAAATCTGTTTCCAGGATTCCTTAAAGGTATAGTTCAGCTAAAAATTTTAATTCTGTCATTAATTATGCACCTTCATGTCGTTCCAAACCCGTAAGACCATCGTTTATCTTCAGAACACAAATAAAGATATTTTTTATAAACTCCAAGAGCTTTCTGTTCCTCCACTTGTAGCCTGCGCAACTAATACATCCAAGCCCCAGAAAGGTAGTAAAGACACCAGTAAAGTAATCCATGTGACTCCAGTGGTTTAACCTCAATTTTATGAAGCGATGCAAGTGCTTTGTTTTGCGATAATTAAAAAAAACATAATTTACCTCTATATTTACAAAATTTTATTATCTAAAGCACATTCACGGAACAACACCCGGTCCTGAGTCAACACAATACGCATGTGTCATAGTGCTCTCCCTAATGGATTGCATTGCTACTGGTTAGTAATTTTGTAAATAAAGTGGTAAGTTGTGGTGGGTTTTTTTTGTGCAAAAAACAGCACCTGCATTGCTTCATAAAATGTTTTAAAGCACTGCAGTCACATGGATTACTTCAATGATGTCTTTCCTATCGTTCTGGGCCTTGAATGTGTTAGTTGTTGTGTTCCGAAGATGAACAAAGGTCTTATAGGTGTGAAATGACATAAGGGTGAGTAATTAACTAAATAATTTTAATTTTTGGGTGAACTAACCCTTTAAGCAAAATTGTCCAATGTGTTGAGGTTGGCTAAGCTGAAACCTGTTATAGAAGCACAGTACATGGATGACAAATGAGATGTTGCAGGATTTGTAGTTCACCCAAACAATGAAACAGTTGATGGGCCCCATTGACTTCCATAGTTTGAATAAAATAGAAAATAGCAACAAATTCTATGGAAGTCAATGGGGCACATCAACTGTTTAATTTTTAAAGAACTCAAACAGGTTTAGAACAACTTGAGGGCGAGTAAATGACAGAATTTTCAGTTCTAGGTGAACTATCCCTTTAAGTCTAGAGGCCAAATTTTAGCTCGTCATGGGAGTTTAAATATAGTCAATTTACTTCTGTCTTTTCTAATACTGATTCTTCATTTTGTTCAGGAAGAACCGGCTACATCACAATCCACTGTGCAGATTTTGGGACCGTCTTGACTGGATGTGTCTTCAGTGAGAGGAGAATCTTGTGTATTTATGGAGGGTTCTGAAACTGCTGAGCAGTTGGGGTGGAGGATGGTGTTTAGTTAAATAAATGCAGAGGTATTGTGTGAAAAGTGAAAAACAAAACAAAAGTCTAGCTTTGTTGTAGATGAGAAAATATATTTTGATGTACTGTAACATTTTATTGTTATTGCACTTTTAATTCTTTCAAATCTTTTTCAAGTGATATTCTGTTAATTTTGCGAAGTCTTTATTGTATTGTAAAGTCTTTGATGTATTTACACAAAGAAATACTTTACTGTAAGTTGGAAAGAAAGTATTCAAACGTTCATATGTATTTGCAGAACTGATTAAATTGATGCCTTTTGGATTCAGTTGTTGAATGTGCGTTATTCGATAGGAAAATAGCCTTAGTTTTCGAAGGAACAAATTTGACACAGTTAAGGTACAAAGGGGCTTGTCACTAAGGTGGTACCTTAAAGGATCAAATTTGTACCTTTGATAAAAGTACAACATTGTACAAAGAAACAAAAGGTACATTTTGGTTGTACACAAAAAGGTACACAAACCCAGTGACAAGGATTTGTACCTTTGGTACAAAATTTTACCTTTTTTATGTGTATATGATATAAAACAGTACATTATATTTGTATCCCTAATATAAGTGAAAGTATGTACTATGGAAATAAGTACATATATGCATGTATACATATATGCGTCTTACATATATTTAACATTTATGTGCATATATGGGAAAATATATGGCACTTACATGAAAACGGCCATTTTTGCTATATTTTGAAATATATGTTTCATATATGTCTATGTATTTTACATATATGAATTTTACATATATTCTCATATAGGCAGCAGACATACATGGGCACTGACATTATATATGTAATTTACATATATTTACATATATTACATTTCTGTATGGGGAATTCAAACCGACAGCCCCGAAAAGTTATTAAAGAAATCGTTAAAAGAGTCCAAGTGACTACAGTGCTCAATCTTAAGTTTATAAAACGACGAGAATACTTTTTACGTGCAAAAAAAACCCCCACAAAAATAACGACTTTATTCAACCATCTCTTCTCTTCCGTGTCATTCTCCTAAGCTGTTGACGTAGTGTAACAGCGCAGCGCTTCTGTGTTATACGTCACACGTAGGCTCACTATTGGCTGACGCTGGTCATGTGTGTGATGCGTATGACGTTCAACCAGAAGCGTTGCGCAATAACACTACGTGAAATCTCCAGGCCCAAAGAGAATACTTGAATAAAGTCGCTATTTTTGTTTGTTTTTTGCGCTCAAAAAGTATTCTCGTAGCTCGATAAACTTAAGATCTCGCCACTGTAGTCACTTGGACTATTTTAATGATTTCTTTAATGACTTTTCGGGGCTGTCAAGTTTCAATCCCTTAGGAAGCCTATGGAGGAGTGATCCAGCTCTCAGATTTAATCACAAATATCTGAATTTGTGTTCAGAAGATGAACAAAAGTCTTACGGGGTTGGTACAGCATGAGGGTGAGTAATTAATGACTTAATTTTCATTTTTGGGTGAACTAACCCTTTTAATGACCACAGTGTTTTTTTTTATTATAAAAACTTATTTTTTTTATTATACTTGTTATTAACTTGTTATTATTATACAAATTACCGCTCCCTCAGATGACATTTTTATCCTTTCAACCAACCGCTAAAATACATGCATTTACAGATAAAGACATCTAGCATATATAATGTTATGCAATCATTCCATTTGGACATGCCTTATAGAAGGCAGCTTTGTTCAGGTTTGCATCTTTGCAGTCACATGATTTTTTGCAACAAAAATCTTTCCAATAGGGGGCAGGTGTTTGCCAAAGTGAACCATAGTAGTATTTATATTGTATATTTATAGGCCTATATATAGTGCACATGTCCAGTATATAATAAATATATAAAAAAAAACAGTCTACAAACATACTTTTCTATAAAGAAACCACATCTTGAATGAATTCCCAGTGTGTTTTGTCTGAGAGAGAAATCATGAGTATCCCAAGCACACATGTATGTGTATAAGTGTGTACTGTGAAACCACACACCACCAGGAAACTGGTGAGAACATGCTATTTCAGCAGATCTGCGAAAGTCATTTCACTTCCTCTCAAGAGAAGTAGAACAGCACTATTATATATTCCAGAAGAATAGTGTTGTCTAACACTTGTTCTATAGTATTTATGGGTATGAACCTATTTTTTACAGTCTATTGGTATGAACTTATATATAAACCTATGTAATATCAATACACACACACACAACACACACACACACACACACACACACACACACACACACACACACACACACACACACACACCACACACACACACACACACACACACACACACACACACACACACACACACGTGCAGATTGTAGTGCTCTCGACGGTGGACAGGGGTCATCATGGGCACTCGAGGATTGGTACGACATTGGCCTTGAAATCCAATCACCTTTGCCCATAAACTGTAAACACAATTTTGGCCCATTGTGAGAAGAAGTCGCTACTTTATTCAAGGGACCTATTTCTTTCTCCACCATTCGCAACATGTTTATTAAAGAAACTGTTTGTTTGCTTAATGTTTTCTATTAAAGTATTCATTCCTGTGACTGCTCATAATGTTTCTAATTGAGTAATGTGTTCTAAATTGAAACAACATTAGAATATCAACATGAACTGGTTAACGGGATCATATCTAAAAACAGTTCCAAGTGTGTTCTGATGTTACCGATACAGGGGAAATAAAATGCTAAATGCAATTATACATTGCCTAACCATTTAGTCATGAAGGTATGATAAAGAAAATGTGCTTAGCAATTTAAAACCACAGTAATTGGTGTTGCTGAAATTAAGAGACTTCTTGAACATTGCAGGAAGTGGAATACTCATCTCAGAGCATAGAAATAAAAAAACATTAAATAATACATTAAATATTCAGCAAATCACACTCATTGCATTTATACAAATAAGACAGTAACTAAGGAATAGCTTTACTGTATTTTATGTATTTGAACTAAATACTTATAAAATTGAAGAATTCAAAAACTAAGTTTGTATATGTCTGTTGCTCAAGATTGTTTTGAAAGCAATTCTCAAGAAAAACTAAGAAATCAACATTTAAGTAGAAGACACACTTCCCCATGCTGGGTGGAGGTCAAATGGGTCAAAGCAGCTGCTGGTCCAATGCCTGTTTATAAGAACAACAACAGCTAAAGGCAGGTCTCTTTATGAATCATGTTGAATTACTTTGTCATTTAAAAAAAAAAAAAAATCAAAAACATGGTTAAAATCTTTGCTTTATGTCGTTTTTATAAAAAAACAATGTTAGAAATTAAACATCCATTTAGTGCTATTGCCACATCTCTTTTTATTTTACCACATTTTACAACACGTACACTCCAGGCTACAACTAACCACAAACCAATTGAGGTTAGTTTCAAAAACAAACAGAACAAGCTATCAAGATCTCTGTAGGATGTCAAACAGATGGAGACAGATAAAATGAAAACAAGTGAAAAATAATATTGCACTCATTTGCAGTAGCATCAATAAACAATGCATGTTTTAAATTTCATGTTATTAATGGTGAAAAAGCAAGCATACAACTCTCTTAGGATTTGCAAGGCAGGAGTTTCGGCTTATTTATGCATGTATGCAGCCACTTTGCAAACACCTTTGCAACCACACAGCAACACATTAAAAACGTTCTTAGCAACTACATATCAATGTGAGGTTTTGTGACTTTAAAATTGTTTTCCATTATTTATTTATTTTTCTTATTATTGCCATTATTATTGGCATCTATTATCTTTTCAAAGTTTGCAAAAAAACACTAAAACTAAAAATGCGAATTAGATGCGTTTCCATCAAGTTGTTCGAGCGGATGATAGTGGTACTGGTAAGCCAAGAGTACAAAAAAAACACCATCAGCGGAAAAAGCCGATTAGTCACGTGGGATTAATGTTCTTCAAAATTTATTTGGCAAATGCGTTTCCATGTTCACATTGACTCTTCTTCGCACAAATCAAAAACCACCTCAAGCGTGCGTAAAAAACTATTTGTGCGAATTAAGGGATTTTTTTTTCTGAAAAATGGCAATTCCTGGTAGTAAAGGTAGTAACTGATTACATGTAATCTGGATTACATAATCAGATTCCAAAGATTAAGTACTTGTAACTAGATTATATTACGTTTATCAGATACCAAAATACTGGTAATCAGACTACAGTTACTTTATATTGATTACATGATTACATGTTCATGGCAGTAAATTAAGCATAATTCATAGATTTTTTTGTCTTTGCTATTTTATTTATATTTTTTGACAGTAAAAACATAATAATGAGAAATATTTCTTTTTTTAATGAAATGCTTTTCTCTTGAACTTTCAAAGAATCCTGAAAAAAATGAATCACGGTTTGCAAAAAAATATGAAGCAGCACAACTGTTCCCTTTCGAAGGGAACTCAACAATACGTCATCGACGCTTTGGGGAAACGCCTTAGTCTTAGTCACGCACAGGTGTCTGAAATCACAATCAAATCACGGCAATCACATTGACCGGCGACAGCCCGTGAATCATTATTGTGAATGATTAACGTGCGACCTGGAAGCATATAAGGGCGCCTTGCAAACATGACAAATCATCTTTTCGTCTTCAGGGACTGTCTGTTTGAAACGCAAACTCAAAGAAACGGTAGTAAATGAAACGTGCAGTGAAGGCTGATTATTTTTAGTAGTGTGCAGACCCGTGCCCAAGGTTTTTGTCGCCGGGTGACACACGAGCTGTGCGTTTTCTGCCTGGGTGAGCATACACGGGAGGTTCTCGAGGGAGCCTCCTGTGCAAACTGTCAGCGTTTTTCTATGAAAACGCTCCGCTCTCGTCTGACCCTCTTCTCGAGTGAAGAGGGCTCAGCATCTGGAATTCGTGGTTCAGGTCCCACTCGGTGCTGAGGCAGAGCGGCGGCTTGCATCATGGGGGTCCCAGATGGAGCTATGAGGAGGGCGGGCTGCTGGTCGAACAAAAAAAAACAAACAAAAAAAAAACATTTTTTAATCACTGTTCCCGCAGCTGGTGCTCTTCAGGACGGGCAGGAGATGGCTGAGGTTTTTAATCAGGTAAATCCTGAACCCTCTCAGCCACCCTGCCCTGTGTATGCAGAGCTGGTGGATGTTATGGGGCGCGCTGCCTGCAGGCTGCAGGCTTAATGGCGGCACGCTAGAGGAGAGACCGCTTGCAGCATGCTCGACGATCAGTTTCTCCCCGGCCATAAACCACCAGCTCAGGTGAGCCTTCCATTCCTTCCTGACCTGCATACTGAGGTCGAAGGGGCATGGAAGAACCCATACTCGGCTCGTATTCACCAACATCAGCGGGCTAGTTTCGCTGATGTTGAGTGGATCAGAGAGTGTGGGTATGTGTCGATGCCGCCCGTAGACGAGAGGTTTGCGAACTATCTCATGTCCGGGCAGGCGTCGACACTGAGAGCTCCGACCCTGCCATCCAAACCACTGAAAACACAGCTCGTTTGAATGGCAGAGCATACACGGCAGCAGGTCAGGCCGGTGCTATACCAGGCCGACCTGCGGGGGGATCTCCATCGCTGAGATCCACATCCACGCCCAGGCAGGTGGGTGGACTTGGCCCTTCACGGTCTGAGGACCATAGGCAGGGCCAGCGAGCCAGCGTCACCTCTCATGCGCCCCCTCCCGGGAGGGGCAGGACGCAGAAGAAGTGTGACTCCCACATCAGGAGAGATTTGAGGGAGGTTGTCCAGCACAAACACATATTGCGTCGGTGATGGATAACCTCCCCGGTGGTCATGATGCCCTCTTCTCATCAAATTCAGCTTCTTCATCATGTTCCTTGGCTGTGCCTTTATTTATACTCTCCAGAAGAATTTCGCGAAATTTCGCTTCTAATTAAAGCAACTTCAACAAATACCCAAGAATCCGTGCGCAGTATGAATTTTACAAAATACTGCAACTTTTCTGCACACTTTGACCTTCGCAGGCCGCTCTGCTAACGCTTCAAACGCCTTCTTGTTTTGTCAGAAGGAGCTGAAATCACATGCTGTCGAGGGGCAGCATCGGACTGGTCTGCTGTTCGTATTGGATGTGTCGTGCGAGACTGTAAGTAGAGAGGGACTGAGAAGAGAGAATCATGTTAGGGAGTGGTTTGAAGAGAGAGAGAAGACGGAGTAAATGAAACGTGAGTGAAGGAGATGATATTGAGAGGTGGCAGACTCTGTGTGTTCAAGGTGTTGGTAGAGGGACACCGGTGGCGCGTTCGGTGTGTGGTGTGTGGGCGATTCAACAGTGGAATCCTGAAACGTCACATAAAAGCGTTCTTTGTTCATGACCATTCAAAGCAAGGTTTAGTCTGTTGTTTCAGGCAACACGTACTGTCTGTTTGTGTTAGTATAAGTGGTTTGATCGAGCTTATAGTGTTCTTTCTTGCTTGGTTTCACAATAGATAAAAAGACTAATAAACAACATTGATTGTTCACCCATTCCCGGCTCTCTGCAATTCAGATAATTTTATTTAAATAGTAAATCCTGTTACTATTGTCTGACACAAACAATGTAAGATGGAAGCTTATTGGTATTCGGGTATATAATATCTTTGAATAAAATACATGTTTAAACTTTTGATTTTCCAACCATTTAACTGTTGTGGCTTCATATAACCGCTGATTTTGCCGTTTATAGTAGGGCATGATTGGCATCCAACATAATGCTACTTAATTTTGTGAGGTTCTGCGACATTATTTTGCAGGTGCAGATCTGTTTTTTAAAAAAGGTATTGTTTGTTGTCTCGTGTCGGTTAATCGTTTGTTTTGCCTTGTATAGGTTACAAAGGTTAGTTAACTCGGTCTTGTGCTCATTAACGTGTGTACAAAGTGAGCACGTTTGTGCTGAAGTAATTCTGGACTACAGAGCAGGCGGTGCATACTGTTTTCGTGGGACTAGGTCTCTTTGGGTGAGACTTTAGGCTTTTTTTCCCAGTTGGTGAACTATAACTGCACATTCAAAAGTATAGACCATACAAAAGAAAGGGGACAAGCCAACAAAGCATAATCTGAGTACTTTAAGTAAAAATATCTACCGTGTGCTTAATCAAACAAATTGCGAGAAAATTCTCGCAAATCATATCGCAATCTTTTTGATAAGCCCCCGGGGGCATCGAATTTAGGCCGTCCATATCACAACAGGCCCGCGTTATCAATCATGGAGGGACTGGCCTGATGATGAGAACTACGTTCTGTTGGCACGCCTAGGCTTAGGCAGTGAGAACGCCTCTTTCAGCTTGTAAAGTGGTGGCCCCCAGGTTTGTATAGAACTGTCTGGTGAGTCTTCACTCCGCACGCCGCAGGTGAGCGTTTGGTCTTTTAGGGGTCATTTTTTGTGAATGTAAATTCTGAAATGTATTCTGCAAAGACCTCGTTCACCTTGCTATAGGGCATTGGGTCATGTCAAGTAATAAGGTAGATGAGTTTTTCTGGATTATTAGGGCCCTGAAGTTCCCCTTTAGGTGGCTAGAACGATTCTAGAAGCTCCAGTGGTATTGGGCTTCTCTTTTGTATTTATATTTATATTTATATATATATGTAATGGCCAGTTGGCTGTTAGCCACCTCAGTCACCTCATATGCCATGATATAACGCAAAACCAGCAACAACACACAAAGGCCAATATGCCAAAGGCATACATATAACCAAATAGTGTGCAACGCGCGTGTGCCCAAAATGTCAACAATATTAAAGTTTATGCAGGAGGCAAATGCCTGCTGGCATTTTTCTTTAAGCAGTCATGACAGGGATTTTCCAAATAATCATTTCAACTCCTCAAATTACTGTTACAAATCTCTTTACATCACTTATGTGCGTATACACACACAAATGAAATGTCCGCAAGCACATTATATCATCAGCAGGTTCATCTTAAATAACGACTAAAGAGCAAATGAAGCTTAACTTACGTTTCAGGCCTTCATCGCAGCAAAGGTCTTAACTGCATCCTCCATTTCGATTCTCTGTGCCAGTTCATGTTCTATTGAGATTGTTGCGAGATGTTCTATTGAGTCCATTAAGTCTGTTCCCTGTTCACAAAACGTTCCCCATTCAAAGCAATCGGGATGTCACATATGAAACAGCCAGCTACCGTTGTCAGCGAGCCGAGCCGCCGTATTCAAGCACGCGCGCGCGGCTTCAGTTTCCCGAGCCCACAAAGTGCGGCGAAAACGTTTTCAGTGTACTGTAACTGCCACGGTTCAGCTCTTCTGCGACAATCTTTGCGGCGTCCATCTTCATTGAATTTTGATATCAGATAGAGCCGAGCAGAGCACAGCACAGCATAATAAGTAGCCATGCGGTTCACTTGGAGGGCGGGGACAAAAGCGCTATATTCAGTATGGAAGTACACACAGACAATAACACACCACGCCCCTACTGCGTGCTAGAATCTACGAAAACAAGCCGATTTCAACCTCAAAATGTACGCTTTTAAATATACCAATACTGTTATCTCAAACATGGAGAGGCTTCTTCATGATCTCAACTAACAGATTCTGCAAAAAAGCGGAAATCACAAATTTTGGAAAAAAACGCTTCTTTCTCATTTTCCTCACAAGTTGTGCTGCCCTTATATGCTTCCAGGTCGCACGTTAATCACGTTCCGTGTTCGGTCACATTTCATGTGGTTATCAGTTAGTAGGCCTCACAGGCCTCCTTGATGGTGAGCTCCCACATTCCCTGTGGTTATCAGGTAGTAGGCCTCACCAGGCCTCCCTGAAGTTGAATTCCAATATTATGGTTTCCAGGTAGAAGGCCTCACCAGGCCTCCCTGAAGGAGATTTCCCACATACTGGGTTATCAGGTAGAAGGCCTCACCAGGCCTCCCTGAAGGTGAGCTCCCACATTTCCTGTGGTTATCAGGTAGTAGGCCTCACAGGCCTCCTTGATGGTGAGCTCCCACATTTCTGTGGTTATCAGGTAGTAGGCCTCACAGGCCTCTCTGATGGTGAGATCCCACATTTACTGTGGTTATCAGGTAGAGGCCTCACAGGCCTCTCTGAAGGAGAATTCCCACATGCTGCGGTTATCAGGTAGAAGGCCTCACCAGGCCTCCCTGAAGGTGAGCTCCCACATTTCCTGTGGTTATCAGGTAGTAGGCCTCACAGGCCTCCTTGATGGTGAGCTCCCACATTTACTGTGGTTATCAGGTAGTAGGCCTCACCAGGCCTCTCTGAAGGAGAATTCCCACATGCTGCGGTTATCAGGTAGTAGGCCTCACAGGCCTCCTTGATGGTGAGCTCCCACATTTCCTGTGGTTATCAGGTAGTAGGCCTCACAGGCCTCCTTGATGGTGAGCTCCCACATTTACTGTGGTTATCAGGTAGTAGGCCTCACCAGGCCTCTCTGAAGGAGAATTCCCACATGCTGCGGTTATCAGGTAGTAGGCCTCACAGGCCTCCTTGATGGTGAGCTCCCACATTTACTGTGGTTATCAGGTAGTAGGCCTCACCAGGCCTCTCTGAAGGAGAATTCCCACATGCTGCGGTTATCAGGTAGAAGGCCTCACCAGGCCTCCCTGAAGGTGAGCTCCCACATTTCCTGTGGTTATCAGGTAGTAGGCCTCACAGGCCTCCTTGATGGTGAGCTCCCACATTTCCTGTGGTTATCAGGTAGTAGGCCTCACCAGGCCTCCCTGAAGGAGATTTCCCACATACTGCGGTTATCAGGTAGAAGGCCTCACCAGGCCTCCCTGAAGGTGAGCTCCCACATTTCCTGTGGTTATCAGGTAGTAGGCCTCACAGGCCTCCTTGATGGTGAGCTCCCACATTTCCTGTGGTTATCAGGTAGTAGGCCTCACAGGCCTCCTTGATGGTGAGCTCCCACATTTACTGTGGTTATCAGGTAGTAGGCCTCACCAGGCCTCTCTGAAGGAGAATTCCCACATGCTGCGGTTATCAGGTAGAAGGCCTCACCAGGCCTCCCTGAAGGTGAGCTCCCACATTTCCTGTGGTTATCAGGTAGTAGGCCTCACAGGCCTCCTTGATGGTGAGCTCCCACATTTACTGTGGTTATCAGGTAGTAGGCCTCACCAGGCCTCTCTGAAGGAGAATTCCCACATGCTGCGGTTATCAGGTAGAAGGCCTCACCAGGCCTCCCTGAAGGTGAGCTCCCACATTTCCTGTGGTTATCAGGTAGTAGGCCTCACAGGCCTCCTTGATGGTGAGCTCCCACATTTACTGTGGTTATCAGGTAGTAGGCCTCACCAGGCCTCTCTGAAGGAGAATTCCCACATGCTGCGGTTATCAGGTAGTAGGCCTCACAGGCCTCCTTGATGGTGAGCTCCCACATTTACTGTGGTTATCAGGTAGTAGGCCTCACCAGGCCTCTCTGAAGGAGAATTCCCACATGCTGTGGTTTCCAGGTAGAAGGCTTCGACAGGCCTCCCTGAAGGAGAATTCCCACATACTGCGGTTATCAGGTAGAAGGCCTCACCAGGCCTCCCTGAAGGTGAGCTCCCACACTGAAAAAAGGTTTTCAAGCAGTACTTCATTCAATTAATAATTTTTCTTTCAATTCAGTTTACTATTATTTGTTTTATTTTTTAAGTTATATTTTATTAGTTCAAAACATTGTTAAATATAAATATTTTTCATTAAGATCTTAAAATAAAAAAATTTGTTTCGACGAAGTTACAATTTCAAAGTTATACACAGGCCAGCGCATGCGCATTAAACACAAATCTCGACAGTCACCAGACCGCTCTTCAAGTCAGCGCCTCAGCGGTCGCTCCGTGGATGGATCACAATACAGACTCAAGTTACATCGCAGAAAAACTCTGGTAAGTGAAACAAACAACCATTTAAATGTGCTGTTGTATTTAGTAGCCTGTTAATTTTATGCCAGACATGGCGCACTGACTTTATCTGGTAACGTTAGATAAGTAGGCCTATGTACGTTAATTTGAAAATGTTAACTTGGTGTTAGCTAGCTGAGTTTACACAATATGTCGACGTTAATTAATTCCTGACCGATTTCAAAAGGGAACATATGTTAAAAGAAAACCTGTGCCTTTTTGGTAACGTTAATTAACTTGAACGTTTAGCTAAGCATCGAACCGAACGTTATCTCGAGTCAGCCATAAGAATGACGTTAAAACCGTTAAAACAGTTAACCTGATCAACTAACACAGTTAACTTAACGTTAAGTGAATAAGCTAACGTTACATGTTAAGGGACTGGCTTAATGTATGGCTAACGCAGTTATGACTGACGAAATACAACATTTATTTGTGTCTAATATTGCTCCATTGGCAAACTTTTTTTATATTTTAAATTCGGGCGGGCGATGTCGGTTGGTTTAAAAAAAAAAGTCAGAGGACACAGGGGGGCAGTAAAGCCACGACGCAACAGTCAGTCATTAATACGTTTTTCAAGGTTAGTAAAATACTTCCGAATTCAGTTGATAATTAATATAAATGCTTAATATTTTAACTTTGTCTGTTAATGTAGATTACTTGTACTTAAGTGTCAAAACCCTACGTTAGGCTGAGATTTGAAAAAAATGTACCGTTATGGCCCTATGGCCTTGTAATGGCGCTTGAAGACACGTCTAATGGCGGACAGTTTACCCATAGTTTAGAATAAGAATAAGCCGTCACCCAACATCACTTAGAGCACATTTAACAAACCTTGATCGACTTAACCAATTTCATTTGATATTTTTTACTATCTTGATGCAGGATACCGACATTGCTGTAAAGAGGGAGATTGCACTAAAAAGTCTTATTTTCTACATGGGAGAAGCAGTGGAGGACCTCATCAAGGATTTCCTGGTAAGACAAGATTAATTTAGCGATGCGAAAATTCTAGCTAAGGCTGTCAACTTCAAAATTACGTTAGCCATCAGACTATGTTCATATATATGTCACTCTGAAAACAGTCTGTAAGCAAAGTTCAAATAGAGATACAATACCTTTCCACTAGAACCAGAGTCTCATGCGTTGGTAAGTTTATGATTGTAATGACTGTTATATTTCTATTTCAAAAACGAATTGGAGCAAAACATAATTTTATAATTAGTTAGAAGTAGATGCTAATTATACAATGTTGTGCATTTGTGTTTGCATTCAATTTGGTTTAAGTTATTTTTTGTTATCCAAATAAAAAGTACCATCTGGATGTCGTCTAATAGTTTGGGCTCTGTTGTTAACCTTTAATCTGCGGGAAACCCAACCT
Source organism: Chrosomus eos (assembly GCA_036326025.1). Taxonomy (NCBI): domain Eukaryota; kingdom Metazoa; phylum Chordata; class Actinopteri; order Cypriniformes; family Leuciscidae; genus Chrosomus; species Chrosomus eos. The sequence continues at coordinate 9,761,373 of CM070837.1, read as the reverse complement.
GTATCGATTCCTTATTCTTTCTTTCTTCCTAAATTCTTTTCCAGGTATCAGAAAAGAAAGAGGATGAACAATTTCTTCAGCAAGAAGCCATGGCAATCTTTATCATCAGATATGCACAAGGTGTACCTACAAACATTGGCATCATTCTAATCTAGAGGGACAAGAGGTTCTGAGCGGCTTGCCCTCTGTCGCAAATGCTGTCGCCATTCTCCTGAGCCTTCTTTATGCCTTCAATCTGGAATATCCCAAGACATTGAAACTGACATTTGATTATATCCAGAAATTCACGGTGTATATAGCAACAACTCTGTACTTCCATTCCAATGTCTGACTTTTCAACAATGTGTTGTTGTTGTTTTTTTGTTGGATATCATTTGTAGCAGAGATAGTGAAATACTTATCACAGCTGCATTTACCTGCATTTGGTAGTGTTGAGAAATTCTTGCATTTCCCTAATTCACTGCATAGTTCTCTGTTAAGTTTGCCAGCCTTTGAAGTTAGAATATGACACTTGAGCACTGAAATTGTGAATGTGTGGAAATAAGTTAATAAATCTTTATGCAATGTAAATTATTTGTCTTTTTTTATTTATTAGATTTTGGATCAGATCAAATATTAAGCAATGTACCTGGATGGGAAACATGTTTTATTAAATCCATATCTTTTTGTTTGTTTAAAATTAATAATTTCTATTAATCTTTATTTTTAAAAATGATACATAATTGTTTAATTAAATCTATATATATTTGATTGGAGAAAACAAATAATTTCTAATACATATTTCTTAAATGAGAAGTTTTGTTTTGATTAAATTATATATTTTTGTTTAGATCAAATAAAAGAATTTAAATTAATTGACTTTCTTCAACATGAAAAATTTACTTTGTACCAAGTTATATAAAATAGTTTTCATAGACATAGAAAATATTGGTTAGGGTAAGTTATTTATTTTTCATTGGATCAAGTAATAAAATATAGATGTGAACCATTACCCTAAAATTTTTTAATTGGATGAATGAAAATATTTTTTCAGTGCACATTTCCTGTGGTTATCAGGTAGTAGGCCTCACCAGGCCTCCCTGAAAGAGAATTCCCACATTCTGTGGTTTCCAGGTAGAAGGCTTCAACAGGCCTCCCTGAAGGAGAATTCCCACGTACTATGGTTTCCAGGTGGAAGGCCTCACCAGGCCTCCCTGAAGCTACCACATGCTGTGATTTTCAGGTAGTAGGTCCCTCCAGGCCTCCCTGAAGGAAAGCTGACCACTTGCTGTGATTTTTAGGTAGTAGGCCCCTCCAGGCCTCCCTAAAGGTGAGCTCCCACATTTTTTTGTGGTTATCTGGTAGTAGGCCGCCCCAGGCCTCCTTGAAGGTGAGCTCCCACATTCACTGTGGTTATCAGGTAGCAGGCCTCACCAGGCCTCCCTGTGAGTTTTTCCTAGCAGTGCTGGGTTCAGGAAGCTAGTGGCCTCTTGCTATCAGTTCAGCTGGTCTTAGCTGACAGCTGCTGAAGGCGAGCTTGAGCCCTGGCTCATCTAAGTGTTCATTCTCTGCTACTGGTTCCCTCCCGGAACCTCCTTCCTGCCTACAGCCTGGTTTTTGCCTACCAGGCGGTCCTTGTGCTCCCTTCACCGAGGGTCGCTATGAGCATGCGGCCTCCTGAGTCTGGTCAGACGGTTGTAGGCCTCTCTTGAGGCCTCCCAGTTAGATCAGCCCTTAGGCCTTCACAGGCCTCCTCAGTGTTCTGAAACCAGACACTGAGTTGATCCGTGGATCGAGTAGAGAAACTCCCCTCGCTAGCAAGGGTTGGAAAGCGCTATGCTGAGTCATACTCTCCGGGATATCCCGTCTCTGAGATCCGGGCCGAGTGGTTCACTGCCAGCTTCGCAGTCCCTTGGGTTGGATGCGATTCTTAAGGCAATTGTCCAGAGGCTCTGTCTTCAGACAGATAGGAAGTGGCCAGACTAGTGTCTATATTCTGACGCCAGGTCAGGCCGTCCTGGTGTTTTTTCGGGGTGAGTATGTTCCCCTGAACAGTGATTGGCTGGGGTTCCTTCGGGTTCCCTAGCCACATTCCCTAGAAGGGACCCCTTCTAATTGGAAGCTGTGGTTCCAGGCCCGGAGCCAGCCCAGGTAACCATGTTTATGGAGATTTTTCCTGTGAGGATGTAGCTTGGGCTATGACCGGAGGGAATGCTGTCACTGACAGCCCAGTGTGACCTGAGGGTGAGTGGTTCTAGCGTTTCATTTGAAGTTGCTAGTTCTGACAGTTGTCACTGCCCTTGGGCATGCACTCCCCTCAGCATGGCGGATTGGGTATTTCGTTCCCCAAAGCGTCGATGACGTATTGTTGAGTTCCCTTCGAAAGGGAACGTCTCAGGTTACGACTGTAACCTATGTTCCCTGAGGACGGGAACGAGACAATACGTCTCCCTGCCATGCCTCGGGGCTCGCCTACCGTACAGTCCCTTCAGACGATAAGGTGATTTGTCATGTTTGCAAGGCGCCCTTATATGCTTCCAGGTCGCACGTTAATCATTCACAATAATGATTCACGGGCTGTCGCCGGTCAATGTGATTGCCGTGATTTGATTGTGATTTCAGACACCTGTCACGCCTAAGGCGTTTCCCCAAAGCGTCGATAACGTATTGTCTCGTTCCCGTTCTCAGGGAACATAGGTTACAGTCGTAACCTGAGACGTTTTCAACTGTGGTAATAATAATAAATGTTTCTTGAGCATCAAATAATCACATTATAATGATTTCTAAAGGATCATGTGACACTGAAGACTGGAGTAATGATGCTGAAAATTCAGCTTTGATCACAGGAATAAATTACACTTTACTATAAATTCACACAGAAAACAGCTATTTTACATTTAAATAATATTTCACAATATTACTGGGTTTGTTTTGTATTTTTAATCAAATAAAATGCAAAAGAGACTTCTTTTAAAAACATTAAAAATCTTACCGACACCAAACTTTTGAACAGTGGTATGTTATTTTAGAATAATTGAAAATGTTCTAATAAGATGCCAGGCCACTTGTTCATTTCATCCCCCCACTGTGTTATACACCGTGTGTGTGATAAACATTAACCATCACATTGTTTGTGGTGAGTTGTGCATGCTCCCACAACATGAATTTTTACCTACCGGCTAGCGAAACGGAAGTCTAACACATTAAAAGGAAGTACGTCATCGAATTTACATCTAAGTACGTCATCGAAAATGAAGCCTACCTGGAAGTGCGAGGAAGTGCGAAAAACTGCAATACATCGAAAATCCGCTAGGGGCAGATCCCAAAAGGGAGCAAATGTACATAGACCCCATTAAAATGTCTGTTTTCACAGCATAAATTCATGTTTTTACAGGTTGGTTCAATGGATTTTTTTTGTATTTTTCAATAGGTTCCGAGTGCCTGACAACTGTGACGGGGGTGAATTTATTTCTAACTCGTTAGTTTAGATCGTATTTAGATATAAAATGTATGACAAATAAGGGCGTGGTTAACTTTGATTGACAGCTTGATTGACAGCTGATAACGGGCTGCGCCGAGTGGAATTCCTGAAATTTGACACATCACACCACCTCTGTATCCTTTCTGAAACGATTTTCCAAGATGACGCCGCCCATACCCCCAATTAACGGCCTCAAAACCGTTACTCAGAAAGTCTATGGGTGACGTCACAGACGTTTTGTCCTTTTATTTTTTACGGTCTATGATAGGAACCAGAACGTCTAACGGCAGTTGCAGTGACGAAAAGTCAGAAAAGTCCATTCAGGCTGAAAGTACAGGGTGATATATAATATAACGAACACAATGCTAGAGAGTTGCTGCTTTCATCTGATCAATGACACTGACACCACAAATATGCAAATAAAAAGGAGTGGTTTATGGATATAATGATAGTGTCAGTTAGAGGCTTTACTAAGCCTTATCCCGACTCACAGGGGTTTAGTAGAGAGAGCGAGAGAAAGTGTGTAACTGTCTCAGTGGTATAGCTGGGGTGCTGGATTGGATAAAGCCTCTTCTGATCTCATTGAAGGGGTCAGATGCCAATCTGTCTTACCTCACAATGTCTACCTGACTAGAAAGAAAAGACACCGTAGCCTAATGTAGTACGCTCACACTTTCTATATCGTAATACTTTAGCCTGAGCTAAAGAGAAAGCATATGGGCAATTAAACGAAAAACAGTGTGATAAAGTGTGAGAGAGGAGAGAGAGAGAGAGAGAGAGAGAGAGAGGGGAGAGAGAGAGAGAGAGAGAGAGAGAGAGAGAGAGAGAGAGAGAGAGAGGAGAGAGAGAGAGAGAGAGAGAGAGAGAGGAGAGAGAGAGAGAGAGAGAGAGAGAGAGAGAGACTGACCCTTCAACTGACCCTGAGGAATGTCAGATTGGGTCATGGGTCATTCAATGCATCTCCTCAGATCCAGGTCACATATCACCCGGAAATAAAAACGACTCAAAGAGATTACAGTTTGCGTTAAGAAAATGCTGTTTGCGTTAAGCATTTTAAGGACTGTTAAGTGTTTTTGCATTGCATTTCATGACAATTAATGTTTATATAATTCTTTCTATCAATGTATATAAAAAAATAATAATGACAAAATGCACAAATGTAAAAATAAATAAATAAGTAAATACATATCACAACAGTCTTCATTTCAATTGAGAACAATATTCTATTTCTTTTGATTTCAAGTATATTAAAAGACTTTTGCACTGTATTTTATTACAATTCATGTTTTTGTTATTATTTCTATCATTGTAAATGCTTTATTTAAAAAAAAATTATTTAACTAAATAATAATGTCAAAATGTATAAATGAATAAAACAATGTCAGTTCATACATATCTTTTTTATTTTAATTTTAATTTAATTTGAATTGTCTTTAAATATATTCTTTATTTTAAAATTAATTTAATTAAGTAATAATGTAAAAATAATGAATTAATAAATAAATATATATATCATACAGTATATACAATCTAATATATATATATATATATATATATTATATATATATATATATATATATATATATATATATATATATATATATATATAAATATCCTACTTATCGTTTCAAAACAGCTTTACAGAAGATGCATGTCTTACAATTTCTTTTTGATTTTGAGATTAAATGACCGCAACATGTTCTTGATGTTCTTTTGCTGTATTAAAACAACAAAATAAAAAAACTGTAACAAGTATTTTTTTTCCATGCATGCGCATTTAGAGTAACACACACAACCACACACACAGACAAACAGAAACGAGAGAGAGAGAGAGAGCGGAGAGAGGACGAGAGAGAGAGAGAGAGAGAGAGAGAGAGAGAGAGAGAGAGAGAGAGAGAGAGGAGAGAGAGAGAGAGAGGAGAGAGAGAGAGAGAGAGAGAGAGAGAGAGAGAGAGAGAGAGATGAGAGAGGGTGAAGTGCGCCCAAGAGTCATGGTGTAGGGGGTAATCTAGAATAATCCTGCTTTATTGGCTGTTACCGCTGTGACGCAGGTCCGCTCCCCCTGATAGATTCTGGGTGACATCTATCCTGACATTTATACACATACCTACACACACAGTTACCAGTTCTCTTTCTATTTTACATGACACACACACACACACACACACACACACACACACACACACACACACACACACACACACACACACACACACACACACACACACACACACACACACACACACACACACACACACACACACACACACACGTGTGCATAGCCATTTAAACAGGGACTTGACTTCCCTTAGACTTAATTTGCCCTTAAATTAAGCTAATTATAATTACTACAGACTAACCATAACCCCCCGAACCCTAAAATAAAACATGCTGCACTTTTAAAAGCCAATAAAGACATTAGAGTCTTAATTAACCATTTTCCTCCTGAGGACGCCCCTTTGTCAGATACAGTATAGGCACAATTTTCTGCTAATTTGTCCCTAAAATATAGTTCTATTTACTCACCTGTATAAAGGTGGATCTCAAGTTTAAGATCTGATGACTTTCTCTAGAGGGCAGCATTGACATTCACTGCTATCTATAAAGGCAGAAGGGATGTTTTTTGCAAGTCAGTTTTAATTGGTTCATTATTATATATGCTATTCCTTTACACTAATGCCTTATAGAAATTATAAAATCATTTTCTGAGACAAGTATACCAAGTCGATTCTTGGGGCTACAGAAACAGAATTGATAAATAGCCTAAATAAAAAAAGTTCAGCAAAAATTATAAAGCTATACTTTATTATAAATATCCCTGCATTGCAACAAGTCGTAAAGGGGTATAACTTTGCATAATATTACTGTAGGTGAGAAGCGCGTTTCTGGATTGGTTTGCGCAGCTGTCACTCAAATTCATCGTCACTCCTGCTTTAGTTTACGGGTTAATCTCTATGCATCCTCACTGTGCAACCGAGATGACATGAGCAGCCAGCAGTTTGACAGAACAGCTGACAATGTGATCATACAGGTAGGTAATCCGTTCAGCACATATTATTGATTATGCGCATCTATATTCATTCAGTGCGCAATTTATGTATTAATCGCACTTGCAACTTATGAATTAATTCATTAATTTATACTTTTATTTTTCACAGAATAAAACAACATGTAAAGGCTCAAAGCGTCCAGGTTTCACTTTAAAAGAGGAGAGGGACAGGGCCTTTTGCCACTTGATATTCGTTTTCTTTGAATTTTCTCCTTTTTTCTTTGTCCGACCTGAAAACACATCGCAATCATGCAGAATCATTCTGATTCTCACGGCCCCCGAGAGCCGTGAGAACCCGCGTCCACCGCCGTCGCTACGAACTTCAGCGCTGTGCGCAAACGGGACATCTGGCAAGCTTTTACGCACAGTGGTGAGGCGCAGCAGCGGTGCGCTGCATGCAAAACGAATGCATAGACTGCATATAAACTCTCACCTGACTGACTCTTCTCTAGAATAAATTAATGAAATTATAACATTTTCCTTACAACCGCTTATGGTTTCGTTGGACATGGCTAAAGCGATATAAAACTACAGACCTGATTCTAGGACTCTATAACAAACCGATCTCTAATCACTCGCCATGGAAGAAAATCTGAGTAACTTGAGCGTGCTGAACTGGGAGCAGGTGAAGCGTCTGGATGTCATCCTTACCGAATCCATTCCTATTCACGGCAAATGGAACTTCCCCACTTTGGAGATGAAACCTCGGGATATTGTCAAAGTGGTGCGGTGTCGCATGGAAGAGCGCAAGATCCACGTCCGGGAGGTCCGGTTGAACGGTTCCGCGGCCAGTCACGTTCTCCACGAGGACAGCGGTTTGGGCTACAAGGATCTGGATCTCATATTTTGCGCGGATCTGAAAGGAGAAGTGGCGTTTCAGACCGTCAAGGATATCGTTCTCGACTCCCTCCTGGATTTTCTGCCTGAAGGAGTGAATAAAGAGAAAATTACTCCAGTGACATTAAAGGTAAACATTTAGTGAGCGTATTTGTTAGTTACTTTCATTTGTCTTAATTATGTTGTAAACCAGTGTCCCGCATAGCTTAAACCAGGCAAAACTGGGGTTTTTTGTCTTGTTTTGCTGGTTTTACAGGGGTTTTGGGTAAGATGTTTTTTTAAGCAAGGTAAGCTAAAATTTCCAAGCTAGTGATTGAAACCTTGCAGGGGTTGATTGATTCATCATGTCCACTGCACCCTTGAGCAAGGCACTTAACCTCATGTTACCCCATCAGGACTGCCCTTATTTTAAGTGTAGCTACTGACACTTTGGATAAGCGAGATTCAGCTAAATGACTACTTAGTAACTGATATAATTCCATATGTTTCATGTGTTAAGTAAAGGGGAAGTGCATGGCATGCTATAATTTGACATTGACTGGACCTAGACATGCCCTAGAGAGTGTGTATTAGATTTAAGCTGCAATAAGATAAGGTCACTGGTTGTAAAAACGTTGGTTTCTACTACAAAGAGGATTTCTCTAAACCAATTTACATGGATCCGCTTTCACCTCTCTCTCTCTACCATATGCAAAAGCACACAGCGTTTTAATGTATGCAAATTAGGCTGATACAATTTATCGCTATAGCAATGCAATGTAATGCCTTTACTGGATATGCAAAGTGACTTTACAATGTCAAAATTACGCATCTGCAGTCTTCTACTATTTACAAAATGCCTATTGTAGACATATTTAACTTTTCTTGCACACATTTCAATAATGCAGAGAACTTAGGGCAACGATTTCAAAAATTATTTATTTGTCTGCTTAAACACCCACATACAGTTTTATGAATCTCCATCTTTCAACATAAACACATTTTTCATTGAACATTATATATTGGACTATTTCAGGATAACATTGACCTCATCCCAACCATTCTTTCTCTTTCCTTAGGAGGCTTATGTGCAGAAGATGGTGAAAGTGTGCAATGATTCAGACCGTTGGAGTCTAATCTCCCTCTCCAACAACAGCGGAAAGAACGTCGAATTGAAGTTCGTGGATTCCCTGCGGCGACAGTTTGAATTCAGTGTCGACTCTTTTCAGATCCGCCTGGACTCCCTCCTCCTCTTCTACGAGTGTTCGGAGAACCCCATGGCTGAGACGTTCCATCCCTCCATTGTGGGAGAGAGCGTTTACGGAGACTTCAGTGTAGCCTTGGACCACCTGCAACGGAAACTGATCTGCACTCGAAATCCAGAAGAGATCCGGGGCGGCGGCTTGCTGAAGTACTGCCACCTGTTGGTGCGAGGTTTCCGTGCCGCTTCGGAAGCCGAGATGAAGCTTCTCGAACGCTACATGTGCTCCCGGTTCTTCATCGACTTCTCGGATGTGGCAGAACAAAGGCGCAAGCTCGAGTCCTATCTGCAGAATCACTTTGTGGGACTAGAGGACCGGAAGTATGAGTACCTGACCACCCTACACAGTGTCGTCAATGAAAGTACAGTATGCTTGATGGGACATGAAAGGCGACAGACTCTGAGCCTTATCACCATGTTGGCAGTACGCGTGTTGGCAGAGCAGAATGTAATTCCCAATGTGGCTAACGTCACTTGCTTTTACCAGCCTGCACCGTACATTGCGGATGGCAACTTTAGCAATTACTACATTGCTCAGGTGCAGCCAGTCTACACCTGCCAACCCACCCACACATTCTCGCCATGGTTGCCCTGCAACTGACCGAAATGGGTTAACTCACATCTGGTCCTACATGTCCAGTTAGAGCACCCGCCCAATGACAAGTTGAGAAGTCTGTATTTGTGTGCTCAACAATGTGAGGAAAACCCAAGACTTTCCCAATTGGCAGTTGCTAGCTCGCTGCAAGGGGAAGCTACGAGCGCGCCTGATGGGAAAAAGAGAAGGAGAGTGAGGTAACTTGGATTTGTTCCTATTTGGTAACACGTTCTACCTAGGCTTTCCATGGCTAAGTGCCAGGCCTAAAGAAGCACAACACTGGCTGAGAGGAAACACCATGGACACATTATGAAGAGCATCTGAGTAACACAGACACAAAAGGGACTGTCTTTTTTTGTGTACATATGTGTGATAGTGTGATACTTGAAGAATCGAAGAGATCCTGCATATCACTTTGAAAGGGCGGAAAGATTAGCAAGGGAAGTGTTTTTTTTTTATGCTCATTACTCATGCTATCAGACATAAAGAACTGAAATCAAGGGACACTTTTCTCAAGCCAAGGATATTCTTGTAGATACCAGATACCCAAAACAGATTATCAACTAAGTGCCTTAAACTGAAAAATGAAAGTCACTCTGTTAATGACCCTAAAGTACATCTTTTGGAGTCACATATAACTGTTGGGTAGTGTGCTGTAGTAAATGGGTTATGAGTTTTGAAAGCCACTTGATCATGAATTTCCAACTAATAGTTGCAACACCTAATTCTTATAATGTATTAATTTGGCACCACAATAGTGAAAATTAGACGGCTTACATGAAAGTGTTTCATATTTCCACCCGAGGCATGTACGTATGAGTTTTTCACAGCTTCTTGTCTCATCTAAACTGACCTCAATATACTGTTGGCTCAGCGCTGGCTTAGCTCAGATTAAAATGTCCAGGGCAATGCCATTACATCTAAGGCAGAGAGGTAAAACAGGTCGAGGCTGAACAGGAAGAGAATTAATGAAAGTTGTTGTTGTTGTTACATCCAGGTTACCTGGTGTCTTTCTGCAGGTCTAATTATCACACAGCACCTAAATCCAGAGATTATACCTTTGACACATCTGACCTGTATAACCTGGGGGATTAAGACCAGCAGAGATACAGCAGTGAGAAGCAGAAGCACAATTAAGGGAAGTTCAACACATACCAAAGATATTCTTAATGTTCCTCAAGATTGTGAAGCAACAATACTTGACGTAAGAGCATCTACATGCTGTTGGAACCCCATTATAATTAGTCTGAATCAAAAAGATGTTTACTGTTAAATCCTTGTCCCAAATGCTCCCCTAAGGACTTGTGGTCCTCCTCAGTCTACACTTTGGTGACGCAATGCTGCATAGACTGTATGGTAGTAGTTCAAAGGCAAGGACTCGCCAAAATGGGTGCACTCATGAGCAACCTTCAGAATACAAAAATGGCACACCATGCGGTTACATGCATGCAATGGCTGTCACGAGTCTGCAGGATTGCAAGTTGGGACAGGGCCTAAGTTTTTCGCTTGCACTCATGGATAAATTTGCCCTAACTGATCATATAGAGATTGACACTTTCCTCTCAAACGCTCTCTCACATGTCATCATATCTCTTATTTTTCTACTGATTCTTCTATTTTTGTACATTGGTGATGTTTTATGAAAAGGTCTTGGTTAGGACCTTACTCTAATGCTGTGAAGAGTACTGTTGTCTTTTATGAGTCGAAAAAAAAACCCGGCCGAGCATTAGTGCAGCAAATTCTCAACAAAAAAAGCGTTGGTGTAAATTTTCATACTGAGTCATTACGGTTGGATGCCCACACAAGGGTGAATGTCGCTCCCTGTGTATGTGTGTCTTATCTTCTAAATTAAACATGTATGTGAATTCAGACGTGAAATTCTGAGTGACGATATCGTAATGCATCATGTATTTGCAAACATGAATGACTCATTAAATGGTGATTTTAAAAAAATACATCGACTCAGTGATGTTTGTTAGCAATAAAAAAACCACACAAGTTACTATTTGACCCTGATCTCTTGATAGACTATCTCTTCCTGTTGTGTGGTTTTAACAAAACGAACAGACAGCATGATATTCAGAAAGCCCCAATGAGCACTACAATGCATTTAGGATGTTTTAGCAGGTTAAAATGCTAGACTAGGAGTGTCCACGCTCAGTCCTGGAGGGCCACTGTCCTGCAGAGTTTAGCTCCAACACCAATTAAACCTGAACCAGCTAATCAACAAGGTCTTACTAGGCATACTAGAAACTTCCAAGCAGTGTTGAGGCAAGTTAGAGCTGAACTCTGCAGTACAGTGGGCCTCCAGGACCGAGTTTGGACACACCTGTGCTAGACCAACACAAGCATTTACTAGCATAAACAAGGACATTCTAGTATGGAAATCCATGCCGATATAAGATGGTGTTTTCAGCAGGCAAATGTGTAAAAAACATCTAGATTCTGCAAATGCATCACATTAACACTTGCAAATGCACCACCTTAAAACCCAGCATTTCTTGTAGCACTCCTACAGAGACTGTTAGTCTGTTATGCTTACAGTAACAGATGGTCAGTCTGTTTAGAGTATATCACTGTTGGCTAAAGGATGCAACAATCTACCTGTTTAACGATTTCTCCATATAATCTTGTGTTTCTAATGTACTTTGGCAACTGTATGTCCCTCAACAGACCATCTGTCCCTAACTTACATTCTCTCCTTTCTCAATAGGAATTGCTGCTATAGCTGCCTCGACTTGGCTACACTGTTAAAAAAAATTCCGTTAAAAAACGGAAAAAGTGCTGGTAATTAATTACCAGCACTTTTTCCGTTATTGTACGGGCACTTCCGTAAACCTCAAAACGGATATTTCCGTAGATTTATATGAGTTTTCTGTACCATTGACGGACATTTCGGTTAAACCTAAAATGGAAAATTCCGTATTTTCCGTAAATGTTTGCGTTATTGTACGGACAATTCCGTAAACACTATCAGATATTTCCGTAGATTTACCTGACTTTTTCTTTACCATTTACGGACACTTCCATCAAACCTAAAATGGATTTCCTACAGTAAAAATAAAACAGATAAATTTAGGCAATATACCTACAGCAAATAGAATTGTTACTTTTCTGTTAGTTAACAGTGTAATGATAACTCTTGTTGAAAACATTTCAAACAAATCTTCTGTGATTAAAAAATATTTTTATTTACTTATAGATCTACAACAATTCCATGAAAACTAAAATATAAAAGGAAAAAAAAAACACAAAAGGGAAAAGTGTATTCTTCTTGTCTTCAGGTAAGATGAAGGCTGTAAAAGAAATACAAAACACTATTACTGACATACAGAATGTGTCAAAACAAAGAAAACAAAGATTCTAGGTGGGAAAAACTCACTCACCAAGAAATGTGTAGTCAATTCTTCAGAGTCACCGGACTGATTGGACCAGGTCCTGGTAGGACTGCAAACTTGGGTTTAGCCACCAAAAACTACAAAGGGGAGAGAACAGTATGTGGCCAAACCATCATGATGTTTCAAATTTAGTTACCGTGTACTGTAATGGTTCTGTCTGCGGTTAACCGTACCTGTCTGTCTCGCGGCGAGAGGCCTGCATCACGGCCCAGCTGTTCCTCCAGGTTGTCGTTGTTCTCTCCGTGCCGACACAGGTAGAGGGTTCAGGGCTGGACGTAGATGTTCATCAGGTAGATTATCCTGATCTGTTTGATGAGGAAGTGCTGATCTACGGTCTATCGCCTAGATGAAGGAGTGATCGGTATGTTCAGTTAAAGTCTCATTTTGAGATTTGACAAAAGCTAATACTTTACATTGTTTTTCAAAGTTGTTCATACAGGAACTTCGGCAGTCTTGGAGGAATGTGTAGACATTTGGTTTCCTTCATCTCAGTCTTTTCGGCCTTCGTTCAGGATTTCAGCACAGAAAAGTTGGATATGAAGAAAAAAAATATATATTTTAGCTACACAAGAAATTAAATGAAGGAAAATTAACTACAAAATATCATGCAGACCAGGTTGAGGAAAACAATTGTACAGTATTTTACGTTCGTAAAATTATCAACTATAAATAATCAGCCATCCCTAATGCCATCCTTTCAAATTCAAACACTGTATATAAAATGCTAAGACTTTTGTTTTCAGTGGACTCCAATTGCATGTCATGTTAGCTTGTCTGCTCAACTATACATTATAATATGTTTAATTATTTTCAACTAAATAAACAGAAACACAATAACAATCTATAAATCATTTAATTAAAAATGTGTTGCTTACCTTTATATGAACTCCAGGAAAAGTTGTAGTTGCATTTTCTTCAGGTATTTTGTAGCTCACTGCCTCAATGGGGTAGAGATGTGGTCAATAATAACTTCTTGAATGACAGCAATCCTGATTGTCCACCACCTTAAACAAAAAAGATATTACAAAATGATATTACAATCATAAAGATATTACATTACACGATCACTTCAGAAAACTGCTTTAAATGGGTAGTTCACTTTAAAATTAAAATTCTTTCATTATTTACTCACCCTCAAGTTGTTTCAAACCTGTATGAATTTCTTTCTTCTGCTGAACACAAAGGAAGATATTTTGAAGAATGTCAGTAACCAAACCGTTAACTGGAGCCATTGACTTCCATAGTAGGAAAAAAAAAATACTATGGAAGTCAATGGCTTCAGTTAATGGTTTGGTTACTGACATTCTTCAAAATATCTTTGTGTTCAGCAGAAGAAAGAAACTCATACAGGTTTGAAACAAATTGAGGGTGAGTAAATGATGACAGAATTTTCATTTTAAAGTGAACTATCCCTTTAAACATAGTTGTTTTAAATCGTCACTATACAATTTGTATTTATACTGATCATGTAAGCATACACATCTTTGAAGGGGGTATTCAGCAACCACCTTTTTCTATCAACACTTTTCCTCAGACTTTAAATTTGAATGTGTGTTGCCCGTATTGAACACTCGTAGTAATTAATAATAAAAAAATGGTAATAAAACAAAATACAAACCCATAAGCAGCATGCAGGTGGTGCTTGGTATGCAAACTACAACAGCAATGTCCTATCAATAGATAAGAAAACAACAGAAAAACTATGAATGAAACAAACTGAGGAGGGATATGGTAACGTTTAAGAATGACTAACGTTACAGGCAGAAGAGTAGACAGCAGTCATGTAAAACGTAAATTAATATTTCGTGGTCATTATTTGTGGTTTAAAGTCCGCGCGCGTGAGTGTGTTTGTGTGTGTCGTCTAAAACAAAAAAAAAGTCTAACGCAAACAACGTTAACTTACCTCATTTGGCAGAAAAACTGGTGGTGTTTTCCATGATCCAGCTGTGCTAACACTTCATCTTCACACACAGTATCTTCACGTTGTATCTTCATGCCTTTTAAATCAAGCAAGTCTTAATGGCCTTTACTTTTCTTGACGATTCCTCTGGTAGCTTTTGTTTGAAGGCATTAAATTGCTCCGAAAAAAACTAACGTTAGTAACGTTAGCTGCTACTGCATTTAATCACAGCTGGTTAACGGATGCGCTCGTCAAGAAATAAACCGCATTTTCGACAAATAAAAGTAATTAAACCAAATTACAACGAGGGCACAATATAACACATATATCAGGGAACCTCCACGAGTGTAAACTAAATATTTTAATGTGTGACGATATGCATAAAATGACAAACGCGACGGCTCCGACATTCATTTGCCTAACATGCCAGATGGCAACTAAATAACGTTACGTCAATAGCTTATTTGACATTTAGCAAAACATAAATTTCGTATTTTACCACAGAAGTGTCAGAATGGCTTCCACACACCCGAAATCCGACTTTAATAAGCAACTTTGGCTGCGGTCATCTGCGTGTGTAATGGCGGTTGCGTCTTTTCACTTTTCACGGCGCCAGGTTCTTGTTCCCACAATGCAACGCGTAATTCAAAATACGGGTAAATGACCTGTAAAAGACAAATACGGAAAATTCCTTCAAATTTATATGGTTCAATCTACCGTTTTTTTACGGAAATTTTTAAACTTTCGGATATGTAGATTTTCTACTGTCAAATCAATTGATTGCATCTAACATAAAAGTGTGTGTGTGTGTGGTGTGTGTGTTGTGTGTGGTGTGTGTATACACATTATATATTTACATAATTTTATGTTAGATGCGATTAATCGAATTGACAGCACTATTTTCTACCATTTGATTTGTGCTGCTATCTTCATGTTGAGTCTCTCACTTTTTTCCCATCTTCCTCCAGTGTCAATACATCCGTTAGGTCTGCGAGTTTTCTAACTTGCAATTCAAAGAAAGTCAACAAAGACAATGCATTGTGGGAAATGAAGTGTTCTTCCACTCTGGTGAAATCTAAAGTTATTATTCAATAGGATGAAATATATAAACAAAATACACTACTTTATTTTTCAAAACTTTCAAACATGTATTTGAGAAGTCAACAAACTGCATTGATAAACCCTCTTTTTCTAGCAAAAAAAATTGTTACATAAATTTAATTCTACTTTATATTCAAACTCAAATTGCAATTCTGCGTTTGGTTTGCTATCAATTCCAACTTAAATTGGAATTTAAAAGGAATATTTGGGGAGATCAGCAGCTGGTTTAAACTGGACAATCCAATGCAAACTGATCACTTTATTATCAGACCTTTAATATTTAGACTTTTTGTCACGGAATGACCTTGTGAGACAAAGTAAAAATAATCCCTCTGCTTATGTTGGAAAGTAAAATGTAGCTCTCTTATGAAACTAAATATGATTCTTGCCGAAAAGAGTATGAGTCATTTGTCAAAATAAATGTTGAGTTCCTGTAGCTTAAATTGTGAAGTATGGCGCAAATGTCAAGGTCATAGGGTTTCTGCCAAAATTCTTGAAAGCAAATGGTGAATGTTAGCCTAACTATGTGGCATTGGGAGCTAACTTAGCTAACACCCACATTAATAGATGCTTTAATAGCTTAGCTCCCACCTTTGGCATACGTGCGCTAGTTCAGCTTGCCCTCGGGTCTGACTGGATGAATAATTGGGTCTGAGGGTGTGTTAACGTATAGGCAGGGCTAACGTTATCCTCTCGTTAAGCGGCACTTCAAATATACTATATTTAGCGCTCCATGAGAGGGATATTAACCCATCTTCCCTAATCTGATTAACTGCTTAATAGCCATGTGCTCAACAGTCTTGGGTAGTTATAGCCCTTGGGTTTATGAGTATTGTACTGTAACACATACAACAGGGTGAGAGTGCCGTCCCTTAGCATTAAATTAGACTGTTAGGTCAGTGTGCACCGAATTTTGCCGAGATGAAGATACAGAGAGAAAAACAGTAAGAATGATGAAAACGGTTCTTTCTTTCCCCAGTTCATCTACTTCTCATGCCTTGAGACAGAGCAAACAAAAGCTTGCTCTACTAAGCTGCAATCCTATACAATTCGCCCACTGACCTAGCCTCGAGCTAACCATGTGACATGCTAATTAATCTGACGATCTGCTTTTACTTATTCATTTCTACCATTTGTATGCAGTTCCTCATGCTAAGTGTTCCCTTCCCATTCTGAACTGGCTCTTCATGGGCTATTTTGAGAGCATTGAAACCAACAGTCCCACTGTCTGTCTTTGTTCTATCTAGAGTGCCTCCTTGTGACAAAAATTATGTAGTACATCCCTGAATGAGTCTGAAAAATGCTTCGCAATACTGCAACAGATAAACTGATTTGAATCAAATCCATCTATAAGAATTACAAGGCCCAATGAATATTGTTAAAGGGCTTTAAAACTATAATGCATGCCGAATCAGAGATGTTTGATTGATTGCTTACATAAATGGTTTTGCAGCAGTTTTTGAAAGCATCTAAGCTTAGAACCTTCTCCGGGTTTAGTCCAGATGTCTTAAGGTTTGCTACAACATGGATTTTATTTATCAAACATAGAATTTCTTCAAGTATTGAGTTATAATAGTCTGAGAATGATTATAAACACAATGAGGTTGTGAAAGCGACTAGTGAGTAAGTTTATCAGTTCGGCTAATGACGTTTAATGTACCCGACAGTCTCGTTTAGTAGCCAACCACATTGTTCCAAACACGTAAAAGCTTTAAGAAAATCCCAATTGGTGTGAAAATATCCTGTGCTTGTGTTAGCCACAGATCTTATTTCAAGCATTTAACCTAAAACCCATTAAAAAATACATTGACTTCAGGATGATGGAACTGGAAGCGCAAACTTTAGGCTTTTAGGACAGATGCTTTTTGCAGCCAGATGCCATTATTACATCTGTGAACCAGGCTTAATATACATATTATTTATATACTTATATATTTAGATCTTATAATATATTTATTTTAATGATATTTGATCACTATATCCAATAACTGAGGTTTGACCAAGAACTCAAGAACGTACGCTTCTGGCCAAACTGTGACATATCTTCTTGTATTACGATGTGTTTACTTGACTGTTCTGTATTGCACACATCCATGTATGGCAATTTAAAAAAACGTTTAAAAATGTTTTCAGAAAAACGATCTGTCAGTGATGTAAACCATGAAAACGACAGATTCTGGCGTTGATGTGAGTATGTCCTCTGGTTCCCCCTCTTTCTAACAGAGCAGTTGTTTGGATTTCTCCCTGCGTGAGACAATAACCTCTGACTCTTCACGGATCTTGTCGGTTGGATTCTCATCAGACCAATGAAGAATATTCCAGACGAGGATATCGCTATTTGTCTGTGTGCGATAGTGAGACAGTTCAGAAAAAAAGGGGAGGGGGAGTAGGGTTTCACAGAATCATAAACGCTTGAGCCAGCAGCGATAATGCAATCTACAGTTTAAAGCTCCAAAAACTTTCTGTCATTCAAACATCCCATCCAAAAGGAAAATGACTTGATAGTTATGTAAATATTATAAATCTCCAAACGCTGATCTTACGCCTCAGTTTGCAAAACTAAATTTGCTTTAACTGCCTCCCTCTGAGACACCCAAACAAGCAGACGTTTTCTTAATGTTAATGCTGACCAGGCAATATAAACACAGGCAAATGAAGGCCTCGAAAAGGAGGGAGAGATGCTATTCCGGTAGCTAGTTGTTAGTGCATGCTGAAAGTAATATTCAGTGCCCACATTGACTGGCATTTTCCTTCTGCTCAATAATAACATGAGCACATGTACTTGCCTACGCAGCGGGTGGGCATCTGTGGCAAAAGACACCATAGTGGAGTAATGTGAGAGTATTATGGTGATTGGCCAGACTTCTGCTTAGGAATGAGGGGGCTTTTCCACGCCATCTATAAATCTGCTGATAAACGAGACAAGCCGAGTGCAAATCTGGCAAAAGCCACGGCTCCTCCACGCACAGCCATATTCCTGTCTGAGAATGTCATTATGGGAGCCTGCAGAGGGATCAGAATCATACGGTAACTCAGGGTTATCAAAGATGCATTCTTGATTTATCTGTAGAAAATATACCTGAAAAGATGTGCAAAAATGCATGCACCCTAATATGGTGGCTCATTAAGCCAGACGTAAAGATTTATGAATTTCAAAATTTAAAACCAAGTGGCATCTACAAACAAGGACCATTCAGATGCACATTACCTTTTAAATTCCAAATCAGTTATTGATTTTTATTTGAATTTATTAAAATATTTTTTTATTGGAATGGAACTAGACAGGATGGATGGATGGGTGGATGGATAGATGGATAGAGGGATGGATGGATGGAACTAGACAGGATGGATGGATGGATGGATGATGGATGGATGGATGGATGGATGGATGGATGGATGGATGGAACTAGACTGGATGGATGGATGGACTGGATGGATGGATGGAACTAGACTGGATGGATGGATGGATGGATGGATGGATGGATGGATAGATGGATGGAACTAGACTGGATGGATGGATGATGGAGATGGATGGATGGATGGATGGATGGATGGATGGATGGATGGATGGATGGATCTAGACTGGATGGATGGATTGATGGATTGATGGATGGAACTAGACTGGATGGATGGATGGATGGAGGGATGACTGGATGGATTGGATGGATGGATGAATGGATGGATGACTGGATGGATGGATGGATGGATGGATGGATGGATGGATGGATGGATGGATGGATGGATGGATGATGGATGGATGGATGGATGGATGGATTCACATCCAAATTGGCGTGTTTAGGTGTTTAAGTGTTAAAGCTGTTTGATATGTACTCCTTCACAACATCCAGCAAAGGGAAGAACACTCTCTAGGAAGAAGACTTGTCATAGTCAAAGTCTACAATCAATAGAAGACTTCATGAGAGAAGATACAGACCCAGACAGCAACATAGTGTTGACCCAAATCCGGCCCAGATGTGGGATCCACCATCCATGTGTACCAGATGGACCGTCATTTTGCTGTCTGGGGAGGATTCAAACCATTCATACGACTCAAGAATAGAAAAGCCAGATTAGACTTTGCAAAAAAAAAAAAAAGCCATGTGTGATGCAATGCTTCAGTGGCACTGGTGTTTATCATGAGGTGACAGAAGACAGAAGCAGCCGGATGACTCCTGAAGTGTAAAAGGATATACAGTCGGCCCAGATTCAGACAAATGCAGCAAAGCTGATTGGATGGCGCTTTTATAGTACAGATAGAAACTGAGCCAAAACATACTGCAAAAGCAACGCAGGAGTTTCTGAAGGTAAAGACGTGGATTTTCTGCAATGCCCGAGTCAATCACTTGACCTCAAGCGTGCATTTCACTTGCTTCACTTCATTTCACTTGCTGTCTTTCCTCCTTTAGCAGTAAAGGCCTGGCAAAGCATCACAAAGGAGGAAACCCAGTATTTGGCGCTGTCCATGCGTTCCAGACCTGCAAATGATACTCAACAAAATATAAAAAATTGTATGTATGATTAAATTAATTTGTCTAATTACATTTGAACCCCTGAAAATAGGAGGACTGTGTATAAAAATGGTTGAAATTCCTCAACAGTTCACATGATGCATTTATTAAACCCCTTTTAAATAAAGTTGTAAGTCTGCACTTCAATTTCATCTAGATTGTTTCATTTAAATTCTATCCTGGTGGGATACAGAGCCAAAATTGGGAAAACTGTGTCATAGGGCTGTGCAACGATTAATTGCGATTTAACACATCCAAAATAAAAGATTGTGTTTACATGGTATATGTGTGGGCACTGTGTATAATTATGTTGTATAAATACACATATGCATATATGATATATATATATATATATATTATATATATATAATATATATATATATATATAATATATATATATATATATATATATATATATACTTAACTGTACAGACAGACAGATGGATATTTCTCTAACTTTTCTGAGACATTAATGATTTTTAATCAGACGTGTGAATACCTGTCTTATCCTCCTTTTGAAACTTCCTTCACTGAGTGTGTGAGTATGAATCTATTACCCTGTCCGTTTGCATCCTCGGCGGTGATATATCAGTCTCCACATCTCCAGAACAGACGTCTCTGCTGCAGCTGCTCTGTAACTATTTTAACCGACCCTGTCTGTAGAGCTGGAGTCTTTCTCCTTCATGCTGCAGATGTCCAGGCCTTTGATGGAGAGGAACATCTGGAGCAGCTGGACGGGAAACATCTCTCGATGGAGAGGACCTTAAAACGGCTGAGATTTGTCACAAATCTTCACCTCGCTCTTCAGAAAAAAAGACCTCACTTGTATCCCCAAGACTGATTTATTCAAGGATTATGTGAGGTGTCAAAGATAAACTTCACAGAAAGACTGAAAGAGACATTCATCTGGGCTTACGGTGCACTGAGACGGATCGCTGATAGGACAGAAAAAGAACACTGGAAACTATAGTGTGATAATGAATATACAGGGGATCAGAAAGTACTTGGACACTTAAGCCACAGTCTAAACTTTATGAATGTCATTGCATTAGAAATATCAAATCATTTGGCATTTAGTTTAAAGATACATAGTATGAACACACTTTTTTAGCAAAACATTTCACGTACGTCGTTTATTAGGTTAGTCGGTTAAAAGGAATTGCAAAAATGGCTCCAAAATGTGAAGTTAGTTCTGAAAAAAGATCTAGAAACATTTGTTTGCCAATGACACTTGGCTTCATGTTTTGTTATATAATGACATTCACACAGCTTAAATGTGATTTAAAGGGACAGCTCATCCAAAAATTTTAATTCTGTCATTTATTCACCCTCAACCTGTATAATCAATGTGAAAAGTGACCTACCTACCTGCTCCAAATACAGTACGATTATAAAAGTAGTCTATTTGACTCATGTGCCTCTTTCAAAGTCTTCAGAAAAGCTTACAAAATATTTTTAGTGAATAACAATATAATTTTGGTCTGTTTCTCCCACAAAGCTATACAGACAGACAGACAGACAGACAGACAGAGCAGATGCAAAGCATCTAAATAGGATATTTATTGTAGATTTAGTCTGCTTTGTTTTAGTGTCCAATTAACTAAAGACAGTGAACTCAGTGAATTTGCTCATCAGTGACTAATAAGTGCACAAAGATTATTTTTTAACAAATCACTATTTGGAATATTTGGACTTTCATTTATAACCTAAACCTTTATACACAGCTTTTTGATAATTATTTTTCGACTGCTTAAAAGTATGTTCTATTTAGAATGACTGAATGTAATCTGGATGTACTATATCCACCATGTTGTCATTTTAATGTGACCTACAGTACCAACGTCAGTTGCGTCACTTCACTGCCGTTCATAAATCCTCTCCCGTGGCCTCATGGGATAGTAAAGTGTCCACCATACGAACACTTCAGAATCTTCCCGGAAGTAGTAAGTCATTCAGATACTTTTTTCCTACTCTTTTATGAGAATTGTAAATTCAGACATACGTTTTTCAGCTACTAAGAAGTATGGGATTTCAGATCCAGCCATATTTAAAGGGGATGTTAGAAGAATACTTTCTTCTATTCCAGGTTAATGTACAGCGATAACCTTTTGCAGGTTTATTTCCCTGAAGAATGAAGCTTATTGAAATGTCACTTGGCTGATGCATTTAACATTGTACTATTTCTGAAACTGAATTTTATATAAAAGAGATGTTTGTGCTAAAACAACACAAATAACATGTGAAATTAAGTTAAATAAATTAATTCTTTGTTGTGAATCCCCTCTCTTTCGTTCCAACTAAGACGTATTTTATGTGGAGAATGGGACATATCTGAGGATCATCCAGCACTTCCTGTGTGAGCTCTTAAAGATATTATCTGGGAACATTAAAGCAGCACTATGCAGGATTTACGTTTTTGTCAAACAGTGACCCCTACAGTCGCTGTGGGATACTTGTACTGTCGTAAATATCACGCACGCAGAGATGTCTCTGCACTCACGGCCTGATCCCCTCCCCCTGTACACCGGTACCGGTTCAGTAGGATGAAAGCTGTAACGAGTGGAAATAAGGTGTGGCCCCTTTAAGAGCGCGCCCTGTTGAATTGTCGGCAGTCTGTATTGTATGTGCGCCTCGAA
Source organism: Chrosomus eos (assembly GCA_036326025.1). Taxonomy (NCBI): domain Eukaryota; kingdom Metazoa; phylum Chordata; class Actinopteri; order Cypriniformes; family Leuciscidae; genus Chrosomus; species Chrosomus eos. The sequence goes on along the minus strand of CM070837.1, from coordinate 9,738,649 downwards.
CACGGCGCCGGCGACGACCACCATTCAACACGAAATCAGTAATATAAACATTACAATGACTCCAAAGCTGTTCGGTTAAGGTAAAAAAGTTACTTAGTTCATCTTTAAGCTCACGCCAGCGAGCAAACACTGGACCAATATTGATTCTTGTCCGGCCTCTTGCTTTATCACTCAGCCTTTTCCTCTTCCGAGTCTTCTCAGACAAAACCTTTGTCTTAGTTGTTTTTACCGCTTTGGCCATAACGAAAGCAATAGCAAACGAAAACACACGCTGGCTGTTCACTCACGTCCGAATTGGAGGAACTGGTGGGGGAAATGACGTATGCCGTAAAGCATTCGAATTTTGTAGTTTATTTTTGTGCACAGGTGCCAACCCGAAGTTATATAGTGCCAGTAAAAGTGATACAGACCACGTCAGGCTATGGCTGACGTGTCAATTAACTTATTTTAAGTCGATGTACCATCACAAGGGTCTTGGAAATATATTATGAAGGTTGAAAAACTACATAGTGTTAATTTAATAGCAGTGAATATGAAGATGATATATTTCAGGAGTAACAAAAGTCCAACACTTTTGGACACTTAGGATTGTGTGTGTGCCATGACGACACAGGCTTTAGAAACATCTGCCAGCATTGTGTAATTTAAAATAAAATTAAAATAAAAAAACCCTGCTGGGCAGCATTTCAAACCAGTTCTACCAGAAAGACTCGGGAGATAAAATGATGTAACAAAGCATCCATTTATTGGCAGCCCAGCAAGCAATTATTTGCAAAGTTCTTTGGCGTAGGCCCCGTCCATAGATCGTAATCCGAGGGTAGTGGATCAGCATCTCCTGCCTGAAGACGAAGGCAGGGGTGCAGCCGACCCCCCAGGGAAGTATATGGGGTGGTGATGGCGCAGTGGATAAGACACATGCCTTTGGTGTGAGAGACGCGGGTTCGAATCCACTGTGAGACACCATTGTGTCCCTGAGCTTGGACACATGTGTCCCTTTTTTTTGGATAAAAAGCGTCAGCTAAATGAATAAATGTAAATGTATAGATGGGACCATCCTGGTGGTGGTGGGGAGGGTGGAGGTTGTCGCGTCGGCATCTGCGAACTCAAACATGTGTAAGTACCGATCTTACCGATAAGAATAAGGACGTGATTGGATAGACTTGAAGGTAACAAGTGACGCAGTAATTAAGTCTTCCTCGCAGAACTTATGCTAAAGCTTTCATTTTAGTGTTTTTGAGCTGAAACAGCACACATTCCTGTGTATTTTTCCCTTCGGCATCTTTTAAAAGTATCCTTCCCTGAAGATGGTACTCCTCTCATTATTCTTGGAGACTTCAACACCATCCACCTAGAAAAAAACTCAGGCTGCTGATTTCCACACCCTGCTTGCCTCATTCGACCTCAAACGAGTATCCACTGTGGCTACTCACAAGTCAGGTAACCAATTGGACCTTATTTACACGTGCTACTGCTCCACTGACAATTCATTGGTCACTCCGCTGCACACCTCAGATCATTTCCTCCTCACTTTCAACCTCAACCTACCTCAGAACACATCACACACTCTTCCACAGGTCACCTTTTGGCGAAACCTACGCTCACTTTCACCTTCTCACCTATCCTCTTTGGTCTCATCCACACTTCATCCACCTGATCAGCTCTCAACACTAGATACTAACAGTGCAACTGATACTCCTTTCTCCACTTTAACATCCTGCTTGGACAACTTCTGCCTTTTTTCCTCCAGGCCAGCCCGCGCCACACCCTCTGCCCCCTGGTTATCTGATATTCTCCGCGAACATCGTTCTAAACTCAGGGATGCAGAGAGGAAGTGGTGCAAATCGAAAGATCCTACAAACCTTGGTCTTTATCAATCCCTCCTCTCTTCCTTCTCCGCTAATATCTCTACTGCTAAAATGACTTACTGGGCCCTATTTTAACGATCTAAAACGCAAGTGTCAAGCGCAAAGCGCAAGTAACTTTGTGGGTGGATCTGTTGCTATTTAACCGGCGGGATAATGACTCTTGCGCTTGGCGGAAATCTAAAAGGGGTTGGACTGAAGTAGCTTCATTATTCATAGGTGTGGTTTGGGCGTAATGGGAAAAAAACAATAAGAGCTTTATATCACATTCTTTTTAAGACCATGATGAACGAGGTGCGCTTGTTCCATGGCGCAATACTATTATAACGGCGCATTTACCAGGCGCGCTTCAGAATCGGTTCTCAGCCGAGGAGATCAATGTTCTTGTCAGGGCCGTAAAAGAAAGAGAAGTGACATTGGGGATGGGACAAACCCACCCAAATTATCTTCGGTTAAACATGCATATAATAATTTGGGTAAATGTGTAAGCTTTATGCCTATTTTTCCCATCGTCATGGACACAATAATGAATTCGTGTTTTAATATTTTTCCTTATAATAATGTATCATTTGCAAAAAGGAAATTGCATCTGTGTAGATGAGAGAATCATCTACAGTGTATGCGCGTTGTTCACACTCTGTGTAATGGCCAAGCATGCGCCCTTAAAATAGCATCTGAATATACACGCAACGCGCCACTGACTTTAGACTAGGTTTTTTATGGTCAGTGGCACAATTGTTTTCTGGAACTGCAAAATAGCAACAGGAATTGTTTGCGCCGGAACATGCCTCCTTTTTTTGCGCTGAACCGCCCAGGGAGCGCAAGTTCATTCCCTAGTTTGCCGGTGTGCGTCTGTGGAGGGAAAAGTCTGCTTTGCGCGGGTGCAAAATACGAATGATACATGCGTCGGTGTACAAAGTCAATTGCGGTGGGTGCAAGATAGGGCCCACTATCACAACAAAATTATCAATTCTTCTGACTCTCGCATGCTTTTCAAAACCTTCTCCTCTCTTCTCAACTCCCCTCCTCCTCCTCCTCCTCCTCCTCCTCCATCAACCCTAACAGCTGACGATTTTGCCACTTTCTTCATAGATAAAACAACCACCATCAGTGGCCAATTCACCAGTCCACAAACTAACACACACTTTTTACCAGCAAACACACACATTCTCACATCTAAGACCCAACATCTAGCTACTGGGGTGCCTCAAGGCTCAGTGCTTGGACAACTCCTCTTCTCCATCTACATGACATCACTATCAGTGATTCAGAAACATGGCTTTTCCTATCACTGCTACGCTGATGACACACAACTCTACCTCTCATTCTAGCCTGACGATCCGACAGTGGCTGCTCGTATCTCAGCCTGCCTGTCAGACATTTCTGGCTGGATGAAGGACCACCACCTTCAACTAAACCTAGCGAAAACAGAGCTAATTGTGGTCTCGGCCAACCCAACACTTCATCACAACTTCTCCATTCAGCTAGGCGCGTCATCCATAACTCCATCAAGGTCAGCCATGAACCTTGGGGTTGTTATTGATGATCAATTGAACTGAACTGCCCGGTCGTGTAGATTTGCCTTGCACAACATTAGGAGGATCAGGCCCTTGCTCTCAGAGCATGCTACACAAATCCTTGCCCAAGCGCTTGTTCTATCCAGACTAGACTATTGTAATGCTCCTTTGGCTGGTCTTCCAGCTTGCTCTGTCAAACCTCTGCAACTAATCGCTGCAGCCAGAGTTGTCTTTAATGAGCCGAAGAGAGCACACGTCACTCCTGTCCTTACAAAAATTGCACTGGTTGCCAGTTGCCACTCGTATTAAATTCAAGTCACTGACGTTTGCCTAAAGAACAACCACTGGCTCTGCTCCCTTTTACCTAAACTCATTACTTCAGACTTATGTGCCATCCAGAAACTTGCGCTCTGCAAGCGAATGTCGTCTTGTGGTACCATCTCAAACTGGCACAAAATCTCTTTCTTGGACCTTTACCATGACTGTTCCCTGCTGGTGGAATGATCTGCCTAACTCAACCAGAGCTACTGAATCCGTAGCAACTTTCAAGAAACTGCTGAAGACGCATCTTTTTTGGCAACACTTGATTCAGTAATACTAACACTCTCTCTTCTATTCTATTTATATATATAAAAATAAATAAAAAAAAGCCTCCGTTAGATTAAACTGAGAGGGGTCACAGCACTTACATATTGTTGTCCTACTGTTAGTTTAACTGCTTCTATTGTTCTCATTTGTACGAAAACGGGTGTTTTTCCTCTACCTCATTCATCTTATTTTCCAAATATCTAACTCTGTTGTCCAAAACCATTGAGATAAGACTTTCATCCTTTGCCTCATCGTCCTGCTCAGGTTCTAAATGAAGACTACTAAAAGATTGAATAAAATCTCGTATGGGCTCTCGATGCACCGTAAATGCATCTGCACTATAATTAGGTGCTCTTTGATCCTCACTCCCATCCTCATCCAGATCAGCCATTTGGAAATATTATGAGAAAGTATAATTCTCAAGAGAGTAAACAGCAAACTTACACACAGCAACTTGCACCAATTTGCTGTTACATAAATTAAATACAAATCACACTACTTTCACTCCACATAATCCAGAAGAGGCCTGTTCGGGCGCCATTTAATGTAACATACCATCTTCAATTCCAAATGATATAATGAAATCATTGTAAAGAGGTAGGGTACTATCCGTTGCATTTTTGCAGTGATTATATTTAAGTGCCAAACAAGTAACATCAAACGTATTGACCCTCCACGAAAACACATACCATATTTACATATCAGTTCAATTGTTTGTATGATAGAAAAACCTGAGTTTCTAACACAGCTTGTCACAAGTCCAGCGTTCTTAAAGTCAATGATGGCACGATGATTTCAGTCAATAAACATCCACAGGAAGTTCCACAGGTTTAAGCACTTCGAAGACGACAAACTCAGTCAAAAATCCATTGATAATTCCCATGTGCATTAAGCGGTCGAACTTAGCAAAAAAACAGTCCAATAGAGAAACTTGTCTCAAGACTTTAGCATGTGCTCAACTAGAACATAAGGTTTGACCAAAGCACAGATGAATACCTTGAGCTACAGCTTATGCCGCGTTCCAGGCAACTTGTAACCTGTGTTTTTCCAACTCGTAACTGGGAGTAAATCGTTCCAGGCAACCTGTAACCCGTGTTTTTCCAACCTTATACCCATGAAAGTGCACTGAAATGGCAGTCAAACCCGTGACTTCTCACCCGTGAATTCGTCCTAGATCGATGTACTCCCAGTTACGAGTTGAAAAAACACGGGTTACAGGTTGCCTGAAACGCGGCATCACATCCATGTTTTTTGTCACCTCCCCCTTAACTTCACTTCTACTCTGCTTATATCCGCATCCTCACTCCTCAGAACTGAGGACATCGCCCCCTAGTGTAGTGGAAATTCACTAAACAATAAATTCAACCTAGAACTGTTACAGCATGACAGACTGTTGGTTGTCACCTTCATGGGTTACAGATCCAGTAGATAAAGAAGGAGCAAAAGAATCCAGTGGGTCCAAACCCAAAATCACACGAGTGCTCAAAGTGTCCTGAGCAAATATACCACTGGGCCATAGCCATCATCATACTTACATAAACATATATACCATTGAAAACTGACCTACACTTTAAAAAATGGCTTAATTTTTAAGTACACTCAATTTGGATGTTTAAGTCCTTTTAACATAAATTATATTAATTGACTAAAATGAGTTAAATCTTGTATAACATAAAGTTTAAAATGTCTTAACTTATTTTGATGAGTTAAAGCAATGTAAAAACAATAACTTATTGATCATATTATTTTTTGCATTGTGTTAGTCTGTCTTTATCTATGACAAAGTTTTTCTTGTCAAGCATTACTTACTATTCAATTAAATTATTATTGTTACTATTTTCTATTGTTACAGCTCTTATTTGATTTATTTTGACTGTACAGCTGGAAATGCTTTGATACAGATTTCAGTCCCTCCAGGATTTCGCGATGTCGCGATCGCAACTATTAACGCAACTTCAACAAATCCACGTGAATTCAGTGCGCCTTGCAATTTTGACCAATCACCGCAACTTTTCTGCAACTTTGACCAATCATCGCGCCGCGGTCTCCTGCAAAGCGGCGTCATACGTCAGCAAACTCACTTGTTTTGTTCAGAAGACGCAGCAGATGTGGGCTGCCAACGTCTCACATTTAGGCTACCTACAAAAATATCAGAAAAGGCCAGTGTTGCCAACTTAGCGCCTTTAGTGACAAAAAAAGCGACTAGAGACAAATCTAGCGACTTTTTGGACAAACCTCAGTAACCAAATGTTGCCAGCACAATATCCTGGGAGCGCGAGGTTTGCGCGAGGTTTCCCTGCCGTCACATCTCTCTCTGCGTCCCTGTTCAGTGAACGGCTGAGAGGAGCAGCGGCACGGCCGCTGACAGACGTGAATGAGCAGTGTTGTTTCCACGGTGACGGACTTATCACTTATCTGCTTCTCTTTTGTTTTATATTTAAAGAATTTACCATTTTATTTTACTTTCTTTTCTTGTGTTTATCACTTGTAATAGGCTACTCACTATCACAGTGCATAGTTCACCCAGTTAACGAACTCTCAATTCAGTTAATTTTACACATAAAAAATACTCGTTCTATTGTCTGACAAAAAAAATATATATAAAAAATAAGGAAACGAGAACGGCTTTTTTGGATATTCGGCTATATTATATTGTATTATATTATATTATATTAAAATATTAAACTTTAGATTTTTCCACCATTTAACTTTTGTGGCTATTCCTACACTCTCAGAAAAAAAAGGTACAAAAGCTGTCACTGGGACACTACCCTTATGTATCATTTAGGTAGGGCCTAATATGTAGCTACATTTTGGTACCAATATGTACCTTTGAGGGACTAATATCTACTCTTTAGGTACAAAGGTGTACCTTTTGAAAAGGTACCGCCACAGTGAAAGCTTTTGTACCTTTTTTTCTGAGAGTGTAAGAAAACTGTATTTTGCACTTTATTCCCAGATAGCACAAGTTTCTTTGATGTCATATTTACATCTGGAAGACGTATTTTTAAGAGTGTTTGCTCATCTGCAATACGTCTATAGGACGTTTCTGTCAGATGTCAAATAGACGTTTATAAGATGTCAGTTTAACGTGCATTCTAAATCATTACATCTTAAAGACATCTTCTAAACATCTATTTGACATCTGACAGAAACGTCCTATAGACGTATTGCAGATGAGCAAACACTCTTTAAAATACGTCTTCCAGATGTAAATAGAACATCAAAGAGACTTGTGCTATCTGGGTTAGTATTGGCATCTTTCAACATAAATGCTGGTTAATGTTTGTGAGGTTCTGCACATTTACATTTTTGCAGGTCCAGATCTTGTTTAAAAAAAAGCTTAGTTTGTTAGATTTTGCTGTCTTTAAATCGTTTGTTTTGCCTTTATAAGGTTACTAAAGGTTAGTTAGTGGGTTTATTTTCATTAACGTGTGTTACAAAGTGTTTGTCTCTGAAGTAAATTCTGGACTACAATAGAGCAGATGGTGAACAGTGTTTTCTGTGGGACATAATAAGTCCCTTCGGGGTGGACTTTGGGCTTTTTCACTTAGTAAACCTATAACATGCACAAAAAAAGATATATAACACAATAAAGGAAATGGGAAAAGCCAAAAAGCATAATATGAGCACTTTAAGTAAAAATCTATCTACATTTGCTGTTTTAACCTAAAACCAAATGCAGAAGAACATCGCAACTTTCATCGCAACTTTTTAGGAAAGCGTCCGCAACATCAGGCATTTTAGGCCGCAACAATCACAAAAAAGGCCCGCGAAATCCTGGAGGGACTGAGATTTACATCAATAATCATGCCACTTACAGTAAACAAACTAAACTGAAATTGAGAGAAAGAACAAATCTGCGTCTGCGGACAAAACGTGAAACGAATACCAAATGAGGTGTTAAATGTTAAACAGCTGTGCTGAACAGCTTGAAAATATGAATATAAAAGACAGAAATTCTAAAAGAGATTATATTAAATAATATACAATATTATTATCAGTATTATCAAACAATATTTTTGTGGAAGTGAGGGAAATCCCAGAATACATTGCAACAAGTTTAGTGGGTGTGTGGGTGTAGGGGGGTCAGGATAGCAGACAAAATTACTTTTAAATAAATGCAATCAATTGATCTGTGTAATTTCCCAAATTTATTGTGTTACTGACCCCCTGTTTCACTGACAAGGATTGCGATAGTCCCAGACTTATATTCATATTTGAGCTGTTTTAACTGAAAACAACTTGAAGAGATATTTCTTAAAATATGTTAGTGCCAGTGTTTTGTCTCAAGATGCACACCAGGAATGTGTTTTCTAAGGCACACAAACTATTGAACTAAGGCCTAATGAATCCTTGCTTAATCTAAGCCCTGTGAACCAGGCCTTGGATATTGCTTTAGCTTTACAGCAGTCGATACCAAACTCTACTGAAATCAAGAACAAGTCCAGTCTCCAGGGCCGGTGCTGTTTGTACCTTCTGCAGGTTTCCAAATGGATCACTTATGAGTAATATAAGCAGTGTAGAAGCAGCTCACAAAGTTTTGAAACAGTTTTTGTCCAAGCAGCATGTAAAAAAGATTCTGTTTTGGCCCACACATGTAATGATGAACTGAATGTGAGAAATGTGGGCAGTCGTGGGAGTGAAGTGACTCTATGAATTGTTATTTTTTAATGTTTCTATACTGTAATGTTTCTATACTGAGGCTCGGTGTGGGGTAATGCTATTGTGAGTGGCCGAATTTACTGCATCTCCTTCTATGAAACTGATTAATTAATGTTTCTTCCTTCCCCTTCAGCTGCTCGAGGACTTTTGATTTACTGTTCCGAAAGAGAGAAAGAGACATGAGGAGGAAAATGCCATGAAAAAAGGGAGTCAATGAAGGATGAAAAAGTTCAAGTTCGCAATAAGAGAAAAGTTAAGTAGTCTCTTTATCTTCCAGTTCATACATCTTGTTGCCTTTATGATATCCTACTGTTTACTTTAAAAGACATTCCTGGTCTTAATGTGAACTAGTTCAAAGAAATCTTTTGTCAAAATATAGTAACTATTTAACTATATATAACTCCACTTATGAAAAGACTTTCCTTGTTGGCCACTATCTGGTCACTGTAAACGAGCTGACTGAAACTTTTAAGTACGATCAACTTGGATATATAAGTAATTTCAACTTAAATTACATTAAACTGACTTGAAAAGTTAAATCTTGTATAACTTTTAAATGTTATATATATATATATATATATATATATATATATATATATATATATATATATATATATATATATATAGATAGATAGATAGATAGATAGATAGATAGATAGATAGATAGATAGATAGATAGATAGATAGAGATATATTAGAAAATTGCTTAAATCACAAAACTTATTTTGACAAGTTAAAGCAAAATAAAAACATATGTCGTCATAACTTATTAATCATATATTTTTTTACAGTGTATGAAACGCCCACTTTTTATGGCCCAATCACTCAGTTATTAGTTTCTAATAATTATTTATGGATAATCAAGTAAACCAGTATGTGTTCATCTTAAAATATCATTAATAGTTTAAACGTTTTTGTTATGTTTACTTTATAAAAATCAGTAAAGATTTCACTGCAAACATACTTGTGTACCAAGGCATGAAGATGGGAGTCTTTAGAATAACATTAAAACATTGCTAAAAATGTATAAACTATCAGTCAGGTGACATAAGGCATATAATAGATTGTGTGCAACAGGTTTTTCAGCAGTTTTGATCATGTTGATCAATTAGAGACCTTAGAAATGAGCATTGTCAAATATGATACATATGCTTTTTAGGGTTTATGCACATTAAAATATTCATTTATACATGATACATGACATGAGCTACTTATATTAGCATCAATATATATTGTGTGTGATGCATTTGCAAGTTATTTCCTGTACGTTATGACAGATCCACGTCACATCACTGAAATTCTCCAGAGACGGATACATTTTCATTTTACCTGATGGTTAAAGCTATACTTGCCTCAGAACAGGTGTGTGTTCGGGCCGAGCACGCTGTTTTGTGGGTGTGATAAAGACTATGATTTGCTACAGATGAGACTAGCCTCAGGACAGGTGAACTAAAATGGGTGAAGAAATTGCAAGAGAAAGCAAGAAATATAGAAAGAGGATCTGTTCCCACTACTGAGTATTGGGAAATATTTATGCTTAATTACAACCATACAGCGTGTGTGTGTGTGTGTGTTGTGTGTGTGTGGTGCGTGTGTGCGCGCGCGCGCGTGGTGTGTGTGTGAGAGAGAGAGAGAGAGAGAGAGAGAGAGAGAGAGAGAGAGAGGAGAAGAGAGAGAGAGAGAGAGAGAGAGAGAAAAATCTAACTAACTCTATGTGAAAAGAGTGACAAAAAAGTTCATTTGCAAACATCCAGATGTGATTGTACATTCTGTCCTGGTATATGATTTGATAATGAGTTTTATGAGGGAACATCTGCTCTCTCAGCAGTGATTTGAACACAAGTTTGAATGAAAGTGGCTGCTATTTATTTACTACATGTTCTTGAAATTTACGACTCTATATTATTTATCTAATCTGTCTGTCTGTCTCATTGAGAAAGTGGAATTGACAGAAAAGTCAGAGAACTAGATGTGTTGGGGAAATAAAGGGAAAAATGAAAACCGGCCAATTGTCCTGCACTGGTCCAGGTTTTGTAACCGATTCTCAAGGATTGGAGGATTTTCGCAGTGCAACGGGCTCCTGTTTCTTGAGCTGAAAATGTAGGAGAGGAGAAAGCAAAGGCCGTTGTTCTGAAGACTAAAAATGATTTTGACATTCATTGTAATTTTTGTGAGGATTGTAATGGGCTCTCTGGGCCGCTCTTCATCCCCTGAGCCAGATTCGGTTTCTCTCTGCGGGGTAAAGTAGACGGGAACACCAGGACCAGATGTGAGATCTAACTCGCTCTGGCTCGGACCGCATCAGGAACGCTCTGCCGTGAGCTGATGACTCACCAGCTGCTATTGTCAACCAGCCAGAGCCCAAAGAAACCAGTCAACCAAAAGACTTCAAATGGGTTAGTTATAAATATAATAGCCTACTAAAGGAAAGAGGCCGTTGTCAAAAGGCGCCTGCAACTCATGTAAACATGCCTTTAGCAGGCAAGCTTTAGCAGATCAGCGATTTTGTTCTGAACCAAACTTTAATTAAGAAAAGCTTGCCATTTTAAAGGTTCTCATGTGAGTTATAATCAAACTAAATTGCCCTGAAAGGACCATTACATATGATCACCAGCATATATAGTGTTTTAGATACTAGTGTGTTCACGTTCCCTCCAAGTTTCTTAAAGTGATAGTTCACCAAAAAAATTCAATTCTGTCATCATTTACACACCTTCAAGTTGTTCCAAACCTGTATGAATTTATTTGTTCTGCTGAAAAACAAAAAGCAAGGTATTTGGAAGAGTATGAGTAACCAAACAGTTGTGGGGCACCATTGCCTTCCATTGGTGCCTGAATGACAGAATTTTCATTTTTTGGTGAACTATCCCTTTAACTAGCTAAACCAGCAAGACTAAGGGCTAATCTCCTTTCTCTGTCTTACCCCTTCCTCTTCCCCTACCCCTTTGCCTGCGTCTTCCCCTTGCCCCTCGATACCGAGTGAAAGGGGGTAGGGGTAAGAACGTTCCTCCAAGAAATTAGACACCACTCGATTACCGTTTGCGCCATCTTCCTCCATCAGGTTGCGATATCGATTTCCTGGCCTCTCTTTATCTTTGCACGCTTATGTGCCATCAGTCGAAGACATCGTAAGAGAAGATTGTTTCTCAGACGCATACGACTGCTTACGGATCAAATCATGGTACGTATGTTTCATTGTATTTAACGGCGACGACACCATAGCTAAGCAGAACATTAGCAACCGGCTAACGTTAGCCGACTATTCGTATGTTGGCCCTGAAAGGACCATGATCACCAGCATATATAGTGTTTTAGATACTAGTGTGTTCACGTTCCCTCCAAGTTTCTTAAAGTGATAGTTCACCCAAAAAAAATAATTCTGTCATCATTTACACACCCTCAAGTTGTTCCAAACCTGTATAAATGTATTTGTTCTGTTGAAAAAAAAGCAAAGTATTTTGAAGCATATGAGTAACCAATCAGTGAATGACAGAATTTTCATTTTTGGGTGAACTATCCCTTCAACTTGCTTAACCAGCAAAACTAAAGGCCAGTCCGAAATTCGCATCTGAAGTTTTTGCACGTTAAAAAAGAAATTCGACCTCACATTATGTCAATCATGCTTGCACACTGTCTATTCTACTCATCTGGCTGGTGAAATGCAAAAACTGCCCAAAAAAGGCATGTAGGCTTTAGAATATTTTTTCATTTCACCCGCCAGAAGAGTATTGAAACCTGCAGTGAATACAAGCAATTCAGTAATAAGATTACAACACATTTCACATCTGAGCATGTGCATGTCTGAATATTTTGTTCTATAAAATATTCAGAAAAAAGTGCATCATCAAAAACATCCCAAATAAACACACACTTTAAAACAGGCTGCATGACACTGCAAGATTGTGTTTGGTGAATGACTTCAATATTCCAGTTGCATATTCCTTTATTCATGCACTTATGTGTACTTACAGTGTACTTACCTAAGAAAGTACTGGTTAATATGAGGTAACTATGGATTAAGGTTAGGTTTGGGGTAGTACCTATTTATTACCAAGTTATTGTAATTACTATAATACGTAGGCCTACATAGTATGTGCATGTGGAACAGGACTGTAAAATAAAGTGCTACCAATATTCCTCAAGTAAACAACTGAATTAAATAAATATCTCTTTCACTCTTACAGTTGTCATGCCAATGGTTGCCAAACATCATGTTAAGAATAATAACGTCAATCATGAGCACAAAAGTTGAAAAGTTATGAAAGAATATGAAAAACAACCCATCTGCCATACAGAAAGCCAACACAAACCCTCTGAAACAGTTACCAAAACCCAAATATGAAATTTGAGGGGAAAAACAGAACAGACAGAAACTTGATTTAAATTTGAACTGCATTTTATGTTGATTGGCAGTAACTAACATAAAAACCAACACAAGACTTTAGTTATACCTTATATGTGCCTTGGCTTTAAAATAAATGAATACATGTATTCAGCAAGTATGCAATAATTTGATCAATAATGATAGTAAAGTCATTTTTAATGTTAAAAAAAAATACAAATAAATGTTTCAAATAAATGCATCATGGTTTTCTAAAAAATATCAACAACTGTTGAAATGTTTCACCAAATCAATGATTATGGATCATGTGACAGTGAAGACTGGAGTAATGATGCTGAAAATTTAGCTTTGCACCATAAATGACATTTTGGAATATTTTCAAAAAGATATTTAAATTGGAATTATATTTTACAATACTGTTTTGATCAAACAAATGCAGCATTGGTGAGCAGAAGAGATTTCTTTCAAAAACATTTAAAGATCTTATGGTCATGCATACCAGTTAAAGCAGCGTAAAAACTGATCATAATCGTGATGACAGGTGAAATGAGGTTAAACGGTGTTGTTGAGCCACGTTTTGACTGCCTGCTGGTGTGTATCAGAACCTCTGACACCAATAAGCATCTCACTATTGCCTCACCAACCAGCTGTCCCAACACACGTGACTCAATTTGTGCACATTTTGAGGAGACAGGATTTGTAATGGTTTTGATTAGCCGGGCTGAAGCATCAATGAAGGCGCAGATGACTTGTAGTTGTGAATGTGTCCTTGGGTGCCCCGTAAAAACAGACAGATGAGGCGACCTCAATTTCACTCTTTTTACAACAGCTGTTATTTAGCCCAGACTTGTTATGCAGAACGAAGCAGATCTCCTGCTCTCTTTCGTAATGTTACTGTAGGACAGTATTAGATGCAGCTGTTCTGGTGCCTTCACAGTGACCGCTCTGCGTTTGCTGTCATGAGCTTCATTCAGGCCGATTCCTGGTTCTGCTTTAAAGCTGTTGGACTTTTAAACTCAATTCACTCAGCCCTGAAGACAAATGTATTATTTTTCTTGGGCTAGCCACAAATAACAGACAGCAACACATCCCTGCTAAGAAGTCGAAAAAGATGGATGGCTTGGATTGTAGCTTTGCTTTATTTTGGCAGGCAATTATAACTGTACAATATTGATTATCAGAGGTTTCAAGAGGCTTCTATATGAGGATATTTTAATTTTTATTCACATAGGACAGCCGGACTTCCCATTTAGATCATCAGCGCTGTGAGTTTTGTTAGCGTCTCTATGCCACAACGCCAAGAAAAATGCCTGTTATGCCAAACAGAAACAGTCTTGTATCTTTTTTTGACAATTCCAGTAGACAAAGATCATTTCTGCAATTATTCTTTAGGTTTGACAGCTCAAAAACAAAAATAAAAAATATATATTTTTCCCCCTCACAAATTTGTTAAAAAAATAAGTCTGAAACTTTGTACCGCTTACATACTTTTCATTAAAATTTCTATGAATCTCAATGTATTTATTCAAGAGCATGTTGCACTAATTATGTTTGAATATGTGCTAAGCAGAACATGTCAAATGCATTAATTTGATGCATTATTATGTGTATTAATGCTTAAAAGGAAAAAAAATAGTCTTTTTACAGTAAACATATCTATAATAAACCCTTAAAACAAGGTTAAGCTATTTGATATGCAACAATGCATGACATATTAAACTGTAATTTATTTATATGTATATATATATATATTTACTGAACAAAATTATAAATGCCACACTTGTTTTTGCCCATTTTTCATGAGCTGAACTCAAAGATCTAATACTTTTTTTATGTATACACAATTTCTCTCAATTATTGTTCACAAATCTATCTAAATCTGTGTTAGTGAGCACTTCTCCTTTGCTAAGATAATCCATCCACCTCACAGATTGGCGTATCAAGATACTGATTAGACAGCATGATTATTGCACAGGTGGCCTTGCATTGTGGCCAGCCTAAGGCACACCTGTGCAATAATCATGCTGTCTAATCAGTATCTTGATACGCCACATCTGTGAGGTGGATGGATTATCTTGGCAAAGGAGAATTGCTCACTAACACAGATTTAGATAGATTTGTGAACAATTTTAGAGAAATAGGCCTTTTGTGTATACATAAAAAAAGTCTTACATCTTTGAGTTCAGCTCATGAAATATGGTGGCAAAAACAAAAGTGTTGCGATTATAATTAGGTTCAGTATATATAAACTTGTTTTAAATTTTTCCCTTATTTTAATTATTCAAAAAGCCAGTGTGGTAGGACAAATTCAGTCCTATTAAAGATACAGTATCTATAAAAATAAGTCTTATGCAATGTTGCTACTCAATTGGATTTCTTTTGTTTCATATGTTAACTGGAAAATAAGATAAAAATAGTCATTAAGATTTTTATTGCAGTGTTTGCAATATTGTTAATTCAACTTTAAACCTGAATAACCCCAATCTCAATGCATTTATCTGTCCTTTGGTTCAAGAACTGATTTGTGCCAGATATCAGTGAAAAAATGATGATTGTTTAACAGTGTAGATGTGGTCATAGACTTGAGATACAGCAGAGCCCCTCTTGCTTCATACAACAACACCCTGTTTTCTAAATCTATCAATCTCAATCTAATCATTAAATAAACATAGACTGATCAAATAAATTACAAAAGCCAAAAGTGATTATGACATCTGAAGTGTGTTAGTTAGTGTTGTGTGTTTGTTTGTTCATCAGTGTATGTGATCATGTTTATTTGCATTTCTCTGAACGTGCTGATTAAAGGCAAAATCAGCTTTTTGTTCATTTATTCATTTTTTTTTAGCTGACGCTTTTTATCCAAAGCTCGTGTTCAGCTCGTGTTATCATCATCTCTTCACAGCCGGATGGATTTGGTGGTTTTAGATTCCATTCAATTCAATTCATTCAAATTTATTTGTATAGCGCTTTTCACAATACACATAGTCTCAAAGCAGCTTTACAGAAAGTGCATTTTGGAAATGTACATAGAAAAATACAGTTAGATAATCATGTGTTAATTTAGGGCATAACATATCGCCGGCGTCGAGTCGTCTCTTCACAGGCGTCGAGTCGTCTCATCACAGGTGTTGGGGCATCTGAAGTCTCCGTGAGAGGCTGGACACAAACTGGAGCTGACGAACGCTATTTACCTCGGGACTAGCGTCCCGAGATAACAGCAGAAAGGCAGATGGGAAATAATTAGCATAGCTGATGTTCATAATATTAATGCATTCGAACTGATTCAGCAGTAGTATAAAAGGTAAGCATTAAGTGAATGCTTGGTTAAAGAGATGCGTCTTTAATCTAGTTTTAAACTGGGACAGCAAGTCTGAGTCTCGAACAATATCAGGAAGGCTATTCCAGAGATTCAAAGTTTTCACAAGATGGTTGAACAGCTTCACACTGTAAACACAAAACAAGAGAACAGAACAGATCCAGAAGATGTTGCTTGGATCTCAGAGCAAGTGGAGATAACATTCAGCTGCGGTAATCATAACATGTCTTAAACACTTAGCCATCTCTAAAACATAGAAATGGTGAAATCTCTCTTGCTCTGGAGAACATCAAATTGTGAATACAACAAAGACTTTAGAGCTGGAAAAGTTTTATCCACAGGACACTAATAAAATGTAATTTTGTGGACGTGTATCATGAAAGTATCATGTTTTTTTGGGATTAGGGGTTCTGAAAAACAATACTAATGCTTGACAATCAGAACTGAATATAAGAAGAAAGACACATACCTGGAACCTGGAATAGCAGAAAATGGACACTTGCGCCTTTTTAAAACCTACAAAAAATGGAGCATTGAATGTTTTACAGTCCAATTTCATGATGAAAACCAAATGGAAACATTTAGGAGATTTCCACTGACTAATAGAACAAGTTGGAGGCCTGACACAAACACTACCAAGTCTGAATCCCAAAACACAGCGTTTTTTCCAGTTATAAATATAATGCAGCACTTGTTTTGTGCTGTCAAAATGTCATGGCGATAGAAACGACAGGAAGCAGGCGCGAGTTAATCCTTTATTTAGAAGGAAAATGAAAGACACACAGTGCAGCCAGTGGAACAGTGACACAGGGACTTCGATGGTCAGGATCCGTGCGCAGCAGAGGTGAAGACAACCGGTAACTCAATCCACATAAACACAGCGACGTCCCAGTAATCCACACGAACACGGTGATAGTCCAACAATCCACACGAACACAGTGATAGTCCAATAATCCACACGAACACGACGACGATGATGATGAAAGGCAGGTACACCAGGCGGAACAGGACGCGGGACACAGGAACACCAACACCGATGACATAGAGACAACGATCTGACAAAGATGAGGAAACAAGGATGAGTATATATAGGGTAACGAGATTGCGTGCAGCTGGTGGTGTGATGATGATCAGCTGGAGCGGATCCGGAGTGCCAATCATTCACGCCCACACGCACGTGCAGTCACACAACAACATAAACACGAGACTAGAAGAGACCAGAGAATCTCTCTACCGTGACAGTACCCCTCCCTCTAAGAACGCCTCCTGGCGTTCCCAGACCCCCTTACCTGTCGATTGTAATCATCGATAAGGGAGTGATCCAGGATGTCTCTAGCCGGCACCCAACTTCTCTCCTCCGGACCGTAACCTTCCCAGTCCACCAAGTACTGAAATCCGCGTCCCCTCCGCCTTGAGTCCAGAATCCGATTAACCGAATACGTGGTCTCCCCATCTACGAGTCGCGGTGGGGGAGGAACCGGGACCGGCGGATTAAAGTGTGAACACGGGTTTAATTTTGGATACATGGAACGCGGAATGAACCCTCCTGTACGCGGGAGGTAATTTGAGGCGAACTGCCACTGGACTAATGATTTTGGTGACAGCAAACGGGCCGATAAATTTGGGAGCAAGTTTATTAGAAACGGTGCGGAGAGGAATGTTCTTAGTTGAAAGCCACACTTTTTGACCAACGACGTATACGGGAGGCTTAGACCTGTGGCGATCGGCCTTGGCCTTGGTGCGCGCCCCCACTTGGAGTAAAGTCTCCCGGGCTCTAGTCCAAGTGCGGTGACACCTCTGGACAAAGGCGTGAGCGGAGGGGACCGCAACCTCGGATTCCAGACTGGGAAAAATAGGTGGCTGGTAACCTACACTACACTCAAACGGAGATAGGCCCGTAGCCGACACTGGTAACGTGTTGTGTGCGTACTCAACCATAGATAGTTGCTGGCTCCAAGAGGAAGGATTCTTGGAGACCAAACATCGCAACACTCTCTCCAAATCTTGGTTGGCTCTCTCGGTTTGGCCATTGCTCTGGGGATGAAACCCAGAGGACAAACTCACCGTCGCCCCCAGTAATCTGCAAAACTCTTGCCAAAATTTGGACACGAACTGGGGTCCCCTGTCGGAAACCACGTCTGTCGGGAGGCCATGTAACCGAAAGACGTGGTCTACGACTGCCACCGCTGTCTCCTTAGCTGAGGGTAATTTGGGTAAGGGAACAAAGTGGGCCGCCTTCGAGAACCGGTCCACCACAGTTAAAACCACTGTGTTACCCTGAGAGGGTGGGAGGGCGGTAATAAAATCTAGAGCGATATGGGACCAGGGTCTCGAAGGCACCAGCAGTGGCTGAAGTAACCCATCTGGAGGTCGATTGGAAGTTTTACCCGTGGCGCAAACCGAGCAAGCCAAAACAAAACTGTGAATGTCACGAGCCATAAGAGGCCACCAGAATCGTTGCTTAACTAAAAATCTAGTCCGATTTACTCCTGGATGGCAAGCTACGTTGGAACCATGACCCCACTGAATAACGTCTGAACGTAATCCCTCCGGCACAAACAATCGGTTCGGTGGGCACCCGGGCGGAGGCGTTACCCCTTCCAAGGCCTTGACGACCCTCGATTCGACCTCCCATGTGAGTGTTGAAACGAATAGAGTTTCAGGTAAAATACACTCGGGAGTAGACGGGGCGCTCGGAAAAATCAAATATACGAGATAAGGCGTCGGGTTTGATGTTCTTGGAACCCGGACGGTAAGACAGGGAAAAATCAAAGCGACCGAAAAACAGAGCCCAGCGAGCCTGCCTGGAGTTCAATCTTTTAGCGGTTCTGATGTATTCGAGATTCTTATGATCGGTCCAGACTATAAAAGGTACCCCCGCCCCTTCTAACCAGTGGCGCCATTCTTCCAACGCTAACTTAACTGCCAACAACTCTCTGTTACCAATGTCGTAATTGCGTTCGGCGGACGACAATCGATGAGAAAAAAACGCGCAAGGATGCATCTTGTCGTCTACGGGGGAACGTTGGGACAACACTGCACCTACTCCCACCTCCGATGCGTCGACCTCCACCACGAACTGACGTGAAGAATCAGGGGCGACAAGGATGGGGGCTGAAACAAAGCGGCCTTTCAGTTTGGCGAACACAGCTTCGGCTGCGTCCGACCACCTGAACGTAGTTCTGGGGGAGGTCAAGGCAGTCAGAGGTGCGACTAGTTGGCTAAAGTTGCGAATGAACCGCCGGTAGAAGTTGGCGAACCCCAGAAACCTCTGCAGGGCCTTGCGGGAATCTGGGCTTGGCCACTCCACCACAGCCTTAATTTTCTCAGGGTCCATACGAACTCCCTCAGACGACACTATGTAACCTAAGAAAGGGACAGACTGTGCATGAAAATCGCATTTCTCCGCCTTGACAAAAAGCCCATTCTCTAGCAACCTCTGAAGCACTCGTCGGACGTGTTGCACATGTTCCTGGAGAGAAGAGGAAAAAAATCAATATGTCATCCAGGTAGACATATATGAACTGATCTATCATGTCTCGCAACACGTCATTGACCAGTGCCTGGAAAACAGCCGGGGAGTTAGACAGCCCGAAAGGCATGACCAAGTATTCAAAGTGTCCCCTGGGGGTGTTAAAGGCTGTTTTCCATTCATCCCCCTCCCTAATGCGAACCAAATGATAAGCGTTACGCAAATCCAATTTTGTGAAGACGGACGCTCCCTGCAACCTCTCGAAAGCTGAAGACATCAACGGCAAAGGATACGTATTCTTTACCGTGATGTTATTCAACCCTCGGTAATCAATACAAGGTCGCAGAGAACCGTCCTTCTTCCCCACAAAAAAGAACCCCGCCCCCGCTGGAGAAGAGGAAGGGCGAATGAACTTGGTTGCTAGAGAATCAGAAATATATTTCTCCATAGCCTCCCTCTCAGGAATAGAGAGTGAATACAACTTGCCTTTGGGCGGAGACTTACCTGGCAGTAAATCTATAGCACAGTCATAGGGACGATGCGGAGGAAGAGAAGCAGCCCGAGACTTACTGAACACCTCCTTCAGGTCTAGATACTCCGCGGGCACGTTAGACAAATCCCCTGCTTTCTCCTGAAACACAGAAACAGGCACAGACGAACAAGCAGACACAAGACAAGACTTATGACACTCCTTGCTCCACTCCAGCACAGATCGGTGATGCCAGTCCACTCGGGGGTTGTGTTGGATAAGCCAGGGGTGTCCCAGGACGACGGGTGCAAGGGGTGAATCCAGAATATAAAATGAAATTGTCTCAGAATGATTGCCAGAAGTGATGAGGGTGATATCTTCGGTGCAAAGTGAAATGGTGGGAAGCTCTTGTCCATTGAGTGCGTGAACTGAAATCCTGTGAGTGAGGTGTTTGAGGGGAATCTGAAATCTTTGAGCAAACTTGTGGTCCATAAAATTACCTTCCGCCCCAGAATCCAATAGTGCCAGACAGTTGTGTTGGTGGACTGACCATCTTAGTCTTACCGGGAGGAGCGTGGAGGTCGATGTAACAGCTGATGAGGTCTTCCTGGCGGAGATCCCACCCGATAGTAGCCTCAAGTTTACTACCGGGCTGGGCCTTTTACTGGGCAGTTGTAAGCAAAATGTCCCGATCCTCCACAATAAAGACAAAGGCCCTGGGACCTCCGCCTCTCCTTCTCCTCCCGGGAAAGCCGAGCTCGGCCCACCTGCATGGGTTCGGGATCGTAGTTAGGGCTGACCACGTCCCTGCCACTGGACCGAGAGCCGTCGGTGCCTCCGAAGGTGCGGGTGGACTGAGTACGACGTTCTACTCGGGACACTCGAGCGTCCACCCGCAGGGCCAGGTCAATGAGACCGTTCAAGGTGGTGGGTAGGTCCAGGGCGTAGATCTCCCTCTGGACGTGGTCAGCCAACCCATGCAGGAACATGTCCCACTGCGCCTCCTCGTTCCAGCCACACTCCGCCGCCAAAGTTCGGAACTCAATCGAATAATCCGAGACTGATCTTCCCTCCTGTCGCAGCTCTGCCAGGGTTCTGGCTGCCTCTCGCCCAGAGACAGCCCGATCAAACACTTTCTTCATTTCGGCGGAGAGGGTCTGGAACGAGGCACAGCATGGGTTTTGGTTCTCCCACACCGCCGTCCCCCATAGCGCTGCTTTACCCGTCAGCAGTGTAAGGGTAAACGCCACTTTCGCTTCCTCCGTGTTAAAAGTGCGCGGCTGAAGTGAAAAGTGCATCGAGCACCGGGTGAGGAATGCTCTGCAGTGGGAGGGTTCACCACCATATGCCTCAGGTACAGGTAATCGCGGCTCCGGCTGAGATGGATCTCTCGGTGGTGTGGGGGGAACGGCTGGTGTGGGCGGCGCAGTGGGAGCACGAAGGCGTTGGATCTGCTGGGTGAGCTCGGACACCTGTGTCACTAAGGCTTGCACTGCGCGACCCGTACCACCAATCTCTCTCTCTTGGGCGTCCATTCTGCGAATACTGTGCTGAATGAAATCCTGCAGGGTCGGCTGTGACGCACTCGCTGCTCCCATTTCCAGGTCAGATCGTTCTGTCATGGCGATAGAAACGACAGGAAGCAGGCGCGAGTTAATCCTTTATTTAGAAGGAAAATGAAAGACACACAGTGCAGCCAGTGGAACAGTGACACAGGGACTTCGATGGTCAGGATCCGTGCGCAGCAGAGGTGAAGACAACCGGTAACTCAATCCACATAAACACAGCGACGTCCCAGTAATCCACACGAACACGGTGATAGTCCAACAATCCACACGAACACAGTGATAGTCCAATAATCCACACGAACACGACGACGATGATGATGAAAGGCAGGTACACCAGGCAGAACAGGACGCGGGACACAGGAACACCAACACCGAGGACATAGAGACAACGATCTGACAAAGATGAGGAAACAAGGATGAGTATATATAGGGTAAAGAGATTGCGTGCAGCTGGTGGTGTGATGATGATCAGCTGGAGCGGATCCGGAGTGCCAATCATTCACGCCCACACGCACGTGCAGTCACACAACAACATAAACACGAGACTAGAAGAGACCAGAGAATCTCTCTACCGTGACACAAAAAGGGTTTATGGTGTTGTGTAATGTTTGCTGGCAGAGGTTTTTTACTATATCGAAAATCTGGTACAAATCAAAAACAACTTCCTCTTTCTCTCTCGACAGGTCATTTTGCCCTTAATTGAATCTTGCTCCGATTTTTAACAGGAATTTTTCCCTTAAGCGCTTCCCATAGCAGCTGCCAGTATACTTCATTCTCAAGAGGACACTTGAAACAAAAGCCAAAATGTGGGTGAAAAGCAGTTGACTTATAAATTTAAAGCATTTTTTGTCAAATAATTTATCTCTTCTAGACAACTGACAGTGAGAGATTCATAGATTGACTTCCGGAAGAGCGTAAACACTATGTGAACACATTGCTCTGTTTGTTTGGGTAATTCCTAGAGAGAGCGATCCGTTCGCATTCCCATTCATCTCAATGGCAGCCAATCCTCTGGGTGACAGAAACAGAAAAGTGCATTTCATCCTTTCAAGAGCCTAGAGACAAGAATCAGGCACTGATCTACTATAATCTAATCAAAGATCAGTGAATGGTAGCGTCTATATGTTGCTTGGGTGGAAAATTGAATTAGTCAGTGGTTATTTTAAATGGCTGTTAATGGAGAAATATGCTTTTGGGTTCTATAACAGAATCTACCAGCAAGGAAAAATGCTAACCAACCAAACTTTGACCTCTTGGGAGCAACATTTCAAGTCCAATGGCACAGGTTTGGGGCGGGGCCAACTTATTTTGTCTGACCAATGGCAGACAGAGAGTGTTCACAAGCCCACTTGCTTCATGATAAACAAAATATACACATTATACTATATGTCTGACACTGTATATGCATTTGAATGGATTACAAACTGAAATTAGCTGTTACAACTTACAGGTCTTGCACATTGATGGCTGTGAGATCTGTCTGTCTGCTTTAACTGGTATGCTAAACTAAAAACAAAAATTGAAAACAATGACTTGAATAGGCATTTATAATGAGAGCATAGAGCTTTATGTGATTCAGATGTGCTCAGAAGAGATAGATTAGGAACAGAATATATTTTTATGAAATCTTCAGTGAATCTCGATTATCAGGCACAAACCAGCTGCGTAGTGACCACAGTCTGGCCTCAGAAAAACCGCAGACGGGGAGGAACATAAACTAAGACAAAAAGAGACAAAAATGGGCAAATATACATTCTAATGGTTTTATTAATCACAAATGAGATGTCTAGTTTCGCAGTAGTACAAATTCAGAGCAAAATGAGACTTTCTTCACACAAAAAAAAACACTCTCATGTGTCTCATCTAGAGTTTCAAAAGATATCCGAACTATCTTAAACTGTGCCAAGACCCTAAAATCTGCAATCAAAAGTCAGAGACCTCAATATGAACTCCAACAAGAGCATGTGATCTGAACTGCTCTCCACATTCATTGTTATAGATCTATACTCTTGCTGTATGTCAACAAATGTCTCTATTTGTGTTCTAGGGGCTCCTTTAGGACTTTTATTTGGAACATTTGAGAGATAATTAATTGTCCATGTCCAAGAAGTCCATTAAGTCTCAAAGAGCAAACCCTCTGAGCCATTAAACATTCCTCTGGGATGTGACACAGGTATATTCAGAGCTGTAGAGACTCTATTAGACATATGGTCTTCATTGAAGTTTGACTGACTGCTCTAATACTCTTCTTTCTGGTCCTATTACACAACACATAAAAAAATATTCCAATAAAAGTACAACTGAAATAATAATTTTGAACACATTCTGTAAATCATCGCCTGCACTGGCCCAGACATCGGCCATTCACAGGTTGTGCCATGCTGACCAGCATATTACTGTTGGGTAAATGAAGTTGAAGTAGCTTCATTCACAGCTGTGCCATATTTAAGCGTGGCAACATTGCACATACCGGGCATTTTCTGCTCTAACCACAACCTTGGGCTTCAAAAGCTCAGACACACGTAAAGCACAGGGCTGAGATCAGCTTTATCTGCCTGCATGGCTTCACTCACAGGGGAATTTCTGCCTCTAGACTCTTTGAATTCATCTGATCGCTGTTTATTCTGTTTGTGCACTGAGGATACGCTTCAGTCCCTGAGACGCTGAAAGGGCTCTACCGAATGCTTTTGATTTCGCTAGATTTTTATGGCTTGTCCCATAATTCATATGTTTCTCATATGATTGCAGGATGTGTAGAGTGCTTTACCAAAGCAGATTCATGTGCAACCACGTCGCCTGTTTATGATGAAACAAGAACGTGATCTCATGAGTACGTTTAAAGTCAAGCAAGGACAGAGATGTCATCTATCTATCCGTCCATCTATTAATCTATCCATAATTATTTTTGATGGTCCATCCTTCTATCTATCTATCTATCTATCTATCTATCTATCTATCTATCTATCTATCTATCTATCTATCTATCTATCTATCTGTCCGTCATTCTTTTTGTTGTCCATCCGTCCGTCCAGCCATCCGTCTATCCATCCATCCATCCATCCATCCATCCATCCATCCATCCATCCATCCATCCATCCATCCATCCATCCATCATCCATCGGTCCATCCACCCGTCGATCCATCCATCCATCCAGCCATCCGTCAGTCCATCCATCCATCCACCCATCCATCGGTCCATACACCCGTCGGTAGTGATGTAGTACTCGAGTCCGGTCTCGAGACCGATTTCTGCTTTCTCGGACTCGTCTCGGACTCGTTCCTTTGAAGACTCGGTCTTGACTCTGACTCGACCCTTCAAAGACTCGGTCTTGACTCGGACTCGGACCACAGTGGGAGAAGGACTCGTAATTTCAGACTGAGTCCTCGAGATTTTTTTTTTCCACTGGGGTGATATTAAATCATTAATATCAAAACTGACATGTCGAGACAAAATCTCGATTTGGACTTGCTTCCTCAAAAGACTCGGTCTTGACTAACGCCCGTTTCACACAGTGCGTATGCGGTGCGTGTTGGGGTGCGTATACGGTACAGCAGCAGCACGCGCTATAGAGCTTTCATGCTGCGTTTGGAGTGCGCAACTGATCCGCGGCTGTAGGCTACCACAAACACAAACAAGCATATTTACTCACTATAATACTTATTTGTATTTCAAATTCAGAAGTTATCAGCAACTTTTATTTAAAAAAAGTTGTTACCAGTGTGATTCTCTTTGTACACATAGGCTACACAATTTAAGCAACGAATTATTCAATGCATTACTTCTATATAGATTATATATTAAGTTGCTCAAGCAAGGTAACATACTGAACCATATGTAGGCTACTTATATTAAAATCGCAAACATTTTAAATTAAAACTTAAAATTGACAAAACAGCAGACTCATATACCTTTTCTTTTGCATAATTTAAATCTTTATACAATAAATCTTGCATCACAAAGAACATTTTTTCCACCTCCACGAATGAGACGAGTGTCGTTCATTATGTCGCCTTGCTGAAGTAAATTGCAGTTTTCCTTGTTTACCCCAGTCTTAAAGTAAAAAGATGACTATGAAAAATAGTAGTATTTAATTAAATGCATTTATGGTAAAATTACTAGGCTATACATTTTATTTAATTAAATACATTTATGATGAAATTACTACATTTTCATGTCAATTTGTGTTCATTTTGACCACAAACTATGCGCTTTAATTCAGCGCGTACAGCACAGCAGAAATAGACTCGGTGCGGAAACGATCTCTGCACTGCTGTATACGCACTGCACCTGGAACGGATCGCCGGACATGGGTACGGAAAAAAATATGCACCGCATACGCACTGCAAACGGAGTATGTGTGAAACGAGCGTCAGACTCGACTGTATTAGAAAAACAACGGACTCGGTCTCGACTCGGACTCGACCCTTCAAAGACTCGGTCTTGACTCGGACTCGGCCCCTCAAAGACTCGGTCTTGACTCGGACTCGGCCCCTCAAAGACTCGGTCTTGACTCGGACTCGACTGTATTTGAAAACCAACGGACTCGGTCTCGACTCGGACTCGACCCTTCAAAGACTCGGTCTTGACTCGGACTCGGCCCCTCAAAGACTCGGTCTTGACTCGGACTCGGCCCCTCAAAAACTCGGTCTTGACTCGGACTCGGCCCCTCAAAGACTCGGTCTTGACTCGGACTCGGCCCCTCAAAGACTCGGTCTTGACTCGGACTCGGCCCCTCAAAGACTCGGTCTTGACTCGGACTCGACTGTATTTGAAAACCAACGGACTCGGTCTCGACTCGGACTCGACCCTTCAAAGACTCGGTCTTGACTCGGACTCGGCCCCTCAAAGACTCGGTCTTGACTCGGACTCGGCCCCTCAAAGACTCGGTCTTGACTCGGACTCGGCCCCTCAAAGACTCGGTCTTGACTCGGACTCGGCCCCTCAAAGACTCGGTCTTGACTCAGACTCGACTGTATTTGAAAACCAACGGACTCGGTCTCGACTCGGACTCGACCCTTCAAAGACTCGGTCTTGACTCGGACTCGGCCCCTCAAAGACTCGGTCTTGACTCGGACTCGACTGTATTTGAAAACCAACGGACTCGGTCTCGACTCGGACTCGACCCTTCAAAGACTCGGTCTTGACTCGGACTCGGCCCCTCAAAGACTCGGTCTTGACTCGGACTCGGCCCCTCAAAGACTCAGTCTTGACTCGGACTCGGCCCCTCAAAGACTCGGTCTTGACTCGGACTCGGCCCCTCAAAGACTCGGTCTTGACTCGGACTCGACTGTATTTGAAAACCAACGGACTCGGTCTCGACTCGGACTCGACCCTTCAAAGACTCGGTCTTGACTCGGACTCGGCCCCTCAAAGACTCGGTCTTGACTCGGACTCGGCCCCTCAAAGACTCGGTCTTGACTCGGACTCGACTGTATTTGAAAACCAACGGACTCGGTCTCGACTCGGACTCGACCCTTTAAAGACTCGGTCTTGACTCGGACTCGGCATAGGCGGTCTCGTCCCCATCACTACCCGTCGGTCCATCCATCCATCCAGCCATCCGTCAGTCCATCCATCCATCCATCCGTCGGTCCGTCCATCCATCTGTTCATCCTCAATCCATTCATCCATCCATCCATCCATCGGTTGGTCCATCCATCCATCCATCCGTCCGTCCGTCCGTCCGTCCGTCCATCCATCCATCCATCCCTCCATCTGTCCGTCCAGCCATCCATCCATCCATCCATCCGTCCAGCCATCCATCTGTCCATCTATCCATCCATCCATCCGTCCAGCCACCCGTCTTTCCATCTATCCATCCACCCATCCGTCGGTCCATCCATCCATCCATCTATCCAGCCAACCGTCAGTCCATCAATCCATCCATCCATCCATCCGTCCATCTATCTATCTATCTATCTATCTATCTATCTATCTATCTGTCCGTCATTCTTTTTGTTGTCCATCCGTCCGTCCAGACATCTGTCTATCCATCTATCCATCCATCCATCCATCCATCCGTCGGTCCATAAACCCGTCGGTCCATCCATCCATCCAGCCATCCGTCAGTCCATCCATCCATCCATCCGTCGGTCCGTCCATCCATCCGTTCATCCTCAATCCATTCATCCATTCATCCATCCATCCATCCATCCATCGGTTGGTCCATCCATCCATCCATCCGTCCGTCCGTCCGTCTGTCCATCTGTCCGTCCAGCCATCCATCCATCCATCCATCCATCCATCCGTCCATCCGTCCAGCCATCCATCTGTCCATCTATCCATCCATCCATCCGTCCAGCCACCTGTCTGTCCATCTATCCATCCATCCATCCACCCATCCGTCGGTCCATCCATCCATCCATCTATCCAGCCAACCGTCAGTCCATCAATCCATCCATCCATCCATCCGTCAGTCCATCCATTCATCCATCCAGCCAACCGTCAGTCCATCAATCCATCCATCCATCCGTCCGTCCATCCACCCATCCGTCCGTCCAGCCATCCATCCATCCATCCGTCCATCCGTCCAGCCATCCGTCTATCCATCCATCCATCCATCCATCCATCCATCCACCCATCCGTCGGTCCATCCATCCATCCATCTATCATCCATCAGTCCATCCATCTATCCAGCCATCTGTCTGTCCATCTATCCATCCATCCATTCACCCATCCGTCAGTCCATCCATCTATCCATCCATCTGTCGGTTGGTCCATCCATCCATCCATCAGTCCATCCATCCAACGGTCCATCCATCCATCCATCTATCCATCCATCCATCCATCCATCCGTCCATCCAGCCGTCCATCCATCTATCCGTCCATCCGTCCAGCCATCCATCTATCATCCATCAGTCCATCCATCTATCCAGCCATCTGTCTGTCCATCTATCCATCCATCCATCCACCCATCCGTTGGTCCATCCATCCATCAATCTATCCATCCATCAGTCCATCCATCTATCCATCCATCTGTCGGTTGGTCCATCCATCCATCCATCAGTCCATCCATCCATCAGTCCATCCATCCATCGGTCCATCCATCCATCCATCCATCTATCCATCCGTCCATCCATCTATCCGTCCGTCCAGCCATCCAGCCATCCATCCATCCATCCATCCGTCCAGCCATCCATCTATCCATCCATCCATCCGTCCATCTGTCTGTCCATCTATCCATCCATCCATCCATCCACCCATCCGTCGGTCCATCCATCCATCCATCTATCATCCATCAGTTCATCCACCTATCCAGCCACCTGTCTGTCCATCTATCCATCCATCCATCCATCCACCCATCCGTCGATCCATCCACATCCATCCATCCATCCATCTATCCATCCATCTGTCGGTTGGTCCATCCATCCATCCATCAGTCCATCCATCACCATCCATCCATCCATCCACCCATCCCGTTGGTCCATCCATCCATCCATCCATCCATGTATCCATCCATCAGTCCATCCCATCTATCCATCCATCTGTCGGTTGGTCCATCCATCCATCCATCAGTCCATCCATCCATCGCCATCCATCCATCCATCCATCTATCCATCCATCCGTCCATCCATCTATCCGTCCGTCCGTCCAGCCATCCAGCCATCCATCCATCCATCCATCCATCCGTCCAGCCATCCGTCTATCCATCATCCATCATCCATCCGTCCATCCGTCCAGCCATCTGTCTGTCCATCATCCATCCATCCATCCACCATCCGTCAGTCCATCCATCCATCCATCCATCTATCCATCCATCTGTCGGTTGGTCCATCCATCCATCCATCCATCAGTCCATCCATCCATCCATCCATCCATCCATCCACGTCCATCTCCAGGAGTCATGTACAACATGTAAATATACATATATTTTATATACTGCAGAAGGTTATAATAGAAATGTGCAAATATAGATATTTAGTTCGATTTCTGCGCTTGACAATGATCATGGAAGATATATATATATTTTAAACTTTCAATTGTTTTTGAAAAATAAGTTGATGAACCCTATTTTGTAGCCTTTTATATCCCAGGATTTAAAAAAAGAAAAGTATAATCTACTCGGCTCAGGAAACTGCACGTGCAGCAAGCGGTGGACGGTGTTGTGTAGAGAGAAATCTTTCTCTGCTGTGGGAAAAACATTAAAGGACTCGCATTAATGAGTATGTTCAACATAAGTTAAGCCTGAAAAATCTCATACATTGTTTATTAAAAAAAAAAAAAAAAGAAAAAAAAGAAAACAGGCATTCAAAAGTCATGAGATGTTACCGTTTTACTGTAAATCCATTACCAAAGAGCTAATGGGCAAGTGACAGATTAAACAATCTGGACACAGACAACGATGATTGCGGACAGTGGGAGAACAAATGGAGAGGAGAGATCGAGGGAGAAAAAACAAAATCCGTGATCCCTGCTGCCATCATTGTCTTTTAGCCGAAAAAGAGTATAGCTTATTTATAAAGTTTAAGGGTCCAATCAAATCAAGCTAAAATAGTTATCCGGCTTCATGGAGAGCCGGCATTGTAGAATTCAGCCAGGCTAAGAAGAACAGTTGTGCCAAGTTCAAGCCTTTTGTAACTTTTGTCATTGAAAAATTATTACAAAAAAGTGTAAATGATGAGAAAAACACTATTACTTTGTTATGTTTTGTGTTTATTTAAAAATATTCCAATAATGTGCATCCCACCCTGATACAGTATACTTCACTACATACTAAGTATGCTGATATCAAGTCAAGTATCCTACTTGAGTTGTTGTTTTTCTGAAGTAAATGAACTAGAAATATGGCATCTGTGTGAGCATCTCAGTTTTCTAGAACTTTCGCTATCAAAGCCCTAACCAAATCCTCTCCGGGACCCAGAGGGGAAAAATAACATTCTTTGTGTTTTAGTGTGCAACTCTGAAACAACTTAGTGTGCACGCTGCAGATGCTGTGGTAAATCAAACTGGTTTGAGTCTAGCAAGTCTAACTTGCAGAAGAGGAGAGCAAGGAATGGAGTTAGGATTTTGACCGGGATTGACTGCATGGTACCACAACGACATAAATATTTATATATCAAAAAACACTCACACGACAAAGCATCAAGTGAAAGTATGCAGCCGTTCTCCAGAGGACCCATTTACTGGAGCCGTCTGAATATAATCCATCTGGTTCATTCGCTCTTTGGCGACAACAGGGCTGGACTGGGTTTTGTAAAACCAAGTCTGAACAGACTGAAAGGCTACTGAAATAAAATAACCATAATATAATGAGTTTTGAGACATATGAGTCATATTAAGCCGTCTGCAGCTGTAAACTGTATGGTCTGTTATATCCGGTCCTCGCTTGAACCCATGTAGTTATTTTGAGCACCAGCAACTCTATAGTTTCATGTGCTCAGACTTACTGGCATAACATAAGGCAAACAATGCATCTTATTCTAATCATTTTGATTAATTGAACTAAAGCTGAAATAAAATAAATATTAAATGAAAAAAATTGAAATATTATTACCTTGGCAACAAACTGAAATTGGAATAGGTTTAAGTAAAATTGCTAAAACTAAAACTGAAATAAAATAAATTAAAGCTAAATGGAAAAATTAAAAACAACAAAAATAACAAAACCACATGACAAAATTAAAACAAACTAAAATTAAAAATTGATAAATTCTATAATAATATTTAAATTGTAAAATAACACTGCCAGGAACAGGCTTTGAAAATATACTTTTTTTATTGCAAGCAACAGATAAATGCAACATAAATATAACAAATATTACATGATATAAAAGTTTTGCCAGCAAATTATTTCTACAGTTTTCCTGCACCTATTTAGTGATTAGTCACATGACATTTATATCTCAGTTGATTGGCTCCAAACCTTAAATGCTCAGAACTGAGCGTCCATAAGCAAAGATAGCTTTACCCAGGTATTATACATCACGAATGTAGACAAAAAATTATGCAAATCATGCCATTTTTTAGAGACGGGATTGTCTGTGTTTAACAGAATAAGTAAAAATTTATAACGACATGAGGACGAGAAAATTACAGACTTTTCATTTTTGAGTAAAGTGTCCCTTTAAACATCATCCAAAGATTCCATAACAATTACACAAACCTCCAGTGACTAAGTTCTTTCTTGAAAGTGCTCAAAAGCCTGTGAATATGCTAAGATCGTAGCCATCTGTGGACATGCCAACAAAGTCAGGGGCAAAACACCTGAAATGCGCGCTGACAAAAACTACACACACATAAGCCTCTACTGGTTTGTCAAAGCAGAATCTAAATTGCAAAGCATCCCTGAAGGACAGAAGAAGCCTGTATAAAAGATCAAACTAGTCTCTGCTCATCAGCGAGATACACTTACACCACTGAGCGAAACAGTTGAGTGCTGACGCACCACATGAGAGAAGCAGTGACTCATGGTGGACGCAATGGGGACAGAGCACAGGGACCTTGTTAGTGGTTGGAGTGACTGAGCAAGACGAGACAGCTTTATGTCCTTTGAACATATTTTGGGGCCCATTAGCAGAACCTCCAGCGGTCTCTCTGCAGTGTCCCTGTCCTTCTTTTTTGCAATGAAAAATTCATATCGACCCTTTCTGTATCACTAGACTAGTAATTCTAAGAACAGAATTTATGATCAAAAAGGGTTATTGAGCCTAGAATTACATGATATGCTGATTAATCTCACATCACAATTAATTGTGCATCAATCCTTTATCAGAAATGAAGTTAATTCACAACCTAATCCATTTTACTTCTGTGAATGTGCATTCCTATTTAATGTTGTTTGGCAAGTTTCGTGGACGATTGGGTATTTCGTGTGAGGGCGAAAGATTTTCTCTTGCAGATTTCGAAGACATGGATTTGTCACTTTGACCAACAGAAAGCTGTTTGGTTTGGAGCGGGAATTGATTTTATCTGATGGGAATCATCTAATTTTGAGGAGAGAAGTTGAAAAATAAGAGGGCGAAGTGACAAACAATTCGATGCACCGATGAATATCCGAAATATATAAAACAATTAAAAAATGACAAAAACATAAAATTACTAAAACAAACTAAAATAAACTGAAAATGTAAAAATAAATGCTAATTCTAAATATAATAATTACTAAAAATAGCATATAAATGCAGTTCTGTCATGAAACTCTAGATGGCGCAGGCTGATAGTCGTTAACTCAAACTGCTCAAAATCACATCATTCTCTATAGGGCACAGCTGATTGGTTCCTGCTGTATCAGTAGCCAATGAACTCGCTGCTCAACCTTCAAATACTTGGTCAGCATTTGCTGTAGCAGTTGCAGTTCGCTTTCAGAAACCCTCCACCTTCCCCAGCTCCACCTGTATCTGCGACGGGTGATTCATGTGCTATATTGTAGCAGATCTACTCTGCCAAGACCAAACATATCAACAGCAAGATAAATGCAACGTACGACAGAAAGCTGCTTGCTTTGAAAGGGATTTCTCTGTAAGCTACACTATTGACAATAAAAAAGGGACCTTATTGTGCACACAAATTTTTACTGAAATTTTAGTAGTGTGACTGCAGACTAAAATCAGATATTCAACAGAAAACAAACGTTTAGCGGGACATGATTTATTACAATGGGAATCGTCAGATTATGAGCAGAGACTTTGCAAAAATAAGAGGGCAGAGTGACAAACAATTCTTTATAACATGATGAATCGCTCAAATTAAGACAAGGAACACATTTTAATCAAACAAATACAGTCACTTTGACTTTAACATGGCAGTACGAAAAGTTTGCAGAATTAGTTATGACTTTGTGTTTTTAATATTTCAACCACAAGCACAATAATATGTAAGCCACATTGTCGTACAGCATGGTCAAAAGAAGAAAGACATTAGATCGGTGCATGTTTCCCAACATCCAGGTCATTTCAAACATCTAGCAGAGCTTAATTGAATGCAACTGGACCTCTATGTCCTTTGAAACTGTTTCAGTTGGAGTTGTTTTCAAAAGCTGACAGGGATTTTCTGGCATTGAACCTCTCTCCTTAATGCAATGTTATGAAATTATGTGGTATTGCCTCCCTGAATGTGAGAATAATGGTCATGTGGGAGTTGGCTCCTTGGTAGCAAACAAAACCCCACCCTACACAACAGAACAACAGAAAACCTGCCGCGGACACACTTGCTGATGGACACGCAGAACAAGACCACGTATTTTCTGAACAGTGACAATTTACAGATAAAATGGGCCCAACAACGTTTCATACTGTAGTCAAATGGCTTTTGAAAGAAGTGGGCAGGAAAACTCTAAACATCTTTTAAGGAATAAGACCCTGGAGCATGAACTGACTCACAAGAACTCCAAACCACTTCCCAAAAATCATTAATCTCAATTAGTGTCTGGATGTAAGCCGTCAACTCTACATTTCTTGTCAGTGGCAGATCATTATAAGACGCATCTGTCAACGAAACTAACATCATCTGGACACAAAACGCATATCAAAATTAATTAGGCATTTGAACTAAATCTAATTTTCTGAAAACAAGATGTTTATTATTTTTAAAGCTGAATTTTCAGCAGTCTTCAGTGTAACATGATCCTTCAGAAATCATTCCAATATGCTGATTTGCTGATGTTGAAAACTTAAAAAGTTTGGGGTAAGATCCACTTAAAATCTTTGTTATGATGTTCCTACGTTCTTTTTATAGGCTTTCTTATAAGGTATCACCCAATTATTGGTATCATTTAAAGCTTAGAATCTATACTTTACAAAGAATACCATCAATTTCGGTTTTATGATACATATCTAATGAAATATTAGCTTGAATATGCATTGGTCCCAGGCAAATATTTCCGCTTTATGATTGCGAAGAAATCTTTCTACAAATATTTATTTTTTATATATTTCACAAAACAGACAAATCATATATTACAATAAAGCTCTCATTCTAAGGAATCTGTCAATGTAGGTTATTACTAGGGATGGGAATTGATAAGAATTTAATGATTCCGATTCCATTATCGATATTGCTTATCGATTCTCTTATCGATTCTCATTGGATGAGGGAATAAGTACAAATTGTTTGTTTGTATTAACTCGTTTTAATATCTGATTAGAAGACAAACCACAGAGAATTAGGGTGTGAACCTACACTGGTCCAACGGTTCAGTTCGTTTCGATTACGATTATCATGTCATCAAAAGTGATGTGTGCGTGTGCGCACGCGCGAGTGTGTTCGCCTGTTCGGGAAGTCCCAGTGACAGATACAGTGACATTCCAGTTTAGGGACTAAAGTCTGTTTATGCCATTAAGAAAATGAAATTCTGCCAATTTTTGTTTTAAAAAGAATGTTCATTTAAAAGCAGCGCTCATTCATCATCAGTGTATAATGTTACACGTGTTGCTGTGTGGCCAAATGTTTCTGCATAGCCTATTGGAGGTAGTTCCCCACTTTGACGAAATGGATATTTTACAGGTGTTGACTACGTAGTGTATGCAAGTGCTTTATGTGTGCGTGAATGAAGTTTGATTTAAGCTCTAGAAGGCGCCTCATTGTCGTCTTTTCGCGTGAAATATAACCAAAATTTAGAGCGCTTCTGCCTCGATGTCATGTTTGCTGCGTGCTGAACCAAAACAACGCAGCACGTTGCAACGAGCGGAACCGATAAGCGGAATTGTTAAGCAGGCATGCTAACGGTTCCAAGGAATCGATTCACTGGGCACCGGTTCTGAAGAAGAACCGGTTCTCGATTCCCATCCCTAGTTATTACATTGTGAGACAATCATAGATCGAAATATCTTCAAAATAATCGTGCAGTGAAATACAATCAAACAGAGGTGACAGATGCTGCTCCAATGTCGGCTTCAGTCAGCCGAAAACAGCTCACGTTTCTGTGAGCTTTCGTTGGTAAGAACAACCTTTTCAAATGAACTGAGAGAAGACGCGCTCTGAGCGCGCAACACACCGAATCTCCAAGCCATCTAGCCAAGCGCTATAGCCTTACTTTAGCTACTGATAAAGCCGATCCATCTAGTATATATGTCTAACAGGAACTTATCTCGGGTCACATATCAGACCGACGGAGTCGCTCACAGGATCACTTCCGGGTGACCAGTCTGTTGACTGAAAGCGAACTCGCATCTATCCACCTGCGAGTTCGCGTGTGTTATTATAGTTTATGAACTGTTTTGATTTCTATAATTGCATCTAGAAAGGTAAAAGCATCAATGGCATCGATAAAAGCGATCTTTGGAAGTGCAACTGGTTTCTAAATGGACGATTTGGAGAGGTTTTGAGTGCGCATTCTCAAGACTGCGTTTGGGTAAGTTACGTACACCCTATGGGTTTTCAGCATTTACAATGTTTATATACATTTTTATTAACATAAATTTATTGTTAGTTTGTGTAGTAAATGTGAAAGCACAGCCACCAATCTGATAAACTATTATTTGAAAATAAATGTCAGATGTTTTGGATATGGAAAGTATGATTGCGCAATAGTTTCCAAGTTTGAATAAGTTGAATAAAATGGTCCTTTCAGTAAATCTACATTTTGATATTGTGAAATGGATATTATTACAGTGCATAAACGATGTATAAACAGTGATTTCTTTGTTTCAGGTTCTATTGGAGATTGAAGATGTGGCACTGTTGGCACAGTTGGCACAGCTGGCATCACATCTCCAGGAGGCTGGCTGGTGATGTTGAGGTGATGCACAACACAGGTGACAAAACTGATGCCCATATAATGAATTATATAAATCTGGAGGATGAGGATCCTGTTCTAGATTGTAATAGATCATAGATTTTAGGCAAATAATATGTCTTGTATCTTCTGAAAGAATAAAATGATCAAAATCATAAAGCGCCTATTTTTTTCTTTTTGTTTACTGTAGCACAGACAACATACACTCACCTAAAGGATTATTAGGAACACCTGTTCAATTTCTCATTAATGCAATTATCTAATCAACCAATCACATGGCAGTTGCTTCAATGCATTTAGGGGTGTGGTCCTGGTCAAGACAATCTTTTGAACTCCAAACTGAATGTCAGAATGGGAAAGAAAGGTGATTTAAGCAATTTTGAGCGTGGCATGGTTGTTGGTGCCAGACGGGCCGGTCTGAGTATTTCACAATCTGCTCAGTTACTGGGATTTTCACGCACAACCATTTGGGTTTACAAAGAATGGTGTGAAAAGGGAAAAACATCCAGTATGCGGCAGTCCTGTGGGCGAAAATGACTCGTTGATGCTAGAGGTCAGAGGAGAATGGGCCGACTGATTCAAGCTGATAGAAGAGCAACTTTGACTGAAATAACCACTTGTTACAACCGAGGTATGCAGCAAAGCATTTGTGAAGCCACAACACGCACAACCTTGAGGCGGATGGGCTACAACAGCAGAAGACCCCACAGGGTACCACTCATCTCCACTACAAATAGGAAAAAGAGGCTACAATTTGCAAGAGCTCACCAAAATTGGACAGTTGAAGACTGGAAAAATGTTGCCTGGTCTGGTGAGTCTCGATTTCTGTTGAGACATTAAATTTGGCATAAACAGAACGAGAACATCGATCCATCATGCCTTGTTACCACTGTGCAGGCTGGTGGTGGTGCTGTAATGGTGTGGGGGATGTTTTCTTGGCACACTTTAGGCCCCTTAGTGCCAATTGGGCATCATTTAAATGCCACGGCCTACCTGAGCATTGTTTCTGACCATGTCCATCCCTTTATGGCCACCATGTACCCATCCTCTGATGGCTACTTCCAGCAGTATAATGTCACAAAGCTCGAATCATTTCAAATTGGTTTCTTGAACATGACAATGAGTTCACTGTACTAAAATGGCCCCCACAGTCACCAGATCTCAACCCAATAGAGCATCTTTGGGATGTGGTGGAACGGGAGCTTTGTGCCCTGGATGTGCATCCCACAAATCTCCATCAACTGCAAGATGCTATCCTATCAATATGGGCCAACATTTCTAAAGAATGCATTCAGACGTGCAAACTTCGTGCCGGTGCGGTGAGACGTAGCGTAGGCCTACATGCTCGGACAGATTCGGCTTGAAGTAGTTCGTTCTTGGACGAGGCGTCGCGCGCTGTTACAAAAAAAGCCGTGCACACAGCCAAGCGAAATGGGGTCTTGCGGTCTTCGCACCCAACGCGTCATTTTTTGCCGTGCGCACTTCGCGCTCGTGCGGACACGTCGAGTATAAACAAGGTTTTAACTCCGTGTCAGCGCGCGCTCTGATCGGTAAAGGAGCACAGACCTCTTCCGAATCAGCCTCCGAAGCTCCAACTCCGCCTCCGTTTCCCTCGTAAGATGATTAGTATTTAAACATTCTCTATGATAAAAAATTTTTTGTAAAAAATATTTTAATAGCACAGTTTTGGCGGTTATAGAGCTATATAGAGTTATAGAGTTCTAATACTATTCGACTATGAGGTTCATAGTCGAATCAGACCTCTCCGAATCGAATCGATTAATTAGGGTATAGGCCAAATCCAGGCGGAAATCCCCAAAAATGGCAATGATTGTAAGTACTCTTAT